>OZ035840.1:13873331-14473331 GCA_964034765.1 Knipowitschia caucasica
GGAGATGGGCCGGTAGTCCTCGTTGTTGTTGTTCGCGTCCAGCGATGGTGGCTTGTCTTTCGGTCTGTAGCAAGGAGGGGAGTATTTAGAGTTGCTTGAGCAGAGGTTAGAAGAAGTTGCGTTGTGCCCTGGCCATGTGGGCTTTGTCTTTCAAAGTCCAGCTCCGTGCGCGCAACAAAAGACGTCTTAGAAGGCGGTGACGAAAGCTTGTGTTTGTTTTGCCGTCTCGGGGGCGTGTCCGTTGGTGGCCACTTCCTGTTCCGGTGTCTTTCACACACACACTTTGCTTGACCCAGTAATCAGAGTTAGGGGTGTGACGATATATTGATTTTTCGATATATCGCGATTCTTTCTCCCGCAATCCGATTATCGATATGCATTTGCGAAGTATCAATATCGATTTTGAGAAAAAAAAAAAGTGGTATCAATACTTAATATATGGCTACATTACACATCTCCGTTATATTTATCATGAAATAAAGAGTATTTTTTCTTTTATTTATGCCATAAATTTGCATATTGTATATTCCTGACCAATACATAAATAATCGTCATATCGTGATAAAATCGTTATAGTAATATCGTTATCGTGATATTATCGTTATCGTGAGCTTTGTATCGTGTATCGTATCGTATCGTGAGGTACCCTTAGGTTCCCACCCCTAATCAGAGTCCTGTCTCGGGGTCCTCAACCCCCGACTGCAAAGAAAGTCTCCGGGCGTGGGGGAGCCGGTGTGGCCACGTCTTTGAATACACAGAGGCCTTGATGATTGTTGCCTTTGCGAGGGTCGATACCTACTCCAGACTTCAGTGGCCAACTGGTTAGGATTCCTGTGTGTTTTGGCGTCTGCTGGAGGTGTAAGTAGAGGGCCGGGAAGGCTTTGTCCTCCTACATATGTATGAAGGTTTAATACGAGAACTGGCAGGAAAAAAGCTCTGAGAAAAAAATACTTTTAGTAGCCGATAGCTAGCGCCCAGATGCGTTCAAAGGCACACGGAAATGAGGGAAACACATAGACCAGTGTCTCCCAAAGTGGGGTCCGCGGCCCCCTGGTGGGCCGCGAGGGTACTGCAGGGGGGCCGCGGGAGGTCATAAAAAAAAATATATATATATATAATTATTTAATGTTAAATGTATAATGTTTTGTTTGTAATATTAAAATATTTGTGTTCATTATTTGACTTGAATAATCCACTGTAATCATTTTTGTATTACAATGTTTGTAGCAGAGGCTATTTCCCCAAAATAAAATAACCAGAAGAGCCTATTCTTAATGTTGTCATCTTGGTTATTATTTTGGGGGGCCACGCAGACCCGTCAGATTTTTAAGGGGGCCTCGGTGTTACTGAGTTTGGGAATGGCTGACATAGACAGTTTACCATTTTATTCCAAATAATTATTTCAGAAATACAAAACAGGGATACACATGATTAAACAAGTAAAGGACAGTGAATCTAATCAAGAATTAAACTGTTAGCCTCATTTCCTTGTGCCTTTGAACGCATCTGGGTGCTAGCTGTGCAGCTACTAAAAGTGTTTTTTCTCGAATACAGGAGCTCAGGCTGTGTGAATTTCGAAGTCAAAGCCCTAGTGTTTACCAGCACTGTAGAGGCTAGAGGACGCAGGCTGTTCGCTCCTCGTTCTGTGATTGGAGGAGAACGATTGTCCCGCTAAGTCTCTACTCAGCACTTTTCACGGCCTGAATTCATACACAAGCTGAATCAATAAGCTCAAGTTTTTAATTAAATTATGGATTATAATACAACTTGTATGTAGTAAAAAGCATTTTAATGAACTACTTAGAAAAATAATTGGGTATAGCTTCTTTAATTATCTTTAATTGCGCTGTATTTCAGTTATATTCACCAGTTTTAGAACTTATTAAAAGTGAGTTGAGGTAAATTACATTGGGAGCAATCAAAAGGACTCACCTGGAAGTTCTAGTAGTTTCAGAACTTTCCAACACTGTCGACATCACCGAATCAAGTAATTCCTGGCACAATGTTATATCCTATAGTCTTCTATGGTACTACATTACATATGGTATAAGTTATACATATAGTATACATTCAGATTAGTTTGTTAATTTGCAAAGTGGTGGCGTTATTCACAAAGGCCAGAAGTACATCGGGGAAATGTAAATAATGACCTTCAGCAAATTGGATTTTATTGATTAGAACTACACTCTGCAATCAACGCTATATTCACATTTCTCAGCAGATAACAAACATTTGCTTGTACGTCACAGGGCCCTGATCACAACTGTACTTTCAGAAGTAAACCTTGTTACCAGAGGGGGACCAGAGAGGGAGTAGAGAGACCAGGGGGAGCAGACCAGAGAGAAGAAAGGGATCAGAGAGACCAGGGAAAGAGAGAGATTGAGGGACCAGAGAGAGATTAACACAGTAACAGATATGTGGACATAGCAACAGAATGAATGCAGCAAAGCCAAGTTCAGAGCTATTGTCGGGGGTGTGTTTATTGTCCATGCGAGGGGGGCGGAGAGGGGAGGGGATTAGTGGTCATTCTAGTCTCTCGCTGTTCTGTCTGCTTCCTCGTCTTGCCGGTGTGCCTGTTGGACTGCCTTCGTGGAGATGGAGAACCACACTGAAGACCTGTGGGTCAGATGGCCCCTATAAAAGCAATTATTATATGACTTGGACCGTACGCGCGTTCTGATTGGCTGATTACCGGTCTGATATTTTCCCATCTCAGACCGTTACCATGACAATTGGTCCGAACAACGCGTATCACATTTGATATCTTTCCTCGGACCGTTACCATGGCAATCAGTCCGCAGCGCGTATCACAATTGAATTCTTTCCTGAGTTTCTTTGGTAAAAAAGAAATAATGGGCGACAACTGGGAGCATTCTCCAGTTAATTATATTATCCGGACGAGCCAGAGGAAGAAATTACAAAAAATAAGAAAGAAAAAATAACTAACAGATAAGATGAGATTGACAACTTCGTTGCAAACCAGAAAGCTAAAAACACGATTAGGAAAACCAAGTCGGAGATCGATATTTGCATAAAAAATAGTCATATAATAAAACACAGACCTCGCCACGGCTCGGTCTGTACATCAAGGCCGCGGTCTGATATTTCGCCATACAGACCTCGCGCTCGGTTAATAAGCCGTTAATATTTGACCATGAATTTCCTAAATAGTGTTGGGCAAGTTACTTTGAAAAAGTAATTAGTTAAAAGTAATAAGTTACATTACTTAGTTACTTCTGCACAGGTTTGCATTACATCATAAACAGCAGCGGCGCAATTCGACAGAGCACCGGTATCTCCATGAATGAAATGCTCCGCAGTCGTCCTCGTTATCATGTTTTATGTTGCGCTTGTTTTCAATCGTTGTAATGTTTGATGAGTGTCTATGTATCTCGTGGCAGTGATCGCATCTCTCATACGTCATTCATTTGTCGCTAGTCTACGAGACAACGAAAGTCAGAACACTCACGGTTTTGTAATGCATTGTAACGCTACTTGCTTTGAACAAAGTAAATGTAATCACATTACTTTTTTTGCAATGTATTCTCTTACTTTCCTCGTTACTCAGAAATAGTAATTGGATTAGAGTAACGCGTTACACTGGTCCTAACACTGGTGTGTTGTGTCCCTCTGCTATTCTCCTTAATTTTGATCAAAACGTGTCTATGTGCTTCAGACATCGGCTCGAAAGAATGTCAGGCCGCAGCAATCCATCTTCCCAGCGGACGTGCGCACATGACTAATGCATCCATCAGGGTTTGGAGATGCAGATCGGCAGATAGAGAGGAGATACACGCTCTGCCCGCGCTCCATACATCAAACCAGCCCAAGTCACAGCTCTTTGCGCTCCACATCCTGAAAGATGTGACTTGTCTGGCAAACGATTGACTCCCGGCGCTAAATTACACTTCTGTTGTTTGCTCCCAGGAGGTTTGGCAGATAAAGAAGTGGAACAGACTTAACGCTAATGTTTCTGATGGACATATGCTTGATTCCTATGTATTTTGACTTTTATAAAAGAGTTTGAGTGTTACTGCTGCCCATATTCCAAGAGATTTAACTTACATATGATGCCAAATGAGATGCATTAACACTGTTCCTCATCAAACTTGGGCATACTTTGATATCGCTGTCTTCAAATTATTCTGTCAAAGTACATTGTGTACATTTTCATATCTTAAATTAGATAACGTCATTTCAATCCAGTGCATAGATGGAAAATGCTAACCCACTACCTAAATAAAGCCCAACACCAAAGTGTTCATATTGTGATGAATCCAGATAAAAGCCAAAATAAGGATTGACTAATCAGGGGAAACTCCAGCTTGCCATAGTATCCGTCTTTGCAACGGGTAAGCACCAGCGCAAGTGCGAGGCTAACGCTGGGGAAGGAAATAAGGAAATTGGCTCAAGCTGTTCAATTCAGCCTTTTCCGCGTTAAGGCTAACACTATGGTGATGTCACACTCTGTCAGTCCACCTAATGGAGGCTCCCACTTCAACCACTAGAGGGGAATGTTGCCCAATCTCTTACTCCATTTAAGATAAGATGAGCTAAGATATAACTTACATGTCTTATAATAATGATGGATAGATAGATAAATACTTTATTGATCCCCGTAGGAGAAATTCAAGTGTCCAGTAGCAGCAAAAAAAAAACATATATATTGATAATTCTAAAAAGCTAACAATAGTAATAATCAGCAGCGGAGATGGAGTAGCCACTGGGTGGAGCAGCCGCTTGGTTCAGAGCATTCCTCCAGTGGATCCTCTTGATTTGGACCATGAATCCTCTCTTCTCTGGGCTGGACCAGTGTAAACCCATGAACACTGTAATGCAGCAACATCTCAGGTAGAAAAAAGCAAGAAAAATAACAATTGTAAAGCACAAAACTTTGGAAGCCCGTTTCCGCCATGTAAAAAAAAAAAAAAACGTACAGAAAGACTTTTAAAATCAAAATTTCGACTTTAAAAGTCAAAATTACGAGTTTTCAACTGCGCATGTGCAGTTGAAAACTCGTATGTGTTGTTGTCAAGAATGGTCTCTGGACATCCTTCACCTGTAGATTGTGTGAAGATATTTCCTACAGTGACCACTGCATCCATGAAGTAGCCAGAAATAATGTTGTTTGATTGATTCTGTAAAACTCCTGTTTAAGCCCCAGGCCGCGGTCGTAGGACGCAGGGAGGAGATGTCTTTTTATTTATTTAAAATAAATTCAATTCAATTTACATATATACAACATTTAAATCAAACGACTTCTTATTTTGACATAGTAACAAATAATGTGAGCAATATGTTTTTATAATAAATCAAAGGAAAATGAGCCATCGAGACATTCCAATCCTATCTGCTATAGACCACTCTGATCAGACGATGACGCTGAGAGGGGTCCACACGGAGCGAGTATTTCCAAGGCTGAAAGGATGCGCTTTCTACGTGTTGAGTACGGGGTTTTATTCATGCATCTATAATGGGTTTAACTCCCTTTTCAAAGACTCTCACTGTTATCTGCGGAGTTATTTCTTGTTCCCCATATATCTCTGTGTTCTTGCTCATTCGCCAACGACTTTACCCGCACGCTCGCTCCATCAGCTCACCTCAGAGCGCGCTCACGTTTCAGCCGCGTGCACGCAAACACGTCACATACTCTTCAATGCACTGATCGCAATTCCAAAAGGTTTAATATTGTCAGTGCCCGTGACTGTGGTTCTCCTGCCTCTGTCTGCGGACCTCTCTCACTGTCCAGTCATTGCGAACGGTCTCTCTGTCAGTCACAATATCATTCACTGCATTTCTGGTGCATCCATCGATAGCCGTGATACTGACCAGATGTCACCAGTTGATGCTCAATGACTTTGACCAGCCGTATGTGTTTTATTAATCTTCCACAGTCCGTTTAGAATAAACTAAATAGAGGCTTCTGAAGCGGATTCTAAATCATAAACGGAGAGACCGTTTGCATTTTAACGCGATTACTACCACAGCATTATTGCTGGCTACTTCATGGTTGTGGTCACTGTCTGTAGGCAAAATCTTCACATAATCTGCAGGTAGAGGATGACCCATGGTCATGGATCTATAATAGGGATGACCAGAGACCGTTCCAGACAACAATACATACGAGTTTTTAACTGCACATGCGCAGTTGAAAACTCGCAATTTTGACTTTTAAAGTCAAAATTTTGACTTTTAAGGTCGTAATTTTGAGTTTAAAACTCAAAATTTTGACTTTCTGTAGGCTTTTATTTTTTTACATGGCGGAAACGGGCGTCCATACAAAACAACTGTTTCAGAGCGACTGAGGACTTGCAGCTGTTTTCCAGTGCATTCAAAAGTAAACAATAATGTGCAACGATAATGTGCAATAAAGTTATTTAATGTATAATTAGAAAGTGACAATTGGTCTTTTTCCATAAATCATACAGGTCACAAGTTGCACATTACCCACAATGCTTTAAGACCTTATGTAGGGTTTGTCCAATAATTTGTGGATATCAAAATTGCAAGACAGATAATCAATTCATGCCAATCTGAAATAGATTCCAGCAAAAATTATTCTTTATTTTTATTGAAAAACTGTGTTTAATACATTTGCGAAAAAACCTCGTCTACCAAGTATCAACGGATAAAGAGCAAAGCCAGTTACAAGAAGAAGTCTTACACCTTTTGCCACATGTTTGAGCCTGATGCTTCCTCAGATAAAGAGGAGAGACAAACACAGACCAGGAAAAGGACCTGATGAGGCGTTTAGATCGGCACAAATATACAGACACGCCTCTTATACAGGGAAATACATAGGAAAATAATGATTAACTATTGGTTTGGGCCTGTGAGTGTGAAAAGTGCCATCCAAACGCCATTACATCAACAACAAAGGACTGATGTCAATATCTAAATATTATTGCTTGCTAATTAATATAGACACTGTTTCATGGAGTTTCAAATATGCTAACACGTGTACTTTAAAACTACCTTATGAGGCATCCAAATGCTGTGAATAGATATACAATCTCATACATTTGACTTTAGTCTGTAAATAAGCCATATGTTCATGCCATTTTAGGCCTACGTGTTCCTTACATTGAAGCCATGCGGTTCATTCTGTTATGTCATGTTTCCAAAGTCTATGTGTTTACGTCATCTTTTAAGGTTATATAAGCGCCTTCCTTCTTCTGCAGGAGCACCCATGGACCAGACTTTGGAGCTGTCTGGGACCTTGCTTAAAACTGCTGATGAATGCCAATTGAACAATGCAACCTTCTGATGTCTCCTTGTCTCATGTCTAAGCTAAAATTAATTCACACTGACTACAGACACAACTTCAATTTAATTCTCTTCAGCATCACTCACACATAAACTTGTTATATAGACCAGTGAGACCGTGAGGTAAAGAGGGCTCTAAGGGCCTCCCTCAGACAAAAATGTTTTATAACAACCTCTAAAAAGCAGTTCTCACATCTCTGACGATGTTTTCACGTTAATCAAATCAATGGTGTTCATGTCTATGTAGCGTAATCCTGACAGACTGGATTCATGCACGTAACAGGGATTCAGCCTGGTCTTATGTTTACAGTCTACGGTCTAACCATATTGTACTCATTACATTACGTAGGGAAACAAGAACTGACCGGAGTTTACGGATGGCTAAGGCTAACAGGGATTTCCTCATTTCACTTTTCACACAAAGTTACAATCAAACGCTGTATTCAAACTCAAACATTTATATAATATAAATGTGATTACTTTTAGAAAGGACTCGTTTCATGTCAATGATCAATCGACAAGGCTGAACACATAAGAAAGTTATAATAGTCTCAGTCCTAGCGCCGCTCGCTGCAGCGGTTCCACTGAAGGCAAAGTCTCCGTGAGAGGAACATAGTTGTGAATAAAACAGGGTCCCGTAGTTCTGCAACTCGTTGAAGTTCGTTGGCCGTTCTCACCGAGGCTGCGATCAAGTCCATCTTGCCCCTCTCTAACACATGTAGCTTAGCCTTCTTCTTTCCTCTTCTTCCTCTACCGTCCAAAGCCTCCTCTTCTCCTTTGGTCTGAAGCCTATTGTGCGTCTGTGATTAGTCCGTTATGATTATTATTGTTTCTTAGGACGTTGCTATGGTCTTTTTCAATTTGGGGGGATCAGACCAAAAAAAAAACAATTGACTTTAGTAGTTCTCTTCTAATATAAAATGGTATTAAAACTGTATTTCTAAATGATACAAACCCTGCATAAGGTCTTTAAGTAACCGTTTCCCATTATTTGGCTGTAACTTTACTTGCAATTAAAACAACAACAGCTAAGATAAATCTACCATCTTCACCTCGCAGCTACCCCTCAAGGCGCAAAGCATTATGGTATTGTGCAAAGTGTGAAGAGAAGTTAATGCATGCTCTAAAACATAGAAAGGGAATAAATCTACATGCTTCTTCAATCTGAGGCTGTTCAGTCTGTACCTGAAGAAGAAAACGCCTAAACTCACACTGCTCACTGGTTTATTCTGTGATGCAAAATGGACTTTTAAAAGGTACCAATTGTCCAAGCATTTTAATTGATGGACTAAAAATTGCAATTGCTGAACAGGTAAAGTATTTAGGAGTCATATTGGACTCAAATTTAGGGTTTAAAAAACACTTAAAGAAATTATCAAATACAGTTAAATATAACATGGTACAGTTTAGACACATTAGAAATTCACTTACAACAGAGGCATCAGGAGCCTATCTTAATGCAATGATTGTTCCCCATTTTCTTTATTGTATGTCAAGTTGGTCTCAAGCTGCTAAATCTGTCCTGAGGCCACTTGAGTCACTTTATAAAAACTCATTAAAAATCCACGATAAAAAAAGCAGACGTTTCCATCACTGTCATATCCTTACAAAACATAAAATCTTAAGCTTTTACAACTTAATTAAACACACAAATCTTTGCTTCCTGTATAAGATCCTGCATGACACCGCTGCTCCTCCACTGAAAGAGTTCATCTCTTTAGGCTCAGACATAACAACACGAGCCACGAGATCCACCGAGCGCGGCGAGTGTAGGATCCTCAAACGCAGGACAGCTTTTGGAAACTCTGCTTTTTCCTGTGTGACCATTTGTCAGTGGAACATGCTGTCCACAGAGCTGATAGCAAGCACAAATGCTTACATGTTCTCACGCCTTCTAAAGAAATGGTTATTATCAAACCAAACTTGCACTCATGTGTAGCTTGTGTGAGTGTGTGTGAGAGAGAGAGAGGGAGGGGGGGGGGGGGGGGGGGGGGGGTGTTTGACCAGTATAAATGAGTGATATGAATGTGAGTTTTAAACAAATTGTGCATGTAAAGACTTGTATTTTGGCCAAATGTAAACTACATCCATGAACGTGTGTTACTTTTTAATGTGATATAACATCAGCCTGCCCAGGGACTACAGGTGGAAATTAGCTCTTGAGCTATAACCTGGTACAATGCATCTCTCCTTTTGAGGTTAATGTTTATTGTGCACTGTCCTTGTCATCTTAAATAAATAAACTAAACTAAAAACTAAACTAAACTGAACTTTCTTGTTTACTTCCTACTGTGCTTTTAGTTGTTTGAGAGTCTCATGCACTAGCATGCTCAGGTTTAGTCATGTATTCAATCTATTCTAACTGTTCCACCCTAGGAGAGTTTTATCCACAAACACATAGAGCACATTAGAGCCCTGCACTTGAGCCCTAGGCCCGAGGGGCCCGACAGCCCGAGGACCTGACTTCGGACATGGGCTGGTCACTTTTATTTATTCATTTTTAAAGCGGCAGATTACATACACCCACTGAATATAGCGTTCTATCACGCTGTAGTATTTGTTGTTCTGTATAGTATTGTCCTTGACGACACATAGCGTTACCTTCAAGTGTGTTGTAATTTATTGCGGCATCTGTGTATCTTAGAGATGCGGCCGTAGCCGTACACACAGAACTCATTGTAACACATCACTACCATGTATAACTCTGCCCTCTAGCCGGACCTGTGTTCATATCAGTGCGCAGCACTTTATACTACGCTAAAACATTGTTATGGGAAGTAAAAAAAACAATAAAATAAATAGTCGGGCTTGATACGGGTTTTGGGCCTGAGAATTCAGAAACAATGTTGGGTTGGGCCGGGCTGGGGCGCACATTACATGTTACAATATGCATGTTGATATTGTAACTGCGGGCCCAGTTTACAACATTGGGCCCTTCACTTTTTTCCGTAAACATAATCTTAAGAATATTTACTTTGGAATGTGTTTAAGAATGTTACATAATTTATGGAATTTGTATTGTATATTGTTTATATCAGGGGTGCTCAATACGTCAATTGCAATCTACCAGTCGATTGCAATCTACCAGTCGATCGCGAAGGTGGTATTGGAAGATCGCATTACATTAAAAAGATTTCAAAAAATCTGTTTATGAATTTGTGTGTGGACAGAGATAACGGGAGTTTTTTGTTTTTGCACGCCACAGTATGCTTCCAAAACAAAACAAAAACAAAACAAAACGTGCGACCTCTGATCACTGAAGTATGGATCATACTGCCCTTAAAAACTGTTCACTGCTGCAGCGGTTCACAGCAGCTATCCTCGCTCCATATCAGAGAGCAGCAAAGTGATCAGGCAAAAAAACAGGAGCTAAACCAGGATCAAACCAGGGCTGAGGACTGGGGTCAATGCTTGTAAACATATGTCTTCACCATGGATCTATAATAACACGTCTTCACCCTGAGTTTCTACTATGACTATAAGTGCTGCTACAGAACGAAAGTTACGAGTATAATCAGAATCAGAATCATTTTTATTGCCACGTGAGTAACAAAGTTATCACTTGGAAATTGTCTTGGCAGAGAGCGTGCCACTTCGCCATTTGCGGCGCTGTGTGCAGCAAGAAACAGCAGAGAGCAATAACATACAGTTCACAGACAATTGGATAGACACATTGTGCTTTTTATAAACCACGGATTTTTTTCTCGGGATGAGCACCTCCGGCGGCCGGCCCAATGTAGCTGTCAGAGGGGGGCGGGATCAGGGAGGGGGTGAGTAGGAAAACAATAAGGAATGGAGGGGAGGGAGGGAGCAAGATGGATAGGTAGAGGGAGGCGGGGGGGTGAGGGATCCTTGCTGGAGACTGAAATAGTGTGAGTTGTTGTAGATTGTGGGACCTTGTTTATGGCCTTGGTCAAGGAATGTGAGATAAGAGTGGGGAGAAGACACAGCAGGAGAAACACACATCGCCTGAGAGGGACAATATTATATGCAATGTAGCATCAAAAGCAGGCAGATATTCTATTAATTCCAATTAAACCGAATTACGGCGCCCTCAGACCTCCGTACACAGGGGCAAATCCAAGCCGGGTCAGAGAGTTCAAGCCTGACAAACAATGTCATTCAATCTCAATTCCAGAGTTTTATGCCCATCGAGTGAACGAGCTGCGAGATCTTTGATCAACTGTTCCACCAACACCACTCTCCTTTGTCCAGACACGGCACTCTCAACCACGACACGGCTTAGCTCCTTGTACATCCCATCAATTTTGTCGGCCAGCAGGTCGTGAATCTTGCGAACTGCCATGCCACCGAATTTGTGGTAGAACAGGATCGCTCCAAACCCAAACAGGAGGATTCCCACCACCAAAATGCCAAAGATATATACGTCTTCCGAATCTTCAATGGACAGGGTCGACAGACAGAGGGGCTGAAACTTGTTCCAGCTGTCAAGCGTATACCCCGCCGGTGAAGTCCCGTCCGGGCACACGGGCTCTCCAGACCCACGCTTACGTGTTGAAAAGATAGAATCAATTGCGTTGAGGGACCAATTAATCATTTCCATTCTGTTAAAGTTGTCTGTGGCAAAACTCCAGGAAAAAAGACAAAAACAGGAGATAGCAAGCCGTTCAGAAGCAGGAGCGGACTAAGACACGTCTTTGCTCGACGGAGGAGGAAGTGAGTAGGACTACGGTTAACTACGGTTCTATGAATCCTGGATGACCGCCAGAGTCGGTGCTTAAATGCAAATTATTTCATAAATCATGCGGTTTTGCATGTGCATCAACATACATTGTAGATAGGACTGGGCAATATGGCTGAAAACTATATTACATTATAAGTCATTCATATCGGTCAATAACGATATATATTGATGACCTAAATAAGTACATTAGTTGTGTGGGCTGACAAACCTTAGCAGCCTTGTTTACAGTCATGGGGGAATGAGACTGGAGGAATATGTTCACACTGTGTCCCCCGTTGTTAGTCCTGGTTTAGTCTTAGTTTAGCTCCTGTTTGGGCTGTTTTCGAGGGTCTTGTGTCCCCGTGACCGCTCCGTGCGGCTCTCTGATACCCGCACATGCTTCCCGAGAAAAAAGTTAATCTCTTGCTTTTGCCGAATACATCGGGTCTGTCCACTGCCTCTGCCGCCGCACATGTTATACCTCGCACGGACGTGCATAACCATTGACACGGCTTTAAAAGGCCCGGGTGCAGAGCTGCTCTGCCACAACCTCTGAGCCCCCATCTGTTCAGTTACTAGCCTCAGAGGCTAGTCAGATTGAAACTGTGTGTGCATGTGTGTGTGTGCCTGTGTGTGCTCAGTTACTAGCCTCAGAACCTAGTCAGATTGAAACTGTGTGTGTTCCCCGCTTGAAGTCTAAAGCACTATATGCGAGGAAATCTGACCTAGGTGTCAGACACAGTAACTTAATAAAAGTTCAGACAGACAGAAATAGTTCTAGCGGTAGGGTTGTTAAATGTGGTTTAATGAACGTCAGATCAATCTCGTCTAAATCGCTTCTCATAAACGAACTTATTATAGACAAGGGCTTGGATCTGTTTGCGCTCTCGGAGACTTGGCTCCAACAGGACGACTACGTTAGATTGAATGAGTGCACTCCTCCGACGCATGTTAACTACCAGAAAGCCAGAGCTACAGGTCGCGGCGGTGGTGTTGCGATTATATCACACACCAACTTGGTTCTTAGTCCCAAAACCAACAACGCTTTTCACTCGTTTGAAAACTTAACACTTTCAATCACCTGTCCTGGGTGGAGAAAACAAAAAGCAGTACTATTTATAGTTTTATACCGACCTCCTGGTCCTTACAGCGAGTTCCTAACAGAATTCTCTGACTTCATTTCAAACCTAGTTTTGGAATGGGAAAACATAGTTATAGCTGGAGACTTCAATATACATGTGGACGACAGCACTGACAGCTTAAACAAAGCTTTCAGCGCCGTACTAGATGGTGTTGGTTTTACTCAGAATGTCGAGGAACCTACTCACATTCATAACCACACCTTGGACCTTGTCCTGACCTACGGCTGTGATGTCTCCAATGTTGACATCCAGCGTCAAAGCTCGTTGCTGTCTGACCATTTCTTGATCACGTTTGATCTCGCTTTGGAGGACTTTCCTGTCCCGCAAGATAAAACCATAATGAAAAGAACCTTAAATGATAAATCTATCACAAGGTTCAAAGAACTAATACAGCCTATGTTGAATACTGCTGCAGGTGAACCTGTTCACAGCAGCTGCAGTCCCTCAGTCATTGACCAAAAGGTGGGCAACACTATGGAGTCTTTAAAATCTAAATTAAATGCAGCAGCTCCTTTAAAACAGAAAACCATTAGGATTAGATCATCGTCGCCCTGGTACAGTGTTCAACTCCACACTTTAAAACAGGACGTCAGAAAATTGGAGAGGCTATATCGCCACTCCCACTCGGAGCCTGTCCACAGGGAGTGGAAAGCAGGTCTCCAAAACTACAAGAAGGCCCTTCGCGGGGCTCGAACTCAATACTATTCAACTTTAATAGAAGCGAATAAAAACAACAGTAGATTTTTGTTTGGTACCGTCGCTAAACTCACAAACTGCCATAGCGCAATCGAGCCTAAAATTCCAAGCTCACTGAGCAGTGTCGACTTTCTCCACTTCTTTAATAATAAAATTACATCCATCCGTGACAAGCTGGAGGAGGTTGCTCCTGCTGTTAGTGGTGGACAGGTTGAAGCGGCATACGTGACTTCCCACTTAGACTCTTCAGTGGGCCTTAATAAATTCATGGCTGTGAGCCAAGCAGAGGTGATCTCTGTGGTCACATCCTCAAAAGCCTCAACTTGCATGTTAGACGCAGTCCCGACATGGCTCTTCAAAGACATACTTCCTTTGATAATTGAGCCTATCGTAAATATAATAAACGCATCCATACAATGTGGCTATGTCCCACAAGCTTTTAAAACCGCGGTAATCAAACCCCTTCTGAAGAAAACAAACCTGGACCCAGAAATACTTACAAACTACAGACCGATCTCGAACCTCACTTTTATATCTAAAATCCTGGAAAAACTTATAGCTGAGCAGCTCCGCTACCACCTGCAGGAAAATGATATGTTTGAAGTCTTTCAATCTGGATTCAGAGCTCATCATAGCACTGAAACGGCACTAGTCAAAGTCACAAATGACTTACTACTAGCTGCCGATAATGGACAAGTGTCAGTGCTGGTCCTACTGGACCTTAGTGCTGCATTTGACACAATAGACCACAGCATTCTACTGCAGAGGCTAGAATGTGATATAGGTCTTAGAGGAACAGCCCTTGGCTGGTTTAAATCCTATTTATCAGATCGATATCACTTCGTCAATGTGAATCAGGACTCGTCGCCTTATTCTGGAGTGGAATTCGGTGTGCCGCAGGGTTCGGTACTCGGACCGATTCTTTTTACTCTCTACATGCTGCCACTGGGAAACATTATTAAAAAGCATGGAATTAATTTCCACTGCTATGCAGATGACACACAGCTTTATCTGTCGATGAAGCCTAATCAGACAGATCAGCTAGAAAAGCTCAGTGCCTGCATAAAGGACCTTAAAATGTGGATGACTCTTAACTTCCTACTTCTCAACCCGGAGAAGACAGAAGTGATCCTACTCGGTCCGAAGCGCTCGATAATGTCAGTATAATACCCAGTAACACTGTGAGGAATCTTGGAGTCATTTTTGACCAAGAACTCTCCTTCAAGGCTTATATAAGCCAAGCAACTAAAACGGCGTACTTCCACTTACGGAACATCGCTAAAATTAGGAATTTCCTTCCTAAAAGTGACGCGGAAAAACTCATTCACGCGTTTGTCACCTCAAGGCTCGACTACTGTAACGCTTTACTGGCAGCGTGCCCTAAAGCCTCTTTGAAGAGCTTCCAGCTCGTTCAGAATACAGCAGCTAGGATCTTAACAGGTACCAAAAGGAGGGAGCACATAACTCCGGTGTTAAAATCACTCCACTGGCTCCCTGTGGAGTACAGAATAAAGTTTAAAATCCTACTCTTAACATATAAAGCCATAAATGGCTTGGCTCCTTCTTATCTCCAAGACACGTTAGTGTCGTATCAACCAAGTCGAGCGTTGCGCTCACAAAACGCCAGACGTCTGGTGGTCCCTAAGGTCTCAAAGGTCACTGTTGGTGGCAGAGCATTTAGCTACCAAGCTCCTTTACTGTGGAATCAGCTTCCCATTTATGTTAAGGAAGCAGATACGGTCTCCACATTCAAGGCCAGGCTTAAAGCACTTTACTTTAATTTAGCATATAATTAGGTAATATATAATATGTAGTGTATATATTATATATATATGCTGTATTATGTTTATATTATTATGTTATATATTATTCAATAATGTATTGTGTTATGTTGTATATTATGTTATATATTATGCTGTATGTTATTCTTTATTCAAGGCTAGGTTTAAAACAGTCCTCTTTAGTTTAGCATATGGCTAGGAAGGTAAGACTCGGAGAAGGTTAAACTCCTCAGAGTGTTAGTCAAGCTGCATAGGGAGTCAGTTTGCTGGGAGAAGTATGGTAACTTGAGCACTATCCTCTCCTCCTTCCTACTTTATCTGTTTAGCATTTTTAGGATTCTGACTGTAGTTTGTTCATTGCTATTCACCCGTTGTCCCATTGTCTGTTTCATGGTACGATGACGGGATCTCTGAGCCTGGCCTCTTCCATCTACACCTGCGGACTGCCCCGCCCGACCCGCCTGGGAGTGCTTCAGTCCTGCACCGGACCTGTCCACGTTCAGCGTCCACTGGTCCACGTTCTGTAGCTAGCTTAGGTCCTGGATCATTAGTCTGTCCGTCCGGAGGAGCGGATCCCTTTCTCATATGGGTCTCCCTCCCTGTGGGTTTCCCTAGTTCTCCTCCAAGGTTTCTCACTTTTTCCCACTGGGTTTTTTAAGAGTTTTTCCTTGTCGATGCAGGAGGGTCTTGTTGGACAGTTAGTGTCCAACAGAAAGGATTGGTGATGATCAGGACACTTTAGCATTCTACAACATGTATGGACATTTTCTTCTGTGTGTGCTTTATACTGTATTCTTCATGTGTTTTAACTGTTGATTCTCTGACCTGTGTTGGTGATTTCAATGGTTTTGTTAAGTCCTCTGAGATGACTTCTGTTGTGACCTAGGGCTATACAAGAATAAATTGTATTGTAAAATTGTATTAAAACACAATCTTTAAATCCATGGACGCTACACATGGTGCGGTTGTTGTTGTTTTCGCATTTCCCAGAAAGATTTGCGGTTCATGCTCGGCTGTGATAGGTTGAAAAGCCTCTGCCTACACCCCCCAGAATGCCGCGCGCTTCTGACTCTGCTTTACTGTGTTTTCTTCCTGTTTTTTCTTACGGACTGAACAAGTAAAATAATCGAACTTTCTATCGACCCAGTTTTCTATTGCTATCGAACACGTGTCTATTGCAATATATATCGTTATCGTTTTATCGCCCAGCCCTAATTGTAGATATAAAGAATCCTCAATATATTTAGAAATAAATATATGTTTTGCCTTTTTGTAGTAGGTAGATCATTTTGACTTGACCATTTTATACAGTAAGTAGCTCGCATGCTGAAAAAGTGTGAGCACCCCTGGTATATATGGATAAACAAAAAGTAAGAGATGACTAGAATAAGCAACTCTCCCATCTAGAAAGTACAAACTACTGCATTGGGGGTTGTTTTTCCACCAGCCCGACTTGGCTCTTCTCAAAACTACTCTACTCACACTTTGGGCTACCTGCTACAACACTTTAGTGCCAGCTTAGCCTGGACAGAACCCGGGCCGAGAGGGACAAAAGGAGGACCTGGTAGCGGTTCAACACGACCAGGGGCAACCCTCCCAATCAGGGTAGACTAGATTTTAGTAAAGTAGAGTAGAGTAGCACTGGTGGAATTGGGGTCTTAATCTAACATTAAAGCGGTCTAAATAAAGGCACACAGTTGGAGAGAAGATCATTTCATGGGAGAAATTCACAAAACAGACTCAGAAGCGATACTTTTGGTTTTAAAGTGTAGATTTGTTACTGTAGATCGGGGATGTCCAAATTCTTTAGTAAGAGGGCCACTTTAGTTTACCAGACTTGTTCGGGGGCCGACAGAATGGATTTTAAAACGTTTTGACTGGATTATGTTTTAGGCTTTGAAATGGGGTGTGATATAGGAGGATCTTGGAGTGACGTCGTTGTTTATGGTTTTTCCGCTCCGGTCACGTGATTGTGTGGCACTACAGCATAGAAAGCTACCTGGATGCTAGAGAGTTCGCTATTTTTAGACGTTTGTAGAGAGGTTTTACTAAATAAAATGGTCCGTTCTTGTTGTGTGGTCGGTTGTACGGCCCGCTGGGGACAGATTATGTTTTTTGTCTAATTCTTTCGGTAAAGAACGGCGAAAAACGTCTGCGGTAAAGTGGTTGCCCTTTTATGCTGGTACCTACGGTAAACGTAGAACGGGAAGCCTGGGGGATGAGGGGATGAAAATTCATAAACAAATTTATGTTTTGCAACTACTTTCACTGCGGATCATCACTTATTCATTCATTCATGAGTGATGATTAATTTTAAACATTGCATTTTGATTGCTCATCCCCGCCGCTTCCTGTTCCACCTTTACCGTAACTAACAGCAAACAGCTTTTAATGTGTTTTACCGCGACGGCAAAATGCCGGGCCACTTTATCGCGGTGAAAAACACGGTTCATAGAAAACGGGTTTTCTATGAAGTAAGAATAAATGTCTGCGAGTCCCAGTCCCAGCAGATTAGTACCAAAAGAGAGGTGAGTCTGAGCAATGTTTCTTCATCCCAGGTCTCATATGGGCTTTGAATTTGTTCAGTTCCGTCTCATATACTTATTTTTAGCTTGTCTTTATATCTCCTCTGATACGGTATATAACTGCACTACATACAGTGCCTTGCGAAACTATTCGGCCCCCTTGAACCTTTCAACATTTCGCCACATTTCAGGCCTAAACTTGTTGTTTCATAAAGATATTAAAATTAAATTTTTTGTCAAGAATCAACAACAAGTGGTACACAATCGTGAAGTGGAACAAAATTTATTGGACAATTTAAACTTTTTTAACAAATAAAAAACTGAAAAGTGGGGCGTGCAATAATATTTGGCCCCCTTGCGCTAATACTTTGTAGTGCCACCTTTTGCTGCAATTACAGCTGCAAATCGCTCGGGGTATGTCTATCAGTTTTGCACATCGAGAGACTGGAATTCTTGCCCATTCTTCCTTGCAAAACAGCTCGAGCTCAGTGAGGTTGGATGGAGAGCGTTTGTGAACAGCAGTCTTCAGCTCTTTCCACAGATTCTCGATTGGATTCAGGTCTGGACTTTGACTTGGCCATTCTAACACCTGGATACGTCCATTTGTGAACCATTCCATTGTAGATTTGGCTTTATGTTTTGGATCATTGTCCTGTTGGAAGATAAATCTCCGTCCCAGTCTCAGGTCTTTTGCAGACTCCAACAGGTTTTCTTCCAGAACGGTCCTGTATTTGGCTCCATCCATCTTCCCATAAATTTTAGCCATCTTCCCTGTCCCTGCTGAAGAAAAGCAGGCCCAAACCATGATGCTGCCACCACCATGTTTGACAGTGGGGATGGTGTGTTCAGGGTGATGAGCTGTGTTGCTTTTACGCCAAACATATCGTTTTGCATTGTGGCCAAAAAGTTCGATTTTGGTTTCATCTGACCAGAGTACCTTCTTCCACATGTTTGGTGTGTCTCCCAGGTGGCTTGTGGCAAACTTTAAACGAGACTTTTATGGATATCTTTGAGAAATGGCTTTCTTCTTGCCACTCTTCCATAAAGGCCAGATTTGTGCAGTGCACGACTGATTGTTGTCCTATGGACAGACTCTCCCACCTCAGCTGTAGTTATCTGCAGTTCATCCAGAGTGATCATGGGCCTCTTGGCTGCATCTTTGATCAGTCTTCTCTTTGTTTGAGATGAAAGTTTGGAGGGACGGCCGGGTCTTGGTAGATTTGCAGTGGTCTGATACTCCTTCCATTTCAATATAATTGCTTGCACAGTGCTCCTTGAGATGTTTAAAGCTTGGGAAATCTTTTTGTATCCAAATCCGGCTTTAAACTTCTCCACAACAGTATCTCGGACCTGCCTGGTGTGTTCCTTTGTGTTCATGGTTCTCTCTGCGCTTTAAACAGAACCCTGAGACTATCAAAGAACAGGTGCATTCTATTGATCATCATCAGTCATTTAGGACAACATTGGATCATTCAAAGATCCTCACTGAACTTCTGGAGTGAGTTTGCTGCACTGAAAGAAAAGGGGCCGAATAATATTGCACGCCCCACTTTTCAGTTTTTTATTTGTTAAAAAAGTTTAAATTATCCAATAAATTTTGTTCCACTTCACGATTGTGTCCCACTTGTTGTTGATTCATGACAAAAAAATTAAATTTTATATCTTTATGTTTGAAGCCTGAAATGTGGCGAAATGTTGAAAGGTTCAAGGGGGCCAAATACTTTTGCAAGGCACTGTATGTATATATAAATAAAAAGTAATATAATCACGAGTGGGACTTGAATGTGCCGTGGCCAAAGCTTCTTGTGCGCTGCGCTAATGACTCGAGGCTGACCTCACGCGCAAATGAAGACGCTGCCAAATTAGCAATGACAAAACGGAGATGAAAGTTTCTGGCAACTGCACGGAGCTTTTGAAAAGTAGAAGAGGATAAGGAAGATTGAATCCCGAACGGAGCAATAACAGCCAGCAGCCCCGCGGTACAAACTGGGCGCGTTATCAGACGAAAGGAAGGACATAATTAATTAACGTTAACCAAACGCAATGCTTTTTTATTTAACGGAATGTATACAATACAATACGGACTTTGCTGGGACTGGGAATGGGGACAAACCATAGACTGTAAATATTAAAAACAAACATGTCTTGGTTGCGACCGCATGCAAAACTCAGCGTGATAAAAAAAGAGAGGTGTGGTCTAGTGTGTTAGTGCGTCTTATATTAATTTATCAAAGCTAGCCTAGCATGTATGCACAATCACAATCATGGATTCGTTGTTTATGGAAGAAGGTGCACAAGTTGCAATTGATAACGGAGTGAAAAGTAAATGGAGGAGGGCATGGCTGGATGAGGTGGGAGATGATGGGATTTTGTTGCGGTCATGGTGCAAAAAATGAAGGTGGCCGGTGCTTGTATGTGCGTACTTTGCCATACATTTTTTTGTATACAGGAGTAATGGGAAAACAGTTTTGATTCGCCACTAGCTCGAAACTGCGCACAAGGCAGCTGGTTGTGCACTTTCCCACACTTCATCTTTACCTAGTGCATCAGCGACAACTGAGACTAGGCTTGCTATGGCGGATTGCGTCTGTGACTTAAAACAGTCTGTGGCTTTATCGCAGAAAATTCAGAATATCATTACCGCTGGTAGATTTAACTAAATCATACTCACCAAGTTTATAGGGAAACGTTTTTCTTAAACATTTTTTTTAATTTTTATTTATTTATGTCATTCATTTAAGAACAAATGCAACAACAGCATTTACTATGAATGAGCAGAAAGAAGTAAAAACTTAATAATAATGTCTGCCCCCTATCAACACAAAATCTTTTACAGTTCCAGTGCATTTGAGCCTCTAATGCAACTTTGGCAATTCCAAACTCAAAACACAAAATAAAGGTTACTGATCCACAGTGATGTATTTCTGCAACATCAATAATTTTACAGACTTTTTAAACACAAAATCGGACGAAGAAGTTTTGATTTTACACTCGAGACTGTTCCACAGATTAACTCCTTTGATTGAGATACATTTTTCCTTTACAGAAGATTGAAACCTGGGTTTATTAAAGATCTCATTTCCTTTTAATTTGTATCTACTTTTTCTCTTGGTGAATCTGTTTTGCAAATTCATGGGTAAACTTTCCAGATGAGCTTTATACATAATTTTCAGCAAGTTATACTCTACTAGTTCATTAAACTTCAGTGTTTTTAATTGTATCAATAATGGATTAGTTGTGTCTCTATAACCACTACCCGTGACAACCCTTATGGCTCGTTTCTGTAGAAGAAAAATCTGATTTAGATTTGTTTTGCAGGCACTTCCCCTAACTTCAATACAATAGGTCAGATATGGAACAATTAATGCATTATACAGTACAAACAATGCTCTCTTATTTAGAGAGTCTTTGACTTTGTGCAGCACGGCTATAATTTGGGAGACCTTTACTTTAACATTATCAATATGTGATTTCCATGTCAAATGTTCATCAATCATAACGCCTAAAAACTTAATCTCATGAGCCCTTTCAATTTCTAATCCATTAACAAATAATGACTCTTCAACATATTTTCTTTTACTACAAAAAATCATAAATTTAGTTTTACTAACATTTAGGGACAATTTATTGGCATTGAACCACTTCATAATTTTCTGGAATTAATTCTCTACGGTTTGAATAACATCTTTAACATTTTTCCCTGTATAGAATAAAGTGGTATCATCTGCAAATAGAATGCACCTAAGTAACTGAGAGACTGACATAATATCATTAATATACAACAACAACAGTATAGGTCCCAGCACCGATCCTTGGGGTACCCCGCAAGTTATTTTACAATTCTCAGACCTTATCTTGTCAATTTCAACAAATTGTTTTCTGTTTGTTAAATAGCTGGTAACCCATTGATGTGCCACACCTCTAATGCCATACTTATATAATTTATGCAACAATATCTTGTGGTCTAGTGTATCAAACGCTTTTTGAAGATCTACAAAAATGCTTACTAAATAGTGCTTTTTGTCTAGAGCATCGGTGATCTCTTCAGTTAGTTCCATTAACGCTGTAGCAGTTGAGTGAGTAGGACGAAACCCATACTGGCTGCTACTTAATAACGTAAATTCATTTAAAAATTGATTGAGTCTAATCGCAAATAGCTTCTCCAGAATTTTCGAAAGTTGTGGAAGTAGTGATATTGGTCTATAATTGGACAATTCTGCATATAATTGTGGTTGTAATGTATCATAATTTTAATTATTTTTTTCAGCCCTATTACTGTGCATAGGGCATAGTAGAAACTACATTTTAGACCTAACGCAGATTTTCAAAATGAAAAATCAAGCTGTATTTTTATGTATTACTTATTGGATAAGCATGTTTCCATCTGAGGTTACAATAGAACAAAAACCTTTATGGGGAGATCACAGAGCAGAGGGTCCTGCACCAGACGAGCCAGTCCCTCCTCAAAAACATCCAGGATTTCTGAATGAGGTAGGGCGTCTTCATCCTCTTCTTCATCTGCAGCGTCGTCCTCCTTCTTCTCATCTTTTATACTTTGCTCTGGTTCTGCAGTGTCCACGTTATGTTCCTCCATCATCCCTTCAAAGCATTTAACAATTGCAGTTTTTCCTAAATTAATGTTGAAATCAAGTTACAGATCCACGACAAGCTCCTGAAACCACAATATTTCAGCCAAAAAAAGCCAAAAGTTCTTTCATTCATTCTGAGGATCCATGGGAAATAAACACTGTGTGTTGCACATATATGTTACCGAAGCAACATCTGGCCAAACATACTAGTTCCGCTTTAGAAGACACGACACCAGGATGTACGACACTGACACAGCACCTTTTTTACATGGCATATATTAATTAATAACAGTCGACTTGTTTT
Source organism: Knipowitschia caucasica (assembly GCA_964034765.1). Lineage (NCBI taxonomy): Eukaryota > Metazoa > Chordata > Actinopteri > Gobiiformes > Gobiidae > Knipowitschia > Knipowitschia caucasica. Next base: position 13,896,319 of record OZ035840.1, read on the forward strand.
GCATTGAATTAAGTGAGGATATATATGTCTGAATGTCAATCAAATAATTTGAACACCAGCGACGTTGTTATCACGCTATGAACACTGGGAGGCAGTCGCGTTTCTGTACAGAACTTCCGGTGTTTCAGACCCCTTGCAGTAGTTTGTTTACTGTGGAGAAATGCCACTTTTCTGATGTTTACGGTTCATAAATCACGGTAATGTTCCACGAGATCTAGTCAGTGATTCACCAGAAACATGCTTTTGTTTTGTCCAACTTGTGGAAACGTTTTGATCGTCGAAGAGGGACAAAAATGCATGAGATTTGCCTGTAACACATGTCCCTACGTTCACAACATCACAAGAAAGGTGAGTATTTTTATATTATAGTTACCAACTATAAAATAATTCAAATTGAGTTTACACACACACACACACACACACACATATATATATATATATATATATATATATATATATATATATATATATATATATATATATATATACCTGGGCATATAAACAGGTACTTCTAAAAAAAAAATTGTATATTGAGATAAACTTCATTATTTTCTGTAATGTACTGATAAACAGTAGACTTTCATATATTTTAGATTCATTACACACAACTAAAGTAGTTCAATCCTTTTATTGTTTTAATATTGATGATTTTGGCAAAAAAGTAAAGAAAAACCAAAAATCCCCATCTAAAAGAAATGGCATATTTCATCCAACCAATAAAAGAAAAGTGTTTTTAATACAAAAATTGTCAACCTTCAAATAATGATGTTCAGTTACGCACTCAATAACTTGATCAGGAATCCTTTTGTAGAAATGAATGCTTCAATACGGTGTGGAATGGAGGCAATCAACCTGTGGCACTGCTGAAGTGTTATGGAGACCTAGGATGCTTCGACAGTGGCCTTAAGTTCATCCACAGGGTCTGGTGACTCTCAACTTCCTCTTCACAATATCTCACAGATTCTCTATGGGGTTCAGGTCAGGAGAGTTGGCAGGCCAATTGAGTACAGTAATCCCACGGTCAGTAAACCATTTACCAGTGGTTTTGGCACTGTGAGCAGGTGCCAGGTCGTGCTGAAAAAGGATTTCTTCATCTCCATAAAGCTTTTCAGCAGGTGGAAGCATGAAGTGCCCCAGAATCTCCTGATAGCCAGCTGCATTGACCCTGCCCTTGATAAAACACAGTGGACCACCATCAGCAGCTGACATGACACCCCAGACCATCACGACTGTGGGTACTTGACACTGGACTTCAGGCATTTTGGCATTTCCTTCTCCCCAGTCTTCCTCCACACTCTGGCACCTTGATTTCATCCGAAAAAAGTACTTCGGACCATTGAGCAACAGTCCAGTGCTGCTTCTCTGTAGCCCAGGTCAGGCGCTTCTGCCGCTGTTGCTGGTTGTGGTTTCTGTAGCCCATTTCCTGCACACACCTGTGCACGATGGCTGTGGACGTTTCTGCTCCAGACTCAGGCCACTGCTTCCGCAAGTCCCCCAAGGTCTGGAATCGGCCCTTCTCCACCATCCTCCTCAAGGTCCGGTCACCTCATGGGGTTGTGCAGCGTTTTCTGCCACACTTTTTCCTTTCCACAGATTTCCCACTGAGGTGCCTTGATACAGCACTCTGGAAACAGCCTATTTGCTCAGAAATGTCTTTGTGTCTTACCGTCTTGCTTGAGGGTGTCAATGATGGCCTTCTGGACAGCAGTCAGGTAGTCTTACCCATGATTGCAGTTTTGAGTATTGAACCAGGCCGGGAGTTTTTAAAAGCCTCAGGAATCTTCTGCAAGTGTTTAGAGTTAATTTGTTGGTTCAGATGATTAGGTTAATGGCTCATTTAGAGTACCAAATTTTCTGAGATAGGGATTTTTTTTTCTTTAATTTTTTTGTCAGATTCATCAATATTAAAATAATAAAGACTTGAACTACTTCAGTTGTGTGTAATGAATCTAAAATATATGAAAGTCTAATTAATGTTTATCAGTACATTACAGAAAATAATGAACTTTTTCACAATATGCATTTCTTTTTAGAAGGACCTGTATGTATGTATGTATGTATGTATATATATTATACATATACATATATATATATATATATATAACATATATATATATATTACATATACATATATATTACACATACATACATACATACGTACGTACGTACGTACGTACATACATACATACATACGTACGTACGTACGTACGTACGTACATACATACATACATACATACATACATACATACATACATACATACATACATACATACATACATACATACATACATACATACATACATACATACATACATACATACATACGTACGTACATACATACATACATACATACATACGTACGTACGTACGTACGTACATACATACGTACGTACATACATACGTGTGTGTGTGTTCATACATAATATATTATACACTGTATGTATTCACATGTGCCCAGGTGAACAACAGAAAGTACCCAAAGCTGAAGGAGGTGGATGACGTTCTCGGCGGAGCTGCAGCTTGGGAGAATGTGGACTCCACAGCAGGTAAAACTTATTTTGCTTTCTATATATCCAATTGAATAACAAAATATGCTCCTCATTGCACTAAGTAGAAAAACTCTGAATAAAAACCCTGTTTTTCCCCCCCAGAAACCTGCCCCAAGTGTGAGCATCCACGGGCGTTTTTCATGCAGATTCAGACCAGATCTGCTGATGAACCGATGACAACATTTTACAAATGTTGTAACGTTCTGTGTGGACACAGATGGAGAGATTAACCCTTCACAACTAATTTGCCTGAAATATTATTTATTACAAAAACGCTTTCGATCTAATTATGCCTTTGTTACAGAACTTGCATGGAAATAAAAGTGCTTTCAGAACATGTTCTTGATTTTTATTGATAAAATAGTAACTGTATACCACAGTTAAACAATTTTGACTCACAACGTATGTATCACAGACATTTAGAAAGAATAGCAGACCAGCATAATCCACAATGGTATACAATACATTGTCTTCAAAATCCTTCTATTTTCCTTCATAACCGTGTGAAAATGCAGTAATTAATTGTTCAATTGTTCCGTTCATTTAATTTCATGGCTTGAGCCAAGTAGAATGCTTTTACACGACTCGTGTCGATGGAGCATGCTTTTGTATGTTAAATGTATGCAATAGTTGTTAGTGTTGTTTTTTTATCTAATCTTTATCATAGAGAAGTTGGATTAGTGTGTGTTTTAACAACCATTGTTAAACATATCTGTATAATCTAACATGCAGAATGCCATCGGAAGGATAACATGTTATTTAGATGATTGTGCGACAAAAAGCACATTTCTTTCTGCATTTTATGACAAACGTACAATGGCACTAAGAGGTCTGGCACGAGTGACAAGATGCTAAAGAGAAGTTGCTCAAATGTCATGCACATCCCGGTTATTTAACTACTGTTGTTAAACTATATTCTTTATCTACTAGCTGCATTTTATTTATTTATTTTACCCCTCAGAAATATTTTTATTATTCTCAGATGAACAATGCAAATGGCCAAGCTGCATTAAAACAATAATCAAACAAAGTTTCTAAGATCTTGATTATAATGCGTAAATAAAATCCTCAAACTTAAAGTGCATATGTTTAGTGTCTTAATTGTGTGTCATCAGACTGTCCCAAAAAGTACAGAATTAAAGCAATTAGCAAGTAACAGCAATCTTGGGCAATCCACCACAAGCTGGTAACACATTAGTTATCTCACATTCAAAAGAATTTAAGGGTAAAACCAATAACATACATACATACAAAACAAAAAGGGAAAATCACAGTTCTGCAGACGGACGTATTAAAAATGATTAAAAGACATATCAGCATTTGAACATAAATACAATTAAGTTTTATAAATTTAAATAAATAAGTGATTGAGTAAAGTGTTTCACAGTCTTTTCTAAGAGAGGCCTTCTAGCATTACCTCACATAATAAATGCATTAAATTTACAATCCTTCTTTCTTGCATTATGGCTCATTTGCAAATGTGAGTCAATACATCATACTTCAGTGTTTAGTGAGGGATTAGATCAAAGAAACACAAAATTATATACACAGTAAGTATGAAAAAAGGGAGAACTGGTGAATACAACATTATGGTCACAATACTAAACTGAAGAAGCCCGTCATAAGCAGCTGCGAGTTTATTCAGGTGGATGTTGTATCAAATAGCTGTCGGTGGTTAGCATATACGCTTGTATGTGTAAATGTACCCCTTACAGGACGGACAAGAGTGCGTCACATCCTTTAGGTCGTCGATGAGGCAGGGAACCAAGCAGCAGCCCAGATCGCACCTGGTGAAGAGGGGACGAGAGGAAGAAGTGAGGAAATAGACAAACAGTTGTAACATTCATCAGTCCAACTTTTTGTACAGTTTTTGATCAAATAAATTGTGTTTATGTAACATTAAAACCTTACAGTTTAAATCCGAAAATATATCGTGGACTTTCAGACATCAACATCAAACATTGAGATCCAACTGAAATATATTTCTACAACATGAACACAACCTGGGATGTGGTGAATCCTACCAAAGAGAATACATTTGCAAACAAACATTGTTGACAAAAACGCAGCAAATTATTGATTCTTATTTTAAGATTTTGATATAATAATGCTGCTGTCTTTGTTATGTACGGTCATTTGTCACATTTTAGAGTCTATACAGTCCAATAAATAATTATGATGATTAGCCGCGGTTTAAGTACGCTTTTGTTACATTTTTGCAATGCCTTGTGTAAAACTAAAAAGTAGGAAATTGTTATATTTTGTGGTACAATTGAGAGGCACTAGTAGGAGTTATATAGTAGCTAGCAAAAGAACAAATACAACTTGAATTGTTGTATTTGTACTGTATGGACATTGGTTGGAAGTAGTCGGAGGGGCCAATGACATACTAGCTGTCTCGCTTCTGACAGTGTGCCTCAGGGCAGCTGTGGCTTCAGTAGTAGTTTTATTGCCACCGTGTATGGGGTGAAAGAATAATGGTGGTGGTATATTTTGTTTTTGTATAATTGTAAATGTCTCCATTATGAGATCAATAAAGTTTATCTCATCTTATATGAAGAATATTTGCGTGTCCAAAAAGTGCTATATCAAACTGATGCCTTATATTATTAATTTGATGTATTTTGGATTCCCGCTAATTCACAACAGCAGTCATCTCAAAAGGTCTTTAAAAAAATGCATTTCACAGTTACCTTGTTGTGGACTTTATGTTTGTGTTTGTAATATGCTATGGACTGTGAGCCCCTGACTTACCCCACAAAGAAGCAGAAGAGGCAGAAGAGTGTGTTCATGAGGCCGATGTCGTGGGAGATGCGTGTGACGATGGCCTGCTGACAGTGTGGGCATACGGTCTGCACTGGGCTCGTCTGGAACATCTCTCCCTGCAGCACAGTCACAGTGGTGGCGGCTCCTGGGGGTGCCAACACGGTGGCTGTGTGGCCCCCAGGGTGCATGAAGGTACCAGGGCCCATCTGTCCAGGCATGGGGTGTGGGAAGTGTCCAGGCGGAGGGGGGTAGTGGCCACCTGCACGCAAGGGCATATATTCAGTACAATTTATACTACACACAAGACATGGCTCGCTACACGAAGGTTAATAATGGAATACGGAAATTGGTTGAGTTCATGCTACAGAGTTCCATTTAAGTTGGAGGGCAGGTAATATCACACTTCATACCACTGGACACACATCGAAAATCTGCACTGGTAAATGTGTCTATTGTGTGTAATTATTTATCATAATTTTATAATTCTATTACAATTATTATTATTATTTTTTGCACGCTATGTTGTCTACTTTTTACTATTTCAATACTTGCCTGCACCATTTACCAAAGCAAATTCTTAGTTTATGACCTCCTGTTACTTACAATGGCAATAGAAGAATTCTAATTCTGAGGTGCCAAACCTTTTTATTATTTTTTTACATGTGATTGACCAGGTAATATATAATACATTTTATAACCCCACACAATTTGTGTGTTAAAATGTTTAATGTTATGAAACATCATAATGTCTGAAATCTGAAATCTGTCTAGAAAACAATAAATAGTTTTAATTGATTCTTCATCTACGTTGACACTTGTGGTTTGGACAACCAAAAATTATGTTAAAAAAGTTATGAGAACCTTGTGGGGGTGGCATAGGCATAGGCATAGGCATAGGCATAGCTCCTTCTCCTGGAACATGTGGGGGGAGATACCCAGGGTGTGGTCCTTCATATGGAGGAGGACCATAGTCTGGAGGCGGAGGATTGCCTTGTTGTGGCTGGGCTGTTGTTACTGTTTTATAAAACACAAATCACAAAGAGAACAGATGCTATAGATTATATTCTGAAGTTACATAAATGATAAATCATATTTGTGAGACAATAAAACAGATTGAAAATCAATCTAGTTTAACAGTTGTATGCATTACCAGGTTGCCCATTCTTTTCTTGGATAAGTGGTGCGCTCGGTCCCCCAGGATATGGTGGAGGAGGATCACTCGACATAATTGCCGGATGTTTGAGCCAAGAACAATGCAGAAAACAGCTTCACTGATGTCTAATATTTTGCTCTGGAGAGAGAAATATGTAAAGTCTGAAGGATTGGTGTACAGTTACTAATAATATACTACACAGGAAAGACTAGATGCATGTACGCTTTAAAATGTAAAAATTACGGCTATGTCCATAGCTAAGACTATATGAAGTAGCTAGTATAGAATATAGACATCATATTCATCCATCTTCAAGATTGACATTACCAGCAGGCCATCTTTCTTAAACATATGTCCACTTAAAATATAGTACAACAAACATAGTATTAATAAAAGCATGTCAGATAATGAAGTAAATCTTCCCATATTTTCCCCACTCTATTTTAGTAGGCGTTTATGACAGTAGGTAATTGGTTTAATGTGTTATAATGTAGTAAATTAAATTATGAGGGCGTGGGTTATGTTATTGGGAAAACAAACAAAAAACAAAAAACCAAGAGATAATAAACGTGTGTAACAGTGGAAACAGTACTCTTGCTAGTTACTGTTTAATCCTTAGAGGCTGTTAATCCAAGCCAAAGCTACTTGCACAACTAACTCTGAATAACTTCGTTACATAACGTGCAAACAAGGGGCTAGCAGAAGAGTATATTTGCATCGTGAGGAACTTTAGATGCTCATGATTGCTGATATAGAGAGTCACACACTTTAATTTTAAATGATGGCCCATTTCTTGTTTAGCTAACACAGATACATTAGCTGCTAGCGAAGCGTAAATAACAACATGATGCCACCAGCTATTAAAGTATTGACAGAGTTTAATAATTGTTACAGCCACACACCGGGTTTATATTTAACAATCAAGTGTCATTATATAAACGTGTTATGTATTTATGATGAACTATTACACATGTTATTGGGATTAGGTTAGCTAGCTGTGGTTAGCGTCTTTGCTGTAGGCACACACACACAACACACAATTAGGAAGTCACGCTGAAATAAAAGCCTAAGGTATCTTGGTGCAGTATAATATGTCACTGGTATATATTTTATTGCCGCTGTCAGTGAAATAAACGCGTAATTACCTGCGCTATTTGGCAAGAAACTCCTCCGCGGAGAGACGTGACAGCCAACAACATACGCTGGGTGAACGCCTGACGTCAGCCATTATCAATTTACGAAGTCATGTTAATTATTCATTGGCTTCAATTATGTGTTAAAAAAACATGTTCGGGATCAGATCATATTTTGTTCTGCGAGGAAAACAAATTATTTTTTTGTATTTTGTGGCTAGGTGAATCATGGTGGGTGACACATGAAATTACAGCAAACATGCAAAACATTTAACAAATATCATGTAAATTATGTTGTATGAACTAAGGCATGTTAAAGCTGTTTTTTTGTGTTTTTTGCTAACGTTAAAAGTAGCACTTTCGCAAATTCAGGGAGAGCCAATCAGACAAGCTCCTCCATCCCCGGCGTAACAAGGCACTGGGCAAAACAACAGCATCTCCGAGTTAGCATTAGCATTAGCATTAGCCTGTGTTGCGTCGTGAGAGGTCTTGTGAACCAAGCGACAAAATGATAAAATAGCCAACTTGGTTATATTTGGTGGACAGTACGCTAGTTATATGGTTATTGCAAGTCCGTTTATCGAGGACACAGGAGTTGTCTCGGAGATTTATCACCGCTGTGCTTTAGGCTAACTTAGGCTAAGGCTAACATCTACAGAAACGACCTCAGAAATGGGGTCCATATTAAGCAGGAGAATTGCTGGTGTTGAAGACATCGACATCCAGGCCAACTCGGCTTACCGATTCCCACCTAAATCTGGTAAGTTTATCATAGCATTATCAAAAGATGGCACTGATTAACATCAAAGCCACTTAGCCCCAATTAACGTCAGCTATTTTACTGTAGATCATCATTCTGTATGATACATTGGCAAGGGGTGAAGCACTGCCTTCTTTTTGATATATTTTCCTTTTAATGTGAAACAGATTTTGAATGTCAATAGATATGTATTGTCAAACTTTATTATTGCCTAAGTATAAGTATTTTGACAATTACTTGCTTGTAGGGAATTATTTTGCAAGCCATTTCTTCATGGGAGGAGAAAAATTTGACACACCCCATCCAGAGGGGTATCTTTTTGGTGAAAACATGGACCTTAACTTTCTTGGCAATCGTCCAGTGCAGGTAATTATGTCATCACGATTTCCTGTGTTTTCATAGTTTTAACAACGCCCTTTGCTATTGTTATAATACTTTTAATGTCTGCACAATAAATAGTTTCCATATGTAACACCTGCACCACATGAGCCTGTGAAAACCCTACGGAGCTTGGTGAACATTAGAAAGGACTCCTTACGCTTGGTCAGGTAAGTGTTACATTAAACCTGGTTTTGTAATTGTTCTACAAAGTGCGGTTTGTTTTCAGTCATAATGACTTATCATCTGTTTTATAGATATAAAGATGACTCCGATACCCCAGTGGAGGAGGGAGGGAAACCCAAAGTTCAGTATGGAGTTGAATTCACCTTTGATGCTGATGCTCGTGTCGCCATCACTCTGTATTGTCAAGCGTTTGAGGAATTCTCCAATGGGATGGCAGTGTAAGGATAATATAATGAGAGATTACTTTAATATCTTGTTAGTTTTTCATAATAGGGATTTTGAAACAGGGTCACTGTGTAGTGAATGTTCACATCAGTATGAAGCTTTAACTAATGAGACATCCAAGTATCCAAATTCCAACATTTATTTGTTTGGAAGGGACTGTGCACATTCATGAACATCTGTAGAATGCCAGATTATTGTTGAAACGCTCCATCAGTGAGAAATCAGCTATTACATTAGCTCTTTATCTAGACAAAAAATTAAATAAGTATGTGTTCTGAAATTTCCCCGCTGTTGGACGAATAAAGGATCGCTTAATCGTAATCTATATTCAGCACAAAGCAATACAATATTCTATTTATTTGTTTTAAAACGTTCTTACAAATCTTCCTGCTGTTCCTTCAGATACAGTCCCAAGGACCCACTTTTGGTGTCTGAAACGGTGCACTATAAAAGAGGTGTGAACCAACAGTTCTCGATGCCATCATTTAAAATAGACTTCTGCGAGTGGAAAGAGGAAGATGTGAGTATTTACATGAAGGGGCGCTCACAGAGACACCGAACACTGCAGATTAAATAATGCATTCTTACCATTTCAGCTAAACTTCGACCTGGACCGTGGCGTGTTTCCCATGGTGATCCAAGCTGTGGTCGATGAAGGAGATGGTATCAAAACACAGTATTTCAGTATTTATAACTATTTAAGTTGGAATGTTGTATTGATTTAGGAAATGTGCAATTTGTTCAGATTGTTTGGGACATGCTCATGTGCTACTGGCGGCTTTTGAACGAGTGAGTACACTTTTCTTTCACATGTACAGTATAAACTGAAGATTCTAAGATAACATTTTCTTCCTGCAGCATGTTGATGGCAGCTTCTCTGTCAAACCTCTGAAACAGAAGCAAATTGTAAGTGTTCAATTTGTTTGTATGTATTTGTGTACAAGTATACAACACTTTTTGGGAAAATAGTCAAGTGCTAGAATTCGTATCTGTTATCTTTGCATCTGTAGGTGGACCGTGTAAGCTACCTTTTACAGGAAATTTATGGGATTGAGAATAAAAACAACCAGGAAACCAAGGTGAGCATGAAGGAAAGCTACACAAATTACATCTATGCCAATGTAGCTTTTATCATACACCTGTATTCTGCAGCCTTCAGATGATGAAAACAGTGACAACAGTAATGAGTGTGTGGTCTGTCTGTCCGACCTAAGAGACACTCTCATTTTGCCCTGTCGACATTTGTGTCTTTGTAACTCATGTGCGGACACGCTTCGATACCAGGCCAACAACTGCCCCATCTGCAGACTGCGTAAGAGCAGTGTGTTTCTCACATTTTAAAATTAATGCCTAAAGTCACAACAGTGTTGTTGTTTTTTTTTCAGCTTTTAGAGCGCTGCTGCAGATTAGAGCTGTGAGGAAAAAGCCTGGAGCTTTGTCCCCGGTGTCCTTCAGCCCTGTTCTGGCCCAAACTATGGACCACGACGAGCACTCCGTAAGATGCCACTGGTTACTTAATATATATATTTTTTACCAGGAAAGTGAACATTAGGCTTGATGCATTATAACTGTAAAATTAAGTCTTCTCAACCAAATTATAGTTGTTTTCCCAGTAAGCCTTTAGAATCAATATTTTGTTTAGTTATACCCTCCTCCATTTTATAAAGTGAAATTGTATGTGTAATTTGATTTAATGAAAACTTGCTGTTAAACTCTTGTGGCTTGATGTAGAGTTGGTAATATTGTTTCCAACTACATAGTTGTTAACATATATGTTAACACGTGTGGTCAACTCAAGTGGTTATCAGTCAAACTATCAAGTTCCCATTAAAATGCATTAGCACAGTTAGCAAGGTAGATCACTACGACACGTTTTTTCTTGTATCATTTTTAATATTCATCATCTGTGGCATGTGCTTTGTGCAGAGCACAGACTCTGTTCCTCCTGGGTTTGAACCCATCTCTTTGCTGGAGGCTCTGAATGGGCTGAGGTCCATGTCTCCTGCCATCCCATCGGCTCCTCTTTATGATGACATCAACTTTTCTGGTGGGGTGGGAGGAGACAGAGGACAGCTGAGCTCTCCAGAGCATTTGAGCGACAGCAGCCTACAGAAAAGCAAAGTCAGCAAGTCTCCTGACAGGTGAAACAACTTTCCCAGTTTTAAATCCGAGGCCGGTAGTCTGTTGCATGTGATACAAGGTGTCTTTGTTCCCGCTAGCACCCTGAGGTCTCCCTCCTCACCCATCCAGGAGGAGGATGAGGAGAAGCTGTCAGAGATGTCTGATGCTCAGCCACAGACTCTTCTGTCCAGCAGCCCGGCTCCCACTGAGGTGTGTTTTGCAACATGTGAAAGTCCTGCTTCAGTCCTGCCTTTGACTGTTGTTTATCATTTTCAGAATACTGCGACAGAGGATGTGGCCGAGTCCTTATCTCCAGATGATGGTGAGATTTTCTTCTTCTCACGACACATGAAGCACAAAAGCTGCAAAATAACGCACTGTTTCACTGTTTAGAGGACAGACTGGCCGAGGGGGCAGATATTCTTCAGGACTGCAGCAGTGAGCACAGCAGCTTGACCAAAACTGATAGTGACCCTCCTGGAGACCTCTCTCTTCCAGGTAACAGTTTACAAACATGATATCTTCTTTGTGTGTTCAGATCACTGTCTACCTCCTCTCGGGCTGTAACCTCTGTGCTCTTGTGCTTCTGTTTCCTAACATTGCTGTTATCCTGCTATTCTGTACTGCCCCCCTCTGGCAGCTTTAGGTCCTGACTCCTGTTCCATTGGTATGGAGGAGTAACTGGTATGTTGGCTTCCCTGTCTATTCTGCTAATCTTTCAGTTTTCTTTTCATACTTTTTTATGATTTCAACATAGTGTAACATATATGGACATGTCAAAGTAAGTGTTTTTTGTTTTTGTTCTTTTTGACGTTAGGGTCCTCTGAGTCCACTGAAAGCCTGAAGAGTCAGAGCACTAACTGCTCAAGCCAACCTCTCCTGTGTTCCACGAGTGACTATCGTTTGGAAGACGAGCAGCTCGGCTCCTAAGTCTCATCATTCACAAACATCCGCTTCTCCCAGTTTGACCTCCAACTCTGGACGAGAGCCAAGACATAGTGTGGACATTTACATCTGTCTAGAAAGAAGAATTTGACTTTGTTGAAATTCACAACCTGAAGATGTTTTTGTAGGTCTTAAACATTTCATTCCATGTGGATATAATAATAGACATAACGTTTCACTGCCTAATACTTGGGTAGTGTTTTTAAGCACACTTAACCATGACCATTAGTGACACTAAATTTCAGAGATTTTAAAATACTATTTTCATTTGTAAAGATTTTAAAGTCATGTTTGTTTCTGTAATTTGCACAACATTGTTTGACGTATTCTCAAGATTTAACCCACCTTTAATGACACATGGACTTTAGTTTAATCTTTGAAATGATTTGATATATATGTATTATAACTGTACTAAGAAACTGCTATTTGCAAAGGTGTAGAATTGCTTATTATTATATATAAACACATCCATAATATGAAAGTTGTTGAGTTATTCAATATTTCAACAATTCATTATAGCAGAATTACCCAACAGCTATATTCAAAGATGTGGCTCATGCTGCTTTCCTGCTCCTGATGGCAGTTTTATCGCAGATCTCTGTATAGTGTGTGTGTGTCTGCTTCTGTGATGTAGCTCCATATGTTTAGATCTATGTGCCTTTAACTGATACAGCGGCTTGTTGAATCGGACTATGTTGTTTTTACTGTAAACTGTACAGTCATTTTCTGTTCTATTGAAAAAAAAAAAAATTATCCCATGTATCAATTATGCATTTACTCTTAATATTAACTCATTCAATTTTGATTTTAAAATTAAAATTTTCAGTGCAAGTAAATCTTGATTTGTAAGCTTGCGTTTGCATGTTAATATAAAGGCTAAAACATTTGCATTCCCTCTGCTGTCCTTTTCAGCTTTGATACGGTGCCTTTCCTGTCCTGTCTTGACCACTGTTGACCTGGTATCCAGGATTGCTCCAGACTGTGGCTGAAATTATCCCACATTTCCTCTTCTGTGTATAGGCGCATGTGTAAAACAATAAAGTTTCAAGTTAAAACATATGGTCTTTATATTTTGTCTGTCACCCGTTATTAAATTACATCTGTAGTGTGACCTTTGTGAGGTTGTAGTTTTCATAGTTATGTTTCATTTAGTACTTTCTAACTGTTTCACAACAGTTGTGTTAACATTGGCATTAAATGTTTTCTTGCTCTGCTCTTTCAGAAACTGTCTAAACTGCAATATTCCATGTTTTATGATTAAAAAGACTTCTGTCAAGAGGTGCAGTTGAATTCCATTAAAAAAAGAATCCTTGATCCAGATGGTGATACAGATCACCTCCAAAGTCTTTGTTTCTTGTACCATTCCAGAGATTTCCTGAACTAAAATAGATTATTGAATAAATATACTGTTTTAGAGTGAACGCCCTTGCTCTTGATCAGTTTTCATCATCTTATAACATTACAAATAACACTTCAGAATCCTATAAATGTGACTTGCAGTTTACAATTTTTTTCAGTGGCTTTGGTGCATTTTTCACATCAAACTTAAAGTTCTCAAAACTATTAGTTCAACCTCCAGAACATTGAGTCATTTCTGCACATCATCGTAGCAGTTTCTCCTTTGAACAAATTACAAATGTTTTTGGACATGTATCAGTTACTTTCATACAATTCTCTGCTGTTTTATAACATTATCATTTGCTTGTCCACTCAGTCAAAATGAAACATACTTATGAAGCTGAATAGTCATTCTCTATAAAACCAAAAGACCTCATTTCATCGCTTTGGTCATCACATACAAAATTGTTGAACTAGTTCTAAAATCAAAATCTGTCAACCTCATTTCATACACTCCTTTATCTTTTTCCTGAAATGCTTTCCTAAATTGAATAATTTCTCTCAGGTGAATTTCAGCTTCACTCATGAGGAAGTGTGTGTTTTATTGTTTTCATTTGTCACAGTTCTACTATAATGATATTCTGTATGTTCTACGTAAATACTGTAAGTGACTGTATTTTTGTAGCACAATGCTGTAGAATTGCAAAGAGTATATATATGAAATACATACAGTACACAGACATACAGTACATACATACTGTACATACAGTACATACATATGTGTCTCGTACTAAGTTACCTCTCTGAATACAGTCATGTGTAACTTCACTGTAGTCTTTGGCTGTACAGGTCGTGTTTCGTGCTCACCAAGTGTCACCGAGATCTGACTTTTTTACATTGAAAACACAGAGTAAACTTTCACAATGAAAACATGACTAAGTCATTTGACTGTGTTGTTCATCCTCAATGTTTTCAGGACTTATTATTTTGATGACACAGACAGTTTTATTGACATGAAGACGTGCTTTTAAGGAATTAACTTTTCATTTTGAGAAAGTGACGTACTTTTGCAGGTTATCCACAAGGTTTTGCAGTTTGCACTAATTGTTCTGAGAAATACACTAACTGTTGTGCAAATGTGAAGAATGATGTGAGAAATGCACCAAAGCGACTGAGAAAAACTGTAATTGTGATGTTGATACTTATTTCTACGTGAGTTTCTCTAGACTTTTAGACGTGTCTCAATTTGTATGATATCTTGTCATGATTTGCTTGTGTGTGTGTGTGTGCGTGTGTGTGATTGGTGGTGGTGGTGGGGCAGCCTCTCTACTGTCACTCTCACGCAGGACTATGTCGCACGTGGAAATGTCCAGCTTTTCTCACAAAAAGATTTTCCATTGCTCTTGCCAACATGACGCATTTCCTCACAACAACAGTATTTTCTGCTCTATCTCTGGGCTATCCGCCAAACAGTGACAAATAAAGAGTTTTATTTATGACAAATGCCATGTATAAACATATAAAGTTCTCCTCCTCATCATCATCTCAACAAACATGGTGTTAACATTGTGAGTGGACTGGTTTAGCCATTGTGAGGATGGAGTGCTCTATTTTAATTAGTCTTTGGTAAATCTCTTTGAGCTCCTTCTATTGAGTGGGATATTCTTAACCCATATGCCCTTGATCTACAAAAACATGGGAACAGCTCACTGCAAACATGTACTTCAGAGCAGAGCCGGGAAACGGTTTATCCATAATAAACAAAATGATATCACACGTATGTTTTAAAAAGGAAACATAAAAGTCGGATCCCATTGCCTTATGTGTATCATGTACATGTGCAACAATGTAGGATGATCTCACTAAAAAGTGCAGCTGCAAAACATGATGATATTGTTAATCTGAAATGTGAAGTATTCCATGTGGTCACATGTGCAGTGGTGCGATGGCTTTCCTTCTTTAAGACGACCACTTTGCAGGATGAGAAAAGGGGAGGGCGCAGAGACAGGGACAGAGACAAGTAGCAATGATCCCAGATGACATCGCAGTCCCATCTCTGGAACGAAGAAGTTCACAGCTAGACCTGGGTGAACATCTTTGAGGGCTTTGGCTGCTGAAGAAGAGAGACAAAAGCAGTATTTATAGTAACAAACTAAAGCAAAGCATTGATAATGGCACAGCAGATGAGCAGTGGATCGCCTTTTCTCAAGCCATTCTTTTTGAAGACTCCCGTCAGTGTGATCAGTCCACTACGACAGAGACGACACACACTACCGGCCAGCGAGTTCAGGAATCTCACGCCTCAGGACGCCATCAGTGTGTTTGAGATTGAGAGAGAAGGTGAGAGGACATGAACATTTAGTCAATACAAAAATACTATTCAAACCATGTGGCAATATGGAATTGTATATCAAGCACTTTTATGTTTATGTCTTTTCTATAATACAGTTTTTGAATTAAACATGAATGTCTTCTTTATCACCAGCATTTGTGTCTGTCTCTGGAGAGTGTCCACTCACTCTGAATGAAGTGCTCAGTTTCCTGGAGCAGTGTCCTGAGCTCTCCTTGGGATGGTTTGAAGAGGGGCAACTAGTGGCTTTCATCATCGGCTCTGGCTGGGACAAAGAAAGACTCTCACAAGTAAGAATATTAGACATGTAATAATAGGCCAATGAATAACAGTATAGGTTTAATGCTATGGGGGAAGCTGATCATTTTTCTTTTATTAATCACTCACCTTTTTGTAATTGAATGAACAGCCAGTTGTTTATGTGTGGATTGGCTCTTGTGTAGATCTGAATCTTCCCCTTTGTCCCACAGGAGGCCATGACCCAGCACGTCCCGGACACAGCCACAGTCCACATCCACATCCTCTCCGTCCATCGTCACTGTCGGCAGCAGGGAAAAGGCTCCGTGCTGCTGTGGCGCTACCTCCAGTACCTGCGCTGTGTTCCAGGCATCCGCAGAGCGCTGCTGATCTGTGAGGACTTCCTGGTTCCCTTCTACCTCAAAGCCGGCTTCAAGGAGAAAGGGGCCTCCGCCATCTCTGTGTCCAACATGCACTTCCAGGAGATGGAGTACTCGCTGGGCGGACAGGCGTACACGCGGAGAAACAGTGGCTGCTAGTCACTGAACGAACATGAAGACCTATTTTATAGATGCAAAAGAACTGGCAGTAATAATTACATCAAAACAAGGGTGAGAAATGGTACAGCTGCCAACGTAATCAGATTACAATATCATCAATTATATGCTGTTGGATACGCAGCAGTCTAAAGAAATATTTGCATTTATTTTTGTAATTTTGCAGAGCATGAAATACACTATGGTATTATATGTTGCTTTAATGAAAGAAGTGTAAATAATCTAATATCCACCAATTAGAGGGAAGACAGACAGACGGACTTGCTTTTTTTCCCCTGCCCTCTCTTGATCAGGCTCTACTACGACTGATTAAAAAGTTGATTAATCAGTCCTTGTAGAGTAAAAAAAAAAATGCATGAAATAGAAATAACAATTGGACTCTTCTCTGTGTGTTTTATATATATGTAAAATAAACAAAGAAAATTATACGTCACACATGATTTGAGTTCAGTTATTTTTTTTACTGTTATTTTCAGTTACATGTGAGTAGCAAGGTAGCTAAAACACTACCACATTCAGAACCACCATCACTTCTCGAGAAGCAATAAACAAATAAAACATTTGAGTGCTCAGCAAACTGTAACAAAATTATGGCAGTAGTTGGTACATTTTCTGAACAAGGCACCATAGGTTTTTGTGAGTATTGAATGAATGTCCCTGCGTTTCTGTCACGTTGCCTGAATTGTAATAAAATCTTTGAAATACACGTAAAGTTTCTCTTTGTTTTTCTGTCACCTCACATGTAAAGGGTAGCTTGACGAGGCCTAGAAAAGACACACCTTATTTTTAGACTGTGTTGACAATGGCAAGTGAACACATACAAAGTCCATTTGATATTTAGTCTGATAGAAGACACAAGCATTTCACCATAGTTCACAGGAAACATACTGACGTTCATATACTGTCTTTGCAATTACTTTAAAAAAAAATCCCTTGGCTCAGTGGAGATGGGCGTTCAGATCGTATTTCTCGCAGAACTTGTCCGTGAAGGGGATGCACGTAATCAACTCGCACCAGTCGCACTTGATGGGATAGACGTAGAATAGCACCACGAGGCCGGAGAACAGCCCGAAAAACACCAGCAGGAACACGATAATCTGACAGCGCTTTCGGTACAGGTCCATCCGCCCGAAACTGATGTAGGGCAGGAAGGCGAAGGACAGGAAGAAGCCCGAGATGAAGCCGCAGATGTGGGCGAAGTTGTCGATCCAGGGCAGCAGGCCGAAGGCGAAGAGGAAGAGGACCACGCACAGCAGCTTGGTGAAGGCTCTCCACGGCTGGGCCAGGATTTGCCAACTCTGAAATAACTCCACAAAAAGGCAGGCCAAGATCCCAAACTGAGAACCAGCCGGACCAACCTGGAAAAATTGAGGAGAAATGGTTAATAGTTATTGAAGCATTTACAGAAACATAGCAGCTACGTATATTGTATATTTTGTGTGCTCCCTGTGTGCTCTTTCTACTCTCCTGTATGTGCCGTGCAACATTGAAATTTACCCACAGTGGGACAAATAAAGGTTCTCTTATATTATTTTAAAATTTGATGTTTTGTATTAGCACTGTCAACTACTATCACATCTTAAAGCTGGAGTACACAACTTTTAAAACACAAAATAGTAACTAAGTAATGTAAAATCTATCCCCTGTCACATCCTCGGATCAGATTTTTTCAGTTAAAATGAGAGAACCCTCACTTAGCCTTTAACTAGTAAGATAAAGACAGCATGCTGTGGTCTGGCAAACAAGTTAGGTACTGCAGCTTTAACCAAGTCTATGATAAGAAACAGAACTTCACCAGTGCAGCAGAATTTCTCAACATGGACTCTAAATCTAAGACTAATTGACTATAGCACATACAAAATGAAAAACCCAGACAAAAATGAGTAGAAGTGCATATAATATGTTTTTACGACACATTTGTGGTTTAGAAAATGATCAGCTGACTTGTCTTGAGGCTCTGAGTGTAGATTTGGCATTTATTTAAAGTCCTCTCCTAACTTTGTCCCCAGGCAGACTATTCCTACACACCAGTTTTATTGTATTATTTGTCTTGATTGAAATCATATGATGTGATTACGTCCAAAATGTTATGTCATTTTTTTAAAGTATCAATGGTGTACTGTTCTAGTTCTGATGGAGGAGAACATGCAGCATAATTATGTCATGGTTTTCATTTTCATTGATGGCTTAATGAAGGTAAATCTGTGTCACCTCTGCTCTGTACGGTAGAAAAATGGCTGAAGCCAAATTGCCGGTGATGCCACTAAGGATGTAGATGATTGATATTCGCAGCCACCCGGCCAGTTTCTCCAGGTCTCGTAATATGGTCATTTGGAACGCCACGGACACCAGACAGTGAAGGATCCTGCCGGGAGAAAAAGATTACATCAGATTCCTCACGTGCCGGAATAATCCTTATTGTAAAGCGCGTACGCATGGGGTCTGACAGTGGAGCTCGAATGCCCTGAAAACAGCCACACAAAGCAATATTTTACAGTTAATAATGATGAAAACAATAAGACCAAAACGATATACATGTACGGCTTCCAAATTCATTTCAATCAATCATCCCTCACCTGTCTGCCTGTCTGTAACCTTACAATTCAATGTATTATTGTTCAGCCCAAAATCACAACAGCAGTCATATCAAAGAGAATAGAATTGTAATGTTTAATGTTTTCAAAAAACTGATTTGAAAAGCAAACAATGAAAACATATAAACACATAAAATCCATGGTAGTACATATTAAGATAGAAGCCTCTGGGGGAGAAGGTCTGTGGGCCGCATAGAAATGTAAATCAGGCCAGATGTAGCCCCCAGGCCACACTTTTCCCAGGTTTGCATTATCGGCGACTATGGCATGTTATTCCAAATTTAAAGCTGATTTTCTCAAGAAAACAACCCCATCATGTAATTTATTTAAAATGTTGTAACCAACACATATTTAGACATAGTTAATAGTAGTCATTGGCACATCACTTTACAATCACAACCCTTTTTTACTTTGGTTACATTTTGGTTCAATCCAAACAAACAGTCAAAGGACCCAGACAGAGAAAGATTAGGAGAAACTTAATTGAATTATGCCACATGCAATTGTGAACATTTCCGTTTCAACAAAACATGTTCATGACTGAAAAGGCCTGTAGTTTATTTTCCAAAGACAGAACGTCTACACTGGGTCAGACCCTCCCTGACAGCTGCTCTGGTGGGAGCTCCTCACAGCAGCGTCATCCCCGTGGATTCCATAGGTGAAAACAGTGTTAAAAGTGATGACGTGATCCGTGGTAAAGAACCTCCACGTGTTGGAAAGGTAATCCCCGTCTGTAAGCGTGAGTGCCCTCAACGCTCATATCTCACCCCGGCTTAATGAGTTGGCAACACTGTGGGGCACTTTGTTAAATTACCCTTATGCAGACAGCAGACAGACGGAAGATGATGGGATGGCTCTGAGGTCAGCTCTTTCTCCAGACTCACAGAATGTAGTTACAAAAGACAATTCCACATGCGGCTGGCTGAAGGAAATCTATGATCTAATTCACAGCTTAAATATTTTACATTATTGAACAGTGCAGCACTATAGTTAAATAAATATGCATGTACAGTCACTAGAAAGAGGGCTTTGATAATTACAGGAATTACATACTGCTGTTGTTTATAATCAAACAACTAAAAGGAAAGATATTGTTAACCATGTTATACTGTAACACTATCCTCTTGTCCAAACCCTAACTGGTGTTGTTTTGAGAGAAATGTTTTGGCACAAACACATCCCCCTGCCTCTGCTGTCTAAAGACTTTGTTTCAAAAGTTGACACAACAGTCTTTTAAAACAAAGTAATTGCTTTTAAATTAGTTTCTGTAATATCTCAGTCAAATTATTTTATTTACAACCAAGCAGCAGCACACCTGACTCATTTGGACAAGTCTTCAGGGAAAGAATGGACTCACTTGAGGAAATGGTTTGAGTCTGGTGTGCTCCTACTTGGTTGGAATTAAAACCTGCAGCCACACCGGCCCTTTGAGGACCTGTTTGACACCTCTGCCTTCAGTCCCGTTACAACATACATTTTCACATTGTAATGGAAAGAAATTAAATATTCTCAAGTTATCCTAACTGTGCTACCCGCTAGATGTAGTCGTGGGAGGTCAAGCCTGAGAGTGGTCACCAACAGTCATCAAACAGCCTGGTTGGTTGCGAAACATCTGTTTCTAAAGTCCTACTTCTTTTAAACCTTGAATATTATCAGCCTAGATGTCTCAAAATCTTCACAGTTTAATTCTCAAGATCCGGTTTAAGGGCCAGAATGTACGGAAATAATGTATATTTGATACATCAACAACTAAGAGCTTAGTTTGCAAATATAATGTATATATAATCATCAGGGATGAATAATCCAATATTATTTCCAATTCAGCTTCATACGGATTGTGAATATTCAAGAATATTACATTCAAGATAGCATCTATAAGGTGCTATTTGTTTCTTATTAAATCTATTGAAATGTGAGCCTTTAGTCACAATATCTGACTGGAGAAACAGTTAGAAATCAGTTTTTGGGCTTTAGGAATAAAGACTATTTTTAACATGGATCTTATCTGTTTTCAAATAACTGCAGGAGCGGAGGCCACACAATGATCTCATATCAAATGATCTCCAGACTCCCTCAGCATGACACTATGGCGCTCAGAGGAGTCGTCGTAGCAACAGGCTTATATCACTGCGCTGCCCAACGTTCACGAGATCCTTTGTTCCTTCTGCTTCTGAGTTAAAATGTTGGTCTATTGTTGTGAAGTCAGTTAGAAATGTCTATAATGTACAAATGTATTTTTCTGCTGCTGGACACCTGAATTTCTCCTATGGGGGATCAATAAAGTATCAATCTATATGTGTGGATTCCGGTCCTGGTAAAAATCACAGGTGCCCGGCCGTTATCACGCTCTACTTTGGTAAAAGCATCATTACTGTAAACTAAGTGTCTTGAGAATGATGATTCTTCTGACTTATGGGGGTTTACTGTCATTTCTGTTCTTCATGATCAATGCAGATATTATAATCCTATACTATGCATATACAATAATAGTAGAGTAGTTCTCTAATCTGTGTTTTCAGCATCAAGAAGCACACATTTTTCTGAACTGGTTTTTGACAATGTGACGTTTGTTCGCTATGTCCAACACATGGGGCTCTTCTGCCTTCTCATTTTAGCAATGCAAAATCAATAATAATGACAATTGTAGAATAGTCACACTCACCCGGCATGCAGGAAAAGTGAGAGCCACAGTCTATAAAATTGATCTGGGATTTCAGGGTTGAGGAATGGGAGCAGCCCACAGACATCATCCATACAGTGCACCTGTGGAAAAATGTGTCCTAATAATTAACCATTTAGACATGAATATGAAAGAGAATAACCGGAAAACAGACAACCAAACCATAACTCTCCTTTTACCAGGTTACAACATTTTCCTCTAATCAAAAACAGACCTAGAGTTGTTTTTAGATCCATCCACTCTAATATTAGGAACTTCTAGCACAATGTAACTCTGTCTAAAAGCTCATGTCTCAGTCGTGTAAAAGTATGATGTCACTGTACCTTTATGACATCACACCCACTCACTATAAGTATGTTATTCATTTTAAAATCATTTTAGTAATTTCTCAGGTGAAATCATGTCCCTTACTTGTCTTTGCAGCCATTTTTGATGTAGTTTGAAAAACAAAAGAAAGACAAGTTCACCTCCTGTCTCTGGTGGTAGCATAGGGAGTTACAGGCAGAAAGCATTTTTTACCCATTATACTTGTTTCGCCATACAGTATATTTTCTACAAAGGCTATTTCACATTCTAAAACATGAATAGACAAATTCCATCGTCTTATTGTTACTTCCAATGTCCAAAAACAATGACTAATATTTCTTCTTTAAATACAAGTGAAAGCAACGTACTTGAGAGCAGAGAGTGGCTTCTTCGTGAAAGTAGCCATTCATAAAGTCACAATATTCTCGAGATGTGATTTCACACCTTATCGGGGAAATAAATATATTGTTATTTTGTGCGTCTTTCGGTGAAATATTAAACTGTGCGGTGTGTATTCCCACGGACCTTCCTTTGGTTCCGATGCAGCAGGGGCGCCCCGTGATGGTGCAGTCGATGTGAGGCAGGTTGGTGTGGTTCCCTGTATTGTACCTGGTGCAAATCTGAGGAGGTAAAGAAAGGAGAGACTGTAATATTTAACACATTGAAAGTAATTTGGCCTTGGAGTTCCCCCAGAAGAGCTGGAGGAGGTGTGTGTGGATTGGGAAGTCTGGGCATCTATGCTTACACTTCTGCTCCTGACCCGGCAATGGATAAAGCAGGAAAAAAAGGATGGATGGATGAAAGTAATTTGGTTTTACTGAATGCGTGTGATAAATATAGCATACAAAAAATACTGAATCTGAATTGAAACAACAAACAGACATGATTTAAGCTTTACTCACTGGCCATTTGGTGATGTCGTCTGGCCATTCGTGCGGCGAAACAGAAGCAGGTTCAAGACATGTCCTAAAAACAAAACAAAGATTGCAATTTGAATATTTGTGGCGTTAACGTGTGAAATAGACTGACAGAGGGTTAGAAATAAAGCAGTATCATTCTACACTTTCAAAACTCATCAATGATGAATATTGTAAAGAAAAAAGACGTTTCCACAAACAAACGAGGGTTAGGGCCGTATATGTTTTTATTACTTCTTCCAACTCCCTTTTGAACATGTGAATGGACTTAAAATTAGATTTTGTTTTGTATGACTACACAAAAGTAAATATGTATCATTATCATTGTAATGACCAGCATTCATACTTATTTTTCTTTAATAAAATAAGATAAGATAGTAAGTAAGTAAGTAATGTTTATTTATATAGCGCATTTTCCAATTAAAGCGCTTTACAATGTTCAGAGTTCAGATATTGTTCCAGTCCACACACAGTGATGACAGAAGCGAGTCGCCGAACACACTGGACCATCAGCCCCAATCAACACCATTCACTCTCTCATTTCATTCATACCTATTGTGCGTGTTTTTAGTGGTAGGGAAAACCGGAGCGCTCGGAGGAAACCTACGCAGACAGGGGGAGAGCATGCAAACTCCACTCAGAAAGGCCCGTGTTCCGACCGGGATTTGGCCTTCTTGCTGAGAGACGAGAGTGCTATCCACTCAGCCACCGTGCCGCAATAAAGATAGACTTTATTGATCTCACAATGAAGAAATTTGGCATAAATGGTATCACTCAGGTTGTGCAAAAGACAGGAAATGTGCTAACAGGAAATTAGCAAACAATTTTACTAATTTTATGTGCATGTGTCAATTCCATCCATCCATTTTCTTTCCCTTAATCCATTTCTGGGTCGGGGGGTAGCAGTCAGAGCTGCTCCCAGTACACAGAGCACCAGCCCCTCACTGATCCTCCTGCAGGGGGTGAGTCCACAGGAGCTGAGATCTTTCAGTGGAGGCGTCAGGCAAAGTGGGGTTAAGTGTCTTGCCCAAGGACACAACGACAGCGGTCATCACTGGGAGTCGGTGGAGAAGGTGTCGAGGTGGGAAATGAACCCACGACCTTCAGGCCTTAAGGCCAATGCGCTACCAAGTGAGCTACTGTCGCCCCATGTGTCAATTTAACTCAACAATTTGACAATAGGACAGTTTTTTTTTCTCTACAATCTAATCTTTTTTTTTTCTCTCTTGGACCTAACCATCCCATGCCTAAAGCCTAGCGTACATCGGACTGGCAACTGATTATATCCGTTGCATATGAGTTGCTGCCCCGCACACATCGACAATCTGACGAAAACGGGTAACTCCCAGTCGCAGACCAGTCTCGGGAATAACAGCGCGTACATCGACAGCAACTGGCCTCAACTACAGTGTGTTTTCTGACATAAACTGTTGCGGGCTCGCAATACACGCAATACACACACGTTGTCGGAGCGGCGCATGGAGCGCGCACATCGGGTCATATCTCCGAAACTGAGGACAACTAGTTGCCGAAAAGTAGAACACGGGCAACTGACTGAAACTGGAGACCGACTGATCATCTCCAGTTGTAAGAGCGCGCACATCGACCGATTTCGGCAACTGATCATCTCCCATCATCTCCTCTCAGTTGCCAAAAGCCGCCTTGCAACTAGTTGTCTCCAGTTTCTCTGTCGATGTACGCTAGGCTTAACAACCACACAATCATATAGATGGATGGATAGATAGATACTGTAGATAGACACTTTATTGATCCCTGTAGGAGCAATGTATGTGTCCAGTAGCAGCAAAAACACATCCATCCACACAAACAAAACAAATAAATGGATCATTCTAAAAAGCTAACAATAATATAATAGTAATATAATGATATAGCCACACTTTCACGACAGAGTGTGACAGAATTACCTTGGATCCTGGTGGCAGACTGAGCCATGCTGCCTGTCTTTCCCGTTTAATAGTGGAGTGCTGGAATGCTTAGGCCACTTCACCCACACTGCGAGCGTACTCTGCAAGGCCAAAACACACAAGAGACACGCTCAGTTCTTATTCTGTGTTCGAGTTAATGAGGTTAGGATTGAGATAATTGAACGGACCGAGCACTCCTCCTCCGTGGTCTGGACGCAGCCGGAGCGGTCGTTGCGTACGCAGCAGGCGGAGTTGCGTTCTATAGCTCTCTTTTCCCTGATAAGATCGTGCACCTGCTTATCCTGCCGCATGCATGGAGAGTATTTGGCCCCCAAGTGGATTAGGGCTTCCTGCAATAGACGGTTCGAAGTTAAAAGTATGTAAAATGTGGGTATAATGCGCTGAGTGTAATTATGCAATGTAGATCCAACATTAAAGGAGGGGTACCTAACTTTCAAACCACTGAAAATGGAACTATATAATACAATTCAACTCGTTTCATGCTTTCAAAACTGCTTTTTCAGACAGGAAAGTAATAAGGAGAGAACCACCCTCACTCAGCAAAAAGCGCCAAATAGTGACTCACAAGTTAAGCAAAAGATCAAATGTTTCCTTGTAAGATAAAAACAGCATGTGGTGGTCAGATTTTACTTTTACAGGACTCTTTCTGTTGAGGCAAACAAAATGGCTTATTCATGAAAAAGGTACCCCACCTTTTATATGATTTGGGATGGTTCAAATTAGTCCCAGATGATATAATCCTTATATACAAAGCCCTTAGAAATGTCTTCAAGTAATTATCTTATTTTTGGTCTTTGAAAAAAATGAAAATTAATGCTGATCTAAATTTACTTTACTTGTTTTCCGTTTTGAAAGCTGTTTGAATTACTTGCTGATAATAAACACTTACTGAACTCGGCCCAATCCAAAAGTTCTCCTGCTGCACAAACTTGACATTTTCATAAACACCTTTGTTTCTTAAAACCTTCAAAAGGATATACAACATAAAGTTAAACACATATTTATTTCTGATTTATCAAACTTTGAGTGTTAGTGACTCATTATACTTACAGAATCAACAGTCTCATGCTGAGAAAAACCCACAGGTGCAAAACCATAGATGCAAACAGCCAAAATAGTGATGAGTAAATGGACCGAGGTGATCCAGTAAGTGAAAAAAGGCCTGTAACAGACACAACATATAATATCATTCACATTTTTGTTTAGAAATGCAACTCAATTAAGGCCACGTTCACAGTCATTCTGGAAAACATGACTCGGTTCACTTCAGAAGCAAATTCAACAACATCAGAGACTTAACTAAGACAATAGAATACATTAGCTTAGTGTCATTTTTACTAGCCAGTTTACTTTGTCATTGTATCTTTGACCATGTGAATAAACATCTAAGTACAAAATATATACGGTGAAACAAGTAGAAGGGTAAGAAATGCTTAAAGCCTGTAACTCCCTATGCTACCACCAGAGTGAGGAGATGAATTTGTTTTTCCCAAATTTGATTACAGGCCCTCTAACACAGCCATGCAATTGTAAAGAACGTCATTCCATCTAGAAATTATCAAAATTAATTTATTGAGCATATCTTTTATCATAATAATTGTGTGATGTCATAATTGAATGACATCATACTGAGACAGAGTTACATGCTTGCGCTAAAAGTTTCTGATGTACAAAAGTATGATTTTGGATGATATGTCAACTGACTTATGTGACGACTGGACCAGCGTACACTTGTTTGGCGCTTTCACAGCTCCACAAATGAAGCGAAATGATCCAGAACCAGAGTCCGCTTCCATGTGAGAGCGCCTCCTGGATCTGCATGTTCTACCTGTGGTCGTCCATGTCTTCGATCTGCCTCTTGACGTAGCTGTCAATGCGTTTGCGGTACGTCCGGTTGGTGAGTTTTCCCACCATCCCGAGTCCGTACGGCCGCTTCTCTCGCGCAAACAGTTTCTTCACAGGAAGTCCGATCCGCTGTCCCCGCCGTTGCCCGTAGTTACTGATGACCTCCTGACGCAGAGGCACCTTCGGGGGGGCGGGGGTCCCCTCTTTGGCTTTCCTCCATCCTCGCTCCAACGGCCTGGAACAAGCAGAGCAAATTAACGTCATTAATTTCATATAGAGGAGAGCATTTGTATAATCTACCCTTGTTTTTTTTCCCGAGGATTTTAGTGAGAAGAAGTTTTATGATATTTAAAGTTATTTTCTATTTGGATGATTGCATTAGATGTTAGATTGTTAAATTGTTTGGAGATGTACGCTTATATTATGCAGGGGTACTTTGGTTCACACACTAGTTTTCACATGCATGTATTTTTGGCACATAATGAGATCAGCTTTTTCAGACGGAAAAGTGAAAAAGACAGAACCACCCTCTCTCAGTTCATATAAAGATGTGATATAGTCCAAAAATACATGCATGTGAAAACTAGTGATAGAACCAAGCTGTTGTAGAGCCAGGACGGGGCATTTCTGGGTGGATTTTGCACGCTCTCCCCGTGTTTTGCATAGGATTCCTCACATTTCCCATACCTCTAAAACTGATAAATTAGCTCAAGCGTACAATTTGGAGTGGCATGCTCAGTATCATGCATTATCTCAACCAAATAAAGAACCACAAAACTGAATAAGATGATTTTTTTGTTATGGTTTGAAAGGTGTGTACCCCAGCTTTAAACCATTGGCCTATTTTACAATGGTAAGTTTTAGGCCCAAACATTTACATTTACATTACACCTCGTACCATTTAGCATATCCTTTAGATCCAAAACATTGCCAGGTATTGAGAACTATTTCTACTCAATAATAACAATGGTGGATGATATTAATAAATTCATAAAAATCAATGTGAAATGCTGAGAAAGAGAAGACGCCACGGTTTGGGAAATATTACCTATGGTCTATTAATTTGGTAAAAGGCTGAAATAGTTGAAAATCTTGACTTGGCCCTTCTTGCCGCTCAATATTTTTCCTCGGTCAGCACTTGTGTGACCCGTGAGGCTTATCTCCACGTGCTGCCTGCTCTGAACTGAATGTAAAGAGTTAAATCGGCTTCGCTCACAGCATGAGGTGACTTCGCTCCAGCTCAGACTTGTCCAGAGCGCTGCCCGTCAGCTCGGCCTCGTCCTTCTTGCTGCTGGGTTCTGTGTCCTTCACGGCGGCTTCAGACAGAGACTCGAACACCTCATCTGCGTACGTGGACATCTCCTCCTGCATCATGATGTCCTGTGTGCCACGTTAAACTACATTCACTTACAGTACTGTCAGTATATGTTTTATTGTACAAAAAGGATGGATAGAATTTCTAAAGTTTAATATACGTGTAAACAATGATTCGCAAATCTTCCTGGAGACAATAAATAGTATACCTTAACCTGATCATAAAATATAATGCCATCTTTAGATGGCTCTTTCTTACAAGTATGCAAAAAAATAAAGCCAGCATGATGTGGTCTGATTTATGTAATATTAAGAAAATAAAAGGTTAGATATGGTGCTCCATCTTTAATTCGAGGAGTGATACAAGAAATCTGATTGATTATGATTTTTTTTTACACTATAATAATTTGATTTCTATAATCCTCTTATTGAGATACAAAAGAAAAGACAGTGAAATGTATTAAGTTAATAAAATAAATATATGCCCAGCTCACTCTGGCAAAAAAGGACGTGTCCAGTTCATCTCCAAAGTCCATCACGTCCTCCTCCATGAAGCTGGCCGGAGTGAAGCTGCGGCGATGGGCCCTGCGCAGCGTGCTTTCTCGGAATGACCGTCCCTACGGCAACAACAACATTTATTTTATATCAATCCATACATGAAACTGTCTCAGGCAACATCGGGTATTTGCCAATAGTTTTAAATCAGAAGAAGATATATGATACTATCTTTAATAATGCAGGTTACTATGATCAAACCAATGAGTTGTTTTAATATCATGTCTGTTGGAAAGCTTTGGTTCATACTGCCACCAAAACAATCCAAACAATGCAGAAACATGTCACTGCCACAGCCTTTTTTAGTCAGTTACAATTATATTTCATAACTTTGTCAATGTAATAATGCTGTTAAAAATGACAGGAATAAACATGGAATTAATGTGATATGAATGTTTGGACCTAAAATAGCAAAAATAGAAAATCCTCCTTTGTCTCAGCTGATACGGTTGGAGCAGAACAGAACTAAATATGTAGATGATAGAATAGTATTTCACCAATCGACTGTGTGAGCTCTGAATCCCTGATTATTCTCAGCAGCATCTTATCTTCTCATTATGCATTGTTTACTCGTCTCACTTTGACCAGTGCCGCCGCGGCCCTGAAGCTCATCTTGGCCACGCTCTCCCTCTTGCGTCTGCGCGGGAGCCGGTTGAGTCCGGAGCGAGAGCTGGTGAAGGAGCAGAGGGAGGCGGCTCCGGGGGTGATGGGGGTCTGCGGAACACTGTACCCATCCACCTCCTCCACCATCCGGAACGCTCTGCCCCGAGCCAGAGGGTCCACAATCTGAACACAGGCACCACACCATCAATGCATCTGTGTGTTTACATCATATTCAATGTGTGTTTCATGATTCAAATATTCTGGTATTTAGTTCTTAAAAAGGGCACGAATGAAGCATGAGCATGACACAATAACAAAACTTAAATTCCGAAACGTTATAGTAAACAATATACATTAATACAGATTACATTATTTTTTTCTTAACAATGAAGTAATGCTCTTTGCTTGAAAGGGAGTGAGAAGAAGTGAAATAGTTGTTTACTCCCACCCCCAACTACAATATAAAACTAAATAATAATATATAAATAAATTAAAAGAAAAAAGTTGTAAGTTAAAAAAAAATTGAGATAGGGCTGGAAAAGAATAAACAAAAATAAAATAAAGAAAAAACATACATGTCTTGAAAACATTGGAAACACTCAAATATAAAGTGTTCAATTAGCACATAATAAATACTTTGAATGGCAATAGATACTTTTACATAAATAGTTCCACACAAAAATAACCCAATAATATTTTCTCAATTATAATGTGATTATAATGTGTTGTCTATGTAATGTATTTTTTTAAGAAGAAATACTGGTGTTTTACATTTTATTTTTTGTGGATTAAACATTTTTTGTGTATAATTTGAAATGATGCACAAAGTCTCAATCCTCACTTGATGGAGTTATATTTTTCAAATGAGTGGCACCGCAGTGAAAACAGCACGAACTCATTCATTTTGGAAAAGCATTAAAACAGAGCCGGGAGCACGAATTGAAAAAACAATTGCTAATCTGACAAAAGTATTCTTGGCAATTCAATAATATTCTCTTTTACAATTCTCTTTTCTCGATTACAATGTGAGCAGGTTTATACACCATACGAGACAAATGTAGTTTAAATAATGTCGATGCCTTTCACTGCTGCATAGTTTGGACATTATTTTTAGATCTAAAACCTGAATCTAATTTTAGAACCAGTGTTTTAAGGCGGTTCAAAGGATTCAAATGACAAATGTTATGTCACATTTCATATCTTGTCAAATGTATTGGGCATTTGAGATTTGCTTTACACATTTATTTTACAGATTATAGATTACATTTATTTCATTTAAAGTTTTTATTTTTTATTTTTTTAAACCAATCCATATTTTTAAGGATTTAGAAGGTAGAATATAGGCAGAATTTTCTAACCACCATAAAATGTCACGTTCATCCCATATTTAGGGAATAAAAGCTCTATTCTTTGATGCTAGAGAGCCACAAAAACACAAAGAACACAGATATTTAAAATCAATATTTTAGTAATGTAACTTTGTGAAAATGAGTTTAAAACTTGTAGACAGCAGAAAGTAAATAATCGACATTTTACAGTGTATGTACAAAACAGATGATCATTCTGGCTTCTCAGGATTTTAACATCAACATGTACTTGATGGAGCTGAAGTTGGCTGAAGGAGGATTGCTTATAATCTCACCAGTTCCTAAAAATGTGAGGATTATAATATAACAAGTGACTTATTCTGATCTTTAATATTAGGTATAACCAGTCTATATTTGGACACAGCTGACAAAAACAAAAAAAATTGACTTACCAACTGGATTTTTCCAGCCCTACATCGTGATTATAGTGTTCTTCCATAAATCATTTGTTGGACAGTGGTCATTTCTGGGTACCTAAGACATAAAGTTGAATGGCGTTACCTTCTGCATCCCATGTTGAGAGGAGGGGACGTAGAGAGGGGGCGGAGTCTCAGTGCTGGTTAGCGAGATGTTGTCTTGACTCGGGAGGTCCATCTCGCGGATCACCTGCGGCTTCAGCTTCCCATATCTGAGGCTGCAGTGACGGAGGCTTTTCCTCTGCCACTTCTGCGTCGCGTCGCCATCTTTACTCACCCCAAACCAGTCCGCCGTGCCCCTAATGCAACAAACAAAATCTCATTACTCTGTGTATACATACTGTATATAGGGAGTTCAACATGTATCACTAGATCATGGAAGAAGCTATTGACTTCAAATGGCAAAAAGTGAAAGTGTCCAAGGCCAATATGAGGAGCCAGAGAGGGAACTAGTCTGGGCATGTTTGTAACAGGACACACAAAAACTAGGAGCAAGGTGCACACACACACACACACACACACACACACAAACTCATTCAAGACAGAAAGATATGGTTACATTTTATTTCTTGGGAGAACTCAGCTGTGTGTTTTATGGGCTGTTTGGAGTGCGGCAGCTCTTTGTAGGTGGAGGTTGTTGAACTTAAAGCTGATAACAAACAGAGTAAATATCATTCATGCGCCAGGAAGTGGAAACTATCTTCAAAGGAAAGATGTGGTGAGTTTTTGTTCTATAATTACGAGCTGCAGCGTGGGCTTAGTTTGTTTGCCTTGTTCTTTCTGCAACTGGATAATTGCGGGGAGATAAACACCACACTACACCATTTCATTCGGAAACTTTGGTGTGGTTCGTAAGTGGTTTTGAACATAAAGCATGGCCCATGTACTGTATGGCTTCTATGTCAAGGGTGACCATAGATAGTTTTTATGAAAAGAGTTGTAAAAAGCATGTCTAGTATACATAATTATGCATTCTTAGACTTAGACTTAGACCGACTTTTCTTCTTCTTTCAGTCAGGCAATGTCATCCCTATTTTGGCTTGATAATATCCAGATTATGTATTTCGTTTGTTCTGTAAGAAAAAGCGGACACATCCAATATTATAAAACTTGAAAACTTGACCGGAACGTCCTGGGTAAATGGGGACATCTGGCCACCAGATACATGCCAAAAATGTTCCTAACTCTACCACGCAGTCAGGTCAGATCTGTGGAGGTGACCCAGATAATAATTCACCCAAAATGAGCTAAGACTGAGGATGACTGAAAATAAAACTAAATCTGCACTTGTGTTGTGACAGAAAATGTAGAAAGTAGATGTTCTCATTACTGTTAGTGTCGGGTGATACTTTGGGGTAGTGTGTGCAAAAGTGATTAACACGCTGTAAATAGCTATAAGCCATTGAACTGTCTTTAATCTTGATTATTAGTGCACAGTGTCAGTGCACAGTGTCAATTTACCTTTTACCCTTCAACTGATTAAAAAAATTGTACCAGCAAATTTGAAAATACCTGCCAATCTGACTCAATACATTGTATAAAAGTTTACCCAAAGTGGTTTATGATACATGAGTTCTATAGAACTAACCCACTGAACTTGCCCACACTATGTTACTTGCACCCGCAGGTTCGCACCTGGAGTTATAGAAATACGATGACTCAAACCATCGCCATCCACTGAACGCTGCCGCACAGATGTGGACAAGAATGTGGACTTTGTGAAGACGGGCGGGGCATCCGTGTTACTCAAATTAAGAGGAATTTATAACAGGAACCAAATGTTTGCTTTGGGTTATTAATTCAAAGTTTATTTTTGGCAATGATTGACAAAAGATAGAACAAAAGGCTTTCAGATTCTAGAAGCTCTGTGAGTTTTTGACAAACTTTTAATTATCGCAGAGCATCTAGAATCTAAAAGGCCTCTAGTTCTATCTTCTGTGAAACCAAAAATATCATATATTTTGAGTCTAAAATAGCAACAATTGCCGTTGTTTTACCCGTTCCCTTAAAACCTTTGCTGAATTGTGAGATTTTCATGAAGTCCAAAAATAATAATCATACAATACAATAATATTCATTGTATTTTGACAAAAATTCCAAAGTAATGGAGCTACAGTGGGTTGCAAATATGTCAATATCACCTGAACTTGTGTACATTTTGTCATGTTTAAAACCTCAAACATAAAGATTTATTCTCAAGACCATCTGGAAAGTGAAAGCAACATGACACATACTTGTTGATTTTGTATAAAACACAGAAAAGTGGGGCCTTCATAATTATTCAGACAACATGAGTTAATTCATACTTTGTGGAACCCCGTTTGCACATCTAGAGACTAAAAGTTATGTCCATTACGTTACCGTTCCACCTGTAAACAAGAGCCGAGGTTTGTCCCTTCCCAGCTGCCGTACCTGAGCAGTGTTCGGGACAGAGAGTGGTGCTTCCGGACGCTGCGGCGCAGAGCTCGCTGGCCCTTTATGGGGACCGTGTTAATCCGCTCAAAGTGCACTCTCCTGCTGCTGCGACCGGAGCCACAGACGCAGAGACGACAGGAGGAGGAAGAGGACAGAGAAGAGGAGAGAAGAGGCAGTGAAGAGGGCAGCTGGATGTGCAGAGGAGCATGCAGACACAGTTAGGTACAGCTTCAGTGCAAGAAGAGGTTAGGGGAATCACAATAGGGCTGCCTCCAACCAGTACTTTAGCAGTGGAACAACAATTATCCTAAATGTTATAGTTGTGTCATATACAAATAAATATAACTGTAATAAGTCTGTTTTATCACAGGCAATGATGAAAGACTTATTGCATTATTGAGAATTTTTACAAAGCCATAAGACATAAAATACAGGGTACGCTAATGATTTCAAAACAGCGTGGCCACGACTGGACCATGACTGGACCGTGACTGGTATTTTGTGGTCAAAGGGAAAAAGAAAAATCTGATGAAGATACAAATCCAAAACGTCATGGATACACAAAAACATTTTGGACATCAGAGCTGAGTGTGCAATTCTACCCTGTTTTCTGAAATTTGGATTCTCTCATCTGCATTTCATAAATTAATTTTTTGGTGTGTGATACTTGCTCTTTCTACACTGGACCACGTCTGGACCACTGTAGCCCATATGCGTACACACACATACAGTACAGTACATTTCTGATACAGACTTGTCCTGTGCTCTTTGATGTCTCTGCTGTCTCAGTAGTATTAGGTTTACCTGGTTACATGCTTGCATAATCACAGCTGAAGTATTTTGATTCAGTTACGCCAAACAGAATATTGTTTCACACCTGAACTGACGCGCCGGTTCACCTAGTCAAATTAAATTGGACAAAGTCAGATATCCAGTTTTCTCTAATGCTTTTGAACACATCCTCATTATTAATTTGGTGTTCTTAACTTAACTTAATTTCAGCAGTGGACAAATATTATTATGAAAGTTTTGGTGCAGCTTGATCTCACACTAATAATGCTGAAATACAGAAGAAAAAAGAAAAGCTGGGAAATAAGCTAAGAGGAAAGCGTTGTGTGATGACTTTTGAATGTATTGTATTGTGTGCTCTGTGCATTTACTGTAAGCTGCTTGAGTGAAGGCAAGAAAGACTGAAGTGATACAACTGGGATTCAGCAAAGAGCACTCATTGTTCAGGTGGACTCACTTCAGAAGCAAATACAAGAGTCCTCATGACGGCACAGTTTCAATTGGATCAAGTGTGAACGCACCAAGAGTTTCCATGTTTAATTCTTGAATCATATGAGAATACCAGCCTTACAGTTGTTACTTGCTAAAGGTGAGTTCTCCACAGTGCAGAGGTCCACAGAGCTGAGTGCAGGGTTTACCTCTTTATTGTCTGGGTGATGGAGGACTGGCGCTGCAGCACGGGTCGCCTGCTGTCGAAGTCTCGCGGCGGAGACTGCAGGTGCACCGTCTCCACAGGCATGCTGACGCTGCGGAGGAAGCCCTGTCTCTTCATGGGCTGCAGACACACAACACACAAGGGTTAGGCTACACCGATGCACAATAAAATTGACTCAAAATATTGTTTTATTTATTTTATTCATCTTCATTTTTATTTATTTATTTATTTATTTATTTATTTGACAGGGACAGTACAAAAAAACATTGTCACCCACAGGTAACCGATGTGGGGTCTTCTAGCCAAAGGCTAATTTTCAGCCCCTGTCCCTGGTTAGGCTTTTGGAGAAAGCGAAGAAACAAGTTTTTTTTTTTTTAAAGGGGAGAAAAGAACAACTACACATCAATAAAAATAACTGACCCCATTTGTCCATACTACATTCAGGTTTAGTGCTCACACTTCTATTAAGGACACAATACCATACAGTCCACAGTTAAATTCCAGTTAAGTTCCATTCAAATAAACTATCATTAAATCTAAAAAAAAACTAAAGTAATGTTATTTGGAAAGAGAAAATTGGATAAAACTGTTAACATATTTATTGATGATGTTCAAATTGAAAGGGTCCAGCAAAATTTGTTCCTGGGGGTGATGCTGGACGAAAATATTTCCTGGAAACCCCATATTAGTTATTTACGTTCAAAAGTTGCCAAGTGTGTTGGTGTCATCAAGAAATGTAGTTGTGTACTAAATGTAAAAGCACTGCAAATATTGTATCACTCACTTGTAATGTCACATTTGAATTATTGTATTGAAGTTTGGGGAAATTGTTATAAAACAAACCTATTGCCTTTGATTACACTCCAGAAAAGAGCACTTAGGATCGTTCACAAAGTCCCTTACAATGAGCACACAAACCAGCTTTTTATTAATAACAGTGATTTAAAATTAGAGGACTTGGTCAATTATAAAACTGCACAAGTTATGTTCAAGGTATCAAAACACTCTCTTCCAGCAAACATCCAAAATCTTTTTCGTGATAGAGACACTCAGCTCCAAGTGAATTTGAGAAGAGTCCATAGATTATACCAACCACGAGTCAGAACAACACTCAAGTCTATGTGTATTTCTGTAAGAGGAGTGAGTTTGTGGAATGGACTCACTGAGGACATAAAAAACTGTTTAAATTTGACCCAGTTCAAACGACATTTTAAAAGCCTTGTGATGGAAAAGTACCTGGGTGAGAGAACATGATACCTTTATGTAATTGTAATTGTGATAGTAGGAGAGGGGTGTGGGGTTGGTGAGTATTGGGCCTGTGTTTGTTGTGTTGTGTTGAATATTGAATGTCTTGTGTTGTAATTATTTGTGTAAATGATTTGTCTGCAAGTGGAGTGTGTGGGGGGGGGTGGTTTTGAATAAGCGTAAGCTTCCATCATCCCCCTTTCAAACCAAGCAGACCTTGTATTTTGTTTTTCCTGTTTGTATACACCTGCAGGTTTGAAATAAATGAAATGAAATGAAATGAAATGAAATGAAATGAAATGAAATGAAAATGAAAAGATAAAGTACAAGATATTGCAAAATAATTTTAACAGGATAAGGGATATTCTTTTCTGGGAGGTTATTCTGAACAAAATAAGTAAAGATATGTGTGGTATGAACCAAAACAGGATGCTGAATGAGCAGTGAGGAAGGATTGTTGTTTTAGACGGATTGGGCAATTATTTTATTTACTTGATTTTTCATTAACCTCTGACTAATCGCATTTTGGGTTCAACGTGTGAACGTGTTATCATCTAGTAGTTTTGTGGGTATACAAGCTTTTAAATTATTGATAACAGAATTTCTGCCATATTAAACTCTTACCATCATTGCTTGTAGTTAATAAAAATCACTTCCTGTGGCTCAGAGAATAGACTTTAAAACAGCTCTGCTTGTGTACAAATCTCTCCATGGCCTCGCACCAAAATATATTAGTGACATGTTAGTCCCATATGAACCAGCCCGGACTCTGAGGAGCACAGGGACTGGACTCCTGTTAGTGCCCAGAGTCAGAACTAAACATGGGGAGGCTGCTTTTCAGATTCATGCTGCTAAAATCTGGAACAGTCTCCCTGAAGATGTGAGACAGGCCTCCTCTCTGACAATGTTTAAAACCAGGTTATAACAGTTCTGTTTAGCTGTGCATACAACTGAGGGATTTTATATTTTTATCTTTCTTTTTAATGTTCTGTGATTATTTATGATTTTAATGATTTCTTGTTTTGTTCAGCACTTTGAGTTGCCTTGTGTATGAATTGTGCTATACAAATAAACTTGCCTAAAAATAATTCTGGGGCCACTGAAATGGTCTCATGTCTGACACCCTGGTTTACAAGTTATTGTTATTATCGAGATTGGCTCATGACCTCATTTATGCACATGCACTACTCAAGGCACTACTCAAGGCATACCAGCCTCCTATCTCATCATGAGAGTGTATTCTTTACTTTAATAGTTTTATCCGAGCTCAAGTTCAATTATTTGTCTTGTACCTGTTTATTTCAAATTTGGTCTCAGCTTAGACAGAAAAGACTCCAAAAGCAACGTCTTTTCAACACATTTCAGCATCCATTCCATCATGGCATTTAGTATTTAAAGGAAAAAACCCCCAAAACATTACAATTATGTTTTTTTTGCTTTCATCACCTGGACAAAAGTGGGGGGCTCGTCCAGTGACATCTGCGCCGTGGGGATGTCCAGCCGGAGCCATGGAGGCTTCTTCCTCTGCAGGCTGCTCGTGCTTTCCCTCCGCGCTTCAGCCATGCTCCCTGTCCCTCCCCAGGCCTGCCAGCTGGAGGAGAGGAATCACAGCGTCAGAAATATAACACAAAAACAAACGCGCCACACACAAGGTCACGACTACAGACTGAATCAGAGCCAAATATAAATAGATTGATTGCAGGTTCGCTGTCAACACAGACAAGTGAATGTTGCAGCTCAATAATTATAGATGCCTGACAACATTCCCGCTAACTGATTAGTCAATGAAAAGAGGATGTAGCAAAAGTATTTTTAGTATTGATCTTTATGTATCCAACTCATCCTGTACGCACAACAAGATCACATTACATAAGTACACAATAATCACTATAAATATTATATCAGGGTGATGTATTGTTCAATAACTATTCATTAATTTACAAACAAAATGTCTTAATTCTGTTGTTTGTTTTCAGTGTATGAATTTTAATCAATCAATCAATTCTTACTATAGAGCGCCTTTCATACACAGGGCAACACAAAGCGCTTTACAGTTCACATCACACAAGGCACAAATCATCACATAAAACAAACAGAATTATAAAGACAAATTAACAATGGTTCACAGGGATTTTACTGCTGTTTGATAATTGCACCAGTCTCACAAAGTTGTTTTTTATATAATTGTTTATCGCGATACGCCTTTGTATGAATATATTTTCCCTCCACATATTTTATTGTGATGTTAAAGGCTGAAAAAAAATCTTAATACACTCTAAGGCTGTCGGGTCTAGCGTTTTTAACATTTTTAGTTAACCACCCATTTCATTAATGAAATGAGACTTTGTAAAGTCCTCAGAGACAAATGCTGTTGTGATTTAGGGCTATACAAAAATAAAATGAATTGAAAACAGGACATTCAAGATTTTTGTGTTCGAAATTCAAGCCAGATCAAACTCAATTCACAAATGTTGTCAATATTGATATCAGTTTTCTGGGTTCAGTTTTGCCTCAATTTATAATCCTTTAGCCAACTTTTGCCCTAATACTCTTCCACATGTCTAGCAAACTGACTCCATTCTTTATAATTTATACATTTTTTATAAGAAGTAACAGTACTTGAGGGCATTAAAAAGTCCATTAAGAAGGTTCTGTCGTGACTAACGCGTCTGTAATGGAACGTAAACAAGGAACAACACTTTACACAGTGGGAGGTCTCTCTGTGTCCGTGTGCACTTCTCCTTCAGCCGAACATCTATTCAACTTTAATGAGAGCCGCCACATTCCCATGACGAGGCCCGACTGCAGGACATAGGCACAAACCCCGGCCATTAGCAGCTCCCTGTGGCGGTGGCCTTGTTACCAGCAGACACCTTCATAACAATGCCTCCAACCAACTCCAGCAGCCACTTTGCTCCTTTAAGTCTCGCCACATTTGAGAAGAGCAAACAGTGTAGCATCCAAGTAAGAAGGAGAATAATTACTAATTCCTTTATTAGTAATTCAAAAATGTTATAATAGCAAATGATTGATGATTATTTGGGGTCTAGCTTGAGCAAATAATGGAACTATGTAAGAAAATCCATGTAACTAGTTCCTTACTCTCAAAACTGTTTGGTTCTATATCACTAGTTTTCACATGCATGTACAGTATGTTTTGGCCTCTGTCACATTGTTAGATCGGCTTTTTTAGACATAAAAGTGAAAAACCCAGGGCCGCCCTTATTCAGCTCTCAGTCCAAAGCGTCAACACTGCAAACAGTGAGGAAAAATCAGTCAAAAATTGCTCAAATTTGGCTAAATGAAACTTAATTTAAGCACATTCTGACTGCCTTAAAACAAGATTTGCCAATGGGACAAAGCAAAATGATTTTAAGGTTTTAAAATACATGTAGATACAAGAAATGTCTCCCTTGGAATGAGAAAATAAAGCAACAGTTCTTGAAATAAAAGACTAAAAGGCTTGTCCCATTGGCAGAATTCAGTCAGAATATAGCATTGTGCGCCATTTTTTTTGTATGCATAAATATAAAAGGTTTTCAAATAAGATGAAGACAGCATGACACAGAATTTTCTTCTACAAGACTCATTCTGTTCGACAAACAGTTTATGAAATTATTTATGAATAAAAAGATTAGATTCTACCCACTACAGACAGATACATTTACATTTTATACAAAGGTACATTTTGATTTAAGATGTAAATCAAAATGCCCACACATTTGCCCATTTCAAGCAATAATTCATAACATATATTTTGTCATTTTTTAAATATTCCACTGATGCTAATGTCACAAATCTTTCAAAATCATAATTTTTTTTGGCCACATCTGTTTTCAGTTGCCATTTTTCAGGCACCGCAGGCTCCTGTTTTAAAGCAGTGTGATGACAGGAAGTGAGACCCAGGACAGAGGCCACAGAGGGTCATCTCCAATGTGGTAATATTTAAAACCAGTGTGAATCTTTCAGTCGGATCACTCAATAACACAATCTGACACTCACTACCTCTGCTGCAATAACCGATTACACATGAATGGTTAAAGCAGACGTTAATATGTCCTTGTGTTGAGGATTGCGTCTAAATGGGTAAGTCTTCAGTGTCCTCAGCAGGTCCATTTCTTCAGATCCTGAAAGATGAGTGAGTGATTATATAAATGTATAACAGGTTTTGTGGGGTATTTGTCCTGTCACTCCATACAGTGATGGAAGTGGGGTCCCAAAAGAGTGGTAGGGATAACCGGAGGAAAACAGTGCAGATACAGACATGCAAACTCCTCAGAAAAAGGCCCCGTCTGGACATGGAATCAAGCCCAGGACCAAAGCTTAAGATGCCCCTACAGAACAGCTTCTTAGTGATGACTTGTACACCGTGAGTGGTTTGATTAAAATTGTATAATGAAGTTAAAGATTATTTGTATTGAACCAACGCAGCCTTTTATAGCAGGTTTTTGTCACCACTTTGTAAAAGCCTAAACAGTCCAACATAGAGCAAAAATATAAGAATTAACTAATAATAATACAATGCCAGAGGATAGAGAAAGAAATTCATTTTGCATTATTTAAGAGCTTTAAAGAAATTGTATTTATGATTTTAATGCTCCTTGTTTTGTTAAGCGCTTTACGTTGCTATAGGTCCTTGTGTTACCATTTATGTACAGGGCTTTTGTGTTGATAGATGAATAGTCTGCAACAGTTAACAACCTGAAAAATAATTTTCAAAAACGGCAGTAATTGAGACGGCATATTCACAGAAATCCCATTTTAAACTGGAATTCAAATACCTTTTTAAATTATTGATATAGTATCATGACCATATTATTTCTATTTATGACACAAGCTTTTTCTTCAATACTTTTTGCAAAGAGTCAAAATTTTAGTCCTTTGTGGTCTATGAAAGGTGTTATATATATATATATATATAAAAAGATGACTTACTTATAGGGTTAGGGTTAGTTGAAAACCGTTTTGTAAGCTGCATAAACAAAATACTTTCTGTGGCTGTTTCATGGCTGAGGTTACAATATCTTCAACCTTCAACAAATGATGCCAAGATCTCCAAATATTTCATTTACCCAATCGTTAAAATATGATTGTGAAACTACCCTGACACATGACAACCACAGCCCTGTCTGGCTCCGACTCTGGCCAAATGATGCAGACATAATTCACTTTGCGCACGCGGCCTCCTCCATCACCGTCACTGCTGCACCACCAGCACCCTCTCTTGCCCCGCGGACAGAACACCAGACATTTAATTACTTTGGTCATCGGTGGAACAGCGGGGAGAGAGATCTGAAGGGGAGAGCTGATCTGAGGGAAGGGGGGCAGGGGAAGGGAGGTGGAGGTGACGACATGTAAAAACAATCAACATCACAAACCTGTAAAGCTTGGGTTAGGGTAAGGGTAGGACCAACTTTGGGGGGCAGCTCGAGAAAGAAAGTTGTATTAGAAGCAAACTGGTAACACTAGATTTAACACTAGCAATTTAAGTTTTGGAAGTGTAATTACTCTGATTATGTACATTCTTGGTCTTCCAGAATTTCTATATCTACACTGTATATCCATCCATCCTTCCATTTTCTTCCCCTTAATCCGTTTCTGGGTCGGGGGGATGGCAGTCAGAGCTGCACCCAGGCCACAGAGCACCAGCCCCTGACTGATCCTCCTGCAGGTGGAGAGTCCACAGGAGGCTTGATCTTTCAGCGGGGGCTTCAGGAAAAGTGGGGTTAAGTGTCTTGCCCAAGGACACAACAACAGCAGTCATCAGTGGGAGTCGTGAGGCAGGTCTCGTTTTGGGCTCGGACCCACGACCTTCAGGCCCCAAATTAATTCTATATTATTTATTCAATTATTTCTATGAAAGCATCCTTTTATTTTTTAGATGTGAGTTCTTTCTTTATCTTCCACAGCAGTCGTTTTGACTGCTCCGTTCATTTGAAAGTTAAATTTAGCTATTTTTGGTCGCTTGGCAACCAACATTCTATAGCAGTTAAAGTAACATTTATCAAGACGCTGGTTCAGTTCCAACCAGAGAAATCTCAGAAATTTGTTTTCCTCTTTCTTCAATTATTCTTTTGATTCATATATTTTGTTAGTTAGTTGTTCATATCATAAAAGGATTGTGAATTCTACAAACTTAAAATTACATTTGACACAGCAACTGAGGTAAAATCACATACGAAAAGAATTGCATTTCTTAGCTCATGGAATCACCAGGTAACCATTATTCAATCCACTGAGAGATAAATGGATGCATTATCTTTCCTCAAGGCTTCTAAAACATCTAACATTGTGAGCCAACAAACATTCCTTTTAACTGAAGAATAATTTGTTCAGTGTGTGTTGAAGTTCTCTGGCATTTTCAGTTTATTGCTGGAGGTAGCTGCAGTCACTCCACATGATCCTTGACTGGGATAGAACCACAAACGGCAATTTCACGCAGGGATTGCACGGTTTAAACAATGTGGTAACGCTGTGTTTTAATTATCTCTGCTCCGACAACAAACAAGTCCATCATGACTACCACACATTTCCTCTTTGTGCGGTAGTGATTGTCATTTGCAGACAATTACAGTCTCGCTCAGTTGCTCTTTTGAGATTAGACTGAGAGAAGGAAAATGAAGTAGACGAAATAATTGACAGCTTTTTAAAAATTGTGACAGACGCATTTTTGGTGGTAGACAAAACAGAATTAGAAAATATGGTGTTGGAAAATGTGGAATGGGATTAGGAACTTTGGAGGGTATAATGTTCATGGGTTCATGTTTAAAGATCTGTTGGGTCCTTTTTAGACATGGTTCAATCCAGGTTTAGTCTCTGGTCTCTTGGTTTTGTCCGGGTTTTAAAATAATTAATTGTTTATCTATGGTAATATAATAATGATACTAATATAACGTTTCATTTTTAATGCACCTTACAATTCCACGAAACCTCAAAGTGCTAATATAATAATAACAATCAAAAAAATAATGTCGTAGTCGACCAAAAGAAATTCCCCATGGAACAAAACGAGGCACAGCAAATGATCTAAATATTATTATGTACTTGATCCAAACTGTGCTCAAAAACTTGTGAATGAAAAAAGGAAAAACTATTTATTGAAAATACATATTTAGCGATTAATATTAAAATATTTAAAAGGAGATTTTGAACAGGTTTAAATACATTATACATCTTCTCCTGTTTGCTCCACGTCCTCTCATTTTTTGTGAAGTGAAATAGAAACCATCAACTGATTAATCGATTCAAGAATGCCAGCCCTATAAATATGTTAAATTTCATGTGGTATAAATAATAATCTCTGTGAAATCAAATGCATGAGAGGCTGCGGCACCAAACCTCAATGAGCTGTAATGGCTTTGGTCTCAGTCCAGTGTAAACCAATAAAAGTAAGACAGCAAAGTCTCTTCCCCGCTGTGTTCCAAAGTCAACATGGCCGACGCTGGCTCAGGCCCGTGGCTCGTCTCTCGCTGAATCACATCACCACAAACTATGATTTATGAATGAACCAGGATAATCTGTTTCAGCGTTTTGTTCTTGTTTTTGGCATCGGTAGAGTAAACCAACACAGGCAGAACATGCAAACTACACACAGAAAGGTCCCATGCCACTCAGGAGTCGAACAGGGTGTATACCGGGCCACCCTGATGGACTACCTTTGATTAGCAGTGATTTAATCAAAATTTCATACAAAAAATAAAATTCCCAAAATGCAAATGGGCTGCCGATTCAAACCGTGTCTAGATACAGGGGACTTTCATTTTAATGCCAATAAATTTCTAATTTATTTGATACATTTCCTTAGAAAATAAAGTCTTTTGACCCCTTATCTAACGCTCTGCCCCATTCTAACAAAAGTACAAGAATATTGGTGCATTTATATTTAATTTATTGAAGATTTGTAGAAA
Source organism: Knipowitschia caucasica (assembly GCA_964034765.1). Classification (NCBI taxonomy): domain Eukaryota; kingdom Metazoa; phylum Chordata; class Actinopteri; order Gobiiformes; family Gobiidae; genus Knipowitschia; species Knipowitschia caucasica. The sequence goes on from OZ035840.1 coordinate 13,940,571, forward strand.
AATCTTCTTAGTTTCCAACTTTTGTTTTCCATGGGATTCTGACTAATAAAAAATCAGCGTAATAATAACCCTAACATTAAAACATACAAATGGGGAAAACAGTTGGATCTGGAGACGACGTTCACTTACGTTACCGTTTATGCAAATAGCTCAGCACTTTGCTTTTCCTCCAGCGGCTTTAACGGTCTCTTATCTCACACCAACAGTGGTCATTACACGATTGCCGTTTGTATACTCTCCACACTTCACAGCAACATTCAGCAGCATGTAAGGGTTTCCCACGGTGATTACATTCTTCGAGCTGATTTCATTATTTGCAACAACGATTACATCTTTCTACTTTCGAGAGAACTCTTTTGACTTTGATTCTCATCTTCAAAGAGGAGACAACACCCGTATCCCCTATAGCTCTATACGTTGGTTTCCATTGCAGCAGTGTCATGCCACTAACATCTCAGAAAACTTTTTTATATAACTTAGACGTTTTATGTATTTCTTGAGTCTGAGAACATTTACATTTTCAGGCATTTCATATTTTAGAAACTGAAAATATTTAGTGAAAAAAATAAGGAGGAATGCAGTGAACCAATATTGCTCCAGAATTCATCATAGAGTAACAAGTTTGAAAAGAGAGCATTCAAGCAGAAGGAACGGGAGCCCATGTTCTTAGCAGAAATAACTGTTATTATTATGGATGGAGATAAAAACCACTCCAGGTCCAATTGTAATGAGGTACAATGTTGTAACATGGGGAAAAGCTCAAACATATTTTTGCATAATACTACCCTGTGTAAAGCTCGGCACACTATCATCCATTTTTTCATACATTTTGTTTTTTCCCAAGTAACATTTTGTGAACCAATCAAAGTGTGTCTATGAGAAAACATGTTATATTCTATACTTGCCCCGCTGTGAGTCACCATTTGAAGCTTTGGGTTGAGATTGGCTGAGTGAGGACGGTCTGTTCTTTTCACATTTCTGTCTTAAAAAGCGAATCCAAAGATATGACAGAGGCCAGAAATACTTGAATGTGAAAACTAGTGATAGCACCAAACTGTTTTGAGAGCAAAGAACAAAAAAGTGACATTGTTTTTCTATAGGGGTGGAACTTTGAGCATTCAGATAAAACTTGACAGCTTTGGATTGTAAAGAAATACAACCAGTACATCCTGCTACTAAAATATATGCTTAAACCTTTTACTAAGTAGATAAAACATAGTTATATACATATGACAAGAGAAGACACCAGTCACCACATCAGCTGTTGTACTACATTGAAATTTGAAATACAAAAAAATATTTTGTTGAGAATTTCTTGTCTAATCTCAATCACGCTTTTTGAGACAATATCCCATTTTTAAGCAGCGACAACAGCAAAACAGACTTTTTCCTAATGCCATCCGCCAAGAAAGACACATGCAAAAAGCAAGTACATAATGTCACGTCGCTGTTGCCAGTCTCTTATAATAGTGATCGAGGGCGACAGGCAGAACCAACACTGGCTCGCACGCTGTCTGCACAAAATGTCTATAACATTTTTCATCGTACATGGTTTCCAGTCATGCAATAGAAACAAAAGAACAGATGGGACAGGTGGAGACGAGAGGGGAAAGGAAGAGCTCTGTAAATGGAGCTTTGAACACGCCGAAGCCAAAAGGTATCAGCGATCCCTTCACACAAAGATTTGCCAAAAGAGCCCCCTTCGCTCCTCCTTCATAAATAAAATAGATGCCTGAATTCTTTATCTGGGATAAAGAGAAAAACCGTGTGATGGTTTTTCTCTAGTTTTGCCAAGCATTTTGAGTTGCTTTGTGTGTGAACTTGCCTTTGCTTTGGTTTACCATTTCTCTTCCAAATATAATTATAATCTGAATGTTTAAAAATGAATCAAGAAATCATAGACGAGTGCAGTAGAAGCCAATTTGAGCATTAGCCAATTGCTGGAGCCAATTTCCTTATATGGGCATTTGTTTCGATGGCGTTTGCTTGACATCGTAACAGAAGCAGCCGATGACAGCATCTGATTGGTCAATCCTTTACAAAGACAAAAATAAGAACCATCATAGAAAGCGAATATATTTTAAGCCCAAAATGATGAGTGATTATGATAGTTACTGAGCTAGAGGTTTCCGAGTCAAGCAAGTTCATGTTCTTTGCTAATGGGCTTCATTGAGCTTGTAGGTTAGCATCGTCCATCTATACAGTCTACAGTATATACGTTAATTACATGATACATAAATAATTAACACGTTTTTAGTAAACAAGTGAGCAAGAGCTAGTCAAAAATGACTTGTGCAAAAATGCATATGCCAAGCCATGTATCCACCACATTGAAACTGACGAGAGCCACTTCAACAAAGTTCTATCCCGTCATTTCGTAAATACAATAAAAATGGTGAGAAAATTATAGTGGCAATGTTTTCATCTGGTCTTCTATATTCTCATTTGAACAAAACAGCACCAAAATGTAAGAATTTGACTTGACAGCAGCTACACAAATCCCATGTGAACCAGTCTAACCTTCAGAGCTCACCAATTATCAGTGTACATACATAGGAGGCGTCTAGGTCATTTTTAACATCGTGAATCTAGCGTTCTTCAGATGTTCCCGTGAAATATTTGCGCGCATTCCTTTGACCAGGGCCATTACTAATCTCGCCGCATGCCACGCACACATTCCCGGAGCTCTGTGGCTGAAACCAAAGCAGGGGAAATGGCAACACGTGGACTATAACCACAGCGGACCAGAGCTGGCTGGAGTCCACTGCTCTTACTCACAACAGGATGGACAGGACTTTTAAGATCAGCTCTGGCCACATGGAGACCACAAAAAAGAGCTGCTTTGATGAGTTCACAGAGTAGGATATAAAGACAGCATGAGGCAGTGTCATTAAATCAAAATGCTGTATGAACTATCTTTCTACCCATGTTCCCTGTTAAACTAATTTAACAGATTTGTGGTTGAATTTCATTGAATAATTTAGGTAATCGAGGCAGGTCTTTTATCATTCCTATACAAAACACTTGACTCTTACAATAAATAACTTGATGTGGTATGAATCCTTTAATATATGACTCAACTATAATAAACAATATCTCTGGTCCCGTCTAAAGAAAACATGTTTTTCAGATTCCGCTTCATTCTATTTGTCAGTAAAAGCGCATTGGAAAACATGTGCAAAAGTCCCTCAGTGTGCACCAGACAATTTCATAAGCACATTAAAGCGACTTGACTAAATCTAAAAATAAAAAGCATGATATTTTTTCATATTTTTGAAGAGGATACAAGGGCCTGAGGACAAAGGGGGGGGGGGAGGGACTTTGGGACTTTTATACATTTGCCTTTTTCGAACAGTGATTTTTTTTAGTATTTGTGGTCTTTTGTGACGACTGCTGTTGTGATTTTACTACCTACAAATATATTTTATTTTTCTTTCATCACTATCAGCAACATCCACTGCTCCATTGTCTTGAGTTGGGAGGTACTTTCCAAGACTCAGCTCAGTGTTAACCAGTTCATTTGACACAAGTTCTTCATTTATTATTAATGGAACCAAAGTATTGATAGTTTACAATGGTACTGACCCCACAGCTTGAAAACCACAAGATTCATTTATTTTCAGGGAAACAGTGCATGAAGCCCCCCTGGCTCATCCCTCCATTTCTACCGATGTTTCTTTTGCTTTTCCTGTGTCTTACCTTTGGCCGAGTTTGACCGAATTCCTAAATGTTTATAATTATTTAGATAAAGTAAACGGACAACACATACACACACTTCTTCCCACATCAACTCAAAACCGAGATTTCAGATCCAAAACTGGTCTATCAATTGTTTAAAACTCACCAAGGGAAAAAATAAATATAAAATGTAAACAATGGTGTGAAACAAACAGGAACAAAGTGGAAACTGCAGCTTTGTCAAAATACAGAGTTTTATTACTAAAGGTGAGGTAGATATGGCTGAAATATACAGCAGTGAACTCTTGAATTTATCACATTATTTAGAAACAGACGATTCAGACGAGTTAAAGAATAATTACCATCCATCAGCATGAATCTGGCTGTGATAATAATTGAGATTACAATGAAGAAATTGTATCAAATAGTATTTTGATCGTCACAACTGTGAACCGGACTAGACAAAAAAACGCAATCCAAAACGCTTTTATGAAAAAAAAATCAGCTTTTGTGCCAAATTCTCTAAAATGATCAATATTTATCACATTGAATAGTGTTAAAAAGCTCAAAGTACATTAATAATAAAACTAGTACTAGCTCTAACAAGAATCAAATTAAAATACAGATAATTTCTTCTAGTTAGAATATTTTGTATTCATATTCTTTTAAAATATGGACCGTTTGTGTACATTTGTGTATTTTTTAAGTCAGTTTATGTTCAATGTAAATTCCGTTTAAGAAATTTCAAAGCATGTTTCAGCACAATGACCGATCTCCATGTTATCATCTGTCCGTGTTAAACTGCCATGAAGCACAAGGCCTTTCTCAGGGGTGTTTGCATGTTCTCCCTGTGCCTAATTTTCACCATTGTCTAATAATTTAAGAGTAAACTAAAGACTTGCACAGACTTTTGGAAGCATCTCTGTCTGTGAATGTCTTGTCAACATTTGCTGTAATGTCCCTTGCTGCACATTGAGCTGCACCCCCTGTATGAAATGTGCTATATAAATAAATGTTCTTCAGTTGCTCGCATTGAAAACTGATTTCATTTGAGTTTGTTCAGTTGAATGTCACAACAGAGGAACATGTTTTTGCTCGAATCCCTGAATCCGATACGTTGGATTAGAGGCATTGAAGCCGGGGTAAATATAAACGGCAGAGTTGTTAATGGAGGCGATTAAAGCAGTTGTGTGGACGTAGATTCTGATGCAGCTTTAATATTCGCCGGGGGAGTAATTATGACACTTGTGTAACGTTGCGACAGTTTGAGAGAAGAGCACATCAGCTCACACTCAGATCACTACCAGAATAAATTATCAGCCAAAGTGATATCACCGCATCACGCCCTAGTGTTCCTCTCTCTGCCAAGTGAAACTAGGCCACAGAGGTGACAGAGAGCAGAGACAGAGAGCAGAGACAACACAATATTCTACACCTTACTTTCAAACTTCAATACTTCTAACTTCAATAACAGTTTAGTATCCTCAGACTTGAACTCAAATGGGCTTGTGTCAGTCACACATCGACAGCCTATCTGCTGAGGATGAGGGTGGTTCTCCCATATTTTTCTTTCCCCACTGGGGCTTTTGGAAAGTTCAAGACAAAAAATGTCTGGATTGGTTTGGTAAGTTTCTCATTCACACAACACTATATTTAGGTGCATCAGACATTTGAAGTATTTAAATATAATCAAATTTTTTACTCTTGTTCTAAGGATCATTAGGATTCATTAGAAAAGACTGAAATCAACAACATTCAAATAAAGGAATACTATACATCTGATTCTTTCTTACCAAGTATTAGGTTTGCTGCTCATGTCCAACACATTTAAAAATGACTGAAAGCTAGAATTAGAAAGATTTTAAGTGAATTCTTTAACATTTTGAAGCTGGGTTACTAAACATTCAAACCAGAAAAAAATACAACTTTAATGTTTATATCAGTAATCTAACCTATTGAATATGAGCGCCACACACTGAACCAGTGTTAGTAAAATATCATGACTATCTGGTATCAATACAAACCAATACCAATATATGGGAACAGTTTAATTTTCAAACAATTGTGAAAAAAGTTTTTTTTTTTAAACAGAATAAAATGCCTACACTGGGGGTACAGTTAATCGCAACAGCTACATTACTCCATCTCTAACTCTGGTTGCAGTAAGTCATCTGATTTGACTCAATGACATGTGAGAATCTACCACACCAAAACAGCGAACATTAAAACCACACAGCGACGGAGAGCGCAAAATATCAGACACAGCTGACCCCGGGATCAAATGTCACGGCGAGACGTTTGGGAAGGGGGGGGTCCATATTGGCATAACTGAAGAGCCCTTTGCAAACGAGTTGGAGCCAAAAACCAACATAAAATATCATAATGCCTCTTTTGCAGATGAAGCAGACATGTTCACAATATAGGAATGTAAACCTTTGCAGAGTTGGCCTTTCGATTGTAAATATGGACGGGAGCCAGCGCCGCTCTCCCTGTCATAACAGTGTTTACTAAATGACAGGACCCTCTGCCAGAGTTATGAATAGCTCATGAAAGTATTAATGGCCTCCTAACGGCAGACTGGGTGCATACGCTGTGGTCTATTTTTAGCTCTCAGTTTGAAATGTACTGCTGGATAGAGATGTGCAAAGATAAATATTCTTTTGGTCGGTTCTAGGGTGATTCAATGTCGGATCTGCCAGCAAGGAACGGCTGTTCATTTTCAACATTATGGTATTTTACATTCAGCATTCAATGATTACAAGTATGGTCATTTCTCAAGTAGGCTTTGCTACATGTTGTCATAGTGGCTCCACTCCAGGGCTGATTTAGTAAATTATCTATTTGATTAATTTGTGTTTGAAGTGTAGGATTCAGTTCAAAGCTGTATTTTTAAACACATATCCATGCACAATTGAGGAAACACTTGAAATGAAATATTACTTCAAAACACATTTGCTGAAAGTCATTGCAATTTTCCAATTGGGACCATTAAAATTGAAATTTAGTTTTTATTGTCACCTCAGATCCGCCAACTCCCGCCTTAGACTCCATCAGAACAAAGTGGCGAACCTTGGGAAAGCAGCCCCCACTCTCTGGAACTCAGCCCCACACTCATTAGGAACTCAGACTAACTTCAGAACTCCAAATAATTTCAAAACAGTCACTTAACTATATATTTGAGCATTTTTTATGCATTTTTGACTGGAACTGAAATAGAGCCCCAGAATCTCACAAAAGATACAAGAATTGGTGTAATTTAGTCGACTTCCACATTTCTGCCCACAAACTAATTATAAGGATAGGAATTTCACTTGTCTGATGCACAGTAGCAGTAATGTCAAGATTTGAATTTCAATGGATTTCTTTCATGCCAGTCCATCCATCTGCCCTGATGAACTGTGAAAAAAGAAACCCTCATAGACAGCTTTCATAAACAGACATTATCTTCAGCAGCTGCAATATCCCTCCTCTATCACAGTTTCTTCCAGGCTTCAGTTCAGTTTCCACCTGAACTGAAGCCTGGAAGAGAACACTGCTTATTTTATCAGCACTACTGCAATATCCTGCACAGGAAGTCAATATTATGAAGCAAAAGCCAGACATAGATATAATGACTATCCTCCAAGGGTGAGTGCGAAGAATAGCTTCTTTGAGAACGACGTCTGCCCTACTTGCACAGGTAAATCATTAGCGCACACATGGCTAATTCTGCGCCTCAATTATTTAGCCATTCAGCACCAATCAATTATTTACCGTACTTTTCTAGACAATTGTGTACAGGCTGGTTGCAGCTGCAGGTCTCCCAATGGTTGAGTACAACTATAGCCACTAATAGTGCAAATAAAAAGGAAGATTCAAATAAAATATGACGTTTTGCAGGGTATTAGACATATTAAATCTTCTAAAAAAGCGTTTGTCATGAGGGCAAAAGACCCCCTTGAAAAGAGTTGGTTGAAAAAATCATGAGCACACAATGGGGACATTTCAGTGTTGTTGCGCACATTACAGAACAGTAACAAAATATAATATAGGGTTGTCAAAAGTATCGCGTTAATTCACGTTAATTACCGTTTTCATTAACGCGTAAAAAATAATTGACGCATGTCCGAATGACCCGCCCATTTATAATAATATCACTCAGAATGCCGCGGACACGTGCTTGTGTGATGGTGACAGCGGTAACGTGGTCATATAATACACGTATATATACACGCACAGGGGCCATTCTCTTATGTTGTGTGACACATAGAGGAGAGGAGGAGACACGCTGAAATGCAACCAAACTCGCAAAATTAAAGCTGGGGTACCTACATTTTCCCTTTCATTAACAGCTCATGTTGGTTGTACCAAAAAGTAGAAGGTTGTGAGCAAGTCAAACAGATTTAAGTACATTTGGTATGAATAACAATGTGTCATTACATTTGAAAATCTCATTTAACTTCAATTGGAGTGGATTTGAAATAGAATGTTAAAAATGCAATTAATCGTGAGTTAACTCGCCATTACTATGCGATTAATCAACTAAAAAAATTAATCGTTTGACAGCCCTAATATAATACCTAGATTCCCTTATGCTAGTATTAAAATATATGGATTTAGAACAGGGTTCACTTTAAATTTTAAAGCCTATAGGGAAGGGGCAAAAAGCATAATCAGCTATGAAGATCACCAAAATGTCGTCATAATCTCAGAATTAAATTATAGTATTTTGCTTCAGAAAAACTCCTTGGGTTTTAATACAGGCATCTGGCAAATCCCAAAAGTTTTATTTGTGAGGTAGGGCAATCCAAAAGTCTATTCCGTGTGTCTATTTTCACACTTGTATTCAAGCCCTAATGATGTATTCACGGCTTGTTACACTGTCATAATGCAATAACCTTCTTCACCTGACCCATGTGTTTTGTTGGAGCTATACTCACACTGAGCACTACCTGGAAAAAGCTGACCATCCACTTTTTCCAAGTAGTGCTCAGTGAGATTATGGGCCAATTGACATGCAGCCCATGTCACTCGGTATGGAAGGAACACTTACCCAGAAAAATTCCCAGGTTTTCCAAAAATGTGAAAATACCATAGACCATATCTTAGGAGTGGACTGACCGATCGCTGACGTCAAAATACGGTTTGATGTATGCAGAAGAGCATAAGCTAGCTGAAGCCAATTTCCTTATATGGGTATTTGCTGAAACAGGGTTAGCTTCATGCCATTAAAGGGTCACACATGTTCCTAAAATTTTTGCTAAGGACAGCTGGCGAATGAAGGCATCCGATTGGTACATTTTTATGGTTCATATCTGGATTTACAAAGACAATATGACAACAATAAAAAATGAGGATCATAGAGAGTGCTAAAACACTGATTTGTTGAAGTCCAAAATGGTGAGCGTGACACAAACAGTTACAGAGCTGTGGATTTGCATTATCCAGCTATATACAGTCTATATAGAACCTTTAAATGGCACGTATATACTAAATCTTATCTCATATTGAATCATTGTTCAAACCGTAATCAGGATCCTAGAGTGTAAACAAACAAAAGGGCATGACATACAGCTAAACTCCAGTGAGTAATCTAATAAAAATACCAGGAGTCAATCCAAACTTGCACAATCTTAATACTATGAGCTTCCTGCCTTGCTATTGTGAGCTCACAGCAGCAGATAGCTAACACCAATCTGTCGTGACTGAAGAGGAAAAATGACTTTGAAAAATCGGGTTTGCGTCTGGGTCCAAAGCGGTGTCTGTGCCTCTAATCTCGAGGAAGCAGCTGACAGTAAAAACTCCCTGGCTGCAGGCTAAATTTACCTCCAATCAAAAACAACTAGAAAAGCCTCTGTACAAGGAGCTCTTTCGGTGCAATGACTCAGGCAAACAGCTTTACTTCTTAACTTCAAGATAAAGACACACTTCTGTTTGCACATCCCATATTGACTTTGCAGCACCTTACTGGAAAAAAACACCTACTACTGTTATTATTCCACAGAGCGTAGGAAGTGTGTCAGACAAATAGACCAGTGGATGAATTGGGGTTAATCCTTTAGGTGCCAGTTGAAAGGCCTGTGCAAAAAAATCAAAAGATCACAATCTCAATTTTGGGAGATTGAGACTTGACATAAATTAATGGATAATAATCCTCCTGCTGTCTGGGAGGCGCTATCGTCTCCTCAAGACTAATATTGAGAGGATGAGAAGGAGTTTCTTCCCGGAAGCCATAATACTGCTCAACCAGACCTAACTCTGTTTCTGTGTTATTATTGTTCTAAACTAAACAAATGTGGTAGTAGCAGCAGAAGGGGCTGGAAAAGGGGGATAAGATGTTAAACTCGCTTAGAGATGTATACAATTGTACAATTGTCAATCATTCTGGTGAAAAGTACTCGTCAAATAAGACCAGAGAGTTTTGTTCAAAAAGTGGAGAAGGGGGTTCTTTCCTAAAATTTGGAACAATCCCCCTAAACCTTTAAACAATTGATAGTTGTGATTAATCAATGAACAGGTCGGAAAGATAGACGAGAGTTTTCATCTACTCACACAAGGGTCCTCCTTCAGCGAGAGCTTCCAAACAAAAAAGACCTGTTTGCCATGGTAGTTGAAGCATAGATAGAACTCTTTTACTTTGGCGCCAAAATGTATTGAAACTAAATCCTGTGATACTCTGGAAAGAAGATGATTTCATACAGTTGTAAAAGGGGCATGTCTAATCTTGAACGCGGTAATAATCAATTCTCAGCTTGTGTAGGTTAACTTGTATGAAATTCCAGTGAAACAGTAAGGGTATGCAATGTATTTATTACGTTGGGATTTTTGTGCTATTGAGGTCCATTTTGAAATATCTGTAATGTAGACCTACTTCTATATTGATAAATCCATAAAATGTGTTTAGAGAACTGTATTCTTGTTAATGAAAAGAAATGAAGTCAAATCATAAATTGTCCAAAGCGTGACAACCTTTTGAGTTATTTTAATTTAGACATTTTGCAGAGCGCTATTTTAGTGAGCCTGAAGTTCATACCTGAGTTGCTAACAAACAATCCAATCCAATATGCTATTTCTTTTACTGGAAAATTAATGATTTTATTGAAGCTAAAATATCTCAATCAAAGTAAAAAGTAAGACCGCTGCCGGACGAGGTTTGTTTCAAATAGTGGAAAGAACTAGTATTTGCTTGTTATTTTACTTAATATTTTAATAGTTCTTTGTCAATCCAGATTTTATGTTGAAAATCTGGAAGCTCATGCTGAAAATGAAAGAAAAGCACTTCAGTCTGCAACACACTGAAACTGAGGAATGTTAAATGTTAATAGCAGTAGTAGTAATAGTAGCAGTAGGGGAAGTAGTAATATTAATAGTAAAGCATTGACTGTATATAAATGGACACTGCTAACCCACTAGCTCAATGACGCACAATAGGGAAGTGCTCATGGATGAAGTTTTGCTCCTATTTGCCCAGGTTGCTATGGACTTACATTAAAACAATTTTTTTAGTTGTAGTGGTTTTTCAGGTCATTTACTGCTAGTTTTAGTAAAGATTAGGATCAAGATAACAATCTGCATTTTTGTGACCTCAGTGGCGGTAGTAGCTGACAGGCGAAACAGCTAAATCGTATATAGAAGCTCTGGCCAAAGATATTTATAGCTTCAGGCGACGTCAGGTGAGCTTTCGAGCAGCTTTACCTTTTGACCCTGTGCAAGTTTAACCGAATAAGTGCTAAAGACTGAAGCGCATTGACAAAACAAAATGAAGAATCCCTCCCATCGTTCTCACAATTCTTCCCCCTCCCAAACCTCCACCTCAGCACAAACGCAGCATTGTGTAGCGGAGGCCTGACATTCTCTGCTTAAGTGAGTAAGAGGAGAGTCTTGGAGACAGACAGCGGGCCTTGACAACATGTGATCCCCATCTAAATAGTTTCCAGCTCGATATCAACGTGAATCGACCCCTACAAAAGACGGCATTGTGAGGCCTCGGAGCTGAACAAGGCCAGGTCATTGTCCAGCTCGCCGAATAGTGAGATAGGCATGACATGTTCGCTGTCAATGGAAACGACACGCTAAGCAAATTCAGACATGATTAGGACAAGGCACGAGACATAATAAGGTGCAGAGGTGAGAAGTAATGAGTTCAACGATTTTGGTAAAAACTCGTTTCAAAGTGTAGAACTTTTTTAGAAGGGGATTGATTACACATCATTCGTTATAGCCATTACTATTACTGGTTGGAAACTATAGGCTATTTCCCACTGTGGGAAATAGCCTTTTAGTGTCTTTTGTGTCTTTTGATTATAATGGACTAAGGCAAAAATATATGTTGTTACGTGATTAATATTAAGCTGGGAAATTTCAGTGTTGCATCCCACAGCGGGGAACTTGATAAAGGAACGAGCAGTGTGTGCAACAACCCAAACTTTAAAAATAATGCGTTGGTTTTAAATCGCGCTTTTTTTGGACACTCAAAGACGCTTTACATGTCATTAATCATTCACTCCATACACGGTGGTGATAAACTACTACTGTAGCCACAGCTGCCCTGGGGCACACTGACAGAAGCGAGGCCACCAGTATGTGCCATCAGCCCCTCCGACCACCACCAACCATTCATACACACACCAGACTCATTCTAGGCAATGGGGGTAAAGTGTCTTGCCTAAGGACACAACAGCAGTTTGGCACTTTACAGCCGCAGCCGCCCCACTGTGGCTGGTGTTCCCAGAGGTTAGGTGTCTTGCCAAGGACACAACAACAGCAGACAGTGAGAGTTGATGGTGAAAGTCGGGCTCGAACCCACGACCCTCTAGCTCAAAGGCCAATGCTCTACCAACTGAGCTACTGTCGCCCTACGACTTGCTACGCTGTCATTGTGTGGCGCCACCTACAAGTGAAAGCCACAACCAGTCAGACCTCTGAAGCTAAGCAGGGCTGGGCCTGGTCACTACTGTGAAGGGAGACCTCTGAGAACACCAGGTGCTAAAGGGGGTAAAGTGCCAAACTGTTGTTGTATCCTTAAGCAAGACACTTCACCCACATTGCCTAGAATGAGTGCATGAATGGTTGGGGGTGGTGAGAGGGGCACATACTGGTTGCCTTGCCTCTGTCAGTGTTGCCTCGGGGCAGCTGTGGCTTCAGTAGTAACTTATGTCCATTGTGTATGGAGTGAATGAATAATGCCATGTTAAGCATCTATATAAAATACATGCATTATTCATTATTATGCCTAGTATCGTCCTCCGTGTAACTTGTATGTATTTTATAACCTTCTTCATCTGATCCACATGTAAACAGCAGGCTAGAAAACAGTTTCTGTTTCATTTGGTCGGACTGAACATTCCTCGGCAAAAAGTCTAGGTCGCAAAGCGGGTTGAATGTCGAGTTGTTAATAAGAAATGGTGGCCCTGGTTTTTGGTTGAAATTCCAGTGTTTTTGAGCGGAAAAAGAGAGGATTGTGGGCCTTTACTACCCACAGAAAAAGACTGAAAGGCGGATTAAGCAGAAGATAATTTAAAAATGGATTATATGTGTGAAAACTAGATTAGAAACTGTCTGTAAATTGAAATTTTATAGAAGTGTATTTTTTATAATAACTCCCTGTCTAAGTATATAATTGCTTTCGTACATGAATTAATAGTGAGCTGCTTTAATCCTCGCTTTGCTGATAGACCTAAACCTTAAGCCTCCTGACTCCCGGTATCTTGTCTGAATTTCCAAGTCGCTCAATCACCAGGATTAAAATCAACAAGACAAAGGCCGGGTTATCAGCACTGTCATGTCACATCCTCTCTCTCTCTCTCTTCTACAACTCTTGCTTGGACCACCAGCTCCGTGAGAGTTCAAGTTACTGCTTATTTTACTGAGGAAGGAAGTGCAGAGAAAAGCAGGCGCACGGGGGGGTCAGGAAACACCTCATCGAAACGGACGCATTCGCCGGCACCCAGTCCACGCGTCCACGGAAACACAAGCCCGTACATGCAGCAGCCGCGGCGCCAGGGATAGGCCCGGGTAGGCCGGTGCCTACCAGTTTTTTTCTTGGCCTACTCAAATTTGTTCTTCGCCTCTCAAGTCATTAGCCTTTTTATTAAAAGTCATAATTTAAATATTGTTATTTTTATACACACATTATTGCCTAAATGTTGCGTTCTAATGTTTTAAGAAAATGTAACCCCCTGAGCGTTCACGTTGCTTCAAATATAGTCCTGTTTATTGGCTGAATAATTTTGTTCAATAATCTGCATGATCATATCACGCAGCGCGAAGCTCGTTCCCGAGAACAAGCCGCCATTCCTCGTCTTTAAGATTGACAACGCTCTCAAAACATTCACAACAGAGCAGCCTTTTTAGTCATTTTAGTTTTAAGAAAGTTCAGCGTGAACTTCGTGAGGTAGAGGAGCCAGAGGCCCGGGCCCGTAGGTCCCAGAGGAGGAGAGCGCAGTCAGGCCAGGTTCACCCCAGGTAAACCCCAGGCCTGTGTGTGTGTGAGACACACAGGGCCTCATGTATGAAACTTGCGTACGGACAAATCAGGGTGTAAATCAGGGTGGAATCACTTTTCCGCATTTATCTATCTGGACGTGAGCGTACAATACGCAAAAAAATATACGGCAGGTCTGGAGGTGGAGTAAACGTATACGCTGATCTCAACCTTCGGCTCAGCACGCCAAAACACGCATGAAATTCAGGATTTGGACAACAATAAACATATTCCCTCTGGCAAAATTATAAGATGTGTTTTCATTGAGCATCATGTTTCAAAAGTTGAATTTGCGCATCGGAAAAAGTCTAATGGAAAAATGCAAACTTCGAATAAATCACAGCTCATGATCAGGACCCTCTATTAAATCTGACTTGTGTGTGTATTATTTTGATCTGTATATGTTTTTAAATGTGAAGCGGTTTGTGATCCTGAACTGTGAAAGGCTCTATATAAATACACTTTACACAACAGGGATGTGTGACCCAGCTATTGCTGTGACAGGCTCTGCACTGCATAATTACGCACGGCTATTTGTATTCCTCACATCTGGTAAAGCAATGTGTTATTTCATTAGATTTGAGTTAGCCTCACACAGACACACACCCCAATAACGCACCGATGGTATTGCTCACTCCAAATGTCTCACTGCCCTGTCCAGAGTGCGCAGCGAGTGCCGGGAGATATCGCACCACATAACTCCTCAAATGTGCAGAAGTTTTGGCTTCAGTTTCTTTGTGAAATCTGGACCGCAAACACTCTCTGAAGTGTACAGTGCTTCAATGCGCACTTCTACCCCGAGCCAGGCTGCGTCCAAGACGCTGCAGACGCTTCATTCATGAGAGCCACCGCTGCATAATAAATATGAATTCATTCATTCATTCATTCATTCATTCAATCAATCTATATTTATTCACTTCTACAATTCAAGAGAGATTTTTCTAATGTATCAAAACTATTTTTGCAAATTTGTGCAAAACGCAGCTGAATATATAGTGTATATTTATTTTTACATAAACATAACAAACAAACATGCCTTTTGAGGCTTCCAACAGTCTTTTTGGACTTCCGTGCTGACCTGTCGCGAACATTGCTGCATAATTCTAGGCGTGACTTTCATAAATACGTTCGTATTCAGCCGATTTATCAACACCCGCAGCTGCGTATACGCTCAGATCTGGGCTGATCTCACACGATCCGACGTTGGATTTTGCGTAAATGGAATATACACCCCAAATGTACACATTTTTCTACGCAAGTTTCATAAATGAGCTTGTGTGTATGTGTGTGCTTGGGTGCGTGTGTGTGCGCGTGCGTGCGTTTGAACCATATTCTTTGAAACCCCAATTCCAGCTCCCCCTTGTAGTTTGCGTGCGAATTTGGCCTACTTACTAATCTGCAGGCCTACCCAAAATTGCAAACCTGGCGCCGCTACTGACATGCAGAAAGACACATACTCCACTACTTTATAAACAACCACATCACATCCGGCAGGCCGTTACAGTGAATAGTGACGTGGACTGAATGCAGGTCCAATGTAAGCAGTGAATGGAGCTGAAGTGACCATGTGGATTTCAGATGCAGCAATTGAAGATAAACATGAATGGCTGTATTTACAAAAGTAACAGTGAAAACCGAGACCAAAACAAGCTTTGAGCTGAGTCTTGTTAAAGTAAAATGTTGAAGAAAAGAGGGTGGTCCACTCTTTTTCACTTTCTGTCGGGAAAAGATGATGTGAGGATGAGGTCGAAATTGTGAAAACTATTGGTTTGACTCAGAGAGACAGAGAGGAACAGAAACTAGTACACAGGCTTTTTTACATAGTTTTGTTTTTGTAATTTGAACCTGGTTAGGTTAAGTTAAGACAAGGTTAAATATTCAGTCAGTGATTTTTTTCCAGACGCATTTGATTAAAATATCAAAATATTGTGGGAAAATGTCGCTAAACCCTAAAAGTAGTGTGTTTTCGAATAGTAATGGAATTGACCAGATGCCTATAGTCTCCAAAAATCAACAAAACATTTTTTGATTCGTTCATCCCCAACAAACCAATGCGATGCGTTTACCCCCTTCACCCTCTTCCTGTTTATCGCGAGTGCGCACACCTGAGTTTTCTAAAACCTAAAAGGACTGAACAGAAAATTCCAATTTCACGTTTGCAACCCACTCTCCCTGTTGTGACAACGAAAAGAAAATGCTGGATGTTTGGTTTGGTGGAGAGGCAAGGGGAGGGGGGAGTTAACAAAATCGATTACTGCACCTTTAAAGAAAATTCTAATCTGAAAAATAATTGTACTATTAAATATGTTGCCATATTGATATAAATTGTTTTAGTGATGTTTATTATGACCTATGCAGTGACCAGTCCGAGAACAGTCCTGGTGTCCCATGTTCAGGCAAATTAAACCATAGATTTATCTTGAGAGATTTCAGTTGGCCCTATATCTAAGCCTGTCATACCTTTTGGAGGATTAAGATAGGTATCGTGATGAGCAATAAGATGTGCCACTGGGGCAATTATAAGAGAATCCATAAAAGAGCCATAAAATGTTATCAAATAGAATGCACAGACAATAAATAATGAACCTAAAAACATACTGTTCCTTCCAGGAGTTTATGATGGCAATAAATTGATTATCGTGGAAGGCTTAACTGTCACCTTCAAAATCAACATATTTGTAGTTTTACAGTAGTTATTTCAAGAGCGTTCTTCTCATAACAACACACATTTTAAAACCCCCCCAAAGAACTTTTGGAATAAGGCTACAGTCATGAGATCACTGCAAAGACAGAAAACCTTTTCACTCTCTTACAGAAAACATCTCCTTGAAGACGCGCCCTAGATAACAGAGCACAATAAGTCGATTGGCTGCATCGATTTTTCCCACACGTGCAGCAATGTATCTGCATGAGAGATGGTGATTATACGTGTGCGTGTGTGTGTGTGTGTGTGTGTGTGTGTGTGTGTGTGTGTGTGTGTGTGTATGTGTGTGTGTGCGGGTAGTTCTCGAGAACATCAGTAACATTCATACGCCGCTGTCACATAAATACAATTTTCCTTATTATATGAAAGAGAATTGAATTTGACAGAAGCCGAGACATCATCAAGAAAACTGGAGTCCTCTGGGTAAATATGCTTCCTACAAAACTGGGTTATCCTGGAATCTATTGTGTCTTTTACTGCAAAAACTAAATAGCATGAACTAAACTGAACTAAATAGCATACCGACCATCCATTCATCCAATTTATTCCTCTAAAAAATACAAAAAAAAGCACTCATCATATTTGAATGCCTTTCACGAGTCACAGCGCCATAATGACACCAGATATTTTGACAGCAGCAAATGCAATTCTTCAAACAGAAATTTAACATGTGAAAACAAAGGAACAAAGGAAGTTGAATGTATGGTGGCTGAGTGGTTATCACTCTCTGCCAGAAGGTCGTGGCTTTGATTCCACCTCCACAGAACCTTTCTGAGTGGTGTTTGCATGTTCTCCCTGTGTCTGCATAGGTTTCCCCCGGGTGCCCCTACCGCTAAAAACAACTAGCTCAACAACTAAAAACAACAACTAAAAATAAATAGCCCCCATCTCTCTTCAGAGAGATGGGAAAAAACACCAATATTTACTTGTCTTTTGGATGATGATTAAAGACGCTTATGAGCATTTTCACAGGTCCAAAACCATACTATACAATTCTATCTCATTGTCTTGGTGCATATTGAAGAGTACAGTTATTAATTGTGGGAAACTCCCAGTTGTCAAGACATTTTTGCACTTTATAGCGTTGGATGACGGTGCAGGAAGAAAGAAGAATGAAGGCGTCCATCTGGGCCTAAAGATCAGTGGAAAACTCTTGACAAAAGCACAGGAAAAGGCTGCAGCAGGTCCTCCGGGACGGTCCCTGGCCTAAAGACAGTGGGGGGGGGGGGGGGGGGGGGCAGACTTAGCCCAAATTTAACTTGAGAAAACAACACAACTTTTCAGAGGAAATAGTGTTAGATTTTCCATCGGTGCAGGAAATACTCAGAATAGCTTATATATCCAAGGGTTTGGAGTAATATTTGGGTTTTTTGAAGTCCACATTAAAAAGGCACTACTTGTCTGCCACACTGAATTTAATTAAGATATTATGGCTGTGAATGTTCCACAGTATTGCATACAATTTCAAGTGTCTAGACCTGTCACAATAGTTAGTTTAATTTGTCATTAAACTTTTGTCATTTATAATTTTTAATACATTTATTGTAAAATTGATGTCAGTTACTTTTCAAACTGTGAAGAAAGAACGAAACTGAAGACATTGGTTCGACCCACCCATGCTCATCCACGCAGCTCCCTGATTGGTCTAAATTTGTTTGAATCAACTGAGAATGTAAAGTATTTTTAAATATGAATCTATTCTTCTGCTGCATTGAATTTGGACCAATACATACTGCAATACAATCTCTGAATTATAACATAAAAAAATGTTTGTGGCATACTGTTAATAAGTAAGATTTCACAATGTTGACTTCCTTTTGCTTCCTTAATCTTTTCCAGTAATAGACACGTTTTGTATGCTGCCCTTACTCACCAAGCCAAAAGTAACCATGTGATAGAGAAATCATCACAAGATCATCCTGTTCATGCATGCATAATTCTGTGGAATTTTATCTTGCGTCCAACCATCCCTACGTACTGTGAAACATTTGAAAGAAAGCAGTGGCTACTAGCATGACAAACCCACCACTGAAAAATTTGAATTTAATAGTCAGGCTAAAATGTAAAACAAGAAATCACCATGCAAAAAGCAAACATTATACTTAATCTCACTAAAATAACAGTGCAAAAGTACATGTAATAGTGTCACACCGTGGGATGCTTTTATACACCCCAAGCCACTTTACAATTTTGTGCATTATTCATTCTGACACGAGGTGGTGGGTTGCCTTGCCTTTCCACGCTCGGCAAGTCACACTGACACATTTATGCAGACAACGTGGGTGAAGTGTCTCGGTCCAAAGACACAACATGCAAAGCTGATTGCAGAAATGTAACTGCAAAACAATGGCTGAGTTAGTTGGTAATAATATGACAGAGAAAGTGAGTTTTGTCTGAATTGAAAATGAATGAATGAACGACTTGTCAAGGATTATAACAATATTCCATGTGCTCCACTTTACAAGAGCATTTGAGTGATTGTGCTAAATTACAGTGCGCTATATACTGTATATAATGCCTCCATTGTAGACGGGTGGGTCCGATCTTTTACGTAATTTCCCTGGCATGCTGCGTTACAACTTTGGCACAGATTGTGAGGAAAGTTGGCGTGTGGCTAAAAAGGAGAAGGCAGTGGAGAACGAAAAAGGCCACGGGATCAGATTTTCCCAAAAGGCCCAAAAGTCAAAATGAATGAGAAACGGCAGGATCCACCTCTTCCAAAAAGTGTGGGTCAGAGGAGCACTCCCCTGGTTCTGGGAAGTGCCTGTGCCGCGTGGTCGGCGATAATGGAACTGAAACAGTCCTGATATAACTGTGTGCAAGTTCAGCTGAGGGAAAAGAGAAGAGTGGTGATTTAAAACTGTACTCACGGCCTCAAGGCATGTGTGTGTAGAGGTGGGGCATCCTATTTACAACTGTGCCACCAGTTCCCTCTTGCCAATGGTGGGACGTGACATAATAAGCAGATTTTACAATCACTTTGGAAAGTTGCCAGGTTTAAAACTGCAGATGTTGTGGTTACATGAGTGTCATCTGTGTCTTCGTAACCCATGCTTTATCAGAAAATGTCATCTCTTCAAATAAGGCCTGCAATAAAATAATGTACTGTATATTTCTGCAAGGGTTGTCAAAGAACTGAAACTCAAATTATTTTTACAATTAGTATTGAAACTGGATATTCATTTATCAATAATAATATAAATTGCTTAAACAGGACAACATATGAGATTCTCTAAGCATTTTTGGAATAGTTTTGATCTCAGAATGGATAAAAAACCTTGTGGTGCCATTAAAGTAACATGTACAATCAAAGAATAAAATCAAATTCAGTATCTTAGAAAGGGTGTAGAAATTTGATACTGTCATTTTAGTATTGTGACAACTACTTTTAGTTTAAGTAAGTAATCTTTATTTATAAACCGCCTTTCACAGACCAGAGTCACAAAGTGGTTTACAATTGTTATTTTTTGGGCATTTGTCTTCTCACTCCACACAGAGATGGGAGCGGGGTCGCCAGTACAGGAGGCGCATGCCAGACCTATTGTCTAAGTTTATCTTTAAGTTTATCTTTATTAATTTCTCACTTATTCATCAGAGGATTTTGCAAGGCTATCAATAGATCATGATGTTGTGAGTACGTAGGCCTGTCACGCTAAAACATTTTGCTGGACGATTAATTTTCTTAGAAATTATTGCAATAAGCGATAATATTGTCGTTCTGAGATCATTTTCATCTAATACAATGATAATGATGCAGGTACACCTTTTCAAAGAGAAATACACTTTTATTTTTAAAGACCACCGCCGGAAGTGGCGGAAGTAGCGGGCAGGCTTTGATGCTAATGGAGTTAAGCTAGCGGCTTTTTGTGTAAAGTTCTTCACCAAGATTGCAGCTCTGCAGCGTTTCTTTGTCCAGAGACCTTATATAACAGCAGTATGTGTTCACAGAGGTGCGCCATAAGTTTATTTTATTATTAAACTGTACTTGCGCAAAGGAAAACACACTAACGCTAGCTGCGCTAGTTTAGTCACTACTAGAGCCTGGCATATGTTCACAACTACCGTGTTCCCCATTGTCAATCCTGGTTAAGTCCTGGTTTAGTCCTGATTTACTGTGGGTCCTGTTTTGGCTGTATTTTGTATTTTTGAGTTATTTCAGTCTGCTCGCTAGACCGCTAATGTTCCCGTGAACACTTTGCGGCTCTCTGACCTGAGAGAGATCGAGAGAGAGAGAGACGAGGAAAACAAACAAGTATGCAAATGGAATTTATCGCGGCCAGAAAAATGATTGAGCTAATTTTAATTATCATGCGATTAATTGATTTATTGAATATTGCGACAGGCCTAGTAGTTGTGTCCTGTCCTAGATGTTGTGATGGACTACTACTACTACAACTGCTCCCTTCAAGCAAAAGAAATCATGAGAAAGAGACGAGAGAGTCCAGAGAGAGATCAGGGAGAGACCAGAGCGGGACCAGAGAGAGACGAGAGACCAGAGAGAAACCAGTTAAATAAACAAAAGTTAAATAAGTAAATCTTGTTGTAAGACTCAGAATGTACTCAAACTTAGATAAAAAAAAAACACTCTATTCAAGCATTGTTACCTCATATTCCATCATATTTTTCAGCTCTAAACAGATTCTGGTTCCAACAGACTTGGAACCAGAATCAGTCTGTAAAGCCTTCTTAAATTGATCGGTTCGTGCTCACACATAAAGACCCCATACAACCCTCCTCTGACGTTTATTACAAGAAACACGTGTCTGTTTCCGCAGTCTCTAATATCTCTTTGATATGAGACCTTTTCTTTAGAACTGCCTAGAAGTGGAGCAGCAACAGAACACACCTTTACAAATCTCATACAAATGTAGTAAAGTGCTAGTAAAGTTTGATATGTCATGTCATTGTCTTCCCCTTATTAATCCGTTTCTGGGTCGGGGGGGTGGCAATCAGAGCACCAGTCCCTCGCTGATCCTCCTGCAGGAGGTGGGTCCACAGGATGATGGCTTCTCCGTCATCGATGAGATGACCTTGGTCTTTCAGCAGGGGCTTTAGGCAATGTGGGGTTAAGTGTGTTGCCCAGGGACACAACGACAGCAGACGTCCGTGGGATTAGATGACATGGGTCGTGGTGGGCTCAAACCCACAGCTCAAACCCACAACCAATAGGACCAGGGACTACAGGTGGAAATTAGCATCTCTGCTATAACCTGGTACATGCATCTCTCCTTTTGTGTTAATGCTTAACTGTACACTGTCCCTGTTCAAATAAAGTACATACAATACAATAGGTCATAAAGCCAATGACATCACCACAATCTTAAGGTATTCTGTCCTTAGGTGGCGTGTGTTGAACCATAGGACCAAAGTGCTTGGTACCTGCGGCCCATTGCATCGCAAAAACACAACACAAGACGACTCATAAATCACTACAGCTTCAAAATGGAGACAAGGAGAAAAGTGAGAAGGATCATAAAACTGGAGAATGAGGACTCTCGACTCGCTGAGACCATAATACATGAGCATGTAGAGAAGCAGCGGTTGCGATTGCAGCAGGAGGAACTGGCTCAGAGACAGGCTGAGGCCAGAGACAAATTAAGTGCTGAGGTGACGCGTGAACTCAAGCAGAAGAGAGAGCAGCAACTTCTGCAGATCCATCTGGTGCAAGAACAGATGAAGACACGCCACCAATGTGGGCTGGAGTCAGAGTGCAGGAAGGCCCAGCAAAGGTGGCGGCGGACGGAAAAGTGTGCTCAGAACAATAAGCGCCTTCTGGAGGAACGGCATAAAAGTCAGGCGCAGGAGGAGAGAGAGACCCAGAAGGAGACAAAACAGGAAGAGTACGAGGAGCAAGTGGAGATGGCCATCCATAGAGCTTCCATGGAAAACCGTATCGCTCTTCCTCTGTGGGGCCAAAGAAACGGTGAAGTCGATAATCGCCTTCACTTCTACAAGGACGGACAAGGCTTCATCGTGAACTCCAAGAGAAAGTTTGAGCCTCGTCAGTCTTTAATTTTGACCGATGAGACGCCCAAAAAACAGGTGACAGTACCTCAAGGCAACACCTCTCCAAAACCAAAGAGTGTGAAACGAGTAAGAGTACAGGAGCAGAAACAGCCATCCCCTAGTGTTTGCCAAGGGTTAGGGTTAGGGCCAGTCAAAAAGTTGGACCAACCATCACCAAAGTTGTTGGCCAACAGAGAATCTAGGGGATCATCTCTTCCTATGAGGTCAAATTTACGAAACAGTGTGGTCCTGACAGAAGATAGTTCCAAGCCTGCTCTGGACAATAAGTGTGAGGAATTGAAATTACCTGTAATTAGTAATCCAAAAAAGAAGCTGAGCATAATCCCAGTTCAGGCACCAACAGGTGAAACAAAGTCTGAGAGAGGAAAGCATCCTGAAATTCAGCGTCAGGTGAAGTCAAAACCATTGCCAGAGGAGGAGGAACTATGCGGAATTGTGGGCAATGTGAAGGTGGTTAGAATCCCAACCCGGGGGGCAAAGCGAAGCGAAGTCCCAGGTTTGGATCCAGACACATTAGCCGTGATGTTTCATACACGTCCCCCCATGACACCAAGACAGCCTGGAAGAACTGGAACGTACAGAACCAGCCACCCGGTTGCCAGATTCCCCCAAGGCCTAGCAAACGACTCCAAAGTCCCAAACAAAGTCGCTCCAATCCTCACAACTCCCCAACATGTGAGACCCCACATTAGTCACGTCTCTTTCTTTTAAGAAGGAGCTAAAACTTGGATATGTGAACTGAAAAGTGTCCAAAAATATCCCCAAAGTGTCAGAAAAACAACAGAATGTCTGATTCTATTGTTTTGTCCGTATTTGGCAAACCAACACACACTGACCTCTCAGCCATGAGTTGGAGATTTATAACCTGTGGGTGTGGTTAGACACTACACCCACAGGTTATAAATGGTCTCTCTGTGGTAACCTCTACCCCTCCTCCCCCCCTCGCATGGCAAACACAAGACCTGTTTGCCATGGGAGGCCTTACCAGGGTGTGATTAGACCCCTCATATGGGGTGTCTAACCACACCCATCCATCTATTTTCTTCCGCTTCATCCGTTGCCTGGTTGCGGGGGCAGCAGTCTAAGCAGAGACGCCCGTACTTCCCTTTCCACACACAATTACTCCAGCTCATTGTGAGACCCTGCATTAGTTACGCGTCTTTCTTTTAAGAAGGAGCTAAAACTTGCATTGCTACAGGTTTGCTAAACCCCCAATTAGAAGTGAACGTGTCAGTAATGTAACAAGGGCTTGGGATTATGGTCCAAATTCTATGACAGCTCAGGAGTCGTCTGTGGGGGTTGGTTCTTTATCCTCTCCGATGGGCCAGTGTGTGTCATTGGATCTGAATCCAATGACACACACTGACCTCACCTACTGATTCTTTTTGGCACATTTAGAGTTGCACAATCACACAAGGGACCATCAAACTGCAGGCAAAGCAATGGGATATCTGATCTTGTTGTTTTGTACATGTTTGTTGATCTGCACATCTGACCTCTCCTCAGAAATGTGTCAAATTATCCCCAAAGTGTCAGCAAAGCAACAGAATGTCTGATTCTATTGTTTTGTCCATATTTGGCAAACCATCACAATGACACACACTGACCTCTCAGCCGTGAATTGGAGATTCATAACCTGTGGGCGTGGTGTCTAACCTTATAAATGGTGGCAAATTGGGCTTTCATGGAGTGATTAAAAATGGCTGCGGGGGCTGGAAAATGTGAAAAGACGCATCTGCGCATGCGTCAGCCGGCACGAGCCCCATTGATTTAAACAAGTGACTTCAAAAATTCACAGCGAGTAAACAAGACTGGTCCAAAAAAATTCACTCCCCTCAGCTTTGACACACATGTGGAACGGAGCTTTGGGCCAAGAGCCAACTTTTGGACTATCCTGTAAAGACGTTTTCGAGAGGTCAGCTAATGCTATATGTTAGCATTGGCTAATTTTTATTCCGGGTCCACCCCCATCGGCCCGGGGTGGTATTGAAAGCATGTCAGCGCACGACATTTTGGCCACTTTTGAGCCGGGACCCGCCCCCACTGGGAGGGACGCAATTATCTCATTCACCGGGAGAGAAAATCGGTCCTCGTATATTGTTGATTTTGCACGTTACTTATGTTTTTAATAAATCTGTGATTGTATTAAAGAAGATGACAAAGTCTGGGATTGTGTCTTTAATTCAGATAGAAGACGTGTTATTGTCGTTGGTAGAGACAGCACGAAGACGAATAACGATGTTACTATATGCAAGTGATAATATAACACGTATGCAAATGGTATTTATCGCGGGCCAAGAAAAATGATTGAGCTAATTAAAATTATCATGCGATTAATTGATTTATAGAATATTGCGACAGGCCTATGAATAGGGCCATGTACCTTTGAAACAGCACTTTCCTGATGAGAGCTCGCCTTAATCACCACATACAAACATCTAACGTATAGGTTACCGCTAGGCTCAAAAAGATGAAGATGTGTTTAGCAGATTATCTACAGACAGGCTCCATTTGACAGCTCTCACATACAAAATATTATCGAAAAGGAAGAAAAGAAGTTCAAAAGGCTGTGGTGCATGTTTCTATAGGCATGAGCCATGTGGGAAAAGCACAGCACGCTCCCACAGCCCAGAAGCTTCACCCCAAGGTTAACCAGCCCCAGACACAGAGCCAATAAGAAGTCAGAATACTGCACTTGTGTGTTGTTGTGTTGTCGACTTCCATACTAATGAGTAGATTTTATACTATACCTGTATACCACATTGATTTTGACAAGCTCTTATTGAGTGCTTTTGATGACACCAGAACTATATTTCAAGTTTACAGTCATTTAAACATTTAAAGCAGTGGACATAGGGATCATGAACCAAAAGGGATCAAAAGAAGAAAAATATGAAATAGGCTTTTATTAGCGGTGGCTATTGGTTCAAAATTGTTTTAAAAAATGCTCAGGATATATAATATTGTGAGCTGTTGTTGTAAGTAACTTAGTAAAAAAAATTATATAGCACATTTCACTAACAAAGGTCACGCAAATGGATTTCTTCAGATCTTCAAATCACCGCTCAAAACCCATCTGTTCAAAACATCCTACACTTATCTGTTTATTCAAGCGTCTTTGAGTGTCCGAAAAAAGTACAATGTATTATTATTATTACTTGGTCAACTTATAGTTTCGAATTATTTGATAGAGACAGTGCATATTAATGAACAGGTGTAAATACAGTGTAAATCTGCCAGATTTCAGCCAAAGTGCGAGTTTCAACCTGTAGGCTCTATAGGCAGGAGACACAACGTGGTTTTTCTTCTACTGCTTCAGGTGTGATTTAAAATGCAGGTAATGTGGGCCATTCTCTTTTTGTCAAAAAGAAGACTGTTCCAATATGAGTCTTATTGAATAGACTGCTCACAACACCCTATTTCCTCCAAGTGGAACTAACTGTGGAAACAAAGGCTTGTACCCATTATAGATCCATGCTTGTACCCAGTTTTTTTGTCAACAAGTTGCATCAAAGCGTTGTGCTGATTGCTGTGACTGTGGGGCATCACATGGCTGTCTGGGTTTTGACAGATGAGGTGCCGATGGAGAGAGAGACAGGGTAGGTGCATGTTATGTTGCCAGACGCGGGGGGGGGGAAGCTCCACAGAGGGGGGAGAGTGAGTGTCCTGGAGTTGGTACCAATATAGACCTGCTGCTGATACATTACATCACAAGTGACTTCACCACGCCAAGATGGCCACCGTCGCCAAAGAGTCATGGGAAAATTAGAAGCAAGTGCCTTTGAGTCACGCGGCCAGCTGTCAAAAAGGGAAGCTCAAGGAATATCCAGCATTTCCAGATTGCAAAGCGGGGCAAAGAGTATCAAGCAGCTTGCAACACGTAACAGGACGACAGAAAAGAGCACTTCTGGGTGAAAATCAATGTTTGTTTGGATTGTAATCAGCTCACATGCCAGAATAGACACGCACCAGACGCAACATTGATTCAGGTTTTATGTGAATCACAGTTTATCCCATATGTGTGATGTGGGAGCACCTTCCTGTCCCAGTGGGAAATATCAGTTTGAGCAGGGCATTTGTCCAGGGGCATTTGTCCCAGTTGAAGGTGGGAAATATCCCAGTTTCGCTAGCCAGCCGCTAAGCTAGCGGCAAGTTTTTTCTCGCTGCAGACTTCAGGAAATCTGCATGGCGTGATGCTAAAGTAAATTAAAAACGTGGGTATGGATACCAAAGGACCCAGCTCAGGTCCTTTGGTATCGACTCGATACCCGATAGCAGTATCGGTGCATCCCTAGTTTTGAGAGAGATGTATGCACCAATTAGTGATGTGTATACCAATTATTCTTATTACTGAAAGCATCTTGTAGTTAAGACAAGGAAGTGCACTAAAAGCATGTTAAAAAAAAAGTTTTATTGCTCTCAAAACTGTTTCTAGTTGCTTTGTTTTCACATGCACGTATTTTCGGACTCTCAAATCTTTAGATCAGGTTTTTCAGACAGAAGTGAAAGAGAGCAAAGCCAATCAACTCTCAGTATGCCAGAGTTTTCTAATAAAACATTTACATTTTTTTACATGTTGTTGTCTGAATTTCTCTCAAGTTGACCATTTGAAATGTCCTGTCCTCATTCTCACCATTAGAATAAAAATGTCAATAATAACTCTGACAAGCCAATTAATCCCCTTTAATCAATTCAATTACTCAAAAAAATACATGCTTTCATCAATGCAACCCATTTGGATTCTAGCAACAACAAAAAATATAATATTCCTTGTAAACTTTATGTTTTTACTCAAGATGGTCAAATATTTTTGGAACAAATAATGAAGTAAGACATTATATGATAAGTGGTAAAAAGTGAAAGAAATTATATTCTGTATATTTTGCAAATCATTCAAATCATGTAGTATGGAGAAAGCCACTACATTTTAGTTCTAAGTGCAGTATTTTTAAACATGGCAACAAGCTTCTTCCCTCAGTTTTGTTGGTTTAGTGGTCGGATATAGTAACCAACACAGTAACCCAGGAAGGATGACGCTAAGCAGCAAAACCAGTCTGTTCACATGTTTGACCTGCTTCAACGCCGCGGCCCTGCCCCACTTCCTCACAGCATCACAAACTATTGTTAGAAGTTTTACAAAGTCTCACTGCTGTAATTACAGACGTTCAACCATTATGTAAGAACGCATGAGAAACCAAGCAGTTATTTACGATACAACGAAGTCTACTGGAACGTGACTGAAAGTATGGGAAGACTTTTTACGCAAGGATCTGAAAAATGTGCCAGCCCTTGTCTTCAGGAGAGATTTTTCTACTTTGGTCATCTCATCCTTGACTGCACACATTCTAAAATATCTGAGATGTATTGTCATATTTGTCTATTACTAATAAAAAGAAATACATATACCATTCAATTGTTGACTTTTACCAAGTTGCTGCAGTTACACAAGTCAAAATGTGTAGACAGTGTTTCTCACTTTCTCCTTTTTATTTTATTGAAGATGGAGCAGCAAAGTGCGATTACGAACGCAACAACCCTATTTAGATCTGTATCAATAACTTGACTCAATAACTGATGGATAAAACAACATATTTTGAGCTTAAATATTTATGCATAAAACAACATTCAAACATGTTACTACTCTTTTGTGGATTCTCATTTTAATTAATTCTACTGATTATATTATAGTACATACTTTTTAATGAAATGTATACAAAAAAAATGGTTTTCTATTGGTATTATCCTGCTGTACTGTACTCTCAACAGTGGCATAAAGCAGTTGTTTATCGCAATGATTTACAGAAGCAATTCTCCGTCGGTCAAACTGAGTTATTAGAGACAGGCCCAATCCTTCATTTTGAAAAACTCCTGTAGGGGAAATTAAAGGTGATTCTACGTCCAGAACAAGAGAAGAGAGAACTCCCTTTACATACATTTCTATAATTGTTTTCTAATCAGACTTAAACAGCAAAAATTACAATTGATTTTTCCGGTTGGACTGCTCCACTATTCACACTTGATGTAGTACTGAGAGCGGCAGCCATGGCTTATTACACAGCATGCAATCTCCACACATGGAAGTGCTCAGATCAATGGTGCTCTTAGTCTTTTCATGTCAACGTCAAACCAGATATACTCAAAATGACTAAATCACAAAAAAGCCGCTTTGCTAAAGGGAGCACAGATTTGTCGATTTGAGAAGCTTAATGTCCAGGAAATGTGGCGGTTTTGTGTTTTGGTGAATGTCTGTCATCTCATCATCAGAGGATCAAAGGGAAACCATTCTTGTTTGATTACGGCGTTCCTGT
Organism: Knipowitschia caucasica; assembly: GCA_964034765.1. Lineage (NCBI taxonomy): Eukaryota > Metazoa > Chordata > Actinopteri > Gobiiformes > Gobiidae > Knipowitschia > Knipowitschia caucasica. The sequence continues at coordinate 13,969,750 of OZ035840.1, forward strand.
GCACGTAGATAGAGAACAGAGTGACATCTTGAAGAGATTAGGACACTTCTGGTGCCACGGGGAAGTGCGTGTGCCTGCGCTACATGACTTTGGTTTGAATTAAGTTGGACAATGTGAACACCCACACCTGCTTTGGGAATCCTTTGAAGGGGAGTAATTGGAGCATCAGTGCAGCGGTGCAGACAAAAACACATGCAATTCATACCACACCATGCGTCACTCTGATGTCACTCTGATGCCACCTGCCTCAGCTCCACCTCAGGCCATATTTAAATTAAAAAACAAAGTCACCTAATTAATTTCAATGAAAAAATAACTGCTAAATTGCTTTATCGCTTCTAATTTTTGCTGAATATATAGGAAGGTATTTACTTTTATAATCAAGCCAGATCAAACTATATTTCACATGGTTCACTTTCCTTTAATAATAGTATTATTTGTGAGGTGAGTTTTTAAAGTTGTATGTAATTTATATAGGGATACATATTTTTTGACCTTATGACCCTAAGTTACAATTTAAATTAGCACTTTTTCATTAAAAGTTCATATTAAGTAGCAGTCCCTCTACTTGGCATTAGCATCACCAGTAATATTTGCTGGGTGAAAATAGTTAGATCAATGGGGAGCGGCCTCAATTCAACCGCGGCCAATCAGAAAGTTATAGAGGCGGGTTTAACTGCGGCTCTATTCAAAAAATGTCTCCACATCTTAAAAATGTGTAAAGTATTTGACCTTCACTTTAATGCTTAAAATATTCTTGTTTACAGAGTTTTTGCCACACCCCTTTTTTATGCATGTTGTCAACCAGGAATGTAATTGGCCAATTACAGCCCTGGAATACTGAACTTTGTCAGTTCATAGTTATTAATAATGAAAAACAATATTGCCATAAAAACTACAGTTATTCATTCATTATTTTAGCATTAACAACTTTCCCCTGCAAAATTGTTACGAGCCCTATAGCGTGTTGGTGCGTGTTTTAACCTTCCAGCACTAAGAACTAAGTACTAAGAAAAGCTGTTTAAATAGAACCAAGAACGTTTCCGATAGTTGCATCATTAAAATGTTGTGCTGAATTCTGCCAAAAAGAGTTGCAACATCATGGCAACCCTCTCACTTGCTGTCTCTCAGAGCGTGGATTTTGACATCCGTTGACAGAACTACTATCAAGTTTATACAGTAGCAAGGAATGCACTATAATTATGTGCACAATCCTAAATGACTGAAGTTAATGCGTTTTTGAGTTTAGTGACTTGTATGCACTTTTATTTTATTTTCAGTTATTTTGTACCATTCTTGGTAACGTAATCACCGTGTGGAGAGAATGGAATCATATCTCAACATTGTAAAGCGCTTTGGGTGACCTCGGTCTGTAAAAATGTGCTATATAAATAAACATTACTTACAAACTTACTTACTCATCTGGAATTTGAAAAACATTTCATATTCAGCCTTCTAGTCAACTAATGAAAGAAAACATGTCTTTAACTGCAGTAACAGTTAGTTACAGCCCTGACTAAAACTAAAGATTATCTTAAAACCACCCTATTTAGTCTAATGACGTATTACCATTGTTTGTTTGTAGTGGTCACAAAACTTCATAGCTAAATTTAAACATAAAAAGGTTATAGTCCATTTTTTAAAGCCACAATACAACTACAAATATCCTTTTTAAAAATCATGTAAACTAGAACATAATGATGTTGATCCCTGATTGAAATTCTACATATTGTGCATGCCGTTTTCCATAATTAGCAACTAATAAACAGTGTGCTACTTCTGCATGTGTCTCTGGGGGTCAGCTTGGATTAAAACTGGAGATGGCCCTTCTTTATCAGTCAGATTACATCACCTCCAGCCACGATGATACCTCTCCTCTCTCTCCATGTGACAAGCTTTCACTGTGGGCACAAAACCAGGCCATGTGCTCTGATGTCCCGTCTGCCAAAATAACTCAGCAGTTTCTCATACAGTAAGTGTTCGGTTTCACTTCATGTATTGTAGTCCGCTGAAGCATTTGAAAAGGACAATAGGGACTGATTCCAGAAGTGCGGGGGGTTTTGGACTTCACATGAGTCATTTTTTTTAAAGGAATGGTCCCTGGTGCCCGGTGCATTCAAGCTCTTTTGTGATGGTCATGAGTCAGTTTGAGTCACGGCGCGTTTGTTTTCTCAGACCCTTCAATTGGGGAGTTCTTTATCATGGGTCAAAACGAAGGATAAAGGAAAATGGCATTCATGGTTGAAAACACTCTATCCCTTCTCAAATCCTCCAATACCAGGGAAAAATCAGGCCACTAAAAGGTAGCGCTCAATCCAAAAGTATCCAGGCCAAAACAAGACTCAACATGGACTCAACCAATACAAACTAATTAAGTGTAATACCTGAAGTAAAATATGGCTCTGCTTTTGAAACTGATTTTAAACTATAGCAGTCAAAACATGTGACAATTTCCAGAGCTTGTAATCGTAATTACTTCTTCTAGATAGCACCCTCTTTGAAAAGATATGTAAAGTATATTATTGACAGAAAGGTTTTTGTTGTGATATGAACATGTGTAGAAATTGCACAACTATTACATACATTAAAAATAATATAACCAATCTGTAATCTGACAGCCAAACAGCCAAATCTGTAATACACATACTTCCATACAATCCACACATCTGACCTGTCTCTATCTGAATATAAACATTGTGAAGTCCTGCAAATAAGGTGCACTTAATTTAGAAAAAAATTGCCTATGGGGACAATGCCACCAGGGTTTCTCTGTCAGGAGCAGTGGTTGCCATAGCACAGCCTCCAGGGACTCAGATGTTGATGCCCAGCTTCGTCAACACTCCCAGAGCTTTATGTGTTAGTCGTAGAGGAAACCAAAGCACATGGAGGAAACCCACATAGTAATGTTAAATAAATGTATGAGGTTCTTCGACCACCAGCAATCACTAAACACATTCATATAGGCTCAAATAGTGTCTTGCCAGTGGATGCAACAACTTCATTACACACTGACCAAATCCGGAATCAAACCACTAACCTTTGAGTTTGTGGGCGAGCGCTGAGCCACTGCCCACAACAAGGACTGAATTGAGTCAAGGTCTAATCCAGGTTATGCCTACACCAGGTCTAAACAAGAACTAAGTGCACATTATTTCCGATAATACTCATAACGAAGACCACAGAAGATAATTAGAGCAATTACCATCACCAGCAGCAGCGGGGACCACACCTTGGGCCAAATTATGTCATTGGTGTGGTCAGACAGGAAGCATGCCCCCTGTTGTTTGAGATACATAGAAACACATGTAGGCCTTAACTACACTGATGCTTTGAGAAAGGAGTGGGAGGTGATGAAGTAAATGTGTGAAGAAATGGCGTGACTAACACATGTGACCAATGGGTTCAAAAAATTATAATTTCAAATATAGTTTTGTTCTCCTAATTCGCCTGTCTATAAATCCAGTGTCATGTGTATGTACTATGTAATACATGTTTATGAATGAATTGGCTCAAGTTCAAAAGTACAGCCCAATGCCTGTGTCTCATTGGTCTATTTTGAGTGCCAATGGTAAGGTATGCCACACACACTGGGTAATGACAGGCCGAGGTAGACTTTTAATTGCCACATTTTACTATAAGAATCCAAAGCAGTGCATTTATGGGACATACACATGGTTTCAAGACAGCTCTGCTCTCTTAATAGTATACTACAAAGCTTTCAATGGCACACATGTAACCAGCAGTCAGTCCAGCCCAGTATTCTTCCCGTAGTAAGTCGTTGGAGCGCTTCCTCCGCGGTCCCTGCTGCTGTCGTCCGTAAGGGCGACCACACTGGAGACTGTGCGGCGCAAGAGCCTATAATTCAGTCATGTCATAACTTACCCTCTTCCCCAGGCGCTCTCGTAGTCTCCAACTGCGGAAAAATCCCGTGTGAATGAATTTCCTCAGGTAGCTTTGAATGATTGGTCACATCATGCTGACAGCGATGGTACTGTACAGAGGACACCACCACCAGGCGGCCCGTGGATGTGCTCACAGACAGTTCACAGACACGCACTCATACATTTGGATTCAGCTGTCGTGCTCCGAGCGCAAGTTCCCTCCTACGGACACTGCATTCCCACACTCCTCCATGGATCGAGCCGGGCTAAGTTTTCTTCTGCCGGTGCTTGTAGGCTGGTGAGTGCGGAGAGGCAGCCCCGCCCTGTGGACCCGGAGCCCGGGCCAATGGCTGAGCGCAGGGAGGCGCTGCTTCTCCGGGATCACGCCATGATTTACGCACGGTTTACACCGGTGACGAAGCGATATACTCTGGAGCAGTCCAACCGGGAGACACCGGCTATCAGCAACTGTGTAGGGAAGTACAGTGGACACAATTAAAGCCTTTTAGAGTAACATTAGGCTACTTCAAAATTAATTCACAATTAAAATGTCACGGGTAACCACCATAGACTGTATATATTAACCACTTAGCCCCATTGAATATTGATAATAATAACAATAATAATGATAATAGGCCTAATAATTACATAGTTCCTCTGATTTGCATAAGCTCCGCCAGATTTGCTGGAGGAGAATAGTTGAACCAATGGGGAGGGAGCTTGCCCATCCATCAAGGATTGGACATCAGTTTTCTGGAAACAGGGGGGAAAGCAAGGGCAGGTCTAACCGGTGCTGACTTTCACATTAATTATAGAAACAGATTATTTTAGTTAAAATCTGTGAAACTGAGCATCGCTGTCTGTACATGGTTCAATCAATACTACCTAGAGAGTTAACTTCTCCTAGCACTTTATTCGAAATGTTACTACTGTTAGCTGAACGTTATATGATAAGATGTCCTTGGCGATCAGGCTGATTCCCACCATGGGGAAGTTGGAGCAATTAACAAGAATTCGGTGCTTTAACAGCCATAGTATGTACAGTATAGTAATGGGAAAACATGATACAGCATCTGTAGCAACCATGTGTAATATTTACAGGAAAATAATATAGAAAGCCTGCCATACACTTGAGCTTTTTATGTGAAAATATAACCCAGTGGACTAGCTCTTTGTATAGTTTTCAAATGTCAGAGCCATCTGGGCAGCAGTGTGCAGTGGTGAACGCAGTCAGCAAGTCTACAATGAATTCTAAATGTTCTGTTGTAAAGTCTACCACAGACACAAGAGGTCTTCTGAACAGAGGAGAGTGGTGGTGGGAGATAATGTATAAGAACACAGGGAAATAGACTCACAACATAGATAACTACATTTGTGTATGGATTTACAGCAGCCAGTCTGCCCACAAATTAATTCAAAACTCAAATCAAAACCATGATTTGTAAACTATGATTGTACATGTTATGTAGAACAAGGGAAGGATTTAGTGGCCACAACAGTAAATCTTGCCCACAGCAATATCTAATGCCAAGTGATTTTGCCAATTCATCTAGTTTATGTGTGAACTGTGTAATTGAAATCTACATTACATCAACAAAGCAAATAAAAATGCAGATGAAGATTGGCTCAAGTGTTTACCTACATTAGCCTCTGCATGCCTGTTAACTGGCATGTGCATAAGAGTGATGCTGTTATACCTATAATCTATATATAATCTACTTATCTTTACTTCAGTCTATCTCAGCAAAAAGTGAGCCATGGAACAAAATACTGGTCTTTTGACACATTTTCTGCTCAAATCAATGAGGATCCACATTGTGAGCTGCTCCGTGGGTCATATGAGTGTGAGGTCTGGTCTGCTGATGTCGGCTGAGGTCCAGTTCATGCAGACAAAACAATTTCTACTCAACAACATTCCGTCCAAACTATTCAACATTTCTACATAAAAAAAAAAAAAATGTGTCAAAGGACCACAGATAAGTATGGACCCGTTTTGTTTACATTTTCGTCCAGACACATTTCCAATCCACTTTGTTTAAGTTATTATTAGATTCAGATTCAGTTTTTTTGCCGTTTGCAGTAGAACCACATTGGAATACATTTGCAAGAGTTCCCAGTGTGCACCAGACACATAAATAAAAACAAGATTAAAAGAATGATCTTTTTCTCCATTCAAAATAGTTGATATACTCACTTTTTATTGAAACAGGATGCTTCAAAACACGTGGGCCCAAACACTTTGGGCCCACGTGACATAAAGTGTATTTTTTGAGAGTACTGTTTGGATGCAGTTGAAAAACAATGTTTAGTTTGTACATTCCAGACCCATGACCTTTACATTTAAATTATTTACACTAGGAGATCCAAGTGCTCTAGTCACAATTCATGTTTAGTAAAGACAAAATGTTATTTGAGTCAATCTGCAAAGTCCTCAGAGTAACCTTACATAGTGTCAACATAGGGTCAATTAATCCATAGTCATTAGATAACAGCAAATATCTATATAGCTTAACTTAGAATAGAACTAATCTCAAACTAATACTTTCAATAAATGCAGAAAAACCTTTACACCATCATAAAAACATGACTTTGGATTCCATCTTGTCCATACAGGCACAGACACTGGTTCAGCTGGGACTACTCTTATATTTTGGGAAGCAGAAGTTTGTGGGGTGCTGAAAAGGGGCGCCGTGCAGACACTTCTCCTCAGATGAGGTTTCAGGGCAAATGAGACTCAGGTTCCTGTTAAAACACATCTTGTTGGTGGTCTTTTTGATCTATTTAATCATTAAATTGTTACACTTTCAGTTGCAGTATAGCACTGAAGTGTCGCTGGTGTGTTCAAGCAAGACTCACATAAAACTTTGGCCAATTATTTTGTATTGTCCAGCAATAGTGCAAGTCATTTCCACCATTAAAACCCATCCATCCATTCATTTTCTTCTGCTTTATCCATTGCCACATTGCGGAGGGAGTCAATCAAACACTCAAAACAATGCCCTGTCCACGCACTATTGAAACTTTAACCATGGAACCAACCAAATTCATTTAATAAGTTCCTGGCAAGAGTTCTATGGTTAGTTTTCACATGCATGTATGTCTTGGCCTCTGTCACATTTATAGATCAGCTTTTTCAGGCAGAAAAAGTAAAAAATAGAGGAACACCATCATTCAGCCAATTAGCTCTCAGCCCAAAGCATCAAATAGAAACTCACAGGGATCTTTCTTACAAGTAAACAAAGGTTAACATGGTTTCTAAACCATGAGATCTTTCAGTTGGGGCTTTATTTTTATCCGTCCGCTCCAAAATATTTTGTATTAATTTTTGGAGATTATAGGCATCTGGTCAATTCCATTACTATTTGAAAACACATGATAACTTGACTACTTTTAGGGATTAGGGACATTTTCCCACAATAATTAAAAAAATATGCGTCAGTAAAAGATCACTGACTGCATCTTTCATGAACAATTAGCAACTTTTTCCACACTAATGTTTCATGTTGGATTTACCTGATTAAGTCTAACAATACTGCTACATTTATTTGACTTATGAGTTATATGGAAAAGGCGTAACTTTATAAATTCAATCAACACATTATTTCTTGTATCCCTGCTTTATGTCACTTGCTTCGACGGAAAATTAAATGCCATTCTGTGAAACTCCTAGGCAAAACAACAATATTTAGTTGGACCCAAGCAAAAGCAGATTCTCCTTCTGTACTTTCACTCGACAAGACTGAGACCACCTGAACACTCACTTGACATTCTCTTGCTCTGGGAGAACTGCTTGGGGGCCTGTGGTTGGTCCCTAATCGCTATAGCATGATGTGTGAGTAATTAATGGTTAAAAATTCCCTTGGGATTGACACAAGTTGAAGCTTCAGGGCAGAAACAGCAATTAGGAAGTGACACGGGACCTGTAGAAGAGCTCACGGTTCCCCAAAGCCCAATCCATCAGACTCAGATAAAAGGGGTCAGTGCAAAGCTAATGTCTAACCCAGCAAAAACTGTCAGGAGAACGCCCATAAACGGTTTCCTCTTTCATACAATTTGTGGCTGGAGAAGACAGCGCTTGACGTTGTTTACACCGGTGAAATTCTTCAAGAAGAAACTATCAAGTGCTGCCACTTTGCAAGAAAAGATATGTATAGGTTTTGTTTGCTGACAGGCTATAGTGTGAAGGGAAAAGTTAATGCACTGCAGCAGACCACAGCACACCTGGGAAAAAGAGAATTTACTTTAGATTTATGATGATATCTTTGTTTGACGTTGGTGTTGACTCTTGCAGGTGCGAGATGAGACAAGGAAGCTGTTGTCCAAAAATTGTGCGAGAAAGGTCAGGTGAGCATAAAGACATCAACAAAGCAGCTGTGGTCTGGAGAGCAGTCACAATGATCTACCATAAAACAGTCCACACATTGTATTCGTATGAAGCACATGGACGGGTTAAAGGGGTAGAGCACAAAGTAGAGTTTGAATCAGAAATACTGGGAAGTCTAAAAGCTTCAGGTCTAGTCGTCATAGTAACTCATGCATTGATCTTGCTTTACTGCTTTAGAGTCTAGTGTAATCTTGTAGGGAAAATCCATCGGGCCAAGAGGACGTCACTAGATTTTTGTTTTTGTTTTAAATAAAGATAACAGACACAGACTAGAAATTAATAGACATTCTTTGGGTCATAGATAGATAAATAACTGGACTATAGTTTAATGTTTGGACTTCAAAAAGCTGAATCAGTTTTGGGGAAATGTGCGGGGTTTTATTTTGGGAGCTTCACTCAAGGTCGTTTGTATTTAAGGTGTCTACAAAACATGGATGTGAAACTGAAAAGGGTACAGCCACTCTCTTTTGGCATAATAAAATAAAAAGTTAATTGTATTATGTCAGGTAGCTCCACTATAAATGTGGCCACTTGGAATGTACGTGGCCTAAATAAAATTGTTAAACTTAAGCAAGTATTGGGTAGAATAAAGCAGATGAAGACCACAATATGCTTTTTACAAGAAACTCATTTGCTGGAGAAAGATATTAACCGGGTGAGATCCCGATGGCCTGGACAGGTATTCTTCTCTAGTTTTTCCTCTCATTCTAGAGGTGTCATCATACTGATCCACAAGTCAATTCCGTTTCAATTAAGAGATAAATACTTGGATCCTTCTGGGAGGTTTATTATTCTTAGTGGTACTATAATTTCAACTTTAGTCAATCTGGTTTGTTTATATGCCCCTAATGGGGACGATCCTGCTTTCTACCAACATTTCTTCCTAACTATTTCATCTTATAGTGGCCAGTACATCATTGGAGGTGATTTTAACTGTGTGATTAATCCTACAATGGACAGATCAAATACCTCTGACACCTCCCACCAACAAGCAAGAAAAACTATTGGGAAATTCATGAGAGACCTTAATTTGGTCGAGGTTTGGAGACATATTTACCCTGATAAGGCAGAGTTCTCATGTTTCTCCAGCACGTACAAAACTTATTTGCGTATAGATTTTTTTTTGGTCTCCTCCAGTCTGGTATCTCTGGTTCAGAAATGTTGGTACGAAACTATTCTACTCTCTGATCATGCCCCAGTTATTTTATCCATTCAGATACCCAATTTTAGTTCCCATCCACTCCCATTTCGATTCCAAGCGAAATGGTTGAAATCTGTTGAGTTTGAAGAATTTCTAGAAGGGAAGATAACAGATTATTTCTCCTTCAATACAAACCAAACCAGTGCATCGATAAAATGGGAGGCATTTAAGGCCTATATAAGGGGGGGAAATAATAAGCTACACTAGAAGTAAATCAAAAATTCATTTGAGTAAACTAAAGAACCTTGAAAAACAAACAAAGGAATTGCAAGACCAATTATATCATCAAGATGACGCTGACAAATATAAGAAACTTCTATTATTAAAGTCTGAATATAACCAACTCAGCGCTAACAAAATAGCTACAAACTTATTGTGGTTGAAACAGTCCTACTATGATCAGGGTGAGAAGGCAGGGAAGCTCCTGGCCTGGAGGCTCAAAAAAATACAATCAGATAGAGCTATTAACTCAATTACACTGGACGATGGAGAAAATGTTGTAGACCCAACACGTATAAACAATGCTTTTGCTAAATATTATGAAAATTTGTATAAATCTGAATATCCTGAAAATGAAAATCCACAGAATCAATTTCTAGATCAACTGCAATTTCCAATCCTACCTGAAGAGACTAAAAATAACCTCGATGAAAAACTGAGTGTAGAAGAACTTAAAGAGGCACTTCGTCATATGAACAGTGGCAAGGCCCCAGGCCCTGACGGACTCCCAATTGAAATTTATAAGAGATTCCCTGACAAATTATTGCCACACCTCCTTGAAATGTTTAATGAATCCTATGAAAAAGGTATTCTACCACAGTCTTTGAGAATGGCCTCCATTTCTGTCATTCTAAAACCAGGTAAAACTCCAACAGAAATGGGTTCATATCGCCCCATATCACTAATGTCCTGTGACACTAAAATATTGTGCAAGGCCTTGGCTCGCAGGATTGAATCACACACTCCAAAATTAATTTCTAATGATCAAAATGGATTTATTTTGGGCCGCCAAGCCTTTCATAATATTCGTCGACTTTTGAATATATTGTACAAAAAACAATCTGCCACTGACCATGCCTTTTTGTCATTAGATGCAGAAAAGGCGTTTGACAGAATAGAATGGAGATACCTTTTTGAAACCCTCAAAAGATTTGGTCTGGGAGAAAAATATTTGAAATGGGTCCGATTATTGTACACGGAACCGACTGCTAAAATTGTAACAAATAGTCAGTTGTCTACACCTATACAACTTTGTAGATCCACTCGACAGGGCTGTCCCCTTAGCCCGCTGTTGTTTCTTTTTGCCATTGAACCGCTTGCTATGGCTATACACAACTCCCCCGAGCTGACTGGGATAAAAATAGGACAAACTGAACATCGGTTGTCCCTTTTTGCGGATGATATTGTTTTATTTTTAACTAACTTGGAGAAGTCAGTTCATGCAGTGGGAAATATTTTGCAGACTTTTGGTCATTTCTCTGGATACAAAGTTAACCAGAAGAAAAGCTCCCTGTTATTTCTGAACAAAAACAACCCTCCTATCCAAACACAATTTACCTGCACCTACGAAGGTTTTACCTATTTGGGAATCCAGGTTAACCCGGACATAAAGAAAATTGTTTCTATCAATTATGACCCTCTAGTTCAAAAGGTTTTAGAATCATTAGAGAGATGGGACACGATGCCAATCTCCATGATAGGTCGCATTAATATTATAAAAATGTCGATTCTTCCAAAGTTTCTATATCTTTTTCAATCTATCCCCCTACATATTCCTGCCTCTTTGTTTTCATTATTAAATAAAAACTTTACCAAATTCATATGGAATAATAAACGGCCCAGGTTACGGCTTTCTCTTCTATATTTACCTTTCGACCGAGGGGGGCTTAGACTGCCTAACATGAAGCTGTACTACTGGGCAGCTCAATTATGTGCCGCTACTTCGTATTTTTCACGTAAGGATATTCCTTCTTGGATACAAATTGAAAACAACACAATAGAATTGCCATTAAAATCCTATATTTACTCAGCTGAAATTAAACAGCTGCTAAAAAACACAAAAAATCCAATTGTCAGAAACACTGTTTCGATCTGGCACCTGGCACATGTTGCTTTGAATGAGGAGTCTAAGCTTTCAACTCTGTCACCCATTTGGGGCAATGTTACATTTAAACCTGGACGTGCGGATATGGGCTTCAAAATGTGGATGAATAAAGGTGTGTGTAAACTAGGGGATTTGTACAATGATGGAGTTCTAATGTCTTTTGAACAGTTGACAAACAAATACGACTTGCCTAAGAAACATTTTTTTAAGTACCTTCAGGTCAGAAGTTTTGTTACTAATTTATTGAAGTCGACTGTCCAGCCCCCACTGTCCACTATAGAGAATATGGCTGTTAACCATCATCACAGTGGGGGCTTACTTTCCAAATTTTATAATATTTTAATTGCAGCCTCAAAAGAAAGCAGTCTTTCATATTTACAAGCCTGGAGATCTGATATGGAAACAGACATTTCAGTTGAAGAGTGGAATAACTCCTGTATTCTTGCACAAAAACAAACTATCAACACAAGATTCCGATTAGTACAGTACAAGTGGTTATTTAGAACCTACATCACACCAGTGAAACTCCATCATTTCAACCCTAATATACCAGATGATTGTGTCAAATGTGGTAAAGAAAAGGGGACACTTTATCATTGTATGTGGCAGTGCGAAGAACTTAAAATCTTTTGGAAGCAAATTTGTGCACTAATTTCTGATTTAATTGAATGTAAAATGCCCTTAGATGGTAAACTCTGTATATTGCACATTTTTCCAAATAGCTTTAAATGCAATACAAAGAACAAGAAACTTGTAAATTTTTGCCTGGTGCAGGCGAAATATGTCATTGCTTTAAAATGGAAGGACACAGAAAAACCTGGAGTGAATCAGTGGATTAAACTCATGTCCAGTAACTTGGCGCTGGACATATATTGCCAAAGGAAAACTGGAGGACTTTAAAGACATTTGGTTGCCCTTTCTACGCCTTGTAAAAGACTTTGATTTGTAGAAAATAATTTGGTTGCAATTGAGTGAAGGGTGGGTTTGAGGGTGGGGGGAGGGTCTTTATTTAATTTTCTTATGTGTGTGTTATATGTTTTGTCCTTAAATTGAAAATTATAATAAACATATTTGTGATAAAAAAAAAAGCTGAATCAGTCAAACATTCTGGACCAGTTAAAGAAAAAAAAGGTGTTTTACTTTTATTACAGTTTATCAAATCGAATGTAAATGGACTTATACCTCCTCAATTTTTATGAAAGAAGAAAGTTCTTTATGAATCCAGACTCTTAAACTGACCTCTTTAAGATAATAACTCCTCTAGCCACCCTGGAAAAGCCACATTCCAGCTTCTTCCTTCTGGCAGAAGATATTATTCGCTGAGATGCAGGACATCTCACTTTGCTGACAGACTCTTTCTACAAGCTGTTATCAGTTTAAACAGAGCACTCGAATGATCTTGCACTAGTATTGAAACTGTTTAGTTGACTGATTTCACACGGACAAGATTCCTGCACTTTTAAATTTTATTCCTGTACTTTCAACCAATTTTGTTTTTTGTACTTGTCTTGTGCACACTGGGGACTTTTTGTAAATGATTTGGTTTAATGGTATTATTCTATTGCTGGATCTTCTATCTAATTGTGTTCTTTCACTTTTCCATGTGGTGCAATAAATGGTATCTATAACATATACATCCAAATATGTAAAGCAAAACCATAAACATGTTATTTTGGTTGATTTGTTTATGGGTCTGTAAAGGGAGTGGGATTTGGCATCGCTAGTTTGTCAGTGTTATGAAATTGAAGACATTACAATGTTTGTTATTTTTAGCAACATTAAAGTTAGTGGGCCACACAGAGCTGCAGTCTTCCTCGTTATGGAGGAGGATATTTTCTCGGCGTTATGTTCCTCCATCTGTCTGTTACGACTGGGCTTTGGTGTCCCTCTGTCCCCTGCTTAGCACTGGTGTTTCTGCAGAAGTGTGGACTTGAATGTGGTCCAGAATGCACTTGGCTAGAGCAAAGAAGATTATCAGTGGAAGCAACAATAAGAGCTGCCGGTGTATGCTGCTGTAATAGAAAAACAGACAAAGTAAACAGCAGTCTTCAGCCGCAGCCAAGGACTGAGTCAACACCAGTCATGCCAGGACCGCTCCACACGAGGAGCAGATTTGAGTGGGATCTGTACTGAGCTGCAGAAGACTGGAGTGATGGTTCCTCAAAGTAACATCACCAGATTATAGCCAAAGGAACAATAGTTACCACTTCGTACATCACAAGTTTCTCTTAAGAATCTCTTAACAATCCTGACTCGGCTATGTACAAGTCAGGATTGTGGAGATTCAAACCTGCTCAGTTTTGAAAGATATTGTTATACTTTTCATTTCCATTAAATCGTTTACTATTACATGCAGAAATACTTACATTTTCTCTTACAAAGTGACGCCCTGGGGCTATAGTTAATATTTTAAAAATCCAATTAATACTTCTCTCAATGATGCTTTGTTTATCGTCTTTGCTTTAAAGGTGCATCATGCCACATTTTGGGTTGAATGCTCATCAGTTGCATGGGTCTAAATGTTTTTGTCTGGCTGGAATGCTCCACAGGTATTAAACACATGTACAAATGTATTATGAAGACAAGGAGATAAAGCTCATATATCTGCAGAAAATCATCTCACCGTAGGAAAGAGGACTTGGCGTAAGAATTCAGGTTTATTCAATTCACTCTTGATTACTTATTGTATGACTTAAGTCAACAACTATATTGAGGTACATTCAAAGTAAAGCAATAACATCTGTATGGAGTCAAGCAGGTGACTGACTATCAGATAAGTTGCATCATTTAATGAATGCAATATATACTATGTTATACATTATGAGAGACAGCCCATTTGTTGTTCACTTGGATTGACAAAAACTAAAACAAGATGCGTATTTGTGTATAAAAGATCCGTAAATACCAATCGCAATAAAATCAAGAAATGCACCGTTTAGAGGGCAGTAACACTTCAAAGTACATTCACCAGTGATGAAGGAGGTATTTTTATGGCACTTTTATATGCTTCTGAACTAGATCCTCTTTCCCTTGATCCACTGATATGATACCATTCCCGGCCCCCTCCCACTCATCACGCACACTGAGCTGCCACCTCCAGAGCTCACACTGCAACACTGCACACTGGCATCTCGAGAGGAGGAAGGGGATGGTGGTCTCCTGAACTTAAGATGCATTATGCCTATGTTTAAAATACTGGGCTAAAATTAAGACATACAATACGACATAATATACTACTGCAATCAAATAACTATTACAACTATTGCAGATAATCAAATCTGATTACTCATTGCTTCCCTTATGTTCACCCACTCAAAATGTTTTCAGAAGCAGTATTGTCTATGACCTTATTTAAAAAGTACTTTACTTCCTTCCCAACTCAAGTCCAATTTTGAACAGCAGACACAGTTGGTATTGTCACAATGGTAATCGTCCTTATGACGAATCACTAGAGCTAATTACTGTCATCATTTTATAGATTACTATTGAATTATTTCAAACGATCATACTTAAATGGTATTGTCAGAACCTGTCATGATGATGTGATGCAAGAGCTAAGCCGCTGCTAGATTTTGTGGTGAATGATCAACAAGGAATTACTAGGTTTGTCATAATATGGTGTTGAACTTTATGCAATAGACCAGGAGAGATAAAAGATGAATGACTCTATCTTGACTATGAACTGCAGAGGTGCAGAGTAAATGTATACTTTATGAAGTTACATCTGCAGCCTGTGGCCTGACCGTGTCACACTGAGTTTCCCTCAGATACACACACATGGATCCTCTGTGCCCCGGGCCAAACTGGCCGTGGTGAAAAATGCAGGTGATGTGGAATTTTATTATTGATCACAAACAAATACAGTACCGAGCAATTAAATAAATACATCTGTTTGGTTCTATTATTAATCTTTACGCGTATATAATCCTCTGAAAAATGTCAACTCTCTGCCCAAATGACTCACAGGGTTGTTACATACAAACAAAGGACAGCATTTTGTGGCTTAATTTTTTTTTTATTATTATTATTATTTTGTCATTTTATGTTTCTGTTAGGACAAACAACCTGGAATATTTACGACACACAACAAATCCCCTGTCTTGAATTAATCTAACATGCCAATGAAAAATAATGGGTTAGTAAAGGACAAGTCAAAACTAGGAAAACAAGGTTTAAATAATTAATCATAAAAATAAAGGTTCTGGCCCGACCATAGACTGTATATATTGACCCTCCTCAATGTTGGCGCTGAAAAATGTGCGCTGTCACTTTAAGAGAATGACAACAAACGCTTTCTTACTTCCTGTTAGCATTAGCTGTCATATTTGTTCTTACCGCTGTGAAACTGATATGTCAGGAAGAAAAAGAAAAACCCGAGTGATATCAAAGGAAATATCTGCAGAATGCCCAGCTAAATTAAAGAATACAAATAACGACATAGAACAGAGTCCATATTTTTTCCCAAGTGATGCCAAACTCAGACTTGGAGAGGATTTTTTTAAGCAACCATGCATCAGTTTAGCAAAGGCGCTCCTTGGGAAGGTACATTGTAGGTTTTATGTTTGGACTTACATTTCCATGGGCTTCTATTTTCAACTGTTTATCCATTTTAGGAAAATCAACTCTGTTCAATCAACAATTATTTCAACCATAATGGAATGTGATGCTGATATTCTCTTATATTTATTTTTTCACAGGCTTCATAAGAGTGTAATGGATAATTAGATGGTTAACAATAATAATAGTAATAATAATAATTACTTCTTATGATGACGTACATACTTAGGATTTCACTATCTGGATATACCATTTTATATAATTTGAAACTTCCAAAGTATGGTTTCATATCTAACACTTTTATTGTATGCATAATGAATTACGAGAGTGCAGTGTTCCTTGGTGTTGTACTGTAGGTGATGCATTAAACAGTAGCTTGTGTTTACCCCTGTAGGTGTTGGTCCGCAGGTGTGCAGATGGAGTGGAGCTGCGGGGGAAGGTTGTGGAGACTGAAGCGTACCTCGGAGGAGAAGATAAAGCCTCCCATTCAGCTGGAGGGAAACGCACAGAGAGAAATACGGCCATGTTTATGAAGCCCGGCACCATCTATGTCTATCCCATCTACGGCATCTACCTCTGCATGAATGTGTCCAGTGAGGGTAAAGGCAGTCTCTATGAGCTCCAAAAAGACTTGGTTTTGCACAATATATAATGCACATGGATAAGTAATATTCAACAAAAATCACTGTCTGAACCCGCATTTTTTTAAATGCCTTGTATGGCTTTTTAAGAAAACAGTTGCTCCAGGTTTGGTTAAATAACAAATCTTTAAAGACTTTCTAATTGCACTTGACCAAACGTGGAGCTACCCTGTCTCTTAAAAGGTCAAAGGCCATATGGAAGAACAAGGGCAGGCATTAACTGTTTTTATTTTCTATACAAATGTTTTTTTCTGAATACAATTAAAGAAGACAGCAGAATTAATGTTACGACAACTTTTATTCAGACCTCACATCAGTCATATCTCAATTCAGACTTTAGTGATTCCATACAGTTTGTTTGTCCATGTTTTTTTGTTGTCTGTTTTAATTAACTTGTGTCCAAAATCCAAATTAAAGATAGATTTTTACTCAGTTATTATAAAGCATTGTCCAATTTTAGTCTGGTATTAGTCAGGCCAGGAATCACCAATAATCTTGATGGAACTTTGGTTATTAGATCATTTAGTTTATAGCTCTCATACAAAAGAAAAACAAATGAAGATTTCTACAAACTAGTAGCTGTAAATATTACATTTGTAGTAAAGTTGTAGTATGCCTGTAAGATACTGTATGCATATATTGTTGCCCTTGAAAACCCATTTGATGCATAAGTCAAACTCTATTAAAGCAGCTGTGAAGATAAACAGCAGTGATGTGTGTCTGACTGGTGCATTGCCACACAGGGGAGGGCGCCGCGGTGCTGTTACGATCCCTGGAGCCGGTCCGGGGCCTGTCCGTCATGAAGCAGCTGAGGGCGGCGAAGCGCAAAGACGGAGCCAGACAACTGAAGGACAAAGAGCTGTGCAATGGGCCCTCAAAGCTGTGCCAGGCGCTGGACATACCGCGCTGCTTTGACCGCCGGGACTTGGCCTCAGACCCGGAGGTTTGGCTGGAGCGGGACCCCAGCCCTGATCCACAAGACTTCAGCAAAATTGTGACAGCAGCACGAATTGGCATCGAGTCACATGGGGACTGGGCAAAGAAACCACTACGATATTACATTTTAGGCCACCCATGTGTCAGCGTAAGAAATAAAGAGGCGGAAAGAATTGTTGAATCTCAGTTAATAAAGACTGATTTAAATTTAGATGTTGATTTATAATTAAACTCAAAATGATGCTCAAAATTGTTGTTCTTTATTTTACTCTTGCCTTTGTGAACGTAATATATTCTATGTATTTATGTGTTTTTAAACCTGTTAAAAGATGAAATGTTGAGGACATACTGCAGCTATTCAAAAGATGTATTTGTTCTGAAAACGACATACTTTCAGAGTGAACCCTGAAAAGAAACTGTCTCCAGTGAAAAGGAGCATCTGTGTTTTTAATGAAACTCTCATTATGTGTCTTCTTAGTGATTTCACAGATGCTTGGAAAGTTGTACTTCCTACAAAGCCAATGCAACTCGTCTGATGTTGAGCATCTCTGCTTATTCTTGGTCCTTGAACCTCTGGGATTCCTGGACAGAGGTAGTTTGAGGTCTGGAATGATCATTATTCATGTGCAAAAACATCAGGAATAGCGACAAATGTGGTCAAATGAAGATGTATTATAGATTTGTTTTCAAATGTAATTATTTTCTAGTAGTTGTAGTTTACTATTATAGTAGTTTATTTTCATTGATAAAGCTGTAGTAGCCAACTTTGAAACCACAAAAAGAAACTATATAGTAAAGTCCAGTTCCTAGCTCTCAAGAGTTTAGTACCAGCCACCATCATTCAGCCAATCAGTAAAGTAAAGAAGATACAGCTTTCGGTGGTCTAATTTATTCACAAAACTTTATCTAAAAGTTAGGTACTATTGCTTTAAGTGCAAATCTTGATATTTTAATGACTGAAGAAGTGTCTTTAACTTCCTGATTAAAACCAAGAGTCCTCCAGATTAAGTTGCTGCTACGTGTAATTTTTAACCTTAAATATATAGACTAATATAATATATACATGTCATAATATGTTCATCTTAAAAAATGAATGAGGAAATACGCAAAAAGCATATGACTTTACATGTGTCCTAATTACGTAATTAATTATGACACAGCCTTGAGACTTGATATATACAAAATAATTTAATCGTGTAAACATTATTTGGCTCATAAAGACAATGTACACCTAAGTACAAAATCCTTCATGTTAATACAAAGGTCAGGTAACATTGGCGATCTCAAAAAGGCTGGAGCTACCACGGTCCTCTGGTCATTTCTCCATGGGCGACTGAAAGATTGAAATAATGGGGTCTTCATGGTTGGTGACCACAAGGACACTTCGGAACTTGTCGAACAGCGTCTTGAGCTGCGAGCGCCTCATGTTTTCATTGTACATGATCTCCTCCAGGTGGTGATGTCCCCTGAAGTAGTGCAGCAGCCTAAAACCAGCAAAAGACAAGCACTGGAGAAAAATGGCTTGAGAGACGAGTTTTTACTGAACCATTAGCTGCGTAACTCAAGCGTGGGACAGTGGCGCTGATGAGAGCTGTCGCCGCCGCTCACGAAGCAGCGCAGATGGGACAAGGTGCAGTGTAGCATTTTATCACTATTTCAAAACTCATCAAAGTAAGTATGAAGTAGAACAAATATTGAAACTTTTATGGTTTATACAAGGAACATGTATAATTCTTTCAGATCAATAAGTATAGTACAATTATGGTCAGCAAGGCATCTTTTCTCTCCATCACAGCGGTATTTTTTGAAGGCTATAGGATCAATTGTTTGGAGGCTTTTTTCTGCTGACGTCACATTGCACCAGAAAATCACCAAAACATATGATCCTGGAGCACTGTCGACACAACCCTGATTAAAAGTAAAGATGCATTGCTTTACACAGATCAAATATGCTAAAACATATACAAAATTGTTCTCTTAAAAAGTTGAATTATGCACTTTAAGCGATCATTTTTTGGTATAGTGCATATTAACAAACACTGCAACAATGTTTTAGAAGGTACAATATATTGTTCCGTTGTTCCGGGGGAAAGATACAAAACTGACCACACAAAACATAAAATGGTGAGTTCCCAGACAATTCACAGTTTAAAAGGAGCTATACCCGTTTCTGCAAAGTTCGAATGTTTAGCTCCGCCCCTCAAGTCGCTCATTTCCCCTACGCTCTTATCCCACAGAGGGATAACAAATCGTGTATAGCTTCTTTAAGGTGCAAAGTAGCTATTGTTGAACATTGTTTTATTATGAGTATATAGTGAATCTGCGTGGCATTTCAAAGTCCACTTTATATGTATTCATGTCATTATACCAGTAAGGTTAATGTAATGAGAGCAGGGGTGTTAAAACCTAAAGCACACCACACTCCACTCATTTCATAATGTAGGTCCTGTCAGGTGTGTGTTGGAATGAGATTGACACTGTTGAATTAAACGGTATGAAATACATTCTACTTTACCTGGCAAACATTCGTAGATCCTCTGGATTCTGAGCTGCAGGGATGTTGAGGATGACTTGCCTCTCGTGCTCAGATAAACTGGACAGCAGAGTTTCTGTCATGCGTTTGTTGATAGGGGAGTCTCCTTCAGTCAGCAGCTCTGCACTGGAGTTCTCCATACTGGGGCTGGTCAGCGTCATGTCGTCACTGCTCGCTGCACAAATCCAACACAGATGTTAGAAAACACGGGTTTTTACGAGGAACAGATCTACTGAGGATATTCCTAACTACATTCAAGCTTCTCGTATTTCATTTTCGTCAAACAATATGGCTGGTTAAATAGTCTTGATGTTGGTCCTGTTGTAGAGAAGTAGTGGTTGCAATTTATAATGACTATTGAAATGAGACCTTGAACAACGTCGACAGGAGCCAGTTGCAGGGCCTTAGTTATCTTTCCTGGACACCTATGCTTAGACAGTTGCCCTTGTGACCCGGAAACAAATAAAATGGAAGAAAAGTGGATGGAGGATTGGGCAGAGACAGATTTATACTTTAATAGATAAAAATAGCTTCTATAATGTCTAAAGCAATCATCAATGATACAAATGCATATACTGTACACTAATTCACAGTTGGATACATACTGGGTGATCCAAAGCTGAGGGCGCTGGGTGTGCTTAGGCTGCGGCCCCCGACTCGCATTGGTAAAAGGGGGTCTTCCTCTTTAAGGCTGGGCTCGTCTTCACAGGGAGGAACCAGCAGGCAGACGTATGTGTGCAGCTGGATCAGCAGGCGACGCTGGAGCATCCACACAACCATCTGTATCAGTTGGACCTGTTCAAGAGAGCACATTTCAACATACAGAGAACATTTCTCAAACCAGCTAATGTGTAAACACGACAGCTACACTTAAAATGATATAAAACTGACAAAGAAGAAAAGACCATTTCTAACCCTGGTCCAGTTGTACTTTGCATAATGGATGAAATTATGGAAAATATTAATCAGTTTTTAATTCATGTGTTAATGACCACACAACAAGTTGGTGGAATTTGTTCTTGGTACAGCAGGAATGCTCAGCTCAACTGTGAAATATACAAAGACATACAAAAACAAACACACATAAACAACAATAGGGACATTCCACATCAGGGATTGGTTGAGGGAGCGAATGGCAGTGGGAAAGAAGCTCTTTTGAGGGGATCTGATTTACAAGAGGTAACACTACATGCTTATGCTTTCCTTTAGAGTTTTATCCTCTGCTGACTTTAAGCTGGGCCATGTAAACTCTAAAATGGATGCCATGGGGACCCAAAATAGCTCAACAAAACAGCACGTGGCTGATCTTGGGCTCATGAAAAATAAAAGCTGATGTCTCTTTCATTTTAATCATATATGACCAACTTTTTGGCTCCAAAATTGGATGGCTCGCTTCATACTTCTGTGATTTACAATGAAGCTTTGAAGGAGTTTGAAGTGGTCATAAAGACACTTACCTCTTGTGCTGGAGCATCTAATGGGTTTCTGAACTCAGTCAGTGACATCGGCAGTGAGAATTTAGCCAACACTGAAGGCAAATCGTGGCCAGGAAACTGCTGCGCAAACTGCTCCGCCAATGGAGAGTACCTATACATCAGAAAATTGCGTGTAAATAAGAGAAAAAATATAAAACTGTTTAAGTAAGAATACTCACAGACAGATGTTGGCATGAGGAGATAGCATGTAGACATTATTCTCACATAGTGGATAAATGATAATTGCTTTTCCCCAGTAAACCAAGTGAGCAGCAATCTGAAAAATCTGAAAGGTAAAAGAAGAAAATTGTTCAATACTTACGTTGATATGATGTATTATGTTATTTAGCAGATTGTATACATGAAGTAATGACACAGACTGTCCACACGGGGGCAGTCACACGAAGCCCTATGTTACGCAGCTTCAGTCATGTACTTCTAAAACAGGGGTCTCCAACCTATAGCTCACGAGCTACCAGTAGCTCGCTAGCCCCTTTCAGGTAGCTCCCCAAAGGATTAAAAATGTAGCACAAGATCCTGAATAAATACATTTTGAATCATTACTTATCTATTATAAATAAAAGTAAAAGGTTATACAGAATTATGGTATTTACATGTGTTCTCCGAGTGTGTTCGCTCTTGTCTTCATTATTGCATACATTTTTATTACGACTACAAAAAAGGAGTAGCTTTCTGCCTCTTCTGTGTTATAAAAGTAGCTCTCCGACTGAAAAAGGTTGGAGACCCCTGTTCTAAAGGCTGTAGTAAAGTGGTGACCTGGAGCAGAGCCAGGTCTGCGTCCTGGGCCAGTTGCTGCAGGTTTTTCATGGCGGAGCAGGTTTTGATGAGACGGACCATCGCTGGAGAACAGTCCAGAGGGAGCTGAGTCAGCAGCACTTTCTCACTCTCCAGCAGCAATAGAGTGTGATATGGCCTGAAAACCAAACCACAAAATAACTTAATACACAGATACAAACAGTCATGCATGAGTTAACAGTTGTGCATAAATAAGTACAAATGCCTCACAGTATTTTATTAACATGTCCATTTAGCATGTATTTGAGTCCTTGTAACAAATGTTTAGTGTTTTTTTTTTCTCTGTACTCATTAAAAAAGCATGTGTCATTTTGTAAACATTGACCAAACAGTAACAGGACCTAAAACTAAAAACATAGTTGTGCAGTTTCTCTGAAACACGTTAGAGGGCAGTGTGATCCACATTTCATAGTTTGGTCACAAGCTTAAGTCCCATTAGTTCCAACCAGGACTCTGCATTTCTTTATTTTGAAGTAGAACTAAATTAATTTATTAACAATAACATGAGGGACATGCTGAAGGGACAGCTGAGCCTCAAGATTCCCCCAGATGAGATGGAGGAAGTCTCTGCTGTCTGACCAGACAATGGATAAAGCAGAACATGGATAACTGGTAAACAATAGATGAACAAGCATATCATTACCTTATGGCTTTTAGACTGCTTTCTAAGGCCTCTGGTGGGATGTAATAACCTCCTATTCGATGAATTTTATGGGGTAAGCAGAAGCTCACTTCCAGCCAATTGTTGATATGGAGACGCACCACTCCAGTTGTACACAGGCTTAAAAAAAAAAGTTTTTTGTTAAAAACATAAACAATCATATTGTAAGTCATTCAATCACATCCTCACACACCTGTCATACGCCTCCGTCAGGTCTCTTGCCAGTTTACACTTGGGAAGTATTTGTCTGAAAGGAGACTGGGGGCTGCCATCTGCTGATGAGGAAAAGAGGGATCAGAAAAGTCAGATCGATGTGTTTTAGGGTATAAAGGTGTAACAGGTGAAAGGCCTCACTCTCAGTCATGGTGGTGATTTCGTCCTGAACAGACAGCATCAGTTTGGCCTCTCTGGTCAGGTACTGGCAGCGGCGCTCCTCGTGCTGCAGGGCGATGGCGAGTCGTCGGGACAAGTTATGCATACAGCTGATGACTGTGGGGTCAGCGTTGGCCTTTATAACAACATCCAGAACAGACAACATTATTTCACATACACACAATAATAATAATGATAATAATGCATCGGTTTTATATAGCGCTTTTTGGACACTCACACACGTCATTATTCTTTCACTCCAAACACGGTGGTGATAAACTACTACGGTAGCCACAGCTGCCCTGGGGCACACTGACAGAAGCGAGGCAATCAGTATGTGCCATCGGCCCCTCCGACCACCACCAACCATTCTTACACACACCAGACTCATTCTAGGCAATGGGGGTGAAGTGTCTTGCCTAAGGACACAACGGCAGTTTGGCACTTTACAGCCGCAGCCGTGGCACCGTGGCACCTGGTGTTCCCAGAGGTTAAGTGTCTTGCCAAGGACACAACGACAGTACACAGTGGGAGTTGGAGGAGAAAGTCTTGAGGACTTGAGGTGAGCTCGAACCCACAACCTTCTGGCTCAAAGGCCAACTGAGCTATTGTCGCCCACAAACTTTGAGAAAGTTATTATGTCACTGTCTTGTACTATAGGTTGAGTTCATGTGACATCACAACATTCCAAAGGATATATAGTTTAAATAGTGTGGGAACATTCTTGGGTCAATCCAAGTTTAACATCTTCTTAGTCAACAATGGACTTATTATTTTCTCAAAGTTTGTCTAGAAGTGGTGATGATGTTGGCCGGGAGAAAGGTCTTTCCAAAATAAGAATAGTATAATAATAATATCACCATCAAATAATGATCTGAAGAAAAAAAAACATTTGGTCATTTTTTGATCTTTTTCATTCTACAATTGATCAACTTTGTTAGTTACAGTTTAATTTGAAAAGGCCAAGTATAACAAAATATATTAAATATTCAAGGCTTTACAAAATGTTTTTAAACAATAATTTATGTTATTATTCAGTTTAATTTGGAAGACCACATAGACTTAAAGGAGAGATGGGATAAACAGAATGCGACACACTCGAACAGAAACCATTACAAAGCATGACTCAGCATGTTTCCCCCTCGACCCCCCAGTCATGTGTTGGAGTAGCAGTGACTCAGCAGGGGCCGTGCCTACAACACATGATGGGGCCCCTTGACGCAGATAGAGCCTTATCGTCCCCTAACACTGCTCCTCCTTTCAGATTCCATCTACTGTGGTCTACATCCCACCCACAAACAGCTGCTGCATATTCAGGAGGCCTTTTCTGACCCCACCAAACAAACTCCACCTCTATTTATCATAATGTTAACAAGAAATACATACCCTTAGAGCAAACACCACATTAAACAGGATCATTGTTGGCATTTCTCGTTTAGGAGAAGGATCAGCTTTAGAGCCCTGCAACAAAAAGGAATGACAAGTGTCCCATTATTATTATATTATAATTGCAATAAGCATTGAAATGGAAATGTTTTCACCTAGTTACTAATATAATGATGTCTGTATCATCAGGTTATTTACTGTATCAATGTTTATAGAACATTTTCACAGCTAAAGCTAAAGACGCATTTAAAGTAATTTATTTTATATCTGTGTGTGTGTGTGTGTGTGCTCTATATTCATTCTGTGATGTACAATGCAACACTGACATTTCCCCACTGTGGGATGAATAAAGGTTCTTATCTTGTGTTTTAAACATCTGCATTGTTGATGAAACAACTTAAAACTGTAAAGGAAAGAAATGTTTCTCACCCATCATCTTTATTTGATGGGTACTAGCTAAAAAGTACAGATGATGGGTGAGAAACCTGCCTTTGCTTTGACAAATTCCTGTACAACTGAGAGATTGCACTGAGATTACATAAACTAAAAAAAATAAAACTGTAAAAGTATGGAAGATCATCATTTGTTTTAAGTTCACTTGTGTGTCACACATAAGAACATTCATTATTGTAATCATCTACAAACAATGCAGCACAGAAAAAAAGAGTTGGCCTGAGGAGTACCTTGATTTCTAAACTCAAACAAGTCTCGTCTGGGTCTAAATCAAGTCTTCATTATGTGTATATTAGCTCTAAATGAGGATTAACCCAAAAGAAAAAATGGAATGACTGAAGTGTGTAGATTTGTCCACCAGGAGGAGAGAAGAAGAAGTGTTTGATATGGTGAGGCTTGATTCCTTATCTACCTGGACGATGGAAGGGTGCTGAAGGAGAGTGGGGTGGCCCACAAAGTGGACATTGTCGATTTTCAGCTCAAACTTCTTTCCACACATGTCAGATTTGGTGGCCAGGATAGTAGCGAGAATGATGTCAGAGAATCTAAAAATATAAAACGGAATCACAAACGGTTACAGAGACATTAAAGAGTAATAAGACATTATCAAAGGGTTTCTGTTTGGTTTCTGGTAGTATTATGTGTTTATGATCAGAGGCATGGCGCTCCAGCTCAGAGTATGTTTACAGGAGCTTTTCTGGGAGAAAGACAGATCGTCCACTTTGCAGAAATAGATTCTGCCACATGAAGATTGTGAAAGAACATGCCAATGTTGCTCAAGTAACTCATGCTTCAATCAGAGGGATCAAATCAAGATGCTCATTTCCAGATTCATCTATTTACTTACCGTGCAATTAAGATGTTTTTACTCATGTTTATTCAATAATAATAAAAACATAGCTGAAATTCAAAGTACAAAGGAAAGGTGAAAGTAAAATTAGGCAAATAATCATTCTTCTAGAGGCAAGGGCTTCTGAGATCAGGGTTGGGGTTCTTTAAGGACACAACGGAGGAAAAGAAAGGGATCAAAGGGGTGTTCTAAGCAGAGGAAAGGTGGTTTGAATGATTCGGTCTTACCCTGCTACCAACTGTTCGTCAGTTAGTGAAGAGTGTTCTCTGAAATGGGAATTGGGCCATAAAACAGAAGAAAGCAAACAATAGGGAAATGCAACACACACTTGGGCTGAAAGCAGCATGTGGACATTAAGCAACTCTGCCTGCAGCAAGCTTTTCTCATATATTGTTTTGCCAAAGAGCTGTTTAAGTTGGTGATGAGTGTGTATTGAGATATTGTTCAAAATGATGCGCCTTTAGTTTTTTTATAAATACACATTGAAGAGACTTTGCATTGTTTCAATGAAAAACAATAAGATCAAGAGTGACATTTGAAAAAGTGAACATATGAAGCGATTACTTCATATACAATTCCCACACACATAGGAAAAATGTTCTAACCTATAGTACAATAATTTATCAGTAGATATATAAGATATCTCTGCAACATTCTAAAATATTAATACAGTATGCAGGCTTTTTATATTGTCAAATATTGGTTGTGCAACACATTTTGGGCTTAATTTAATGATGAAAATGATAAATAACAATGCTTCTGCCTGACAACAAGGCAAATGATACGTGCTTCCATTCCATTGACAAACCTTCAAAATATGCACAAATGCAATTTTACATATTTTAAGAGTTTTTTATGTTTCTAAAGAGACTGCAAAAAAAGAGGATTGCAGTCTCTGCGATTTACCTCAAAAATAAAAAATAAAAATGATTTGATTGCAATTAATCGTACAGCTCTAGTCTTTATCTTATCATAAATATTTGATCTTTTGCATACTGAGAGCTGATTGGCTGAGTGAAGGCTGGAACTCAAGCAATAAGACCGAACACAAAAATTGCACTTTTATGAAGTATGTTATCTATAATCCACAGTATTTATAACACCGTTATGTTAGGAGTACGTATCTATATAGTACCTGGAATCTCCATCCTGGTCCTCTGGTCCTTCTCCAGATGTGTTCAGAGCATATGGACTTCTCTGCTTTGCTGACAAAACCATCATGAGAATTATTTTTCATTTGAAATGACTGCACACTGATTTTACTGCTACTTATGTTGGATTAACATGTTTACCTGTCAAAGACGACGGACTGTCAGAAACTCTTTGAAAAGGATAACGAAAAAGTAGTTTATGCCCACGGCTGCCAGAGCTGACCAAGATGACACTAATAGGACTGGTTTTGTCGCTACTTATACACTCATTACTTTGTGGCTGACTATACATGGATTTCCTTTCTGCTTGCGGGTTGTACATCATATTAGCATTATTTAGTTATTTACTCCACGAATATAGCACGATAAAGGGCTATTTGTATCTAAAAATAAAATGTTCCTTTTTACAGTATATTCTTGAAAAGTCTTTTAAAAAGTCTTGATATTTCCGCGTTTCCTCAACTTTGAGGCGTATTCAGCAGTCCAGGGACAAAACGCTGCATGTTGTGAGTCACAGTGAAAGATGTCCGATAGGAACAACGTAGTTATCCAGAAGTTCCGCAATAAATAGATAAATGAACAGAGGAATACTTCTACAGTTAAAGAAAATAATAAATAAACATAATTATGTCTTCTAAATCTATAGCTATTGTGAGAATTACTATGGTCTGAACTTCGGCTCATTTGGAAACCCGATGGCAGACTGCTAATAGTCTAGTAACAATAACATGAATCATTTTATGTGCCCAAAAAAGAGATGGTTTTGATGAGTCTTTCAATTGTATTTTGTAGAAAATAAGTTAATGTTTTTTTAGGCCCTAGACTCAACACTTGTTATGAAATGTTATTAGGATATACAAACAGACCTCCCATCAATAAAAGACAAAATAAATAAAGTATAAGCTTGTTTATTTTTTGTTGATGGCATTTAAACTGACAGAAATTCACATCTGCAGCACTCCTCAGTTCATCGGTACTTCTCAGACAGGGCCCTGGCCACAGCCTGGATGAACTTGTCCATCGACACATGGACCTCGGGGGTGAAGTCATTAGGGAAGCTGAGAGCGAAGACAACCATGATGCAGTGGGCCAGGATCTGCAACAGTAAAGTCACGTGTGAACATTGTCATTTTATATTTTATATACTTACATGTAAAGTGTTTATGCAATTAATACTTTAACAGTAATGTTTTTATTTATATGGCACCTTAGAGAGGAACAAAGTTGTTTGATCATGTCACATCAGTAATTATGAATAGAGGACTTTGTTTCTTCTTTGTCTTTTTCTGCATGAGCATCACTTTGACTACGCAATAATGATATAACAATAAGAAATGGAGCTAATATAACAATATTAGAAAAAAAATGTGTTATAAACATCAACTATCACAACAATCTTTTCTTTTAGCTCTCGCAGTGACAGAATGGTGTTTCCTACTATAAAGAGGGCAGTATTCACTGAGTACTTCAAAAAGTGCCTTTATACTTTTACAGAGTAAAAGGAGAGAATGTGAGTGTGATGTAGGCGCACCTTGAAGTTGCTGGGGTCCACACGTAGAGTGAAGGCGTGCAGCTCACTCAGGGTCAGCAGACCTCCGGTTAGATCGTCCATTTTGTCCACGGCTTCAGCCACTCCTGCCATCACAACCTTCCCGTGCTTTAACACCTGAGGGGAGTTTGGGCCTACATCCTTCCAATGAGCAAAGTAGGTCTTTGTCTGGGGGTAGACTGTAAACATCCTGGTAAAAAAACACACAGAATTAAACATAATTTAACTTGATGAAGAACAGCGCATGTATAAAGGTAAGTACTGTACCTGGTCAGGGCATCAGCACCAAGGTCATCAACCTTGCCCGCGGCCTTAGCCCAGAAACTCTTGACCGTAGCCTTATCCTTGTCATTGAGACTCATCTTGAAGAAATGCTAGTGAATTTGGTGTGAGATGTGGTCTGAGATGGGGGATTTTTATACCAGTCAGGAGGCCGGGCACACCCTGTCACACTGACGAGATACACTGTGGCATTTGGAGGAGCTCCAAAGTCTGCAGTGAGATAAAGTCTTTACCATACCTTACTTGACGTCAAACTATGGAAATATAAACATCAACTGAAGAGCCCAGCCCCCCGATACAACCCACCTACCAGCTCTCAGCGAAATCATTTCATACAGTATTTATCCACATAATACACGCATTGGTTGCATTTGACAATGCCATTTCCCATGCACCATATTCAATATACTTGTGCAATTATTATTTTACTTTTCAACTGATAAAGTGGTTATTCTTTTGAGTAAATAACTAAATACTTTTATCAGGAATGCATTGATGCATTTTGAAATTCAAACAGATACAGGATATTCCAAATATCCTTCTTTTTTTTCTTTTTTATAAAATAAATAAATGTATTTGAGGAAGAAATGTTATGTGTTGTACTAATAAATGCACAACACTAAAACAATGGGCGACAGTGGTTCAGTTGGTACAATACAATACAATACAATACAATAAAATGTATTCTTGTATAGGCCTAAATCACAACAGAAGTCATCTCAGAGGACTTAACAAAACCATTGAAATCACCAACACAGATCAGAGAATCAACAGTTAAAACAGATAAAGAATATAAAACACATGTTGAAAAATGTCTGCACATGTTGTAGAATGTTAAAGTGTCCTGGATCACCCCCTACAGTCCTTCTAGTTGGACACTAACTGCCCAACAGACCCTCCTGCATCGGCAAGGAAAAACTCATAAGAAAACCCAGTGGGAAAAAGTGAGAAACCTCTGGGAGACCCATAGTTTGAGAAAGGGATCCGCTCCCACGGACGGACGGGCTATAGATCCAGGACCTAAGCTACAGAACGTGGACCAGCGGCCGCTGAACGTGGACAGGTCCGGTACAGGTCACTACAAGGCTATGCTCTCACCGACAGAGCAGCGTGTGGACTCACCACCTGCAGGAGGATCAGTGAGGAGCTGGTGCCCCCACGACCCAGAAATGGATTAAGGGGAAGAAAATGGAAGGATAGATAAAACAGAAATGTTTCAGGGGTTGTATTGAGACGGCCTCTTAGAAAGGAGATCAGATTCTCCAGGTTGAATAGAAGGGAAAAAAACACAATATGAAAAAAAACAATCAATCAATCAATTACTCATTTACAAGTTTTGTTTTGTTATGACGTAAAGAAAATGTAAGTTGTGAGTGATGACGCGCATGTTTAACCACACCCAGATTACACCAAAATCAGACCACAGAAAGACGTCAGGCTGAGAGAGTGCCCTAGATAACCCCCTTGGAATTCACACATAGTTTGATTCTGCAGAAAGGCATCAATCCTCAGATCATTTAGTCACTTCCATTTTCACCCATTATTTACATCATTGCAAATCTTTATTTTTGTATATATTTCAAAATATGTTTCTCTGATCTCATGTTTTGCTTTATTTTTTTAGGATTTAATTTTGTAAGAATTTGGGGGGAATGTGTATCGCTGCTTTTATAGCCATTCCAAATCTACCTGTGGACTTTGACTGGGACACTGCTGTCTGAGCCTGGATCACCAACAGGTACAACACTAACCCTTTTTACTTAGAACTTTTCTTCATGAAGAGTAAGCTAGACCCAACATTCACTTTGTATAAGGTCAAGGGGCGTTACTGGGACCCTTTTCCTCATGGTCTGGGAGTTTAGGGTTGCTTCAGTTTTGGCATATGGTGGCCGGTAATTTATCTGTCCATCTGTCATGCCTAGTCCCCTCCTCTCCCCTGGTTCTCCTTCTGAATGACTTCTCTCGGCTCAGACTCGACAGAGCAAAACAGAGGGTTCTCTTTGCGGGGTCTACAGCAGCAAAAAAGGTAGTGGCTTCTAGATGGAACCCCACTTACATTCTGTCTCCTCAACAGTGGATCATTATTGATTTGGAACTCTCCACAGTAAATTATAAGGTGTTAATAAGTTAATGATTGTGTGTCAGTATTATGGAACTGCACCATTTATCACCTTAAAGCTACTTTTTAAATTCCTGTTTTTTTCTTTTTACACAGATTGTCATATTTATCATTTTAGTCCTGGACATACAGTAGTTAGGTTCTGTCCTGGACATGGGTGTGTATTTTTTTATGTTTGTGTGCCTTGATTATGTTTTTAAAAAATACATTAATGCATAAATATAAGAGAATAATATGAATATAGAGAATGCAAAATTAGATGGAACAAATTGACTTTAATTATGCAATTTTGTGATTAATTCAGGGTACTGACATTGCATTGGGCAGCGTTCTCAAGAAGACTCACAGTTTTGTATGATAGTGTTTAGTAAAAATGGAGCTCAACTTTTTGACCTATGGATACAAAAATACTCAAAATTTTGTGCACAATTTTATATGTTTGATTTTCCTTTAGGGCAAAACAGGTGCAAGTGCAGATGTGTCGTTCATAGAGTGAGGAGAATAAATAGAGACCTGTATAAAAAAACACAATGTAATGTACTATTCTATATAATATAATAAAGGTTTGACAGTTATCAGCAGGAACCACGTACCAGGTCAAGGCCATCCTGGAGCAGATCGGACTCCATATGATGCCGCGCTACTTCTGCCACTTGTTCAATACTGTAAAAATGGTACAAATGTTCTTTAGTAGTTCTTAAACAAGCATACATAAACCCCACATTAACACACCTGTTCATTTCTGCCATAAACTGCTCATTCATCAACTCCTCCATGATGTTGTTCATTTGATCTGATTTGATCTGGAGATAATCCACCATTTTCAAACCATGAGCTTTTATGTGAGCTATGCGTGCCTTAGTTGCACTTTCTAGAATAAAACCGAAAACAAATTAGACACATGAAGATGGAGGAAACATAATACATTCATACACGTCTTACCTTCTTGGTGTAGTGCAGTTAAATATCCATTGCTCATGGTTTCAGATACGTCTGGATCATGGTTTGGGTCTAAAGAAACAATAATACATTTAATTATCTTTATGTTTCAAATGAATGAATGTTTACCAGTGTTCTACAGTGTACTTGCCAATGTTATGACTACATGGATTGATCTCTTCTCTTACAGTAAACTGTTGGGATATACTAAGTACCTAAACACAACAAATTCATGTTCTAGGAAAACAAGTTACAACAATTCTCTATCTTTCTGTAACAGGATAGTGCATTACCAAACTGCTGATGGCTGTGTGTGCCTCTTGAGCATCACAGATTATATTTCCATGCAATGACATCTAAAATACAAGATAAATATACAACATTATTACACACTTTTACATATTTTTATTCAAGCTGGGGTAGGCACGCATTTTTAAGAATTCTTCAGAAGGATACAAATGCATATTACCTTTACTGGCTGAGTACCTTTACATACTTCTATGTTAGATATTATGCTTGAAGGAAGAAATAAATAGTAGAAATAAATAAGTAGAACAGTGTATACAAATCAAATGCATAAGTAATTGTTTATTGTTTACCTTTCATTAAGATCATTGTCGGGCGAGGTCTGTTCGCACAACCACAGAAATTCCAGGGTCTCCTGAAATCGATCGACTTCAACCTTCAGAATGCGGAGAACAGATATACAGTATTACACCTCCAAACACAACCATTAAAATAATAATAATAATAATAAACTTTATAATCTACCTGCATGAGTGTTGAGTGGTGTTGCAGCAGGGCATTTGTGGCCTGCACCAGCCACATTTCATCTCGCATTACACGTGCCAGCTTCTGCTCATTTTCCTCTCTGCGTTTGTCACTGATGAGCCATAAATCTTCCAGCAAGCTCTGTTTCGATAACGTCATTGTTAAAACCACTTTTGGTATTTTGCATTTTACATTGCAACAACAAGTCTCACATCAAGTCTCTGCTCAAGTTTGGATTTGTCTTGCCCCATAGAACATATTTTGTTGTAGTTATTCTGCCATGTTGAAATCATATCTTTTTTGGGGTCTGTACGATTCACATATGATTTGAAATCATCTCTGTGAAAGCAAAATCAGGCACTGGATGAGTGATAGAATGGTAAAAATCACTATGAAGAGTAATACTGCTTTTTTATACCTCAGATTTAACAAGTGTTGTTCAATAGAAGCACTTTGTAACCTTAGCTCTTGAAGTGCTGCCTTCACTTTATCCACATATAATTCACAAACTGCATCCCAGTGGAGACAGAGAGAGGCTGCCAGGCCCTATAAGGAAGGCCAGATGTGAGTCCACTACGTGAACTAAAGAATTCAGTTTCATTATTGAATATAAACTGAATATTTCTCACAGCTGGAAGCGGTTCATTGCCAAAAGACGGGAAGAGGTCATGGATAAAGGATGATTCAGAAGACGCTTGTAAAAAAACACAAAAAGCTCCATTAGGGCCAAAAATATTATCAAGGTAAATATTCTTCCAGTGCTACATTAAAGCATCTACAAGTATTGTGTCAATTGATATGGAATAAAATTTAATTATTCTAAAGTTACCTTCTGCTTGTCGCTTATGTTGTTGCATGATGAACTGTACTTCTTTGAAAAGCTCTTCTTCATAAACTTCTCCATTCAAATGGACCAAAATGTTCTGTTTTCCACCAAACCATCCTTCCAGATGTGGCCATGTCTCATTGAATGCTGTGATTCTTTTATGGATGAATAGTGACTTCAGATAAAATAGATGGAAAAGAAATA
Organism: Knipowitschia caucasica; assembly: GCA_964034765.1. Taxonomy (NCBI): domain Eukaryota; kingdom Metazoa; phylum Chordata; class Actinopteri; order Gobiiformes; family Gobiidae; genus Knipowitschia; species Knipowitschia caucasica. The sequence continues at coordinate 14,003,841 of OZ035840.1, forward strand.
AGACAAACTTCTCTTTTGTTTTTACTTTACCTGCTTGAAATCTCAGCGGACATATTTCCATCTGGCAAGAAAGTGGGAGAGACGGTCATATTAAGTTGATTAAAGCTGGACTACCTGACTTTGTGTTTTTGTTTATTTTTGTTTATTTTTTTTAAATAAATGTTTTTATTTTTTTTAAACATTTTGTGAACAAATCAGACCATAACATACATTTTGAAAATTCAGGACTTGTTCTTTATATATGTAAGGCTTAAAGTTTTATTCTAATAAAACAAGAATGTAAAGAAGACAGTACTGCTTAAGTGCATGACATGGGTAGATCAGGGTGTGGTCAGTCTGATGGATTTACCCAATCTGTCAGACTGACCACATCCGGTAACAACGGCTGATAAGAGACATGTGCTATCATGTGTCCCCTCTGATGAAGGCAGAAGTCTACCGCTGAAACATGTCAAGCATTTCTTTACACTGTCTGCTTAGAAGAACTTTTAAAAATTTAGACCACCACATGCTGTCGTTATCTTACTAGAAAACAAGTTTTACTTTACACACTTAGAGCTGATTGAGGGTTGTACTCTCTTTATCACTGAAAAAGCCAAACTGTAGATGTGACAGAGGCCAAAAATACATGCATCTGAAAACCAGTGATAGAACCAAACACTTTTGATAACTCAGAACCACGGTAGTTTCATGGATTTTTCATTACAGAGTTAATTTTTAGAAGCTTCAAAGTTCGGTACTCCAGCTTGTGGGTAAGAGTGGTGTTTTGTGTAAGCGACACTTGTACTGTACATACCAGTTTGTTTTGCTGCTCGTGACACAACACATTCGTCTGAAACGTCTAGAATTAAAGCCAAGTCCAGAGCTGGAGCCAAAGCACGAGGGGATTGGGCGTCATTGTCACTAACTTGCTCCACTTCTTCGACAAATCCTCCCAGGGCTTTCTCGAGACATTGTGCCTGGGAGAGGTCCACTGGAAATCCATCCAGGATCCAGCAAGAGTTAGCCGGAAGTTGTCTATAAATTAAATTAGATAAGTAACTATTTTATATAATTGAGTCATTTTATGCCTTGAGTCTACCTGATTGCCTCTGTTATAATTTCCACCATAGGTTCATTGGAAATCGTTTTCTCCTCCTTTATCAATATGTTTGCAGCTTCGCCAAGCAAGGTCAATTTGGTGAACTGGAAATAAATGTTAAAGAATAAATGAACACAGATTCAACATTTTGGGATATTTAAAAAGTATATTATATCAGCACCTTTGTGTCTGTAACTTGCTCGGTACAATGTTGATCTAAAATTAGTAATAATAGAAATAAGTCACAGTAATAGCATTAGAGAAGCATGAGAGTGAGAAGGATTATTTCTGTTTTACCATCTGTTGTGGGAGGATCTGACAGTTGATCATAATTCTTTAAAAAAAGGTGATGTTAATGTCAGTAGATACAATCAAAAAAGTATTAAAACCTGTTCTGACCTCTTTGCTGTGATATGCGTTGAGCACATCCTCGATCAGTTTGTCAGGAGATAAAACGTAGAAACCATGTTCTGTGGATAGCAATTAATGCATTATCTGATATTCAGTGTTTAAAAATGTGATTTACCTTGTGCAATCTTATCTAAACAGGTGGTCTTTCCCGAGCAGGGCTTTCCCAGGACACATGCCTTCAGGACAAAGTGAGGAAAAGCAGGACGTGGCTGCATAATGGTCCTCAAAAGCGAAATGACATGAGAAAGAATGTTGGTGTTGGCTGCTAGCATCTCCATTTGTTGTGCTTCTTCTGGCCATGACCATTCGCCAGCCATATTCTGGAGAGAGATCAGAAAACTGCATCATTTGAAATCTTAAAATGTTCTTTAAATGTGCTGCGAGAGATGCACACCTCATAATCCTCGTAGTCCAAGTTGCTCTGTAGGTCCTGCAACAGAAGCTGCTCTGGATCTAGCTGCATATGAACAGACTCATAAAGAGGAAGGCCACAAAACAAGAACTCCTTCCACTTTTTCATCTGTTTCTCTGGAATGAGCCTGAGAATGATGTAACCAAAAAATAAACCAGAGACATAATAAGTAGTGTGGCGTTTCAGTGATCACAAAAATAACAGGTGGCACAAACACGCAACTAAGCAATCATTTTGATGTTTTATGGATTTACATATAACACAAACCCCAAGAACTGCATTAGGGGGTAAGACAGTTTTTATAAGCTAAATATCACAACATTTGGTATCGTGGGAAGCCTATGTAATGCAACAGCACAATGAAATGAAAGGATGAAGGATATAAGATGGTGAATGTACCTGCCAGTATCTTGCCGGTAATCCCCAGCCTTGGAGGCCAAATCCACTATCTGCAACATTATATCTTTGCAGACATTAAAGTGTTTCATGTATTTCTTCTGTTTTTGTGCAGAAATAAGTTTATTATGTAAATCCAACTCCATCTGTTTTTTTCCCGCATTGGTTAGTTTTTCCTCATGGACTCGGGCCTGAATTGGAACAAGTAGATTAATGGAGTAGAGAGTATATGAATAATGCTAATGATATGCTGCAGTCCCTATAACATAATTTTTGGCTTCACATACCGCTTCTCTTTCCAGTGCCTCTCGAAAGTCTTTCTCTCTCTGCTGTTGAAACTGCTGCTGTCGAACTAAATTATTTTTCACTTGCTCTTCCTTCTGAGAGCGATTCTGGAGGAGTTGCATCACCAAGAGTTTTTCTGTTTTCATCTGTCGGGTGAAACGGCTCACCAGAGACTCCTCAATCTGTGCGTCCTGGGTGAAAACACCACCAGGGAAGAACAAATGACTATATAGAAATGCATATGTGTGTTTGGCTACAAGGATAGTACAACACCTGCTGATCTTTTCGGGCTTTTGACAGCTCCAGAAGAAACTGAGAAGCTCTGTGCCCCCGCTGTTTTTGAGTGAATGTGTCCTCTCTTAATCTTCGTCGAATTTGCCCAATGTATTCAGAGTTGAAGTGCTGCTTTGCCTCAATGTCCTTTATATAATCAGCTTCACTCCCTGTTTCCTTTAAGAGAATGTCACTACAAAGACGAAAACATACCTTAAATCTCCCAGTGGATTTGTATTTTCAAATGCTACTAGCAATAACATACTGTAACAAACCTTGGGTAAGAAGACGTTAATATCTTGGTGTTTTCTTCAAACTTATCTCTATAATTTTGGAGAATCTGGGGGGACATAAAAATCCATCAGTTTGGTATCTCTATATTTATCAACTATAGTCGTACCAGTGCCTGTTTTTCTCTTCGTCTTTGTTTCTCTTGTTGCTTTTCTTGAGCCTTGGCTGCTTGAAGAGTATTTGCCTGATTCACACAAACTCTGATTAGATGCAGCAGTAATACAGTATTCAACAAATAAAATTATAAAAACAACAATTTCATTACTGCATGTATGCTTCGTTTCATGTTAGCAATGCCTGGGATGGGTTTTATATTTAGTTGATGTTTGTCCTGAATAAGTTGAGGTATTGGATCAGGACTGTTGTCAAATCCTCTGTGCAGCTTCTGTCCAAAAAATGAAAAGCAGAATATATTTTTGCTCTTATGCCAAGTGTCATAAAAGTATGAACCACACTTACCTTCGAATACAGAATTTGTTCTTTCCTGCGTAAACGTTCAGATATAGAATTTGGATACATGTCTGTTACTGAACCTCCAATGAGACCTTTCTTTTTCTTCTCCAGTGCATCGTAAAGCTCATAGATGAAATTCAAGGTAACATCCTGCTTCCCCTCCATCAACTCCCTGGCAGTGGTATCATCCAGTGTCACCCCAATCATCTGTAAGGTTGGCTTGAGGAGGCTGAAGTTGTTTGCCTTTGAAGACTTGCGGCTTTCAACACAACAGACTGACAATGTTAGCGTCTGTCAATGTAGCTTAACATGTGCTTTTTACATTGTTTTCATGGTAATTTGAACACTGCACTTACTCATCTTTGTGAAATAGATTCAAGTCATTTTGGAGGTGATATTTATGCAGAATTTCTCCAATGAGGTATCCGGTGGCAAAATTCCTGGCAAATGTTTTTGGCTCTGTTTTAAGTTAAAACAGAAACATAACTGTAGAATAAGGTAATTGATAGATATGAGACTAAGTAAGATGCAGATAGTTTTGTATTTTGGTGGCCTTGTCATTTACTTCACCTGCTTCCCCTAAAATATATGTTGTCCATGAGCAGTGTTCAGATACAAGGACTGAAACTGGAAGGAAAAAAGCATTTTTGCTAAAAGCAGACACACTCTTCCAAACTGCACTTAAAACACACCTATTCAGACTAGCCTATTCACTATGACCCTACATTTCACTGTCCATTTTCAACTGTATGCTGTATACCCTTTGTAAGGCAACCTTGAGTGCCAAAGGTGCCATATAAATAAAATGTATTGTTACTATTATTATAATTATCATATTTTCTTTTTAAAATAATAAAGTGCATTGTGCGGTGTCCCTGCTCAAATAAATGTATTAAAATTCTAATGTCCTTTCAGGTGTCATGTGCCTAAAATTACCAGCTTCTAGTACACATATCCTACTGAAACAATTTAAAATGAGCTACCACTGTGTGAAAGCCAGATTCTGTCACACCTATCAAGCTATGTATGACTGGGCCTGGATAGTGCTGTGATGTAAGACATTTAGGAACACCAGGTGCCGCAGAGCAGGGTGAGTGAATTAATTATGCCATGTGAAGCATATCCGAAAAGCACAAAATAAATCAAATGCATTATTATCTTTATATTATTAATATTATTATTACCAATACTAATCATCAGACAAATGATATTTCTGGGGAGCCATTTATTTATTTATTATTCCTTCAACAACAATAAAGAAACCTAAAATCAATATTACAATCAAATCTCACTCAAGCGTTTTGTCACCAAGGCTACATCATTCGTATTTCACTGATCTGTTTTTAACTTAAAATATTAACTTAGCTAACGCTACTTGTCTGATTGATAATGGATAACAAGATAGCACATATTATAGTGAGGCCTAGCTTACAGTTATTTTCTAATAAGTTCAGGTGCGTTAGCTAGTTACGGAGTGAGCCAAGACAGAAGCGTCTACTTTTTTTTTTTCAATAAATCTCTTACCAACAAGCTGCGAGATACGCAGATCCTCATTCAGCCATCTGCACAGTATGTAACTCATGTCTATGTTCACTTTGACTTTAACTTTAGTTTGTAAACTCTGCCGTTGTCATGGTGACAGGGTTGCCACCAGGGTTGTTACGGTGGACATGTGTTGATAAAGTTTATTTGAATTTCCAAAAAAAAATGTTCAAATTTAGCGTCAAACATAAACGTTCAATATTTTGAAACATTGTTCACTTTATAATGAAATTAGCTTGTTGTTGTTGAAGAATATAACATGGTGGCCCTAGATGGCAGTATTGTACACATAGTTGGATGATGATTTCCAACGTAATCCAATCATCCTAATATCTAGTTAGCTAACTAGCCTAGCTACCTAACACTAATTAACTTTATAGCTTCAACGCCATATTTTAATTTTTTAGCTAGCCACTTGTTTTGTGACCAAATACAATAAGGCCAGTGGCTTTGGATGACAACAGTCTGGGATGACATCACAGACGGTTTCACTAAAAGGTTTGATTCTCTTTTACTATTAGCTTTTTATTTTATCAGCTGTTTACTCAGGCAATTACTTTAGGCAAAAGTAATGATTGAATGACAGCTGAACTTAAGAATTCACAAAATGCATTTAAAATTTCTGCGGGACTCAAAAACAGTTGTTTATCCCTCTACAAATGAGTGATGATAGAAATCTATACCTGCTGGTTGCTGACATAGTTGACCCCCCGTGTTGTGAATCTTCACCTATAAATTTTTGTTATGAATAAAAAATAAACAGATTTTAAAATGTTTTTAAAATTCTTGGATTCATTACAAACACTCACTGTTTTAAGTAGATGGAGACTTCTCAAAGACCTCTTGGGTGAACTCTTGGGTGAAATCATTGAATAGTCAAAACCACCATTATGCAGTTAGGCAAAACATGTTAAAGACAAGTTTAGCATTAAGAGGCACTAACTAACCGGGTCAGAGTAAAAAATAAATAAATCCAATCTTCACTTTATAATAGGGATGCAAAGCCTGAGTAGTGGCTGATGTCATTCCAGTGACTGAAGTAACTCTTGATCTGGGGGTACACAATCAACCTGTTAAAACATGCAATAACCAATTTAAAGCGCCGACGTACAGAAAAATCCCTACAAAGACATTTTCTATTTATGCTTGTAGTAGTTACCTGGCCTCAATTTATGATTGGCACTTAGCCCAGAAGGCTGGCACCCAGTCTTGTCCTTCTCAGGCTTGTCATGTTTGACTGCTGTTGTCTGTCTCAGCAGTGCAGAGAATGGACACACCCAGTTTCTCACAGAGCAATATTCTGTATTTTGAAGATGAGATAAATGCTTGTAGCAACAAAACGGCCCACAAATGAGTTAGAACATTTGCATGTTTTAACCTGATTTGATATATTTTGAAGAACTAGTATGAATAATGGTTCAGTCCTATAGTTCAAATCTGGCCCAGTCCTTGTTTAGCGCTGGCTACTGATGCCTGAAACTTTTGTCTAACCACTGTCCTCCTCTGTTGTGTGACTCATGTTCAAGAATTCTAATGTAGCTGCACATGTGAAGATAAATGCTAATCTGCTCTGTGTAGATGGTTAGATTTTTCAGCTGTTTGTACTCAATACCCCGCAAATATATGAAGCTCATTGACAAAAGGAATTATCTTTTATCTATTATCTTAAAGGGTATCGTACACAGAACACCTTTAAACATCCAAATCTGCTTTCAAAGTCTATGATTTCACACTTTTGGCTGGTAACGGGAGGCAATGTCCCATCTGATATTTTTGACGGGAGGGAATGAGGGAAAAAAGGTTTGTATGGACGATAAGTAATTGTGGGCCACAATAACGCACAAATACAATGATTTGATGAGTTACTGCACACTGGTTGGAGAGATTAAACATATTGATTTTTCATAAACACTTCAACCCATTCGGGTAATGTTGATTACCCAAAAGATTAGGAAATGAATCCTCAAAAAATAATAAATGAAAGGATCTACTCTATTGTACCATGCGAAAGCCTCATCTGAAAGCTTAGGTTGGTCTAAGTACACCATTTTGAAATTCTAAATTATTGCTTAGTATAGCAGTTAATAATGTGCTGTGAAACAGGTGTGGTTCCAACACAATTAATTTGATTTATTTATTCATTTCAGGCAAACACGGGAGCGTCACAGTTGCTATTATCATAAAAAACCTACCTATAACAAAAAACAAAACATATTTTATTTTTTTACTGCAAACTATACATGCATGTGAACTGTTGATGCTTAGCCCGCCACATCTTTAGATCAGCTTTTTCAGACAGAAAAGTGAAAGAGAACCACCTTCACTCAGCCATCAGCTCTCAGCTCTGACCTTTCGTACAAGTATGCAAAATATACTATGTTTTCTAACAAAAATAGACCATTTGACCAACTTAAAACAAAAAAAGAAAATGTTCATCTTTTGGAATTTGACTTTATTGCAGCAGTTGGTTTTAGGTGCTACAGTTTATCTGTACTTCTCAGACAGAGCCAGAGCCAGTGCAGCCAGGAACTTGTCAAAAGCCATGTGAACCTCAGCGGTGAAATTCTCAGGGAACTTGATGGCAAGAACCACATTGATGCAGTGGGCCAGGAGCTGCACACATGGACATTGCAATTAGGTAAGATTTAAAACACAATTCAAAAGTTCTCTTGAAATGCTAAGAGTTTACCTTGAAGTTAGCTGGGTCCACACGCAGAGTGAAGGCATGCAGCTCACTAAGCTGCAGGAGTCCAGCCTTTAAGTCATCAATTTTGGTGACAGCGTCTGAAACAGCGGCCATGATGGTGACACCGTGTTTGGCGACGTTAGCAGAGTTTGGGCTGACATCCTTCCAGTGAGCAAAGTAGGTCTTGGTTTGTGGGTACACAGCAATCAGCCTAAAACATATCCAGTACATTTAGGCCCTGTAGAATTCAGTTCAGATCCATTTGTTACTTACCTGCTCAGAGCATCCCTGCCAATGTCGTCCGTGTAGCCCTGGACCTGGTTCCAGAAGGCCTTCACGGTGGCTTTGTCCTTGGGGCTGAGGCTGGTCATCTTCACAGTAGACAGCTGTTTCTGTTGCTGGTGACGCTGGAGACAAGGGACATTTTATACTCTCTCTGAGGCACACCCATCTGCCTTATCAAGAGAAGTCAAAGCAACAGACAATGAATAAGAAACACAATTACTGTGTGTAAAAATGGAATTGTCACAGACTGCAAATTTAGATTTGTTTTTAGAAGCTGTCTTGTTGATATTTTTATAATACCGGCATCTCATAAAATAGATTTTCACCAATTATTACCAGCATGTACCTGCCACGTATCTTGATTATAATCCTCAGCCTTGGTAATCACATCATGGCAGATGTTGAAGTGTTCTTGTATTTCTTCTGTTAGTCCAACTCAATCTACACTTTTAGCTCCATGGGCCAGTGTGTCCTGTTGGACTTTTAGTTATTTTTTCTAAAACCACAAACACACACTTAGGTCCTGGACAGAAACAACAAAAATAAGAATGAAAATTTACACAAATCAAATAAACAAAAAAAACTGTAAAATAGCACTGGTCCACATATAGCACAGTATATTCTCGCTGAGGACACTCCAATAGAAAAGTCCAAGTTATAGTGGATGTAAATATTTCTGGGAAATCTCAAGTTGCTAAGTTTGTTGGAAGGATGAGGAGAACAAGCCACTGATGGAACACCAATGCTCTACTTTTATTGTATCGTTCATTCATGTTATATCTAAACTATTGTGTTGAAGTCTGGGAAAACTGTTATGAATCTCACTTAAAGTCTTGAGTTACCTTACAGAAAAGGCCATAAGGATTGTGTCAAATGTCCATCATTCGAACCAGTTGAGGTGGCTTGGGCATCTGTTCCGGATGCCTCTTGGACGCCTCCCTAGGGAGGTGTTCTGGGCACGTCCCACCGGGAGGAGGCCCCAGGGACGACCCAGGACTCGCTGGAGGGACTATGTCTCTCAGCTGGCCTAGGAACGCCTTGGGGTCCCTTTGGATGAGCTGGAGGAAGTGTGTGTGGAAAGGGAATCTGGGCGTCTCTGCTTAGACTGCTGCCCCCCTACCTGGCAGCGGATGAAGCGGAAGAAAATGGATGGATGGATGGATGAATGGATGGATTCAACGCAAAAAAAAAAAACTGCTTAAAAGTACTGAAGAAGATATAGGAGACAGAGAGTAAGGCCTCAAACACAGAGCGTGTAGTGGGAGAGAGGTGTAGGGCCAGAGCAGTGTTTGGGCCTGTGTGTGTGTTTCGTTTTGTCTGTCTTATACCATCTGTGGTAGTATACTGTATTGTACTACTGAATGTACATAGCGGAGTAAGGGTTCCACTTAATGGAATATAATCCAACAAAGTATTCAGAGTTAAGTACTGCTTGGATTCAATTATTTCACATAATCAGCGTCATTCTTTGATTTTATTCAGAGAGCATCATGACAGAAATGTAACATAACTATAAAATCTACCAGTGTATGTGCATTCCAAAAATATAGACAATGTTTTTATATGACCTTAACGACCATTACAAACAACGATTACTCTTTTTCTGGCTCACAACACTCATTGTTGCAATACAAAAACATTGAATATTTGGAACCATGGGGAGAGAATGACATTTCTTTACATTTCTAGGAATAGAAAGGCAGGCTCATTCTATGGCACCGACAGCTATCTGTACATTGTGTTTGTATTAGATTTGTTTTGTGAACCAGCGAAGTCTTAGCTAAAAACTGATTTTGTTTTTTTGCCCAACTGGGTTGGATGATATTTTCCTGTTGGCTTCAACAAACCAGGACCTCAAAGATGCACTGCAGGGTTTGCAGCAGAGTGTGAAGGGGCTGGGATGAAGATAAGCACCTCCAAATCTGAGGCCATGGTTCTCGACCGCCAAAAAATTTGCCTTAACCTCTCCAGGTGGTTGGAGAGGTCCTTTCTCAAGTAGAGGAGTATCTAAACTGAGGGATTTTATCTTTACTCTTTTTTGTTTATACTGTGATTATTTATTATTGTAATGCCTTGTGTGATTGTTTCTATAATGTGCAGCACTTTGAGTTGCTTTGTCAATGAATTGTGCTATACAAATAAACTTGCCTTGTCTATCTCGGGGTCTTGATTACAAGTGGAGGAAGGATGGGGCGTGAGATCGACAGATGGATCGGTGCAGTGAAATGGGGTTGATGCATCACAGTGGTTGTGAAGAGGGAGCAGCGTGTGCTGTCAGAGCTGTGTGTGAATGTTATAGTGAGTGTTGACCGGTCGATCTACGTTCCCTCCCTCACAAGCTTCGGGTAACGACTGTAAGAATGAGTTCGGGGATACAAGTGGTCAAAATTTGTTTTCTCCACAGATTGGCTGGTCGCCCCTTAGAGAGCTGATGCATGCTTTTATCACCATTTGCATAGAACCAGGGGTTGCCAAAGTTTTTAGCCAGCAATGTTTTTTTTAAATCAGGCTCAAGACACACCTTTTTAGATTAGCTTTTGATTAGTTTTAATTATTTATTATATTATTTTATATATTCTATTTATTTTTAAAAAACTCTGGCACCTATGGCCTCATATCTTTTCTTTGTTGCATCTATTTTACTAATTTGATGTGATTTTGTGTGTGCGCATGTGGGATTGTTTTCAACCAAACTGTAAAGCACTTTGTGTTGCATTTCTTGTATGAAAAGCGCTTTACAAATAACATTCATAAAGTGCACTGGAGGAGCTCGGAATAGAACTGCTGCTTCTCCACGTCAAGAGGAGCCAGTTGAGGTGGCTAGGGCATCTGTTCTGGATGCCTCCTAAACGCCTCCCTTGATGAACGCATCAATTCGTGCAAACATTAATTTTATTTTTTTTACAACACCTTCTATAAAAGTGAATTTGCATTTTCTTTGGGAGAAAGAAAACCATGATCTCGTTAGTTGTAAAGCCACAACATAAAAAATTAAGTTTCACAGTCACACCCCCTGAAGAACCGAAAGTCCAAAAATTTGAGTTGAAAATGGAAACATTCCATTTTTTATTTTTGACTCACGTCTCAGCTTCTGTTGTATCAATGACTGGGCTCATAATAGCTCCACATCATCAAAACACGTGTCATCTGAAGTTAGTGTCAGAATTGTGAGCATTTACAGCAGCTGTAAATCTTGTTTTTTTTTTAAAACAAAAAAAGACAATTTCAAATTTGCTCCCGTTTCCACCTACTAAATCACAGGATTTAGTGGAATGCTATGTGTATTTAATGTGGCAGAGGTACTGTGGCAGGGGCTGTGGGAGAGGCTGTGGCATAGACTGTGGCAGAGACTTCGGCAGAGGCTGTGAGAGAGACTGTGGCAGACTGGCAGAGGCTGTGGGAGAGACTGTGGCAGACTGGCAGAGGCTGTGGGAGAGACTGGCAGACTGGCAGAGGCTGTGGGAGAGACTGTGGCAGACTGGCAGAGGCTGTGGGAGAGACTGTGGCAGACTGGCAGAGGCTGTGGGAGAGGGTGTAGCAAAAGCTGTGGGAGCGGATGTAAGTCTTAAATATTCTTATCGGTGTGCCGTTATGTGCTATATGTGGTTTAAACTTTCAGCTTCAGCTTCGTTCCCCTCACAGCTCCTTAAGGTTGACCTCAAAAGAATAGTCCAGGAAGTACGAGAAAAGCCCCTAGCCTGGGTTTACCGAGTACGTTTATGACACAGTAATGACAGCATACAAAGCCTACATAACAGGCTCTGCTCACAAATAGCTTTTCCCCCCCAGAAATAGAAAAAGGTAACTTCACAAACAAACCAAAAAAACAACAGTTTTTATGTTCTAGAATTTGACTTTATTGCAGCAGTTGGTTTTAGGTGCTTCAGTTTATCTGTACTTCTCAGACAGAGCCAGAGCCAGTGCAGCCAGGAACTTGTCAAAAGCCATGTGAATCTCAGCAGTGAAATCCTCAGGGAACTTGATGGCAAGAACCACATTGATGCAGTGGGCCAGGAGCTGCACACATGGACATTGCAATTAGGTAAGAATTAAAACACAATTAGGTAAGAATTACAACACAATTCTGAAGTTCTCTTGAAATGCTAAGAGTTTACCTTGAAGTTAGCTGGGTCCACACGCAGAGTGAAGGCATGCAGCTCACTAAGCTGCAGGAGTCCAGCCTTTAAGTCATCGATTTTGGTGACAGCGTCTGAAACAGCGGTCATGATGGTGACACCGTGTTTGGCGACGTTAGCAGAGTTTGGGCTGACATCCTTCCAGTGAGCAAAGTAGGTCTTGGTTTGTGGGTACACAGCAATCAGCCTAAAACATATCCAGTACATTTAGGCCCTGTAGAATTCAGTTCAGATCCATTTGTTACTTACCTGCTCAGAGCATCCCTGCCAATGTCCTCACTGTGGCCTTGGGCCAAAGCCCAAAAGGTCTTCACTGCGGCTTTGTCCTTGGGGTTGAGACTGGTCATGTTGACGGTTTTGACAGTAGACAACTGTTTCTGTTGCTGGTGTCATGGGGCATTTTATACTCTCACGACTGAGACACACCCATCTGCCTTATCATGCAATGTCAAAGCAAATGAGGAAGCATTGACCAATAGCAAATAGAAGCACCTTACATTATATATTACATTTCAGCTTTCCTAACAATCGTTTGTGAATTAGACCGTCCTGTATGATGACATAATATTTGTATATTTTGTCATTCCCATACAAAAGTTATCACTGACTGAAAGCATGGCCTCTTGACATCATGTTTAGTGCATACTCTATCACACCAGTATGTTATGAAAATAAGATGGGGGGGTAGAGAACATTTTTAGTTTAACAATTATATTTGTGTGTCTCACAAATAAATTAGATTGATTTTAGAGTGATCTTACTCTATTTTTACTTCCACAACAGACCCAAGCCTTATCAAAGGCAGTGTTTGGGTGGACCAACATGCAAAAGATAAGCCCTGAGGGTGAGCTGCATGGACATGACAGATGGTGTTATTTGCAAAGTCACTGATTAGAATAGTCTTTCATTTTTTGAGAATGGTGCTATAGCTATCTATTTATGTCAAAAGTGTATGCAACAATGCTGTTATAGATCATGAAACAAGAGCATCCAGAAACATACAAATGTCCTTTCTAATGTTCTTTCTGAAAATGTTCTTGAAAGAAAAAAAACAGTGGTAGCAATACCGCAACAAAAAATATAATGTGACACTTGACATGTGGCCTCGAACATCCGTAAGGCTGAAAGGGCGATCCTTGTTTTGTCCATTTAAAATGATTCAAATATCCATCCACAGTCCCCTTCGGGGTAAGTGTGGAAGTTCACAATAGTTGAGTGTCATCGAGTTAGTAAGGCAGCACTTTCCATTTGTCGTAATGTGAAACTAAAGCCATAAGGCTGTAACATTAAAAAGTGTTTTGAAAGTTCCCAGATGTGGGACGAATAAAGGACTATCTTATTTTAAAATATGGTCTAACTGGAACAACATTTGTAAAAACATTAGCAAATTATGAATATAATTAAGCATAATGGTGTGTTTTGTCCAGGGGGTCTGCCACCTTAACGTGGTGGGGGAATTTGAGTACTCGGATGATGCTGGGAGCTACAGTATGTTGTCTGGGGCTTTGTGCCCCTGCTTGGGCCTTCCATTGCAAGTCTTGGGTGACAAGTCAGACAAAGCGCAGTCCAAAACCCACCATGTATAGCACAAGAAGAACCGTGACGTCGCCCGCTATGACACAGCCAGGCCCCCACCTTGGAGCCAGGTCTGGAAGGAATACTTTGAGATTCTTCTCAATCCCCCCGTCATGTCTTCCGTCCTGGAGGCTGAGGATGTTAAGGCGGATTCTTCCATCTCCCTGAGTCACGCCTGTGTGCCATTGTTGCCTTTTTCCTATGTTTAGTTTGGATTTGTGTACCTTTTTATTATTCTGAATTTGGCTTTATTTAATCAAATAACTTTTTTATTTGCAGTCCTGCATTTTGATTCTTGGAGAGTATGTTTGAAGCTAATCTTCTGCATGTTATTGTATTCATTTCTGTCAGGTATTTATGAACAAAATGAGTTCAGTTTTGTTTGGACTGAAACAACCCTGGTTCACAAGTAAAAGCGCTACCCACAGATAAAAGCTTATTAGTTATTATTGTAACCACTGTATTGCAGATACAGTAGTAAAAGATAAACATTTGACCTAAATGTTGGCGAGAATTAGCTTAAACATGATGTGTGACATGTCTTGGCAGCCGTATTAAACTCGATCAATGCTGTAAGTTAATAGTCAGAATTGAAGATCATAAAACTACCACTTCGGGGGCTTATTTTTGACATGCCTGCTTTAGTGAGTTATAACTAAAAAGGATTTCTACACAAGAAAAAGGCAATATGGTCCACAATTAGAGGTACATTTTATAGTGATTAATATCCAAAAAGCACACATTAGAACATTGAAACACATAATCCTACACACGCTTTCTTACAAATTGAAGCGATTACAAGTACATTTTGGAAAATTATAAATGTAGAAAAAGATACTATTTAAATAAAAAAGTAACATTTCATTAACTGAAGGATAAGAAAATTGTGACCTGTTTGTAAAAAAGGAAAATAAAAGGATACAACTTCAATTTCATCAATAGCCTTTGCACATTACTTCAAAAAATTGGACTCTAAACATAGGCATATATTATTTTTTACATTTTATATCTTACAAATCCCGTCGAGAGACCTTCTGAATCCCTGTGAAATCTTTCCAGTATCTTTTGTATTCATCATTCTCTTTTTACATTCTAAACATTTTAACATACAAAATCTTACAGTCAAAGAATCCTTCCGACATCATGGAAAAGGCCTTCATGTATAAAGTTGTAACGTACCATGTTTTCAGTTGGAGGGTAAATGTGGGCTTCTTATGTCAGCCCCTTATTATAAGTGAGCAGTGAAAAAGTACTATGTTAGATTGTATTAAAAAACAATAGAAAAATAATCTTGAATAAATCTAAAACTGGTTTTAGTAATATTGAACTTGTGTAGCACCAAGATATTTGATGCAAGGACACTTACTGATGTTTCTTCCAAATTGATGGAGGACGCTAGCCTGGTCTTAGCATACCATCATACGCATTTCATTTTGTACATGTAGGGAAATAATAATTGACCGAAGTTAATGGATAGCTAAGGCCAGGCTAGGATGACGCTCAGAATAAAACATATGTAATGATTTAAAAAAAAGTACTTCATACATTTGCACTTGATTTCAGTAAAGGAGTTTGGCTTTAAGTGCTGTTTAAACAGTGCTAGAAACAAAATTGTTATTGCAAAGTTACATTTCCACAAACTGTTATAGACTTCAAACGGGAGCACACTATTTCAAAATATAAAGTGAAGCTGGTGTGTAGATGAGCAGACGTTAAACAGGGGAAAGACTATAAAAGCAAGTTATGAGCGGTCAGTGGAGATCGGACAGAGATGAGGTTTACTTTAAGTCACTTGAAGGAGGCGATGAGCCCAGAAGAGGAGACTTGGGAGAAACCTGCATGGGGAAAGGAACAAAATAACAACAAGGTTAAATTTATTGTCTCAATGTGACGCAGCCATTCAGCACAAATTACAACTCTGCAATATATATAATATATTGCAATTATATATATAATTGGGTTTTGAAGTCTCACAAAGAAAATATAAAGATAAAAAAACACAGACATATACTAATTCTGCACGTGAGGCTCCTTCAGAAGTAGAGAAAGAGACGTGTCCTTTTATTGAATGCCTTGCCAACAGCTGATGCAAATATCTATTCTAAGAATATGTTCATTTGATCTCGGGAAACTATGAAGTTACGACTTCTCGCTTTGGAATAAAAAATGTAAATGAACGGAAATTCAAATGGGAAAGTTATGCTGAAGTAATGCGGTCTGACTTTCCAAGGGCTCGTCACAAGGGAATTTATTTTTAGTATTAATCTAATTTTGGTTCTTTGCAATTCAAACATCAACTTAAAATGTATTCAATTGTAGCACAATTTCTTTGAAAAAAACATAGGATTGTGTATATATAAGCAAATTTATTATAGGAAACCCCTAATTTGCTTCTGTATTTCTCATATCACAACATTGAAGATTTCTTTGCCTTTCTTATAAATGAGCCAAGTTACACTTTAGGATGTTGAACCATACTAACACTTACAAGTCATTTCTCTACTGCTCCAAGTAGAGACAAGTCCTTTTTTTCAATTTATATTCAAATAGTTTGCCTGAGTGAACACTTACAGGAGACGGAGGCTTTGCAAAGTTGAGGTGAGCGTACAGAAGAACAGCAATGTCGTTCTGACTGGCCTCTAAGGCGATGGACAGAGCAGTGCTGCCATCCTGCCAAAGCAAAACACCATAAGTTTGAATATGTCACACAGACAAATGAGCTGAGAACTCACGTTATCGGTGAGAGTGGCGTCGCAGCCCGGCACAGACAGAAGCTGGCGGACAATATCCACGTGGCCGTGTTCACAGGCGCACATCAGTGCCGTGGAGCCATCGTCATCTCGAATATTTACCTGAGCCCCACACGAGAGTAGTGCCCTCACCATATCCCCGCGACCGTGACTGACCGCAAGCATGAGCGCCGTCTGACCAGCCTGCGGAAAAACACATCACATTTAGCAACATTGATTTCAAAAGGGTAGAAACTGTTGATGATGTACATAACCATCAAGTTATTATGTAGGAGATTAGGAGATAACTTCCAAAATTGTATTTCCCATTATGTTTCTTATTCAAAATAGTGACATAATATTACATCTTGTTTCCTCTTATATAATATGTGTATACATATATAAAACATTTAATCTTTCGGAAAATCTTATATTTGTGATGTGTATTTCGATGTGTGTTCACCTACCCAGGGACAACAGATGTAAAGTAGCTACAGCTAAATCTTCTTTTGTAAAGACTAATGGTTTATCCATTGCCTCGGTTTTATAAAGAATAAACTAAACATATAGAATATTCATACTGTCAATAGATTAATATAAGGGGGATAACTTCAAAGCTGTTTAATGTTGCCATCGCTAACATCAATTTGATGATAGCTATTTCTATGATCATATAAAATGTTCCTTTAATTCTACTCTCCAAAAATTGCTGGATGCTTATTCTTATACCAGATCTTGGAGGGACACTATAAATAATGGTGGAATACATGCTTTTAATTAGATCTCGGAGGGACACATTATACCACCATCTTGCAAATTTCAGAATGTTTTGGTTCCACACTGTGAACACCTGTAACTGCTGAACTCTCTTTCTCCAGTGAATTCAGATTGTGATGCCACATTGCAGCAGTAGAGGGCGTACCTGGCTGGCCTTTGCGTTGACGTCCCCAGTGCGTAGCAGCTGCAGCACAGTCTGAAGGTCACTGTCGGAGTGAAAAGCAGCCAGAGCTGTGAGCATGATGGCCGTGTAGCCCGCCTTGTTCTGCTTGTCAGCGTTACACAGACCTGCAGAGTGAACCAGGACATTCAGTGTGGCAGGAGAGACAGCAATAATAACCATGTCATAAGGATGAGTGCAGTAAACAATCACAAACAATAACAGTAGATGGACCACAGAGCGTGCAAAATACATGTGGAAGATACAACTTAAAGATTTTGACCACCAATCACTTCATCCAGGTTGAAATCCTTCTAATAACAATAGTAAGTAAGTAAGTATTTATTTATATACCGCCTTTTCACTGCAGATCTGAGTCTCAAAGCGGTTTACAATTGTTAATTATGGGCATTTGTCTCTCACTCCACACAGAGATGGGAGCGGGGCCAGTACAGGAGGCACATGCTAGAACTATTGGACATATTTTTAGTGGTAGGGGAAACCGGAGTACCCGGAGGAAACCTACGCAGACACGGGGAGAACATGCAAACTCCACTCAGAAAGGCCCTGGTCCGACCGGGATTCGAACCCAGGACCTTCTTGCTGAGAGGCGAGAGTGCTATCCACTCAGCCACCGTGCCAGTGGAAGCATAGTGGAAGCAGAAACTAAAAAAAAACCTTTAGGCGCAAAACTATAATTACTTCATGCGCTCCTGAATCAAGGACATTTTCTATACAATGACCTGGCAGCCCGCAATTTTTTTTTTTCCTTGTATTTGTTTCTGCTATTGATCTTAGAAGTCATTTATCTCTTATAAAGGTTTAAGGGCTCTCTCACGCCGTGATGTGTGTGAGAAAGTACTAAAAAGTTACTTGGACAATACAAAATCAATAGAAGTTCATTGGAACATAAACCAAGAGATTCCAGCCCTTATCAATTTTTCTCTGCCGAAAAAAATTGCAAACAGTTTCTCTTCTTAAGCGCCCGGGGCAAAATAGTGTTACTGTTACTACTACCCATAGTCATTAATTATCATTTACTACAATGTTAATAATGGATGGTAATTTATAATTGTTGTGGGCATTTGAATCATACAGTTTGGAATAATCAATGAGTTAAAGTAATTACTAAATCTAAAGCTCCCAAGCTTCAGTTTGGAGAATCCCATTATGAACCCTCAATTCTATCTTGATGCAAGGTTAATACATGAAAAAATTATATTCCCCAAACAGAATGTAAAGTTTTCCATCCCAATCCAACTGTGAAATTATGTATTGCTCAAGATTCAAGAATTTATTTGCCATATGCAGTATAACCACATTGGATAACTTGTGCAAGAAATGATGATTGTAACAGCAAGCCACAATATAGAGAGTGGTTGGCGGATGTGAAAACAGTTTAGATGTGTTTATGAGTAAAGTTGAATCCAAAGTAACCTGTGTCCAGCAGCAGTTTCACGATGGGGAAGTTGGAGTGGGAGACGGTGTAGTGGAGGGCAGTGTTTCCGTTGCCGTCGGCCATGTTGATGACAAACTCCAGCAGCTGAGGGGACACTGAGGCGAAAATGTCCACGTAGCCTTTGACCACGAGAGGCTCTGCGGCTTTGTGACAGGACACACGCAGCCACTCCTGCAGCACGGCGGTGTATGCTGCTCGCTGGGGAACACAAAACAACATCGCTTTTAACGTCGCAAGCTACGTTAAACATTTTTTGGAACTCATGATACGTACGGTTTCTGGTTGGTTGAAAGCATTTGGTTCCCCTAAGGCTTTCTGCAGGGTATTCAAGGCTGGCATGAGGCTGTCGCTCAACTCCAGTCTGATGGAAGACACAAGAAATCCTAACTAAGTCAGGCTTTTGAAATACTCTTATCATCGTAATTACTATCAAGCTATTTCACTGTGCTGTCCGACAGTTTTTCCAAAGTGGTTTTACTGCAAATTGCAAATACATTCTTGAATCTTGATTATCCGCCATAATAACAGTATATCATGGCGTTTATGTGCAGCAAATAACTGAAAAATATATATTTGTTTATATTGTCCCTAGGAAAGGATTTAGTCACATATATTTCATGATTCCTTTTGATATTGGGACTATTGCACTCAGGCGCAAACAGACAGGTATTTTTAGAAAGTGTTCAAGGTCTACTTTGAGATTTGGAGGTGTGAAGCTTATCTGTATCTATGGCCAAGTTAAATGTGCGAATGCATGGCATGTCCAGCAATGTTATTATAAAACACTGTATTAATAAGAGAAGAGAACTTGAGAGCAGTTAAAACCTTAAACCTTAAAAAGAGTAAAAATGTAATGTCTGATTTTAGGTAATATTGTTTTGTTTTATGTATGTATTTTTTAGTCTATGTGTTTGTTTTTGTGTACAGCACCTTGGCTGAACTGTAAAGTTTTTAAAGTGCTTTATAAATAAAGCTGGTATGGTATGGTATGGTACTTTAGTGTACAGATGAAACTCAGAAAATTGGAATAACATTCAACAAATGTATCTCTGTAAATCAACTTGTAATTTGAACCTAATATATTATTTCATTCATACATCTGAAGCCCAGCTGAAGTGTGGTTTCGTGGCCATTCGGTCTTTGAACTAACTTGTAAGTAGGGGTGGAAACCTAAGGGTACCTCACGATACGATACAATACACAATACAAAGCTCACGATAACAATATCACGATAACGATTTTATCACGATATGACGATTATTGATATATTGGTCAGAAATATACAATATGCCAATTTATGGCATAAATAAAATAAAACATACACTTTATTTCATGATAAATGGAATGGAGATGCGTAATGTAGCCATATATTAAGTATTGATACCATTTTTTATTTTTTTTGTAAAAAAAAAAAAAAAAAAATCTAAATCGATATCGATACTTGGCAAATGCATATCAATAATCGAATCGCGGGAGAAAGTATCGCGATATATTGAAAAATCGATATATCGTCACACCCCTACTTGTAATTGTACTATTTTTCTCTGCATGTTTTTAATTGTGAAGCGGCTTTGGCATCTTGGTCTGTGAAATGTGCTATCTAAATAAACTTTACTTAATTGGACAGAATTAAAATGTTTTAGTTGGGGTTTTTACAAGCTGTGAACCAGTAATCAGCATCATAGCCAATAAAGATTTGATATATCTCACTTTGCATGTAAAAAGTCTGTCATATATTAGTTTCACACTCTAAGTTAAATTACAGAATTAAATAGACTTTTGAATAATATTATAAGTATTCGAGTTTCACCTGTATATAAATTAGTTTGTCTACATGTTTGGTGTACCTGGGGGGTTTCGCTGGTGGTGTATTGGTCTTTCTTGTATCCCCATCTGCTTCTGACTTGGATGGACTAGAATGGCTTTTGGCTTGGTCTGACTGGACGGCTCTTTCCGAGTGGACATTTAAAGGCGTCGTCGGCGTGGCTTCAGCGACACATGGCTGTTCAGGTTGTGAAGTGTTCATAGATTCTTGTTCCGATGTAGTGGTTTCTGATGATCCAGTGGCTATTGCTTGCGTGGCTAGCTCTTGCTCTGATTGGCTGACGACTTCTTCAGAGTCACAAATGAGCGTGCAGGGAGGTGGCGGAGGTGGCAGTGGTTCGCTTGTTTCTTCTAAAGTCTCTGGTGCTGGTGAATGGACGACTTCTTCTGGCGGTTTAGTGTCCACGTTCGGAGACTGACTGAGTGCTGGTTGCTCTGGACAAACAGCTGGTAGATCTGTGGCTGGTTGTTGAGGTACTGTGTGCTTTATCTGCTGGTGTGAGTTTGTTGACTCTGGCAGTTTTTCTCTTGCTTCGTGGTATTCACTGGAGTCGCTCTCCTCATCCGAGCTCTCACTACTGCTGTCTTCGGATGACGTAGATTCGTAGCTGAATTAAAAACAAACATACACAGACACAATGGTTGTATTCACAAAGATATACATTAAAGTTGTACACTGTAATCTGTATTATATCTACATACCCTCCATTTACTCCTATGAACTGTAGGTTTTTCTTGAAAGGAGAACCTGGTTTTCCCTCTGCTTTCCTTTTCATAATAGACCTTAGAGAGGAATTAGGGGACAAATCTGCAAGAGAATGAGTCACAATGATTAAACATATATTGCAAATTGAATAAAAGACATGAAGCCATGATGCAGTACCTGTCTTTGAGATGTTCTCAGCTGGCTGGACTTCTGCCGTTGAAATTGCTTGGACCTCACGTTCTCTTATGTTTGTCGTGCTGCTCTGATTCACTGATGCCCCCACAGCGATGATCGGAACGGCCACAGGCACTGATGTGGACAGCTCGCTCTTCAACACGTCTCGTACCTGGACTGAGCTGACAGCGAGCGGCAACTCAACAGGACCTGAGGGCACAGCAGAATTCTTACAGACCATCCAACACAAACTACTGCAACTATATATGGCATACTGTAAATCTTAAATGTGGAAATAAGAAAGTACGTATATAGTAGTATGTGCATGCTGTCAATAATAGAGTAACATATTAAGTGTGATGGGTCGCCACAAACAGATAGGTCCATAGTTCCAAATCGCCCTAAGTATTGTGGAGACCTGTGTTGCACAGGAATGAATGACGTATTATAGTTTTCTTGCATACATTTTTCTTTTAAAATTTTGTAATTTAGTTTAGGATTACTATTGCAACACATCATCCGTAGGGTAAAACTAACCTGTCTAGAAATGGCCAAATCCCAGCTCATGTTCCCTTTTCAGCTTTTATTGCATGTAATTTTACTACTACTACAACTATGTCTACTGTGACATTAGAGCTCTCACAAATGATCTCCTTTAACTGAAAGCAGATTAACCAAACCAATAGTGACAAACCTTCAGCTTGCCGGTGCTGGACCTCTGACTCTGGTGAAACAGATGGAGAGGTGCAGGATTTTGCTCGGAGCAGTGTGGCTACCTCCACCACAGTGGGCTGCTCCATGGTGTAGACTTGGATTCCCACAGTCCTCTGTTCTTTCTGCTGAGGATGCTGTGTGAAGCTCACCAAAGTGTGAAGACTGCCCTTGAGTGGCTGCTGCCAGCCAGTGCTGGTGGCAATGACAGGATGCTCTGCAAGAGGAAGTCTCTGAGCCTGCTCTGCAAGTGTATGTGCAGCCTGCAGCTCTTGTAATGTCCTCTTCAACTGTCCCTCCAGCTGTCCCACCTGAGACTTTAAGGCCTGAGTCTCTGGAACAAGCCCCAGATCCTCCTCACGAACCCCAACCCCGACCTGCCTTCTCCCCCCCTCGCCCTCTGGTCCCACTCCGATAGTACGCAGTTCCCTTTTCGCATTTGGCCGTGCTCCACCAACAATGACTGTGTCCTCGATCTCGCAGCCGGAGTCCTGTTTGGAGGCTTCTGGAGAGGTGGGAGACAGCTGCGTGGCCGCCTGACTGCTGCTTTTCGTCCCTGCACTAACATCTTCCTCTGGGATGTCAATGTAGAGCTCTCCTCTGGGACGGCCTCGGCCAAAGCTCAGCGTGTGACCCAAGAACTTCTGACTCTTAAGCTGAACGCTGAGCTGCCGTTTCTCCTCCTGCAGCACAGAGATCTTGACCTGCAGCACTGGGATGGTCTTGACCTGCTCCTCCAGTTCCCTGATCTTCCGGAGGGCTGCAGCCATCTGCTCCCTCACATGCTGCAGATGGGCTGGGGTGGGGGTCACAGGGGTGGACAGACCTGAGCTCATAGGGGTAAAGGACCCCCCAGCCCCGTGTGCTCTGTTAAAACTGTGTGCGCTGCTGATGGAGCTGTTGGAGCCGACCACGCTGCTGTTCATGCTGCCCAGGTTGGAGAACCTGCGGCTCTCTTTCTCCTCCTCCAGCCTCTTACGAGCATCCATGAGGGTCTTCTCCACACGGGCGGTGTTGAAGCCGCTCCTCTGGGTGGTGTGGTAACCTGGGGCACAGTAGGAGAAGGAGGAGTGCCGACTGTCCATACTGGTGTTGGAGCACAGAGACTCAGTGGAGGTCCACCATGAGCCTGTGTAGCCATAACCACGAGGCAAAGAGCCGTACCGTGGCCGCCGCTGGATGGACACCTTCTTAATCGTATTTCCTTTCTCAATATCATTGACATATTTGAGGAAGTCTAGGTCCAGGCGATAGCCGTAGGGGGTCTCCACTGAGTAGGGTGCCTCCTGTTCCTTGCCGTGAAGGGAAGGGGGAACAGGCGGGTTGAGTTTCCCTGAAAAGGAAGGAAATCACGTTCAAACAAACGGAAATCTGTGTCTAATCTTGGGCTCAGACTTTAGAAAAAAAACTTTGTATATACAGCATAGACACTGACACAATCACCAAATTACTGTACAATGTACAATGTGGCTTTGAACTTTACAATCCCTTTATCTGCAATCAGTGTAACATGATTTATTTAACTTTTCTTTCCTAGAATAATGTAAAACCCACCTGGAAAAGTGTGATCCATACGCATTACCTCCGCCATCCTGAGTCTGTGGCCACCGATCCCTGAGTCGCCCACAAACTCTCACCTGCAAAAGAAAAATGTGCATTCATTCATTTCCTACATCTTCACGGCAGTTCAGTTTAATTTACACCAATATTATCGTTTGCACCACCCAGTTCCTCTGTCTAATTTCATCCACTCACTTTCTCAGCGTGTTTGTTGCTGTTCTAAGCGTTCAGTCGAGAGGAGTTACAGAGAAAAGTTTCCTGGCAGCTCATTCTAGTACGGAGCTTTGAGACTGCCAGTTTCAGCCTTATTAGGAATCATCTGCGCACGCTAACTTTGCTTCTTAATGTCGGGTTTACGTACACACAGCTCTCACTTTCTCTTCCATAAGTCTTTGGGACATGTGTTTTCTTCAGTTCTCTTGGTTTCTCTGTGTTTGCTGCTTTATTTAGCCCTTTGAAAGTCAGCTGATGATCAGGCGGCAATTACTCACTCTGATTTCTTAGTAGAAGTGAGCAGTGTGAATGTCACTTTCAATTTCAATATTTAACTATTCAAGGATTTTATAATGAATGATTTCACCTCCCCTAGCAGCAGTCCCAACATAAAAAAAGCCCATAACGTACTATGAGATAAATATAATCGGCAACTTGTGAAAAATACATTTGAAACATACAAAACAAACTAAATGTATTTGAATTTGTGAAAAATATAGAGAAGTGAGGCATGATCTGAGCTTCCCCTGTCTTTTCATTTATCCCGTGACCCTGGTCAGTCAATGCTCTCTTGTGAAAAGTAGGGCACTTGGAAACACTGACTAATTTGACCTCAGATGGCTTTTCACTTTCTGGACTCTCATTTGGTAGTTTTTGTCTTCTTTTTCTTCTTCCTCATACAAATGGCAGGACAGTGTGACAAAAAAATCATAATTGCCATCTCCATATAAATGTAAAATATGCCTTTATTAAAGGAGCTACAGTTATTAAAACTATCTATCACACTATGTTATTCTTCATTCACAATGTTTGTTTATTGATTTCTTGAACATAACTATTAAAAACGTTTCCACAAAAATAGCTAATTATTTCTCCAAGACCTAGCACATAAACATCCCATGTGCATAAATTCACTATGTATTTAAATTCTTGTACTTGTTATTTGATCAAGTTTACTGTTCTTAAAACCATTCAGACCAATGTCTCTATGTTATTATTTTTATCATAGCATTTCTTGTAATTGAACTGTTTGATTCTCTGATCTGTGTTGGCGAATTGAACCGTTTTTTTCCGCCGAGATAACTACTGTGATTTAGGAATCCATTTTTAATATAAGATAAAGATAATTCTCTGAGTAAGAATGATGTCCCTTCAAACTCATGATTTACCATAAAAGGTCCTTTTTCCAGCATAAGACGACAGGACTAACTTAGAGCGTGGCTGTGACAATCCCAAGCGTGTACAGTACGTGCTAAGAATGCAGACAGCTCATTTTATATAGCAACACTTGTAACTTATCAGGAATAAGCGAGGAGTTGTGAGCTGCGTTATCTTGAACATGGCTGAAACGTGTGACGGATGATGTGCTGTGCTTTATACAGCGGTGGAAGTGTGAGAAGCGGAGGCGGCAAGAGAGTCCAGGAGGGCGGGGGACGGCGCTGAGATGGGACACTTGATGAGGTATAATTACAGTGAGCAGTTTACCGACCAAACATCCCATCCCAGTGGACATGACAATTTCCGCCTGATTCCTGAACTCACCGCATTCGCCATTCTACTTTGTAATAAAGTCAATTCACAAAAGTTATTTCATAAACAGTGGTGGAAATGAATGGTCCTAAATTACGGGTTGGTCTTAGAAGGTCTGAGGACATGTCCCTTTCATGTCGATCTCGTGTTATAGTAGCGCAGATGTTTTGCAGTGCCTATTCTTGTGCCAAGCTGTTGACAATGTATCATGTATCAAAGAGAGCAAAAACGGCAAAATCTCCATTGAGAAAAGTTGTCAAAATGTGTACTCCTCATATTTGTATTTACTTTAATATTGTTTTATTCTATGGCCCGGGTGCATAGTGGTCACTGGGGTTGACATTCGGCTATATTGTCTTTATTCTCTTTCACCAATTTTTACATAACTGAATGCTGTGTGTCTATTGATGAGTTGTTATTGGCAGTAAAATTGAAAGGCTTTTCAAAAAAATTGAAAGTTCTACGCCTTTCCCTTTTTATTCTGATGTCACTTATCTGTTTTTGCAAATACTGTACATATATTCTGCACTAGATCAGGAGACAAAAGCCATTGCTTCTTCTACTGAGTTGTATTGAAATCCTTGGAAACTACATTGAATAAAAGTACCTTTAGTTATTTATCACATTGGCCAACTCTAAAAGATACCCAGCCCTAGTTTTAATAGCTCTGTGACTGACTCTGTGAAAGAAAATCATTGCTTCTTTGGATGCCACAACGAAGAGATGGGGAATCTTAAGTTGTTTTCAGATTGATCTTAAGAGTATATGAAGAAGAAATTGTGAAAGCTGTTACGTTTTTGATTATAATTCATAGCTATCCTTTTAAGTACGGGAAAGTCCCCCTCATTTAACACGTGAGCAACAGCATTGGCATTACATAACTTTGTCTGAGAAAATCTACCATTTGCCAAACTTCTTCTTCAACTTCTGGCCCAAAAACCATGATGAGTCAACATGCCACTGTCAATAATTCCCACACCACTCCACTCGACTGTCGCACCCTTCAAACGCCCACAACATCATCCCTCCTCCGCCTCGGCCTCCTCACCAGTGGCTGCGTGGTTCTCGGCCACATCTGTGTTGCAGTGTGGGTGCTGCGGGGCGGTTGACCTGCCTCTCTCTCCCAGACAGAGTCCCTTTGAGCTAAGAACAGAACCCAGTGTGCAGCTTTGGTCGACTTTCGAGGGGTAGTCTCATCTAGGACAAATGCCCGCGGCCATTACCCCCGCCCCTCCCAACTCTTATCCTGCATACAGTCACATACCACGCAGGGAGCCGGAAGTTTAACAGCGTGCTTGCCATTAGCCCTAACCCGGCCCGGAGGGGGTATGATGCCGGTCAGCCAGCACAAATTACACACTTCTGGTATGTCCTGTAAGATGTCACAAGAATACCACTATTACACTGTGGTTGTGGATATCTGTCTGTGCTCCGTAAACAGTTTATGCACAGATAAGGCCATAATGCTCTCACAAAAAAACAAAAACGTCTCCTTACAGCATGTGTATACTCATTTCGTTACTATATTTGGATCACCCTGACCACCCTGAAGTGAATTTTGTAAGGCCAAGCACAACGGAGAGGTCAGGTCCACAAAGTTTATCAAACTCCGCTTCTATTCAAACAGCTACCTTATTATTATTGCCATTACAACGGATTAGACTTCATAATTGCTGTGGAGGTCAGAAATACCAGTTTTCCCACCACACACAGTGAATCTTAGTACAATTTTCCGCTGCCTCGTTCAATCTACCTACTGATGCCTCTGCAAAAGCTTACAAATGGATTTTGCATTAGGAAAAAGAGGTGTTTCACTTCTTACCAGCTGCTGTAGCCACAGGGACAGGACCACTGCTCCCCAGTTCTCAGCCGCCCCTTCCTTTAGTGCCACAACCTAAAAAGACACAAAACTAATGTTCTTATTTTTGACAATTACAGTAGTTTCTATAAAACTCATTGAAAGGGGTCAGTTTGAAGAAGGTCTTACTTTACACAGCCAATCATTTCAATCTAAGAAGAACAGTAGGAAGGACTTTGGTAAGTCATGATGTTTGTATTAGTGTTGCCTATTGAAGAATAGAGCTCCATGTTATAGTGAATTGTGAAATTATGACCAAATCATCTGAATTTCCCTGGATCAATAAAGTATTACCCACGTCTATCTACTTACCCATAGATAGATAGATAGATAGGTATGTACTGTATGTAGGTACAGTAGATAGATATGTTTGTCTGCCAATCTATCAAAAAGTTGCAAGTTGCAAGGGAAGGTGTTATTGCCATATTTTCTATACGACAACTGACTTTTGTTAAAAATAATATTGTCTGTAGCAAGCCTATTCATGAATAACGTAATATACAAGTATTCATGTCAGTTGGTAAGTAAATACTAATTTATAATTCATTCAAAATTGAGAGAAACAGGAAATAACATTATAATCTGTGTAATTAATGTTGAAAAACCCTTCAATGTTCGGAAATCTTATTTGCAAAGCCCATTATGAGGATAAATGGCTGCAGATGGCATTATACATTATACAGTGGGTACAGCATACATCCTGTTTCTCATGCTACACAACTGTTTATGGCACAAGAGCGCTAGGAGCATGCTGGGATTTAGAACCTTCAGAGTTCATTAAAGGGGAGTAGTTATGTTGACATGGAGATAAAAACAGACTTATGACAGGTTACAAAAGCGTGCACCCACAGACTGTAAACATGGGTTGCAATGCCTAAAACCAACTTAAAACATTCCAGTGGTTAGAACGGACATGTCTCAAGTGAATGACATACTACCCCCTGCTATCCACGTCCAACATGATCAAGGGAAAAAAAACGTCAAAAAAAAAGAAGAACACACACAACACACAAACACATGTAGATGACTTGATATTGTCAAATGTGTTGGTCTACATGTTTATGGAGCTCTCCTTAGGCAGCAGAGAGAACCAAATATGTCCACAAATGTCATGAACCAGAAATGGGCCTCATCTTCTATCGCAAACCATATTTTTAGCCGCCAAGATAACCCTTAGTTTCGCCCTAATAAGTCTGAGCCGAGAGAAGCCATTTATAATAACCAGGGCAGAGTAGGGATCCAGGATGAAAAACTCCATTATTATAGTCCAGGGCTAATGAAATCAAGATTCCGAGCTTGTGATTGGTTAAAACTTTCAATCCTAATCCATGGTCCACACACCCTTCATTTTTGTGGGAACTGCAGACATCACCTATTAAGACTGAAAACCAGACTGCACCCTTAAGCTTCATAGAGCACTCCCTTCATGGACACTGTAGCTCTTTTACTGCTGAGTGCATTGTCCACAGATAAGCAGCATGACTGTGTCTGCTGATTCTCATACTTCTCTGCTCCACATTTTGCGAGGGGGGTCTGGCTGTCTCACTAAGGAGTGATGTTTCTAAGGAAGTAAATTAGAATTCTGCTATCTTAATACAAACAGCTGCACTCTTATAGCATAGCATAAGATAGATAAATAGATGTATATTTTTATCACATAAGGGAGAATTCAGGTCTCCATGAATAGCCAATAATAATAATAATAATACGTCGGTTTTATATAGCGCTTTCACAAACTCAAAGACTTCACAATTCAGGACACACACACATTCAGACAGACACACAAAACTAAAAAACTCTAAGCGTAGAGTACAAAGCTGAAACTAAAAGTCGTATGCTTGAAGGAAGAGGTGAGTTTTTAACTGCTTTTTTAAGGAGTTTAGTGAGTCCGAGTTTGTGAGATGAGGGAGGAGAGAGTTCCAGAGAGTGGGAGCAGAGATGGCGAAAACTCGGTGCAATACAGACAACAAATTACAAATCTAGTACAACATTTAACACAGGATTAAAACTCCCTTAAACAGTGTTACGGTCTATAGCTAAGGTTTTTTAGCCTTTAACAAAGACTTTGGAGATCTGGTAAATAATATAATTTGTGCCAAGACCACAAGGTTGGTTTGGTTGTGGTAAATGAGTAATCAGTAGCTCAATACTCTGGTTTTAGTTCAGACTCAGAATCAATATAGCGCACATTTGTAGACTGCTCTTCCAGCTCTTTTAAACATTCACAAAGTCAGGCTCACAAAATAAGTTGGTTCTGGGACAGTGCGAGAAAAACTTTTCTTGATGGATCATAGGCTCTAAACAGTTTTTTTATACCAAGTTATTTCTCTTTCCCTTCTCATTTACTCGCTCAAAGGAGTCTTTAGACAGATTAATGCATTTTTGAGTCATTTGAGTAACTTTGGCATTCAGGACTACAATATGAATAGGGTCCAACAATCCCATTGTTTTTCTTTTACTACTGCTATTTAGAATAACCATTTACTTAATTTACTACCCTCCGTTAACCTATATCACATGGACAATTCTTCTTGCAGATTATTTCTTTTTTGTTTATAACCAACATTGAGAATTACAATATATACCTGACCGAGGCACAATAAGTCTGATACCTAGTGAAAACACAGGAACCAGACTTATTGTTTATAATATACAATGAAAAGCAGATTTTAAGTGAATGTCAGTTACTTTTCAAACTGTGAAGAGAGAGAGAGACACTTTTTGAAGACAACTAGTCCTTGTGCTTGATTGGTTGAAATAATTTGAAATCATTGAAGCCGATTGTCATTGGTTCAACTGTTGGTCGTAGTTATGATGGACTATTTTAAATATATTATTGTTGAAAAATACAATAGTACAGTGTCCCATGGTCATAAATATACACTACTTTAAAACAGGAAATACAATTGAAGTTGCTTACAAAACCGTTCACTGTTGTAACATGCTGATTCCCTATTTACAGTAAGTGACCTTTTCGTTACGTGGTAATAGCCATGCTTGTTGTGGTCCGTGCATTGTTTTTCCCATGCGGTCATGCCAGTAGCTCTGAGGGCGGAGGGTGAAGCGGAGACCTTCAGGACTGGAACGTCAGCCAAATCACAAAGAGCCATTCATTCAGGGCAAGTCCCACCACAGCTGGTTCTAATATAAGGCAAGGAGGGGCACTGGGCGAAGGACAGAGAGGCCGAGGTTTACAGAAATACCTCCAGCGTAAACAAACAACTGATAAAAGACGCCGGATGGTTACAGTGAAGAGGGCTGAGCGATAGTGTCCATGTTAATGAGAAATGTACGAAATCAAACTTGGACCACTTTGATTCCAGATGTTACTTGTACGTTCTTTCAACTGCAATTGTTTGAGTGGGAATGAGCCACATTGACAAGTTTGATGTGATATGATTCTACAAGATAGCCTACATTTAATGTTTGAGGTTCAATCTAGGGCTGTAATTAACAAATATTTTGATAATCAATTAGTTTTCTGATCATTCATTCATTCACGTAGTTGTTTGGATCACAAATGGTTTGTCAATATGGGATTGTATATAGATTACACCATCATCTAAAAGCATGAAGTTGAAATTTAATTGAATGTACATGTTTATGCATTTACGTTTTATTCTGCAGTAACTAACCCTCTATGGTTGGGAGTCATAGAACAGAATGCTTCCATCAAGTTGACAACTTTAATAAATCTGTGTATTATGAATAATCAGCCCACAAAACGTGGATGACCTGTTAAATTAAACATGTGCAATATAGATATATATACTTGTATGTATGTACAGTATATATAACATTATTTGACTCATGGGGAAACTTCCTAACTTCCTTCAATATTAAGCAGAAACAATATGTGTGAGTGAAACGCACAACAATAGACATGTTGACTGCTGAATCCGACAGCGAGTTAGTCCTGCCCAAAGGGAGGAGCCAAAACTGAAGCCCATCTTGACCTGGTTAACCTGTTTATTAGATTGACACTTTCACACTCTGGGCTCTTACTGAGAACTTGTATTCCTGCTCACCAAACTGGGATACAAGACACTACTAGAGGGAGAACCACTCAGTAAGAATAAGAGGCAGAATATATTATTTATTTCTATTGAATCATGAAAATCACCTAAATTGAATACCATTTTAAGGATCGAAAGACTCTGGCAACCTTGAAATCAATGAAAAAAAATAAGGGACACCATTCGGGTTGAGCACTTTTAATACATTAACATAAACATTCCAAAACTCACTCAAATGAAGTGAGTTGAACGGGATGGGCTCTGATTCTGAGTCTGTCAAACATTCTGAGGTCGTGCCTCTGCCATGATGAAGATGATGATGATGATAATGATGATGCTGCATGCACGGACCACGCTGGCAGTTGTCAACATTACGCCCATGGATGTGATCAAGCCTATGCCCCCCTTTGATACTGATTGGTTTAAGCATCTACCTTTCGGCCAATCAAATGAATAAAAACAAGAATAGTGTGTCATGCGTGTGATATGCAGTGATGATGCATTTAAGGCGACACTGAAAATACGGGACAAAAGCCATTCAATACACAGTTTTCTAAAATACGGGACAATTCCGCATTTTAAGGCACGGATGAAAACCCTAGTGGTTCTCACAGTGGAGCGTAAGAATAGGATCCACAATTCTTTTTCAGTTGGAAGGTAGGAGGATATTTGAAAGAAATGTTATTGCCACTTTTAAATGCCTTTATGAGATAGAAATGTATATGTACTAACAAATAATACCGTATGTTGAACTTTTGTTAAATAAAACTACCCCAATGGTGACATAATTTCAAGATTATATAAACTTCTACTATATTTCAGCAAATATTGGGCACAAAATATTAAGAGAAATACCGTTTTGCCTTTAGCATTCAGCAAAGGGGATTTTACACATATTGTGGGGGGCCCTGACCTAAATATTTGAGAACCCCTGCTTTAGGTCAATGGAGATGTGGGTCCCATGTGAATAGTTTTGTCAGACAAACACCAAACACTACAGGAGACAACTCATACTCCCGTCCACTCCCACTCAGCGCAGATGAAAACATACAGCTCTGAGCCACTCCATACCTAAAAAACTCCCACAGATTTACTCAGACAGCTGCAGCTTTTAGGTTGATTTATCCCAGCGAGGGCACCAAGCGATGTGAACAAGTGATGGAACCGCTTTTAATGAACAATGTGACAAAGATGATTAATTTCTGGGTCACCGCCGCCCACCGCACAAGTAGCAACAGTTTGTCAACAAGTCAATTAAAGGCAGACAGACACTTGGCTTTTGAAAGTTTTTGTTGGTGTGTCATTGTTGTGTAGTAGACTGTAATGTGAAGCAATAGGCTGAGGCTGGAGAAATAGTTACAGGAAAACAGTTGCGTTTTTTCCCCAAAGGATTCGTAGGAGGAGAAAAAAAAAAGAAAGTTAAGTCACTTCCTCTGAGCTCAGGAGTAACAAGGCAAAGAAAAGCACCGGAGAGGAGTCCATTTGGGGAGCAGAAGTGGGGAATGTGCAAAAAGAAAAGAGCGTGGAGGGGAATGGGGTGGAGAGATTTGAATGGAAAGTTCTCGAATGTGGAGACCATGACTTTTCACATTGAGGAGGGTTCACAATACATGCTAAGTTAATACCAAAAAATAAGGTAATAATAAATGCTTAAATCAAGAGGCTTTTTATATTAATTTGAGCACCTTTTTTGGCAATGGAACAAGCAAAAATGTCTTGTTTTAAAAAGATACAAGAAAATTAAAGAAATGTCTTCATTGGAATGAGAAATAATTTGCAACAACACTTGAATAAGACAAAACGGCTTGTTGGCAAATCTTCTGTCAGAATATGCTCAAATTAAAATAAAAACCCTTGATTCAAGCATTTATTATCTTAGATTTTGTATTTTTCTGCAGTGCGCTGCCAAGTCGAACGAATATATATGAGTTGACCACTTCTGTCGGACATCAAAAGGGTGTTGTGTGTAGACATCAGGCCGAGGTAACAACTGACCTGAAGTTTGTTGCTGTTTTTCCAGAAAGAATACAGAGTTATAGGGTTTTATAAAGCAGCAACAGAGATATGAAGCGCATAATATGCAACATTTTATGTCCTGGAACAATGTACTAACAATGTACTTGGAGCTTTAGGACCGACCCAGGAAAGCCATTGCTTAAAATAACAAATGTGACCTTTTTAAGAGTATTCACCTCCATCATGTTTTTGAATTGTTATCATAGACATAGATTTTTTAATTATAAATGTCCATGAGAGCTACACGTCAATGCGCCATCTTAAAATACAGTGGTTGATAAGGGACAAAAAGGAGTTTGACCGGGAGTTGGGGACCACTATCAAAGACTACATATTGTTCTGCGAAGCCACCGTAGTGCTGTAAATGATAATATATGATCTCAATGCTAGATGGGAGTAAAAACTACACAGAGTACCTTTAAATCTTGTCTTACAAAAAGATACTGGAGCAGCCACGCTTCATTTAGTGCAATACACGGAGCCAATACAAAAGTCCACTGTGACTCCTACTTAAAGCCCTTAAGATCGACTCAAGAGATATTACAAACGCAAACACATTTTCAAAGGACTTTTTTTTGCAAACTCCTCCACCTTTAAGAGACTTGTTATCATTGCACATTCTTAAAGCCTAATAATAGCACAACAATAGCATTTTGACATTTTGTTACATAAACTGCACAGTATCAATGTTTTATAGTGGTGTTTATCTTCTTGAGAGCTGCTGGCGTAATTCAGTCGGCCACTCCTGCATAATCCATAATAAATACAGGAGAGACAAAGAAGAAAACTGTTTCATATTAAGGATTCTCATTTGGAAGCAACAAAAGGCGGCTTGTCATCTGGCTACTTCTGATTCCAGGGCTTGGGAGTTTGGCAGTGATCTCATGCGAACACACGATGTACTGGTGTGGGCTATGAACAGTTTCTTTTCACCGAATATGGACTTTACATGTAGTGAAGTGAAGTCATGTGTTGCCTCACAGCTGGAGAGCCCAAACAAAAAGACAGATTGAGTGGTATCGGCCAAACGGATACAGTCATATCAAAGAGCCACGAGCGTCCATGTGTACCAGGAGGAGAAGCTGCCTGAGCTCCTATTTCTCACTGGGTTTGTAGAAAAAAGCAGTCCCTCCTACCAAACTATACCTCACAAATAGACTATTTTTGATCATAATATTGATTTATCATGCCACATATAGGATACAATTGTGTGAGGTCTTCTTAAAGGAGCAGTATGTAAAAATCTGGCCAAAAGTGGTACTGCACATACTCTCCCTGCCTCAGGTTTCCAGATATGCAGACAGATGGGACCATAATATCTGAATAGACAAGAGTTTTGTCAACAACAAATCTATAACCAACGAGTTTTTCACAAAGATAGAAATCCTGGTTTTATTCTTTGTTTTGTCATTAATGATTTAGGAATCATAAGTTATTCATAACGATACTTTTTTTTTGTTCTGCGGCCACTCACTTTACCAGTGAGCTTAGCTTGACGCGGTGAGTTCTGGCAACCCAGATCACATACTTTCTGATTGGTGAAACGGTGGAAGGCGGGACATCAAAATTAAAACAATAAGAAGATTCGGGGGCTGTAAATCAAATTTTGAAATCCAGATATCTCGGCTGAACTACTGTTATCAGTTAAAGAAGTATTTGAAAAGAGCATGGTTTATTAATGCCTTTTGACATATTAGGGCCATTTAATGATGACATGACATGAAAATCTTACATATTGCTACTTTAAATAATAATCCGGTGATCTAAAATCTTTTCTTTTTAGAATTCTTTAGCTTCCCTGTGTTTTCTCCAAATCCCTTCAGTTAAAGCTAAGGTACCCCACATTATTGTTTTAACTATGTAAAAAAATCCATCTAACTCATCACTAGTTTTTAGAGTATATTTTTGGATCTGTCAAATCTCTGTCATTTTAGGAAAGAACCGCCCTCTCCACCTTTTGAAAAAAGCTCTCTGGTCTTGTTTGACGGGCACGTATCACCAGAATGATTGACAATTAGGAGGTCCAGTAGTCTTGATGATCCACCCGGAAGTAGATAATCCTCCTATATACCTTTAAGACCCACTCTTTTCACTCACTCAGATCGTTCGAGAGGTCAAATAGCGACTCACAGGGTTCTTTCTCTTTGAAGTATTCTGAAGTAAACATGGGCGGCACGGTGGCTGAGTGGATAGCACTCTCGCTTCTCAGCAAGAAGGTCCTGGGTTCGAATCCCGGTCGGAACAGGGTCTTTCTGAGTGGAATTTGCATGTTCTTCCCGTGTCTGCGTAGGTTTCCTCCGGGTGCTCTGGTTTCCCCGACCACTAAAAACATGTACAATAGGTCTGGCATGTGGCCCCTGTACTAGCGACCCTGTTCCCATCTCAGTTCTGAACTGATTTTTTTAGATGTGACTCTTTTTGTAGGAAGAAGCACAACTATTTAGGTACCCAAGCATTAAGGAGAACAGGATGAAACTACAAAGCTTTTTTTTTTTTTTTTTGCTTCATAGTACGATATTTTTGGTCACTATTTATTATTGTACAGTTGAACTTTCATCTCATCCTTTCCCTATTGTCCAAGTAATTGTTGTGGATCTATTAGGGAAGGGCCATCCAGCTTCTGTAAACAGCACAGAATCAGCCATGTGTCATTGTGCTGAACTTATAACAGGAAACTCAAGGAGGGTGGGTCCAGGCGTAAGGAGCTGCACCGGAAAAATGAAAAAAAGCAATTTAGGGGCGAATTCCTGCGTGCGTATTTAAGGGGGGGAGGGTGGATTAGCCTGACGCAAAGCAGAGGGGGAGCGGGAAGAATAACATAGTCCAGAAGATGCCCTGAGGATGGCTTAAACACGGCCGACGGTAGAACAGGGTCAAAAGGCCGGAACTTGGTACAACCCAGCGGGGAAGCAGGAAGTGATTTCTTTGCATTGGCGTAGGGGTTTTTACCAATTACTTCTGTTGAAAGATAATAAATTAAAGATAAGTTCAAGTCAACGCTGATGCACGTATAGTTTGGGATTGCATTATGTGATCTAATTAAAAGGGCTGAGGAGAGATTATCAAAATGGAATGACTTACATGGAGGTGGAAAAGCCGTTTTAGGACAGTAACCCAGGTTTGGCCAATCTATTTACATGCCACAATCAGGAGTAATGAACTTCTCTATCTTTTGCTCATTAGACAGTTGTTTTTTTTACCAGTTGTTTATTTATGGAACAGGAAGACGGCCAAAAGCATTGGCTTATTTAATTGTTTTGGACCTGAGCAAGGTCTGGAGGACGTCTCGAATGTAAACTGTAGCGATTGTAAAAACATATTTTCATTAACAGACGGACGCATTCGTTTAGAGGTCTTGTGTGGAAATCTTTAACACAACATTTTCACAAGTATTTCTATATATACAGTGCCTTGCGAAAGTATTCGGCCCCTTGAACCTTTCAACATTTCGCCACATTTCAGGCTTCAAACATAAAGATGTAACATTTTAATTTTTTGTCATGAATCAACAACAAGTGGGACACAATCGTGAAGTGGAACGAAATGTATTGGATAATTTAAACTTTTTTAACAAATAAAAAACTGAAAAGTGGGGCGTGCAATATTATTTGGCCCCTTTACTTTCAGTGCAGCAAACTCAGTCCAGAAGTTCAGTGAGGATCTTTGAATGATCCAATGTTGTCCTAAATGACTGATGATGATAAATAGAATGCACCTGTGTGTAATCAAGTCTCCGTATAAATGCACCTGCTCTTTGATAGTCTCAGGGTTCTGTTTAAAGCGCAGAGAGAACCATGAAGACAAAGGAACACACCAGGCAGGTCCGAGATACTGTTGTGGAGAAGTTTAAAGCCGCATTTGGATACAAAAAGATTTCCCAAGCTTTAAACATCTCAAGGAGCACTGTGCAAGCAATTATATTGAAATGGAAGGAGTATCAGACCACTGCAAATCTACCAAGACCCGGCCGTCCCTCCAAACTTTCATCTCAATACTTCGCCGAATACTTTCGCAAGGCACTGTATGTATGTATGTATATGTATATATATATATATATATATATATATATATATATATATATATATAGGTTGGCGAGAAAAAATTCCCTCAATCTTTACTTTGGGCGGCACGGAGGCTGAGTGGATAGCACTCTCGTCTCTCAGCAAGAAGGTCCTGGGTTCGAATCCCGGTCGGAACAGGGCCTTTCTGAGTGGAGTTTGCATGTTCTCCCCATGTCTGTGTAGGTTTCCTCCGGGTGCTCCTGTTTCCCCTACCACTAAAAACATGCACAATAGGTATGAATGTAAATGAGAGAGTGAATGGATGGTGTTGATTGGGGGCTGACACACGCTTCCGTCATCACCGTGTGTGGAATGACAATATCTGAACTCTGAACATTGTAAAGCGCTTTGGGTGACCTTGGTCTGTAAAATGCGCTTTATAAATAAACATTACTTACCTTACATTACTTATTATAAAAACAATATTTTTTGTATGGTAAATATATATTTCACAACCATGAGCATGAATTGTTCCTTATTATCCCCAAAGGTATAGGTTAGGTTGTGTGTGGATTTTATATTTACCAATATGGTTATTTAGTATGACGTAATAATGGATATTCAACATGGACAAGCACTAAATCAGGCATCTGAAACTTGCAGCTTATTTTATTGACGTATTTATTTGCCCGGGACAATGTGGTCAGATATAGCTACAAAACAAAGCCTGCAGCTAAAAGTGTTTGGTTCTTCTATACCAAGACAATAGTAGGTTAGCAATATTAGCAACGTTATTACCTTGACAATACTTTTAATTAGACCAGATGAATATTCCAGTTTGTAGAGAAGTAACTATGCACAAATTTGTAAAGTGATTTGTGACTCTTTAAAGGCTATACAATCACAGATGACCCGGTGCAGAAGTGAAGCTCCCGTCAGCATCCATTCGCCGACAACAGACGGGGGTAAACTACCAAAACATCATTATCAGCAGTGATTTGTGGACAGTGACAGATCTGTGTAATGCAGCTTTAGTCAGTAATTTCATTAAGACTCACTAAAGCGTTTTAATAGCCGGCGTGTGGTCTCCCCCTTTCTCACAGTGCACCCCGGGCCCACATGTTGTAATGAGAAAATCACATTCCTTGCTGTCAAAAAAACCTCAGGAAGGAGTCTCCAGCTGCAATGGGCTGTTAACCTGATATACGCATTTACTCTCCCGAAGAGGAAGCTTGGGTTTCTTGGGGGGGAAATCTGGACATCTGCAAATGACCAATTACAACCACAAGAAGAAGAGCTGGCTGATTACTTTACATTAACTTTTAAAATGGCAAAAAGGGGAATTCTCATGTTACTAAAATGACCCTTAAATGGACAGAAACCGTGTCAAGTCTGGTATGTGAGGTATTTTGATCTCATTGGACCCCGACTGTGCCATAAACCACGCCCCCTTGTGTATATAGGTTAAACTGTGACATTGGAGTTCAACAGTGACCGCCAATCTTTCAGGAATAACTTTTTCCCAATCGACTTTCCCACAATATAGTATGAGTTTGAAAAAGGACAACCCATGAGTATGTCCGTAATGCATTTGCTTGATGGATTATGCATTTGATCTTGTGATGTTGTGGTCAGTAACCGATATGGGTGTCACAACATTTGAGAGTTACATAATATTGAGAGAGAAAATTGATTTAGCGAATATTCACAAATACGCAGTCGGACATTGACGCAAACTCAGTGAAAATATGCTTTTTCTTTCATTTCTTTTGTCTAACATGTTGTACTTGCTCCACTACACAGCTGAAAATGTCAAGCATACGTAAATATTAGATTCAGTAGCCATTTATGGGACAAACAAACTTGATAAAACTCATTGTACACAATAAAGACAGGTTAATGCGAGACAAAAAGACATAGGTACTTCTTAAAAACAATATTTGTTTATTTTGCTTCTGTATTTTGTTGTACTTTAGCAAATAAATAATAATAAATAAATGATTTATAATAAATAGTTTAGCTAGCAAGCTTTTGAATGAAGATGAATGAATGTGGGTCCTACTACTACTACTACTACTGTCACTACTACTACTATCACTACTACTACTACTACTGTCACCACTGCTACTACTACTACTATCACTACTACTACTACTGTCACTACAAGTACTACTACTACTGTCACTACTACTACTACTACTATCACTACAACTACTACTACTACTAGTACTGTCACTACTACTACTATCACTACAACTACTACTACTACTACTACTAATGTCACGACTACTACTACTGTCACTACTACCGTCACTACTACTGTCACTACTATCACTACTACAACTACTACTACTACTACTAATGTCACTACTACTACTACTGTCACTACAAGTACTACTACTACTGTCACTACTACTACTACTACTATCACTACAACTACTACTACTACTAGTACTGTCACTACTACTACTACTACTATCACTACTAATGTCACGACTACTACTACTGTCACTACTACCGTCACTACTACTGTCACTACTATCACTACTACAACTACTACTACTACTACTAATGTCACTACTACTACTACTGTCACTACTACTGTCACTACTACTGTCACTACTACTACTACTACTAGTGTCACTACTATCACAACTACTATTACTACTACTACTGTCACTACTACTATTACTACTACTACTACTACTGTCACTACTACTACTACTACTATCACTACAACTACTACTACTACTGTCACGACTACTGTCACTACAACTACTATTACTACTACTACTACTACTGTCACTACTACTACTACTACTACTTGTGTCACTACTACTACTACTGTCACTACAACTACTATTACTACTACTACTACTGTCACTACAACTACTATTACTACTACTACTACTGTCACTACTGCTACTACTACTATCACTACAACTACTACTGTCACGAGTACTGTCACTACTACTACTACTACCACGAGTACTGTCACTACTACTACTACTACCACGAGTACTGTCACTACTACTACTACTACTACCACGAGTACTGTCACTACTACTACTACTGTCACTACTAGTGTCACTACAACAACTACGACTACATCTTGCTGTTTCTCCTCCACTGTTATTTTTACATAGTTTAAGAAATTGCGAAACTATAGATGTCGTAAAAGGCGAAGGCGTCACCTCGACAGCTTTATTGACGTTTGCTCAGAACAGCGGGACAAGAGAAGGTATCAATCATAAATGAAGTCACTGTCTTCCGAGTAATGATGCCACATCTGGAAAGTTGCAGTCGGAAAACTGACTCACGTGTCACCGTCTATTAATTTGGTAATATCTAATAAAAGTTGTAATGATACTTCCATATTGTATTTTCAAAAGCGGTGTAGAAAACCACTTTTTTTCCATTTTGAGGTCTTTTTTCCGGACTTACACAAATGGTGCAATGCAATCCTCTGCTATAAAATTACAGTTATAAATACAATTTCCTCGGCGGCTGCCATTCAGACGAGCATAAAAGAAAAGTTTAGAGCAATTTCAGCAGTTTTTGAAAAGTTCTGATTCCTTGTAAAAGCACATGATCCAATAAAGGCAATGAAGGCTGTTAAGCGCTTTAGAAAAGTGTTGCCAAATAAAACCCATTAGTGCCAAAATGCTGCCTGCTCCTGTTTACGAGCGGTTCTTACTTTTCATGACTTTTGGAGATGTGTCTGTCTGTCTCAAAACTGAAAATCCCACTTTTTATCATTATAGGAGATACATTCTTTTTTATGGGGGTAGTTAGTATTAAACATTTTGTTCTTTATATTTTGCAATATTCTGTAAAACATATTAAAAGAGGTTCATCACTTCCTGTTCACAAAGCCGAATTGATAAGCCCCGCCTCCTCAGCCAGCTGCTGATTTACACAACAGGGTTTTAAAATGGCAACATAATTTTCATTTGAATTAAATACAGAGAAGTGGGTGAGAATAAGTGGCAGGTGAAAAAGGATTAGAGAACCATAGAGATGAAAGAAAACATACAAATAAAATGTCAATTAAAGAAGGGTAACTGTAAAAACAATTATATTTCCACTTTAGCAAATATTAATAAAATGTTTCATGTATGTTTCACTCAAAGTAAAATTTTTCAAAGGGTATTTCTTAGCCATAAAAACAAGAGCATCAATGTGGTACATGCAGTTAGAGCTGACTTTGAAAACTGTAAAATATTCATACATGGAGGATTGTTTTAAGCCTAAAATGGATCAGAATGTTATCAATGCACATTCCCTGCATCACCTAAACTCCTTGATGAAAGACAACAGCTCCCTTGTGTTTCATATTTTCATCTTGAACTGAGAATATTTTGCATCTGGAAATAGTTCTGCCTTGGCAAAGTAAATATACGGCAGATTTTTTGTATTAGTACACAGTAATAATCTGAAAGCCAGTATTTGTTGTGTGCTTTACAGGCGCAGCGGCGGCTGCGGCTGTAAAGTGCCAAACTGCCATTGTGTCCTTAGGCAAGACACTTCACCCCCATTGCCTAGAATGAGTCTGGTGTGTGTGTGGTGGTCGGAGGGGCCGATGGCGCATACTGGGTTGCCTCGCTTCTGTCAGTGTGCCCCAGGGCAGCTGTGGCTACAGTAGTAGTTTATCACCACCGTGTATGGAGTGAATGAATAATGACACATGTGAAGCGTCTTTGAGTGTCCAAAAAAGCGCTATATAAAATCGATGCATTATTATTATTATTATTATTATTATTATATATTGGTGTATATGAGAAGATTTCAGCTGTGCGTAATTTCTCTTTCATACTAAGAGTATGATTTTAACTCTGCTGTTATCATCATTCATTGTGATATTTTGCATATATTTTAATGTATAGCAGATTAAATTTGGACATTTGGATAGTTGTTTTAGGATGTTTGACCCTTTAAAGCTGGGGTACCTAACTTTATT
Source organism: Knipowitschia caucasica (assembly GCA_964034765.1). Taxonomy (NCBI): domain Eukaryota; kingdom Metazoa; phylum Chordata; class Actinopteri; order Gobiiformes; family Gobiidae; genus Knipowitschia; species Knipowitschia caucasica. The sequence goes on from OZ035840.1 coordinate 14,046,361, forward strand.
AAACATAAATACTACATGTTAGTCCAAACAGAAATAGTATTGTGAACGTAAAATGAATAATCTGTCTTTATTTTACCAAAAAACACTTTATCTTTTGTATACTTAAAGGTGCAGTAAGCGATGTTGTTAGCTTAGCCGTAGCACCAACTCGAAAACCACTCCCCCCTCCCCTCGCCTCTTCATCAAACCAAACATCCAGCATTTTCTTTTCTTTATCACAACAGGGAGAGTGGAACGTGCAATTGGCCTTTTCTGTTCAGCCCTTTTTAGGTTTTACAAAATCCGATAACTCAGGTGCGCACACTCGCGAGAAACAGGAAGAGGGTGAAGGGGGTAAACCCATCCCATTGGTTTGTTGGGGATGAACGAATCCCATTGGTTTATTTTTATCGGTCCACTCCAAAATATGTTTTATTAATTTTTGGAGATTACAGTATAGGCATCTGGTAAATTCCATTACTATTTGAAAACACATGATAACTTTACTACTTTTAGGATTTAGGTACATTTTCCCACAATATTTAAAAAAAATTGTCTGGAAAAAAATCACTACTACATCTTTAAGTAACAGCCCTGTGAGACACTATTTGACACTTTGGGCTGAGAACTGCGGCTCATCCGTCTGAAAAAGCTGATCTAAAGATATGACAGTGGGCAAAAACTAGGGAGCGAACAAAACTGTTTTGAGAATGAGGAACGAGTTGGATTTTATGACATAGTCCAATTTGTTGTGGTTAGAAAGTTGTGTCCCCCAGCTTTAACTTATTTAAATGAATCCTGTTTGTGAGTTACAGTCCGCGCTGTAGCTGCTCCAGCGGTGGCTCTTCTCGGAGATGATTTGATTCAGTGAGAAAGTCATTACACAACCGCGATGGCCGCCCTCACACTGGGGTATTGTATTTTCTGGTGTAAGAGCCTGGTGACTGCACTTTCTCCCACATGCTGCCAACTACTGCCCGTCCATCATCAAAACAACATCAAGTCCAGCTACTCTTAATGATCCCCAAGGACCGTTGCCAAAAACCAGCTCAAGACTAATTAATCGCACAGGGTTATTGAACGTTTGAAAGAGCTGCTTCTCAAACTTTTCTTTTAACGTTTACTGTGGAGTTATAGCTTATAGTTTTGAGATAACTTTTGCTCCAGTTTTTTCAGTCTTGTCTAGTCTAGTTTAGTCTAGATTAGTTTGGGGGTTATAGTAGTCTTCATTGTCACTACAAGAGAAAGAAATACCATTTTTATCATCTTAGTCAGAGTTTTGTTCTGGTTTGTAATAGTTTAGTAACGTCTGGCAAACTTTAGACTAATCTGAATCTTAGTTCATGTATTGTTATCATTTCATCTGGGTGTCTTCAGACTGGAGGCGACATACTTGTGCTGCTTTTGAAGTGTTATTGGAGCTTACTGTGAAATTCTGTGAGTTAATGGAGCAGACAAATCTGTCAAGTTAAGAAAATTGCTGGCTAAGAATAGTGTTTGTTTTTACAAGTTAAAAATATAGCTTCAGCATTGACCTTTCATAACACAGCGCTATCAGGATATGAACTGGCCTCCGGTGACCACTGACCAGCTCCAGGCGAAGTGAGCAGCAGCAAATCTGTGGCCAAGATGCACAAGGAAAGCTGATGAACATCTGGAAGCAATGAAAAGTCGCAGAAAGCGCGGACCCACCCTCTCCCCGAGCTCTTGCACTCATTTTTTCTCTTTCACAAGTTTAATGAAATTATAAAATTGGTTTATTGTGCAATGTGTGAGCCATTTGGTTGCAACAGAAATCTCTACACCAACAACAGTGTGTGTCACAGTGGAAAGAAGATAGGACTATAATGTATACATCTGAACTGCACAGCCAAAGTTAGTTTGCATTTGTATATTTCATTGTTAGCAGGAATATAGAATCAAAGTACTAAACTGGACTGTGATGAGAAGGCGCTGACTGCACACCGCTCCTGAGGACACATGTGTGACCAAAGGAGCGCCAATAGCCCAGTTATTAATCTTCTGGTCCCAAACCAATACGCTTCTTTACACATCCTAATATGATTTGTAGCTGTTATGGCATAGCCTCTGTACAGAGCAGATTTGCCCATGAACCAGGGATGCTCTGAACAAAAAGACGCGCACCGGCGATGCACGCGCCTCGGTTGACACATTCCTGAGGACGCTGGGTGAAAACAGTGTGTTTTTGATTTTGCATTAAGTTCAAAGCTCAAAGATAACGCGAAATAAACTGAAGCCGCGTGTTTGTCGACTCCAGCGCGCTGTGCGTTCGCGCAGGGAGGAGAGGAGCGGATGGGCTGCTCCGCGGCTTTACAAAGAGAAGTCAGACTGGAGCAAGCGCCTCGTCCACAGCGCAACAAAAGCAAGTGCAAAAACAACAACAAGACATCTGCAGCAGAGACATTACAAGTTCACGTTGTGCCTTACCTGTCCCGTAGATCCGTGCAGCCGCCTCGGCCCAGGGGCGCTCTCTGACACAGACAAAAACACTGCAGCCAAGATGCTCCGTCCGCTCCCCGCTCCCCCACCCCGAGCCTCTTAAAGGGCCAGCGCCACATCCACATCCACGCACACGGGTCTGCAGGCTGTCTCTCAGCCCCCTGACCTCTGCAGCCTGCTGTCCTCATGACCCACATCTCTGTGCACACGACCCAGTTATTGACAAATAGTGGATGTGAGAGATAAATAAACGAGATGAAACTTTGATTTCTAAAGGCGCAGTATAATGACTCAAGGCATATCATATACTGTAATGGATCAATATGAATAAATTAGGCACACCCAATTAGGAATACAACCATGGGTTTGAGAATGATGAACAAGGTATAACCATATAGATTTATAATTTAAATATAAACATTTAGTTTGCTTTTTTATCATTCTAATACATAATTTGTTTTGATAATCACTTTGAATTACTAAACGCCCATTTTTCCAACAATTCTGTGCTTATGTAATCTCTTTAAAGATTCAAATTACATTAAGTTGAAGGCTGTGGGAAACTAGGGCAACAATGACAAGTAGGTTTTCTAAGTCCCCTCTTGGCCTTTATGTATGTGCATAAACTGGTGAATGTTTACTTCTTCAGAGTTTTAGTGTAGAGCCAAAAGCCAAGGCTGGAGTCGTTAATCTAATCAGTGCTGCTTCACTTGTTCAGTGCCATTAGTTTAACTCGAGCTTAATTGTAAAAGTAGGAGCCACAAACACTGAATGTGTACACAGATAACAGAGCCTTTTAAGGAAAACACAGCACTAAGAACAAGGAATATTAAATATATATTCTCTGGATCTTGATTTAATAATATAATATATCATAATGTACAGTAGGAGTAAAGTAAATGTTACAAAAACACTCAAAAGTGTAGAAAGAAGAATTTTAATAGAAAGCAGTCAACATGTAAATAAATAAAACATTCACTAAAGAGTAAAAAATATTTCCAGGTTTGTAAAAATGACATGCGTCGTTTAGAAGTACAGTGTTGTGCCACAGTTGACTTTTATAGTAGTGCAATACAAAGATACAGTAAAATACATCTTCTTTACATCTCCCACAGCTCTGCAGAGCTGCAGACACATACATTTGATATTTGGAGTGCTTGTTTAAAACAGTCCAAGATAAATGACTGTAAACCTCACATGAAAACGCATTAAGGCATTAGTAAGAGTTTGGTTTACATATTTTATACACTTGAAGTTGAAGAGCATCGTTTTTTTGTGACAATTTATGAGAGCACAGTGCGTTACTAGAATATTTCACAGTAAAAAAAAGTCTTATACAGTGATCTGCAGGAATAAGCCCCCGTTGAGGCCCAATTTTGGATATCCAACTTAAACAATGTGAAAAAATGAACAAAAAAGATGGCTCTGACATAGAGTAGATGGAATGTAAGATATTTGGTATTACCCCCAAACTAAGGTAAAATAGACTTTACAAGACGTTAACATTAATATTTGGAATGTTGTATTTTTGTTTTGTAGCTCTTCCCCTGAGCTACAGTGTGCCCCATGTTATCTTTCAGTGCTATCTAAAAATGCATGCTTGGCTTAAGCCTCAACGTAAAAGGAACAATCAGATCCAAAAATTTAAAAATGTAGCCAGCATTATCACATATGGCATCTGGTGCTGTACAATATTGAGCAGCTCTTTGGGGGGAGGGGTCTATAAATAATGGCGTTTACAGTGCAGATAAGCCCCATCATAAACAGTGTAGTGGTGTTTTGATAGAGGTGTCAGAGAGCAGACTGGTCAAGTGGAGGGCTAACATGCTAATAGCCGACAAGTGTTGTGTGTTTGGCCTGCGTGAGGACAGCTACAGAGGATTAGAGAAAGACTGGGTGGCCGGCTGAGGGGGACGGAGCTCGGGACAGTTGCTGCTCCGCGGGAGGGGGGGGGGGGCACAGGCGGGACGAAGCGATGTCTTTAATGCTTGTTTATTTGAGCTGTCGACTTGTGTGAGGTTTCAGCAGTCGACCCGGCGCAGACTGGAGCGGCCGAACGAGTTTCTGCCAGAGAGACGACAGATGTACAGTGTGTTAGTCTGCAGAGGGGAGGGGGGGGCGTATATGTAGAATTATGATCCATGTAGAAGCAATGCACATGATTCATTACTTTCATTATGCAAGAAGTAGCACCATCAGTTTTGTCTTGGCACTAGAGAAAAGGCTGCAAGTACTACTGTGGACATTTACAAGACTTTTAATAGTCTATATTGAACATGTTTTAAAAGGTCAGCTTGACACGGTCTTCAAAGATAGTGAGACAATCAGCATTTTTGCCTAGATATAAAATGATCTACATTCTTTGTAAACTCCAAATTGTGTGTGTCCATGTGGCAGCGATAATCTGAGACACAATCGCGGTCAACACTAAGACAACACTAAGACAATAAAGCCATATTTACACATGCAGCTAAACTTAGGAATTTATGTGACATTTTTCCATGAGGTCAGGTGTAAGCAAAGCCAGAACCTTTTTGAAGCCAGAACCAAGGAGGAATATCCAATGATGGCTTATGTTGAAACTACTGTGTGGATCTATATGAACCATTAATAATACTATTGTTCTTACATTAAACGGTTATCTTTTTTTAAGTAAACACAGTATTTATGTTGGCTGTGTGTGATTAAAATAGAAATAAAATAAGAAAGCGAGAGCATCTTTACAGCAGTCTACATATAGTGAGAGATGCGTCTGGGAACTGCTGTAGTCTGCATGCTTTGTAAACTCTGCTGATCATTCATTTTTGTTCATGTAGCAGCACTAATAAACACGTGTTTTTTCAGAGACGTGCTCCTGGGCTACCCTCGCATCATGGCATTTTCTTCAAGAGCCAAATGATGCCGGGTTCTGCGAATGTGAATGTGATCAGTCCTGAGAATTTGCATGTCATTATGGCTCCCAGTAAAATTCAGGATTGATTTTAAGATTTCAGTGCTGACCTTCAGAGCCGTAAATGGTCAGGCCCCCCAGTACATCCTGAACCTTTTGAGCCTGTACTCCTCTGGCCGCACTCTCCGGTCCTCTGGCCAGAACCGGCTTGTGGTCCCCAAAACCCATTATAAGACTCGAGGGGACCTGTCTTCAGTCTGTTGCCCCCAGACTGTGGAACACCCTGCCCCTGTCCCTACATCTGGCCGACTCTGTGGACTCTTTTAAAAAAGGCTTGAAGACTTATTTATTTAAGAAAGCTTTTAGTTGATTGGGTTCTCACTAATGTCACTTTTACGTACATGTGTGTAAATACATTTTATATTGTTTCGTCTTTGTCCACTGTCCTGTACAGCACTTTGTGATTTTTATCTGTGAAAAGCGCTTTATAAATAAACTTTACTTACTTACTTACTTACATTATGTGCACTGCAACATTAGCAACTGAATATAATGATGGTTATAATGTTCATTCATGTCAAACCATCAAAACTACAACTATTGAAACGGTTATTGACAGAATGAGAAATAATCTAAGCCTGCCATTTCAATCCATTCGAGCTTGAAAAGTATTAGCAAATCTAGCTTGATTTGAATCGCTAGAAGCCATTCCTTGAAATCGCTGTAAAGCTGGGGATTTCCACACTCTCTACTCTACGTGTTGTCCTCAGCAAGATCCTTCTAATAAATATAATTAACTTTAAGCGTCATAATAAAACGGCGCTCTGTTTTAAGCCCGCTGTTTGGCAGGTGCTGCGAGCTCTGAATGTGTTTTTAATTAGAAGCCCAGCGGTCCGCAGACCATCACATGCAAATGTTGAGCCGACGCCAAGCGCAGATAGAACCAGAAACATATGGCGGAGATAGCTTCCCAAGTCAAACAAGCTGCTCCGCTTTAATCCCAAGGCAGAGTACGCGTTGAATGTAAAAGTTATGAATCCCACGTTTGCTGCGACAGTTTCACAGGGCTTCAAGGCGAGATTTACGTTCAAGTTGTGACATTTGGTGGACTCGATTTGGCGACAGACGTGTCTTTGAGCTGTGTGTGTCATACAACTTCAGATTCGGTTACAGCACGGAGTAAGTATGAGCTCATTATGTGGGTCTTAAGAGTGGGCGTTTTATGTGTGTGTGTCTCTCGTTACCTTTGTATTTGCACAGTCTGAGCCGGCAGCGCTTGATACAACTGTGGGATTTTGCGGTTTATCAGCGGGCCCAGCGCTTCTTTTAACTTATTGTTGTTTCTCTCCAGCTCCTTATGGTACTCCTTTTGGTCCGGACCAATCAGGGTTTTGTTCTTCTTCAGGGCATCCTCGCACCTGTGTTAAAAAAAAAAACAAAGTAAAGGGAAGGCCCGGGTTTAGCGGCTGTGATTAGTTGCCCGGCAGGATCCATCTGGTGCGGCGTGTGTCATCACCTCTTAGTGAAGTCTTTAAAGCAGAGGCGCAGTTTGTTGTGATGGCGGAAGAGTTTGGGGTCGTCGGGAATGTCAGACAGAAAGACCTGCGCCACCTCGAGGGGGCCCTGCGCCGGGAGGAGACAGGGTTACATGAGAGCTCTGGAATGTGCGTCACTGCAGCTTTAATCTCCAGCCAGGGAACAGTAAACCCAGACAATGTACCCCTTAACGTTGTAGGCCTGTGCTGATAGAAACAAATATGCTGAATCTTGCAACATAGATGAAACGGAACAAGACCTCGCACCACAATAAGTGCCACAAGATTAAAGCTGGGGTCTATTTATCTATAGCTGTAAACCATTTGGTCCTAGCAGGGCGAAAAGTAACATTTTGTGAAGATATCAGATCACAACTTACAGCCTTTATCTTATTCAAGCTTAGTGACTAACAGGGCTTTTTCTTACAATTCTGCAAAAGATAACAGTCATTCTATTTGACCTTTTGGGCCGAGAGATGAATGGCTGAGCAAGAGTGTTCCTCGCTTTTACACTATAAATTCTGACAAAATATGATCTAAAGAAAGATTCAAAAACAAATGCACACAAAAATTGAGGGATTTTGATTATTTCTTTATACATTATATTCTTTATTATATATTTTGTTGTGGTTTGAAAGTTATGTACCCGAGCTTTATTAGATTATCATTATTATTAAATGCAGAAATTTCAATAAAATGAACAGATATTACCCATACCATTACAAAGGGTCGGAACACATATCCTTAGCTGCAGAGAGCCAAGTCATCTTTACCACCCCGGCAATAGGGAGTATTGTGCATGAGAGTATGTGTGTTCGTTGTAGGCAGGGTTGAGCAAAAAAACTTGACGAATTGAGTTGAATTTTAGTGTGTGGATGGTACGTATCCCGAGATGACCCGTGGTGTTGGCGGGTATGCACTCTCTGAGTTCACGTTCTAGTTTATACATTATTTCTTTCCCAGAACAGGGCCACTCAAGGCTCACAAAAAAGGGAAATTGTGTAAATGTACTCAGGCAATCACTTTGTTGCTATCCAGGTCAAATTCAAACAAAATCTCAACCAATTATTACTAATTCCTCAACTTTGGCAGTGACACCGCTACATAGTAATAAGTAGTTAACAAGAAATTCCATTATTGTCATTAAAGCAGTCTCAATTGGACTTATTTCTTAGAATGTCGGGGAAAGTTTGTGGCCTTCTAGGTTGAGAATCACTGCCTGGTGTTGGATAGATGAACTGAGCAGAGGGGTGTTCAGGCTTTTGATTTTTTAAGTAACTGGGAGAATCGAGTTTCGGTCTGAGCAGCTGCTGTTACCAGAGGAAACTGACCTGGTTGACGGTGGTACCCACACAGCCCTGGAGAACCATCTGAAGCATCTTTGAATCGGCTGGTTCCTGGTTTGTGGCGAATGCAAGCTCCTGTGTTTTCTTCTGCATGTCCTCAATGGCCACCTCCATAGGGACAAGAATAATCTGCAAAACACAAAGATTACAATATGTAATCAAAAGGAGTTTAAGGGAACTTCTTTGTAGTAAAATTCTTGTTAAAATTTGAAATCGAAAATGTAAACTTTCCAACACGCCGTGTGCAGTGTTGGCCCCTCACCTCCTCTTTGTGGATGACGTTGATGCGCGTCTTGATGTAGGGGAAGGCGTGCGACGTGGTCAGGATGGTTTTGCGCTTGTACTGTTCGTGCAGCTCTCCGTGTGCGCGTCCGTCCAGAGTGAAGGGCGTGCAGTACATGAACGTGCGCAGGTTGTAGTTTTTGTCGAAGTACGTGATCCGCTCTTTCAGCTCGTACGTGTCGAAGTAGGGCTCCACGTACGTAATCTGGAGGTAGGCCTAAAGGAAACATTATAACACAAGAGACATGGAGAGCCTGAGAGGGAAGGTTCTACATTATGGATCTACATCTATGGATACAGAAGTGAAAATCCCCATTCATTTTCCCAGAAAGAGTTTTTGTTTTGTGTTCAAACCGTTTGATTCTCTGATCTGTGTTGGCCTCCGAGATGACTACTGTTGTGAGTTAGGGCAATACAAGAATAAATTGAATTGAATTGAGCAGAAGGTACAATGGATGCAAATTAGCAATGTAACTTTTAACCACAGCCCATTTAGTTTTCATCCTAAAAAGATAAGTTCACAACAGATATTTAATTTAAAAATTGGTCTTGCGGTCATTTATTATTATGTTAGCCCCCCAAAAAAGCATTCAAACTAACTTTTTTTAATGTTTTTGGGAATCCCCTTGAGATTTTTTTTTGGGGATTTTCCAAATCCGTGAGGTGGGGGGGTTCCTAGATTGTCATAAAACTACCGATTAAAAATGGAGATAGACTGAAAAACTATGGCTGTATGCTTTCAATCAAATGTTATGATGACTTTGTAGGTATCATTTTTACTTCCAGAGGTCACAGTCCACAACAGAAATGAATGAAGAGTTATGTAATACCAGAGCAGATACTTCATACAACTATTGCTCAAAAAGGCTCGAAAATACCTTGTTTGGATCAAGTTTGTATTTATCAATCGGGTTTGACCCCTTGATAATTTCCACCGCGTCATCCCCGAATCTCTCCGAATAAAACTCCTGCAAGTATTAAGAAGTTTATAAATACATCAGTCATAAATCATCAGTGACAAGTTGATTAGCTCCATGACTAAGAGGAACATGCCTCGAGTCGGTGGGAGATCTCGGCTAATTTGGTGATTGATGGCTCTTTGTAGACAAACTCCTGTTCGTCCAGGTCTCCGAAGCGACAGCCATAAAACCCAACGCGAAAGTAGGTCCCAAACATCCTCTGTGCCCTGAAAAGGTTAAAAGGAAATGACACTTACTGCTGAGATATTGACTTGAGTGATGTGTTTTTCAGCAGTAGAGTAAAATTAGCTTGGTCAAAGGATGTCAAACTTACCATTTTGGTGCCATTGGGAGAAGGACGAGGAGAGGAAAGGAAAACAGTGTGGTTATTTACAAATCATAATATGGATAGAAATCATATACATACTGTATAAAGGGTAATGAAGGAATTTGTTTTTACCTCCCATCCTGAACTCTGAAAATCAAAAATAAAACAGCAAATTAATTTATGAAACCATTTTATGTGCTTTTGGTTTTAAATAGAATGATATATTGGCCACCAGATCAAGGTAACATTTTTAATATTGTTCAGAAGTTGTTCAGCTAAAAGTATATGATATAGACTACATATAAAGTGACATATGTCCAACCATTGCTGTTATGATTTTGATAATTATGACTTGCAGTTCATTTAGAAAATATTCAAATTTTCTGAAAGTTTTTTTTTTTTTCATTAGTCTCATTCTATGCAACTCACTTGATTGTAGACTTTATTGAAGGCGTCTTGCAGTTTCCCGTGGACAGTGGCTAGCTTCTTAAACTCTCGGTTGGCTTCGTGGATGGGCAGCAATATCTTGTAGACCTCGTTTATGGCTTCATACATCCCGGCCTGTGTTTACAGAGGGAGGTGGGTTTCCATAAGCAGTCAATCACAGCCCAGGCCCCTCGGACTCGTCACAGGGGGAAAATGAGTCTCACCATGTTGAAAGAGGCAGCTGCTTGCTCCAAGAGGCCGACCAAACCAGACTCACTGAAGTACTTCCCGGCACAGATGCCCTCCTCCTCAGGGGACAGGACGTCATCGGATACAGCGGACTCCTCCAGCGCGTTGGAGGAGATGGTCTATGGAACAGAAAACAATGGAACGAAATGGAAGATTTGAGAATTGCACATTTAAGTCAGAATAGTTCATGTAGTAAAGTTCTAAGAAGAATTATAAGCAGAAAATACATATAGAAACGAACAACTTTTGTTTTGGGATCTTGGCTTATTAGTTTGAGGTTCCCTTGATACAACATTCACAGGCTGGATTTAAATTACGATGTGCCTATTTACCCAGTACCTAACTTTGAAACCACAATCACTAGTTTTCACATGCATGTATTTCTAGCCTCTGTCACATTGTTAGATCAGCTTCTAAGAAAAAAAAGAAAACCAGCACTCATGCAGCCAATCAACTCCTAGAATGTAAAAGATTAAAAGAAAAGACATCATGTTGTGTACTATGATCACAAAATGGTACCTAAAAAGTCTGTTGAGATGACAAAATGTAGGAACTCCAGCTTTAAAATAACACGCTTAAAACATAGATATAGCTGTGAAAATGCACTGACCTGAAATGTGACACAGCCGATGGGCAGATAGCGACAATCCTCTAGCATGTTGAGGTATTCTGCCACCAGGGCGGCGCTGTGGACCAGGCAGTGAGCAGCCTCGGCGTGGTTCCCCCTTTCTGAGTGCTTCCCCGCCATATTCTGCAGCCACGTGAGGCGCAGGTCAGGCGAGTTCTGGTAGCCTTTGGCAATTCTGCAGAAATAACATCAAAGATTTAGTTTCTATGGTTAATTTTTGATGGCGGACTTCAGACACGGGTCCGCACCTGTACATCAGATCAAGGAGCATCTCTGGGTCCTGCTGGTGCTCCTTCATCTTCACGGTGTCGGTCAGAATCATGTGCAAGTTGAACACAAGATCTTGGACCTGGTTGGAAACAAGAGGCATGACAGTAATCCAAGACTGGTTCTGGAGGAAGTACTTTAATTTGGCCCAGGAACCAAATACAACAGAAGTAAAAACTATTGCAGCGCAGCAATTTACTTTTAAGAGCTATTAAAGCAAGTATAGGAAAAAGGAAATTGTTTACTGGTGTTCTACAGACTGAATACATTTCTCTAGAGGTTTTTGTTTGTAGGCCTCAATTTTCTCAAACTATACTTTGAACAAATACAACTACTCATTAGTAATTTCAGACTTCTCTCCAAATACCTGCTCTCAAAACAAGTGAAGTGGAAACCTGAAGAGTAGATTTTGTATTCCATTACATTTCATCATTTTCTCTAAACCAGTGGCTCCAACCTATGGCTCAGACCTGGGGCTCGGGAGATACCAGTAGCTCACCACCCCCCTTTCAGGTAGCTCCCCGAAGGATTTAGACATGAAAAAAATCAAATAATGTGCTGAATAGTTTCAAATTTATTATTCACGTTGTTCACAACTATAGCTAAATGCAAACTTACTTTGTGCAGTTGTGACAAGTATGTGATAATAAAGACTGATTCAGTACTGTCATTATCAACACTATATAAACTCATTTTTCAAAAGACCGCTTAGGGGAGTAGCTCTCTCCAGGGGGGAAAGGTTGGAGACCCCTGCTCTAAACTGACATCTCTAATCAATAATTCACCTGTTCAGGGAAAGGAGTGTCCCGCAGCTCCAGATCCTCTTCTGCATAAGTCAGTATCGTCTTTAGCGAACGACGAAGATGTTCCTCATTAAAAGTTTGAGACGTCCCGACCAAAGACGACAGCGACATTGTGACCTGCATCTTTACTCGAGCAAAATTCTGATGAAAATGAACAAAAGCAAATACGCAGATTAGTGAAGATCTTTTCGTCCGATGTAAATATTCTTAACTTACGTTCCCTATTTCAAAGTTTTGCCTCATGAGCAGATAGAGGGAGGCGGAGGCGTGGCTTCTGACGGAGCCCACGCTGCTGCTGCAATGACGCAGGAGACGTAAACAAAGGTCTGCACACAGCTCCGTGTCTTCTTCAAACAGCATCTCTGGGAACTAAGCACAGCAGAGACGCAAAGTCATATCTTACAACGGGCTACATGGTGGGCCCTTGTTTATTGCGGGGTTACGTTCTAAAAACAACCCACAATAAGCAAAATCTGCAAAGTTGCAGCACTATGTTTTAAACCTGTAAAGCCCCTCATCATACACTTTATACACTTTTCTAACCACATGAACTCAGGATTTCTGAAGTGCGATCGCTGAGATATCAGCGCAGATATTGCTTGATATTGCAAAATACAGCTGCACTGTGCCGAGGGGCAGGAGAAGAACTGTGGGCTACAAAAACACGCTGTTGTCCTCTGAACTAATCACAGCGGTGAACACAAGCCTCAACACCTTTGTGACTTCAAAAAAAGATAGCGGTTATACTTGCGGTTATGTGATGTTGTATATGAATGTTGTTGACACATGAGAAGCAGACTGTCAAGAAAAGCACGCACAAAAAAACTGCCGCTGTGATACAGTCTGTTTTTTACCGACAGAAAGTACAATGTTGTAAACAAAACCAGACCACATTTTATCTTCTGCATACTACATCAAAAAAGAGCCCTGTGAGTCACCATGTGATGCTTTGGGTTAAGTGAGAGTATGAGTGAGGACGGTCCTCTTTTTCACTTTTCTGTTTGAAAAAAATGAATGATTGATAGGATATAATTGATGTGAAAGTGTTGATAAGGAACTAGACAAATTATATTTTTTATCAAAAAAAATTTTGTGATTTGAAAGTTCGATAACTCTGATTTCAAATCAAAGCCCATTCTTCCTCCCCAACCCTGCAACATTTGTCTAGAAAAATGTATCTTAGTTTTGGCCCAAATAAAAATAAATGGATTGCTCATAAACTAAAACAAGAGTACCTTATACACGAGTGCTCTTTGTGTAGTGAAGCAGTGCTGCAGGAAGAGGGCGCTCTGGTTGCCTGCCATGCTGTGGAGAAGCACTCTAAGCACTCCACCCAGAACACTCTCCTTCAGCTCTGAGGCCACAACAGTCTAGCGGGAAAAGTCGACTCAGTTAAAAAGAATCAATAACAAAAATAAAATATATGATACTGTTTTATTGCAATACCTTGACTACAATCTCCAGTGTGTCCAGCACAATTAGAGAGGCTTCCGTGGCCAGGTTTCCATCCACCACAGACTCTTGCTCCACTTCAATCTTAGATCTAACACAAAAGATACATTGCGTGTCGCTAATAGTACCGGTATGTAGTAAAAGGAGCATAAACCTTCAAAAACAACATACTTATCAACTCTTTCTGCGTTTGGTTTCCAGTGTGTAACATTTTTCCTCCATCGCACGTTCTCCTGGCTGCCGTAAGGACTCCTCTCTGCAGAGAAAATAATTTATTCCAATAATTAGGTCCATTAATACTCGAACACATCAATCTATAACAGCGCCACTTAGCCTTTTACCTCTGCAGCGACGAACCATCTCCTGACGCGCCCCAATTGTCCCCAAAATGGCCTCCTCCAGTCGCGCCTTCATGTCCTGAGACTTTTTAAAGGTCAGGCTGTTCATTCTCTCCAGAACCTTCCTGCCCTGAACACAAAGCATGCATGAAATATAGGAGCGTTTTTAACAGCTGTGGAAAATTCTAACGTGTCTTTTTACTATGTTAGTCTTTTTGGGCAATGACAGTCAAGACTGTGCCTACTTACTTTAAACAATAGTTTCAGTATATACATTATAAGTATTTACACTTGAGTATCTTTGTTTTGTGTGGTTATCTTTGTTTTGAGTGGCATCTTACTCTGTACTGTGTGCTATGACACTGGAATTTCAAACATTGGCTTCTTTCTTAACCTTTTAGAAGACGACCCATATAAGTAAGTAAGTAAGTAATCTTTATTTATATTTCACAGACCAGAGTCACAAAGCGGTTTACAATTGTTTTTTTTTTTTTTTATACTGTATTGTTTTGTTTTAGTAGTGCTCTAGCGATTTTGCCTGTTTGATAATAGATACACACATGATAAAATAAAAATACTATTTCTCCCTAATAATTTTTGGTTAGATGCAGAATATAATATGCTTTGAATGATGGCTTATCTGGCAGAAACAAATGCTAGGCAAAGGGTCAGTAAGGTTCTTAACGCTGCACTAACTGACTTTGGGATTTTGAAGCAGCGGACTCGCTGGCCTCTCTTTCTGCTCCCCTCCCCGCACCCACGAAGCTATCGCCCCCACACACACCCACTGTTGTTGACGGAGCTAGCGTCTTCCAACATGGATATTATGGATATATGGATTTGCACGTGGATGGCGTGACCATAGAACGACAGAACCGGGAAGCACGGAAGAACGAGACTTTTTTTTGGATGGCTGTCTCGTTGTGTAAGCAGTAACCGGTGACGGAGACACGAAGCTTCAGGTTAGCTCCGCCGCTTGTTGTGCTAACTCAGCCGTCTAAGCTAACGGACCTGTAGATTTCTCACAAAAGTGGGGGCTAGTGGTGCGCTGTGATTGGTCACAATCTGCGACCCGAAACAGATTCTCTTCCTTGTTTCATCAAAACTCGATCTAAAATATAATGTCATGCCAGCACAAATCTGCGCTACTTTTTCTTTAAAAGGACGTATATACCAATGCACTGCATGGACATGGATAGCATTTTTGTAATGAATATAAAAATAAAGTCAGTTAGTGCAGCTTTAAGGGAAGTACCTTGTATTCAAAGCAGGATGTGCACAGGTGCAGCAGATCCAGGAGACGGTTGATTTGCAGAATGGATAAATCAGAAACCCATCTTTCCAGGAGCGAGGCGTCAGCGTTCTTCAGCACCCAGAGGAAACACACTAACAGAGTCCGACTGCACTCTGCCGACAGAGAGCTGGGCTGTCTCCCAGGCTGAGGCAACAAAACACAAGTGTAAGGTCAAGTCTATCACACACAAAGAAAAAAGATATCATCTGTAGGCATAAAAATGTATAGGCCACAAGCATTAAACAATAAAGTAATGTTCCTATGTTTAAGCAGGTGTAGGCGACAGCAACAAATATTGTAAGGGACAACGGAAGTGTGTTCGCTATTGTTGTTACGCTGAAGTCATTGGACACAGAGGATGAGTAATGTCATTCCTGGTGTGTCAAATCCATGAAACCAACTAACAAGGTTCTCAAGATGTAAAATGTGATACTTAGAGAAACCAGGCCAGAACACACATTACTAACAGTGGGACACTGATCTTTGACCCGTCTTTGTGGAAGGTCCAGGAGCAGCTTGACCGCCACTGAGGCACTCACCGCCGTTGGCAGCACAAACGCATTGGGTTTCACATGTGGCAGTGGCGAGCCTGCGATTGCCATGGCAACAGACTGACTGATGGTGTTGCTGCCATCGAGGTCGGAGTCGTCTGCATAGGCCACTGTGTGCCGGGTCCGGGCAGACGAGTCTGAGGGATTTAAAAAACAGACTGTATCGACAGAAATAGTACAAATATGAACAGACTTTGAATTTGAGTTGAACATCTCTTGTCCTGGACTAATCCAAATTAATTCATTCATTTTTCAATTAGTTTGAATTTAAGTAGTCTTTATTTTAATGCACAGACTTTAAACATAATCAACACTTCATGGCACCAATGCTTTGGTTTGAAAGTACACATAGTCAACATGACCCGAATATTGATGAAGTAAAAATAATCTCGATTCGTGGTCCTAATCTAAAACAAACCAATACAACATAATAATTACAGACCATGAAATAGCAACATAACTGTTCATTAGAAAAGATATACTTAAAAGTGCATGACAAACTAAGACGTTTATAAATATATATTTTGGTATACACAAATGATGATTATTACTATTTTTATTATTATTTCCTATTCCACCTGAGAGCTTAGGTATATACTGATGACGCACTCACTAAATCCCAGTCCTACTAAAAGAGCACCACTCTTATACAAGTCTTCTGAGCAGAAAAGGGTTGTGAAAGTTGTACAAACCACAGAAGTCGTAGAGCTGGGGCAGACTCTCCATCACCACGGGCAGAAGGGGCAGATAGAGCTGAGCCACGTGAGCTTTGACCTGAGAGTCACTAAAGCGCGGGTCGGCGTCATGGCTACACAGCAGGGAGTGAACCGCGCTAATGGCCTTTTTATGGAGGAAGAAAGCCCTGTGGGTGGAATAAAAAGAAAGATTCAGCCCATTTAATTCAACTCAGAGTTTCCTTAGTGTCATGCTGCGCGCAATTTAAAAGATTCTGATGGTGCCTTCAAGGGAACCAAGTAAATTTAAGTTATTTGTTTCATGTGATGGAAAAATGTACCCTTCACTCTCCGGGTCAAGGATGAGAGAGAGCTCGCAAAGAAGCAGCCCTGACAGGAAGTGCTGCTGTCGAAACGGGACGGACAGATCGAACATGCTGGCCACGCCCTGGTCTGGAGCCACGCTGGAGAAGGCAGAGCTCTGGGAAACAAAAACGTGAAGCAAGTTTATCAAAATGAATAGAAAAATTTAATATACTACTTGCGAGTGAACACTTTTTATGTTTTATAAAAGGATTCCTACAGGTCTCTTCAAGTCAAATGCAAATATTTTTCAGAATTTGTTTCATTTTCCTTTTCACGCTGTGCTGGAATTATGTCAACACAAGACATAATCAAAACATGTCAACAACTATAGTAAATACAGCAAAGAAAACCTCCAGAGCTGTATGTATGCCATAAAAACAAATTATCGAGGCTCAGAATATTAAAGCACATGCAAAGGATCACTGAAACAAGTATTGGAGAAGGTAAATCTTAAGTTTTTGAAGAAATGTTTTCATGTACCGGTGGTAATACATCTATTAAGGGTCACATTTGTATTGTGTTCTTTAATAATGTGTAAACGCTTTGTAAATAATTGAGGTGACATTAATTTCTGCAGCTCTACTGATGTAACATGTACCTGTGAAGTTGTAGAGGAAGTGGAAGGGGACGGGGAGGCCGGGGGGCTCAGAGTGGAACACGGCAGGTTGAGGATGACATAGTGCTCGTGACTGCAGACAATACGCATGAAATCCATCCTCAGGGCGTTCAGAGCACTAGGGTTCTGAGACGTGTGCAGCTTGTTTGAAATCTGGTGAAATGCGAAGCACAATTTAATACAACAAAAACAATAAGCGGCGAGACGAAAGGAAGAGCTGCAGACACCTGTTTGTAGTAAGTGCGGATGAGGTTGAAAACAAAGCCACGGTCCATAAGAGAGAGCAGGTCGTTCAGGAAGAAGGCCAGACTGCTGTTCAGCCGCTCCACCAGCTCCACATCCTGACAGCGGAACAACACTAATCAACCACAAGAGACATGGACTAATATAGACAGAATGTTGTGGTTAAAATGTTACCTTGTGATATCGAGTGGCAACGTCCGCGCTGATGGCACAAACTAGTGCTGCAACGTCATCCACAAAACGGTCAGGGAAACGCTGCTTTCTGGGAATGTCTAATTTCGAGGTCAGGAATAAGTGGTGGGCCATGCTCTTCGCCTGGTCAACAAGAACATTATTCAAGCTCCAGTATACAACTAATGAGAGGAATGATCTTAGAGCAACAAACCATGAGCTGGAAGAAGAACCAGGCCTGCTGCAGAGCCGCTTCTCTCACTGTGCTGTTGCTGACCACCCACTGCAACGCCAGCTCCTCGTGGAGCAACTACAGGTGACCACATACATACAATTGTCTAGTATATTACTGTCAAAGTCAGAATCTGCCTCTAAAATTACTGTTTTCTTAAAAACGTTTTAACCAATCTTGTTTCATATAAATATGCTGAGGGCCTTATTGCACCAAAGTACAGTCAGTTCCATATAAATCGACTTAGACTCTGAGGAGCACAGAGGCCGACCTCCTGCTGATGCCTAGAGTCAGGACTAAACATGGGGAGGCAGTGTTTCAGATTTATGCAGCTAAAATCTGGAAAGAAAATTCTGAATATGTGAGACAGGCTTTTTAATGCACTGTGGTTAATCATGATTTTAATACCTTGATGGTAATGTTTCTATTGTTGCTTTGTTCAGCACTTGTTTTGTGTATGAACTGAGCTATACAAATAAACTTGCCTTGTCTTGCCTAACTAGGTGACTCAAAGAAACGTAGGATTACGTGTTTGATCAGTGTGTTTTTAAGGGAAGTGAGTGGTTTACGCACATTAGCTTTTGCTGCCAGTGTTTTCAGCTCAATACTAAGAAAATGTGGGTTTCAAATTTCAACACATTTTCAACAGCTGAAGAGGTGACTTTGGATAGCCTTTAGTCCAAAAGTAAAACACAAGTTACAAAACATAAATTTTACTACCTACCAATATTTAACTATAAGTAAATGTTTACCAATACTAAATAAAGTTTTTATCAACCATTACATGTATGATTATTAAACATTGGTGATCCTGCTGCCGAATGGACCAATGGATTCAGTGAGTTTTTATTATTGTATTCTCTGTCTTATAATTGTTTGACCTGCTACTGGGGAATTTATATTTACGAGACAACTGCTGTGGTGATGTTGGGCTATATGCAAACATATATAAAATGAAAAATAAATGAATTATACTTCAGCAATTGTTAATTGCTTTTAAAACCAAGTAATACATGACATCAACACAAAATGTATAGTATTGTGATGTGAGTTAGTGATGTCGAAGGAATGTTAGCACACACATTTGAGTGGTTTTCAGTTTTACCTTTTTGGCAATCTGCCTTGTGGGCACTGAAAACAAGGCCACGCTGTCCAGAAAAGCAGACATGCGATTGCCGGCGATGTCGTTTGCCTGACATGGAGTAGTGGTGCGATGGACATAGAAATGAGCACAAAGTGACGTGAAAATGGGCGAATGATGAAATGAGGCGTGATGAGAGAGATCTGAGCTAATGTCAGTCCGGAAATATCAGATGAAGACTGTTAGGAAAGCTTTGACAGGTTTGGACAAGGTGTAGCCCTGAGATAGCCCGACATGTAGCTATTGGACGGCAACGACAGACAGACATGGCTTGAGTGGAGTTATTGTTAGTTTGGAAGGAGGTGAGGAGAGGTATGAGAAGGTGGGAGGGGATTTGGCACCTGCTTGAGATCACAGCTGGAGTTTGGGTTCCGACGCAGGACAGATCTGGGGCCACCGGGGGCATAAGCAGAGTTTACCCAGGAGTGAGAGCGGTCAATGCCCTGCCAAAGCCACCGGAGGAGAGGAAGAGACACAGAGCAGCAAGGGTAGGGTAATTATCAATCAGGAGCAACATTAAGACTCAATTAAAGTGACGATCAAGGAAGCCGAACAGAACAGGGAGGCAAGAGTACGGGGGGAGACAGCTGAAAAGCCAAGACATTGGATATAAACAAAAACAGTATGTGAATCCATTGAACATAATCAATACATGGAACAAATGCATAATTACAGAAATAATACAAGGTTACACAAACATTTTAACATTGTGTCAGTCATACTACTACTAAAGGGAAAAAAAACCATTACACAGTTACTATTAAGTAAAAAAAATTAAAAAAAAAAGTAAATGCAACGTAAAATAAATACAAAATTCATAAAAACTTGGGCTGATTGTTTAAAATGATTGTTATCTAATGCCAGTTTTATCGAAAATACCTTATTGGTGCATTTATCATCCATTTGCCGAAGATTGTTGATGGAAAACTCTTCTCAGCCTCACACTTTGTGTAATGCATGGATCCCTTACATTTACAAAATATCAATATATTGCCATTACACAGTAATGGAATAGCAAAATCGTTTTAAAAATGAAATGAAGAGTTCTCTCAAACAACAACAAAGCCTAAGGAACTTTTATGTGTTCAAAACTGTATTCTACATGTGTTGTTGTCGCTTACAATAAATAAAAAAATATCTATATGGAAATGTTACAAAAGAAAAACACCCAGCATTGCACCCACTAAAAAATATCAAAATTTATTAAGAAATTGTGGCCATTTTAGTTATCCCAAATATTCTTGAAATGCACTTAACTGCAGGTGGCTTACCTTATTCCCGATAATACGCTGCACTTCCTCATCAGGGGAGACGGGGGAGGTGACCAGGTCTGGGTTTGAATTACTGATACTCTTGGATCGTGACAGATGGAGGCTGCTGGGACGCACTGTGGCTCTGGATAAAGTGGCAAACTGCATCGGCATTTCATAGGACTGAGCAGCTGCAAATTCAGAATAAATAAACATGATTAAAATGACATTACTTAAATTAGTTAGCATTTCTCATTATTATTATTTAATCATCACAATATTATATAATCTGTTTTTTTCACCAATAAAAAAAAAATAAAAAACAAGGATATCTTGCATTTAATAATTTTGCATCCTAATTGATATTATGACTGAGGTAGTAGTATGTATGTATGTATGTATGTGTTGTAATAGAAATCTCAAAAAATAAATTAAAAAAACACACACAAAACACAACGCCTCTCCTCTCTTAGTATTCTTAAGTGGTATTAGACAAATCCCTCAAGATACTTTCCTGAAGCAGGAATCGGGGGATCGGCTGTGGGCAAATGAAAGCAGTACTGTATGTATGAGGCCAGCAGGTTGTTACGACCGTGCTGGTCCTGGTTTCCGTCCAGGTTTTTGTGGATTTGGTTCACTAATAAGGCCATTGCTTCAAAGGCGGCGCGGCCAAGGTTCACTGCAAACAAACAAAAAGGTGACAATGGCTGGTGCATTAGGAAACACGCGGCCATTACAGATTCAAGCTCAAAATGATTAAAGCAAATCAACTAGCGCATCATCCACTTAACATATTACCACATTAGTTCAGCCCTGTTCACAAAAGGGCTCTTCACATCTTTAAATGATTCATAATAGAGATAGCATCCTCACGCTCCACTTACCTATCTGTCCTGAAATGACCGGTGGATACACAATGAGCTGAATGAGCTTGTTGAGCAGCTGGTGTAAAAACGTGACACAGATATCGAGTTGAGCGCCTCTGAGG
The DNA here is from genome assembly GCA_964034765.1 of Knipowitschia caucasica. Taxonomy (NCBI): domain Eukaryota; kingdom Metazoa; phylum Chordata; class Actinopteri; order Gobiiformes; family Gobiidae; genus Knipowitschia; species Knipowitschia caucasica. The sequence goes on from OZ035840.1 coordinate 14,067,829, forward strand.
GCCGACATGCTGGCCTTGAGCTCGGCCTCCATGTTGGCTTCAGTGATGATCACATCCTTCAGCCGGAACGGGAACGAGTACTCCTCCAGAACATACACCAGAGTGAAGAACTTATCCAAGTGCGGGTCCTGTGGAGATAAAAGAGTCTTTGAAACTAGGGCACAAAGTGGGCGTCAGTAGAGTTATACTTTGAAAGATCACATATTTTAATTTCAATTATATTAAACAATTAACAATTTTGCAATTAGAAAAAAAGAGCAATGCTTATTGACCATACTGTCCTGTATAAAAAGCCAGAATTAAATCTTTGCTAGAGCTACCGGAGGCGCCGGTTAACTGTTCTCTTAAGACGTCGAGATTGTGTTATTCCAGTTGTTGGGATAAAGTAATAAATGCCTTCAAATTAATCTTCTGTAATCAATGTGTTCACTAATTTACAAATATTAACATTTATGGACATTGGTCCTCCCGCTCCCTGTGGAACAATGGCTCCTAAATAATTTCTGTGTTCAAACTCTTTGATTGTCTGGTCTGTTGTTGGTGAATGTCAACAAAAGCTATTGTGATTTAGCAATATACAAAAATAAATTGGTTTGAATTCAATTAATTGTGTGAAGTCATTCATGAAACAAATTGAGACTCAAATCATTGGTAAATATCAATTATTGCAACCATCTTCAGCTGACCCACATAAAACCACCAACTGTACAATAAAGTCCAGTTAAAACTAGATTTATGAAATGCTTTACTATACATGGCACATTTACCGGATACAAAACAAAAACTCAAGAACAACAGCAGAAGAGGTATTCTCAATCCAATGTGTCTAAAAGGTGGGAGTTGAGAATGAGTCATTATGCACACAAAAAGGCAAGAAATCCATGTACCTGAGTGTGAACTGAGGAGGCCGCTGTCACCTCAACATTAAACACGTTTTTGTGATTATCCACCCACTTCATCCCCGGGAGCTGGACCTGTCATTGTGCAACATCCACTTCATCAAAAGTCACAAGCGCAGCAAAGTTACAGTCGCCGACAATATTGGCGCACGCTTACATCAGGGGTGAGCACGGAATAGCTAGGCGGGGGCTTCTCCACGGAGACGGGCAAAGTGAAGGAACCAGTGCGCAGACGGCCATGTTGCATCAGAGGAATCCACTGCAGACGGGAAAAGAATGAAAACAGACAATCTCACAAATTCATTCTCCTGGCATTGGAACTGAAGCGGTGCCCAGACAAACAGCGTGTGGGCGGGAGTTTGTGTTGAATATGGGCCAAAAAAGGGAGACTAAACTCACGGTGTAGCCCACGGGGGTCTCCAGAGGGGTGTTCTGTTTGGGCTGGCAGCTGATGTGGTAGAAGGTGAACAGGAGGTGGTGGTTGTCGGTCAGGTTGGCGGGAATCTTCATCTTCATCTCCTCGTAAAACTCGGGCGTTCTGAGAGAAAACGATAAGCAAAGTCCATATGTTAGCGACGGATGCAGATCAGACGCAGAAAATTGAGGAAATAGTTAGGCAATGGTTGTGATGCGGAAGTCGTACTTGTTGTGGTAGATCACAGGTGTGTACGCCTCCCTCATGAACTCTGCACAACTCGACTTCCCAAAGATCACCTAAAAGGAATAATACACAATCATCTTAGTGTTTTTCAGTTATACTATACTTCCTCTGACATCATTGTCATTGATAAGCTTCACTGTTAAATGTCTATTGTGAGCATTTTTAAACTACAATTATATTATGATTTGATATCTATTGTTTACATTTTTACTGCTTGTCTGCGTCCTATGCCAAAGCAAATACCTAGTTTGTGACTTCCTGTTACTTACAAATGGCAATAAAAATAATTCTGATTATGCAAAGTTGTCTAAATTTGTTTGCCTTTGCAATTCTTGCATGTATCATTCTTACTTTTTTAAAGGAATTTTGGCAAACACAAAAAGCAATACTACAGCTGCAATGCTGTCAAACACCTTACGTCTGCAAGTCCTCAAATCAACACTGAGAATTTAAATTATGACATGTATAGTCAAAAAGTACTAGATTATAACTGCAGACTAGTGTATAAAAAAAATGTCCTAGTCAAACTTTCAACGATAAATATGAATTATAAAACGAACAAAGTGACAAATGTAGGTGATAAGTTAAACCAAACTACTTTGAACTGTGCTTCACTTTGACTGAAACTCTACAGTTCGGTTGCCTGAGGCCATCAGACTTTGGGAGCGTAGTGTTACACGTTGGTTATTTGATAAGTGACTCACAGGTAGCGCCTGGCTGGGGTCCTCTCCCGCCATGAACTGCACCTTCACAGCTATATTTCTGACAGAGCCTTGGCGACTGTTGAAGTTCAGGCTTTGTGGATAGATGTAAAGGAGATTTCTGAAAGACAAAATTATAAAACAGAAATATATTTGTTGCATAGGGCTCAAGTTAAAAAGAACTTTCCTTAGTTGCACTCAGTGTTTGTGGTGAAAGACTACAACGCTCCAAAAGGCAAATGATGCAAACATTGCTCCTTTACTGTTTACAATTTATCCAATGTACTCCTGAACAATGATTAGTCACATCATCTCATTCTTTACCTCTTTTTTCCAAAACAAAGTCATGTGAATAACACAATGACTAGAATTAGTCATGTTATACAATAAATGGCTATTAACAAATAACAAAGTCCTCTATTGTTCATGGACGGTCAGGCCAACTATGCAAAGTGAATTCAGCTTCAAATTCATTTAAAATCAAACCATTAAATGTCACAAAAGTTTTGGCTTTAAAAAGTTTGGATGATAAGGATGATATGCAAATCCTCCGCACGGGCATTAGATCACATGTGTGCCACAGGTGGGTGTTTTTGACCCAAATGACTGAATCTGTGCTGCGGGTCAAACTTCAAGGCGAGGTCATTTGGGAGACAGTGGTGTTCACAGCTGAGCTAATGTTTCACCAAGGAACACATGTGATATAAGGCCCATCACAGACATTCCAGACTCTGCAGATACCAAAAGCCCATTCTGCTTTGCTTTGCTATTTTTTTAGAGAAAGATTTTGTGCATACTCTAAGCAAGAAGACAGATTTATGAGATATCAATTCATAGCCAAAACTTTCAAAACATCAAGATGATCTGGCGCTTGCTATGTTTTGTTCTAGTTTTCAAAGCCGCTGATAGCAGTCCAATCAGAAAAACAGGGAGTGCTGCATCCCAAGAAGAAGTGAACGTACTGATGTTTGGCGTGATACAGTTTAGCGAATCCCTCAACTATGCGCATGAAGCCACGGCGGCAAAGATAGAGAAAATCATCCAGGCTTTGAAGATCCGCGAAGCAACTCTGCAGCAGCTGGGAGCGCAGACTGAGAAGGCGGCTGAGGTGGAGAGGCAGACTAAAGATGTGATAACACTGCTACAGGTAAGAAAACAGGATTCTCTGTGATGTTGTGAGAGGCCAGGGAGAGTCGGTGCAAACATGTGGGAAGGAGATAAGAAAAGTCTGTTCTTTTTTGTGTTTAAAATCGGAATTTGGATCAAGAGTACCAGGCAGACAAATCAATATTCCACCGCTTTATGATTTATTGGTAAATATTGAGGATAATGTAAACACAATGTTGTGTTGTGACAATGTTTTTAAAACCACAATTATTGCATGTGTGCAAAACATTTTCTGAAATGCTAATGTAGAACAAAAAAGTGGCTTTGATCCAGGGTTGAAAAGGACAGCTTAGGCATATACATAATTTCAAAGCTAATACTCTCAAGAAACAACCACTTTTATAACAAATTAGAAATAAAGCATCATTAATATTCATAAATAAATAAATGTATATCAGTTACGGGACAGCCTTCTTTCCCTTTGGTCCAGTTCTGGTTCAATGCAACTGAACATAATTACAGATTTCATGGTGCATCTCTTTAAATACAAGGAGGATTTTCCATCAACATCCATCAAGTCCTTATGTAATAACCTCTTAATGATGTTGTGATTGCTAACAAGTGCATTAGCATTTGTTAGCAATCATCATCTATTAAAATCAGTATTGGTCATTGGTTACTGGTTAATCTCTCTACTATACTACAGTATATTCCTCGTAAGTGAATTGTACTGGATTCAAATTATAAACACAACAAGCAACACTTGTATTCTCAGTAATGTTACTGGAAAAGTGCTACTGGAGAATAGTTGAATGACTTGAAGGTAAAGAACATTTACAAATGAAGCACATTACTGGCCTAATGTAGATGGTAAAAGCTTGTTCTTGGCATGATGTATGTAATAATAATTTTGTTCAAAGTTTATTTCAGTCTGAGGGATGCAGCTGTAGTTTAATTCAAATAGATGATTTAAAGCATAACTTAATCTTTAATAGAATCCCACTTGTATGCAAAACCTAATTGTAAAGAATTGTGTATGCATGTTCTTAGCGTATAGGTTAGACCAATGCAGCTGGTGGGGAGGGGGGTTATGGGGGTTAGTTGGGGGGGAGAGAGTAATATGGGCAGATGCTCTTTTGACAGGAGCAGATGGCCAAGCAAGAGGCTCAGACCAGGATGACGAGGGACTGGCTGGCTCGCATCGAGCAGGAAGAGGAGCAGCTGAGGAGCAAAGTGAAAAGAATGGACTCGTATCTCAATACGTCCATCGTCACAAGCATCAAAGAGCTACAGGTAATAAAGAAAATATGTGAAATATGGAGTCAAACATGCACGAGCATTAGGGCAGCAAGATTACACGCAATCACATTTTTGTCTTTTAGCAAATCGCAAAGACTGCAATTAAGTTATTTGCAACCAAAAGGGACAACTATAAGCAAAAAAGCACTTGAATTTGGAAAACATGTCATGATTTTAGTATATTTTTTATTTAGTCGGGTTTTCAATGGAACAAACGAGTATCTTTTGTCTCATAGAGGCATTATTTTTATCATTCCGAATTTCTTTTCATAATCTATATAAACAGTCAAACAGCTCAGGGTCTGACTATAAGAATGGTGAGAGAAAAGATAAGAACAGAAAGAGAAAAGAAGGACTTTATGTATTCAACAATTATGCAGTGAATTTCCAAAGAGAAATATATGGATGTACATGTTTGGAAATGTGTGGGAATGAGAAAATCGCTATATATGTACACTTTATTACAAAACTAGAATATACTGAACACACAGGATACCATAATTGCTTGCAATGATGGTCCGAAATATTGCGATTACATATTTTTCCAATATCATGCAGCTCTACAAAAAAAAACTTGTGTATTCTGTTGCAGGAAAGAGCAAAGGAGCATTCGAGCATGTTGCAGGGGATACAGCTCTTCACACAGTTTCAAAGGGAAAGCATTGAATCTCAGAACCAGCATCTACAGAGGCTGCAGAAACAGGTACTTAAGTTAGTATTTAATAAGTTGCCTGGAAAAGTTCAGCACAAAACCCCCATTATGTTTCCCCTCACAGCTACCCCAGTCCAGGAACTAACACACACAGACTTCACGTCCCCATCTCACTGCACTCCTTTGGGCCCCTGCTATCTTCAAATGGAGTAATGAATGCACACAACCTACTCGTTCACATCAATGCAGCTATTTCAAACGTGTACTGTACTGAACTTTGGCTATCTGGACATCTATCCAAACTGTTTTTAGATAGACCGGAATAAAAATGTGTGAATGTAAAGCAAGTATTTATTTTGTTTATAATGTGAAAAATTAAAAAGTATAAGATGTGCTGGAGGCTGACTTTTTCACTTTTGAAGATTGTTGTGGTGTCCACAGGAGGACGGCTGCTTTCTGAGTGTGAGCGTAGCCTTGATCTTTCAGTGGGGGCTTTGGGCAAAGTGGGGTCAAGTGTCTTGCCCAAGGACACAACGACAGCAGTCATCAGTAGGAGTCGGTGGAGAAGGTGCAGAGGTGGGAATTGAACCCACGACCTTCTGGCCTTAAGGCCAATGCTCTACCAACTGAGCTACTGTCGCCCCGACTATAAAATAAATAATCATAATTTTTTTTGTAAGGCCCAAATGTGCCCCAGAGGTAAATGTGTTGCACTTGCAGCTTTAGGGCGAGAGTTTCTCACCTGTAGGTGGTGTGTGGCGTGTACACGTCACGGGCCGGAAACTCCAGCACCTCTTTAGTGGGACGCACCCGCAGGTCTGGATACGGCTTCACATGCAACAGCTCAGGGGACAAACAGTAATGGGGGGAGTCTGGTGCTGGAGAAATGTCGATTTTCAACTGGGCTAAAGGGCACAAAGCGAAAATGTACAGAACAAGTACACAATATGTAAAAGAACTTTAATGATTAGATGTTGCGTCACCTGTTACAGGCCTGAGCCTTCTTAAAACAGAGGACGGTCTGCGCATATCAGCCAGGTACTTGTAAAGGTCTTCATCACTGAGGCGGTCTCCCTCCTTTTGCAAACATATTTTATATATTTAAATCAGGGGTGCCTACATTTTTATCTCCAATAATGCACATTATTTATATTGAGAAGAATAATAAGAAGTAAATAAAATAGGAACAAATCAGACCACAACTTGCTTCATCTCATTATTTGCCGTCTTCATCGTCATATTTTGAACACTTTGAAATCTTGGGCTGAAAGCTTATTGGTTTATCGGAACTTTCTGTCTAAAGATGTTTAGCGAAAGTGAAGCAACCACTTGCGGAAGTGACAAATAATAAATAGATAAAACTGTTTCAGAGCCAGGAAAAATGTGTGGTTTAAAAGTTTGGTAATACAGCTGTAATACATAAAATATCAATACTAAAAGAAGAAATTAGGTGTTCAATAGATAATTGATTATTTCAAGTCGCACCTGTTTAAAGAAGTTTGTGACCGTCAGTGTGGCTGGACGGAAAGTTGCAAAGTTGCACATATCTTCAGCAACACTCATCCGCTCAAATCCTTTTTTCTTTTTTTCATTCCATGTCCCATGACCTTTTCGCTCTAAAACGATACACACAGACATATTTGCTTAAGTGATGAAACACAAACAGACATTTGTAGATGTGCATTTTCAGCAGATGAAACATCAGCACTGTAAGGGTTAGGGGACAGTACCCGAGTCGGAGTCAGAGTCCAGTCGATCCAGGCCCCCCACGCTGCTCACAATGTTCAGGAGGTGAATGGCCGTCCAGGCGAAAGGCATTCGGAATCTTCCCAAACGGCCGCACGCCTGCTCTGCCTGTTGCTTCAGTTTATCTAGCTTCTCTTTATGCTGAATGAAAAGAGAATATTAACTATTACTAAAACAGAATATGAGAATAAATATGAGTATGTGATAAAATGGCCACAAGAGATGCAAGGCCAGTTGGTCATTGGAAAAGATGACTATTATAATTGAATTGAATCTATTTAATCGGGGACAGTGCACAATAAACATGGTCAGTTTGTTAGATGTTTCGAAAATATGTCAGGTGCCAGGTTTTTAACAAGAATTTGACCCTCCACCCGTCGTCCCTGGACAGTTTGACAATATAATTACAGGAAAACTATAATACTATTGTATCACAGTGCATGGATATAACATTGGGTGAAATAAAACATGTTCAAAAAGAAGGAGTGAAGAAATATGTGATGGAACAAAAGTCATGCTTCTACACAGAGCAAGTGACGGGAGACGGGTGTAGGATCAGAGACTGTTTGGGCCTCTGTCGTCTCTGTGTGTCGTCTTGTTTTGTCTGATACCATAAGTAGTAGTGTCCGTATATTATAGTATCACAAATAATACCCTTTTTCAAACCATGTACTTGTAAATCTGTGTTATGAGTCATGTTGATGTGTGTAAAAAATAAATTCTGCAGGTGGGAATCAAAAAATCTAATCTAGAAGAACAATAGAATAATAAATATGTTATTATAATTCCTGGTTGATGAATCTTGCCATCTCAAAACAGCAACAACACCTCTAATTGACAAATATAATCTCTAGTTTATTAATACTGCAATACCCACATTCTATACATTTTCATATAAAGATAATGCAGGACTTAAACAGCTTTTTCACACCAGCCTCACTTTTGCTCAGCACTGTATGTTCTTGCTCGTACACCCACAGACCGATTATAGCAAATTGTTAATACTTTTGTTTGGAAGGTAAAAAAGACCTCCTGTGAGCTTTGGCTGCAGTTCAATTTATTTTGCAATAACTTTAAACTCGCAAATTTTGGCCGCATACCTTGGAAGAATCTGACTCTTTCATCACCATATATGGTTCACAGCACTCCCCAATGTCGCCTTGTTGGAGAACTTTTTCAAGCTGCAATGCGTAATGGAGTTATTACAATAAACAAAAGGGTCAAGAAATGCATAATGATGTGCACGAGTTCAGTTGTATTACCTTTATGACAAGAAATATATCAGGCGACGGGTAAGTGATGGAGAAAATTGCCGACCGCGCCAGGGTGGAGATGGCAGTGTGAGGCGTGTGCGTTTTGAGAAGTGCTTTCATTGGATCCGAGTTGAGATCGAAGTAGAAATTCTCTGAGATCTGTTTGATAAGTGGAAAGAGGGAGAGAGACAAATGGAGTAATGGGTGAGGAGGTAATGCACATCAATTGATTTTAATTCAGTTTTGACTCTGTAATCTTAACTCTGATACCACTTAAGACCTTTCAAGGCAAGGGAAACTCAATTAGACACGCATGAGCTCAGCATTACGTAAGTGGTATGCTTGGTAAAATTAACTTAGAAACGCAGAGTCTATTGCATTATTCCCACAAAAAAACCTACCTTTTTCTTTTCTCTGACGTCATAAAGGGCGAGAGTCCCGAATATCGGCTCAATTTCAATCTCAAATCTAAAACACACGCACAGGCGATTGTCATTATAAAGAAAGCAGAGTTTGAAAAAGCAGGAAGGACACGGATAATGGACATTTGAAGCACTCACTTCAGAGACAAACATTTAACCATGATTCTCTGGCCGCAGTGTTCTTTGGGCACTTCTGGGACAGAGCATCTCTCCACCGCTTCATCCTGCCCCACAGACAACATAACATTTACACAAACGTCATGGCAACGGGGCTGCAGTAAAGCAATGAGGAGTACGACAATGAAACGGCAGACGGATGAGAGCAGGAACAAAGAATGGGGTCAAAAGTAAAGCAAATAAGTTTTCTAGTTGAGGGCGGATTAGGGGCTGGATATTTGCTTTTCTAGGAACATCATGTCTCCTGGAGGCAGGAGAGATCTGCACACAACAAGCTCTAATGCCTTAATCTGACCTTATTTATGCAGGTTCTAAAAAAGGAACATTCCTTAAAGCCAGTGCAAGGGTTTCAATAAAAGAATATGTACTATGTATGTGGGATAACGAAATCTATTATGAAAGTAATTTTCAGTCCAGCAGAATCAGCCTGAACTCAGTTGTGACTTTAAGTCTTTAAAATAAATGCATCATAAGAGTATATATTTAAGTATGATTGTATTTGTTTGATTTCCTTTTTATGTTTTAAGATTATGAAGGAATACATAGATAGTAAATAGTAAGAATATATGAGGGAATCATAATAGTGTCATAAAAATGTGTTGGTTGTAAATTGTGTCAAACATTTTAAAGAGTGAGTCCAAAAGTAAGAAAGTAAACCAATTAGCCCTAAATTATTTCAGTTGTGGAATTGTGAAACCACTGCTACTCTACTAATTTTGAAACCTGAAAATATATTTGTAAAATTGTCCATCAGCTTGACAATAATAAAGTGGATGGGATAGTTATAAAAATGTTTTGGTATGTCACAGCATCAGAATGACATCAGTATCATCAGTGTATTCAGTCTGTACTGTCCGACTGCTTGGGTCACAAGCTTTTTCACAGATACAGACCTCATCAGGAGGGGCGTAGAGCCCAAGCAGGTCGTTGTGCCGGTCGCGTTGCCGAGCCTCAGTGTTACGGCGGTCCAGGTCTTCTACAGCCGCACGCTCAAGCACAGACGGCAGCAGCACATCCGGAGAGGAATTCTTCAGGTCAAAAATGCTGGAAGCCCAACTGCCCCGCGGGGTTTCATCCAGACTGACAGAGCGCCGCTTTACGTCATCCTGAGACACGCAGCAGGAGAGAGGAGCAGAAGTGAGATCATGTTATTGTTCCTCCAGGCAAGCGTTTCAGCTTTAATCCTCTCTGTGGGGGAAGGGCTGCTTTAACATAAATATGAGTCAAAATGTGTAATGTTTAGAGAATGATGAGCAATCAACCGTCTATCATTTTACAATAATCTTCTTAAGAGGTTGTAAAAATGTATATTCTTTCCTTTACAGCAAAAAAGAGATGGAAAAAATTGCCAGTGTAAGTCTCAAACTCTCCAGTGTAGTAATTCTTAATATTAGAGCAGTAATCGATTAATTGAAATTGTTCTCTAATTTAGTATTCAAATAGTGTTTACTGGAACCATACACAGATTGAAACATGTGAGACTAACAGAAATTCAGGCAATTCAAATCACAGCTAAAAGCCAAGCCTATGAGCTGAAGCCTCAACGACTAAAGGCAAACCTCCATATGTTCCTATAACAATAATGCATTAGACTTTTTTGGACACTCAGACGCTTTACATTGCATTATTAATTCACTCCATACGCAGCACACAAACCTACTCTGCAAAGTGGGTAATGTGTCTTGCCTCAGGACACAACAACTGTTATCAGCCTCAGTAGTCCCACTGTGGCACCTGGTGTTCTCTCCTCAGTTCTTCTAACCAGAACTTTCTCTGCAGTTTCAGTGACACTACCTGATCATCCTGGCGCTCTACTCCTGCAGTCTCGTCCAGTTCAAAAATCTGTTTGACCAGCCCTCGCTGTCGCTCTCTCTGCCGCTCAGAGTTATGAGGCATGTACACCGTGCTGTATTTCTGGTATCTACAGGAAATTACAAAACATCCAAAGTTAATATTCCTGTCAATCATATAAAATAATAAGCAGGGTCTTGTGTAGCTTAAATAAACAATGTGATGGAGGTTAGTTCAACAAAACCCACATCAGACAGTAACATACTTTCTTTGAATGATGAGCCAGTCATCTGTGTAGACTGCCAAGGCGTCTCTCACTCTGGGATCCAGTGGACTACATAGAAAAACACATAAATAATAAAGAAGGCTTTTAATATTTATGTTTATTCCGTGTGAGAGAGAAAAGAATTTGCTCTGTGGAGTTTGTCCTAGTAATATTGTTTCTCTGGTTGTGATAATGGAAAGGGCAGGATGCTTAGCCATTTGCTGGGGACTCACTCATCTTCCTCAGGCAGCGGTGGCTCCAGTGTCGTGCACTCTTTGTCCAAGTGGAGGAGCTCCAGATCATCGGGTGGAAACTCCATGAGCTGCCGCAGAGGCCCAGGCTCCACCCCCGGGGCATGGCTACTTACATACTCCTCAAAGTCTATGGGCTCCACCACATCAGACAGAGGCAGCTGTTAATAAACACCAGTTAGATACAGAAATAGCTGAAACATTTACAGTGTTACTCATTTAGTCTGAAAATCAAGACACTAACTTTCAAACTTCAAAAGTAGAACTATATTATAAAATCCATTGAACTAGTTCCTTTCTCTCGTTTGATTCTGTCGCTACTTTTCAAGCGCATGTATTTTTGGCCTCTGTTACACTTTTAGATGATCTTTTTCAGTCACAATAGTGAAAAAGAAAGGACAATCCTTGCTCCGCCAATCAGCTCTCAGCACAAAGCATCATATAGTGACTCAAAAGGCTCTCGCTTATAATTATGCAAAAGATAAAATGTTTTCTTACAAGCAAGAAATTGTTGGATTATTTAAAAGATTATTCATGTTAAGTTACCTTTAGCAGTGGTAAAATAAAAAATATAAAAAATCCATATACTTCAGAACTTACAACCATCTTTCTTGGGTCTCACTAATTAAGATGTTCAAAGTAAACAAGGGGTTGTGAGCAGAGAGCAGTTTAAACACAGGCCTTAAAGAGGCTGTAAATAGTTGTTGACTCACAGTGTGGTGTGCAGCTCCTCGCTTCTTTGACAACTGAGGAGACCCATACTCTCGGGACACTTGTTTTCTGACCTCTGAGGCAACCGTCCTAGGACATAGAAAACATACATTAGAATTCTAAATGGTGGCACAAAAATACAAGCATTATTTGGCTCTTACACGGTTATTCACTACTTGGAGAAAAGCTCATCCATCTACAATGCACTATTTGAACAGATTTCAGCTGTTGCCTGCACTGATGCTGATGCAGCTGTTGTGAAAGAGTTTAACGGATCGCACAGAAAGGTGGTGTCTTGGCTCCGGAGACCAGGCACGACGCCAACTCTGTCCCAGGCCTTTATGGACTAACGGCAATGAGAGATTTACAAAAAGACAAAGTAGGGAATAACAGCCAAGAGCCTTTTGACGGAAAATAGAGCAGATGGATGCTAAGGGAACAAATGCATGAGTTTACCATATGAAGCTTCAAATTAGCCCAACGTTTTGGCTCGGGTTTATAAATATATTTGCTTTTTATTGGCAGTAAAATAGTGAGTTAGTTCATTATAGGCCCATGTCCAGGATATATGGTTTTTAATTCAAGCTCACTATCGCTTTCTATAATTAAGGATTTTTAGGTTTACAAAGTGCCCTCCTCAACTGTGACCCGCTTTAAGTGAAATTGTCCGATATCTACTTCAGCAATGAATGTGTAATTACTTTTCTTGGAAAATTGCTCAGTTTGGCTTCAAATTTGCATATTCCTCAATTTACAGATGATTTTGGTGCTTAAAAAACAGCTTGTTTTTTTACTGCGAGAAAACGTGTCTCTTGTATTGTAACTTCTCCCATTGAAGTTAGATGCTTGTTTCCAATGTAAAGAAAATGTTATTATCATCATCTATTAGTGACTATGGTATAGAAACTAGTGTTCCAACTTCTGCACTTGAATGTAAAACAGGAAAAAGGAAAGCAATGGACTGTAGGGGTGAAAAACCACAACACCCCTCTCTCCCACCCTTTCCTGCATCCGGCACATAACAATAGTGCAAGTCCTACCAAGAAATGGACCAAAGGAATTTAAGTTGAATTTACATGATGCATCTTTGTTTTGTGCTGATTTGCTGTTGTGTAAATGTGCAATAAGAAAACTTGCTCAAACTGCTGTAACACCAATTTCCCCCAGGGGAAAAAGTACAAGAGTCAATTATGTTCAAAACGTCAATTCAATTCACCACCCAGCTAAAACAAGTAGGCCAATGGGGCATTTGAGGGGGAGGGGGGATGTCTCCAACACGTATCAGTACCTAGAAGAAAATGTTGCCGCAAATGTACAGTACACTATGGAGAGCATAGCACACATAAGACAACCAACAGATCAATACATCCGTGTTTACAGTCTATACAAGTGATTATGCCAACTCAAGAAAGAAGAAGAACCAGTTTACAGTTTACAACATGTGGAAACAGGCTGTAGTTCGGTTGCTGCAAGGTGTTCTCAGAACATTGGAATAAACCAACAACAAACCAGGTATCACATATATGCTTCCTCTTCTCACTTCTACATGCACATTTCAGTCCAGCTGTAGTAGTAGAAGCTGCTGTATCTATACACGAAACACTCTGTCACACACGATTCTATTAGAGGCTAATACATGTATCTGTGGTTTTTGAGCAGATTAAGAGATTGTGCGGGGTGTTTTAGATCAGTGTAAATAAGAGGTTTAGGATAAGCGTTACAATAAATCCTTGCTTACGCTGCGCACAGCGTCCAGTGGGTCACATCTCCAGAGAGAGGCTGTTAACAATAACTTTTGTCATTTACCGGTTGATTTTATGAGCAAACGCCCTTCTTTCGCTCGCCGTAGAAGTCATGTCTTTTCCCCATGTGAAGTAAGTCTGAAAGTAAAGTGAAATGTGTCCTCCCCGCGGTTTCTTGGCTGTCCCGTGTGTTGTGGGCTCGGGACGCTTCCTCCAGCGCTGGGACTGGGACAGACCATGGGACAGACCGCTCCTGTCGCTCCTAGCGGCCGGGAGAGGCACATGCAGCCGCCGTGGGAAAGTCTGCACAAGCCGCATCCGCTTCCACTTCAAAATAAGGACCGCGAGTATTTTGAGATGCCATGTTATATAGATGTGGAAACAAATATACTTCGGTAAGATAAATAAAATCTTTTTCAGGTAAAAAAAATCGTTGCGGGTTTTTTCCCCCCACAGATTTCACAATAAAGGTTTTATTTGTATGACACTAACCAAAACCAGTCTAGATTAAAGACCACGGCTTCATAGATTTCCTTGCTTTTAAATCCTAACCAGGTGCAATTCGTTATTGATAATGATATATAGCGCCTTTCACAGACCAGGATCACAAAGCGCTTCACAATTAAAAACATGCACTAAAAATAGTACAGATACAAGTCAGTTAGAAAAAGAAAAACGAATATACAGAATAATCACTCACATCATCGTAACACACTTTAGATGGGCCTATGTACTGTGAGGCGAGAAAGCCTGCCTAAACAAAACGTCTTCAGTTACGACCTAAAAATGTCCACTGACTCTAACCATAGACTGTAAATATTATACTATACATATTACTCTAACATGCGCAGAGACAGGGGAAGCGCATCCCAACGACAAGGAGCAACAGCCTGGAAGGATCTGTCTCCTCGGTTGTAAAGCCAGTGCGGAGGACCATCAAAAGGTTCTGAGTGGAGGACCTCAGGCTCCTGTTGGAGAAAAAGGTCTGGATCAGGCCCTGGCAGGCGCCTGACCATGAAGAGCCCTGAAAGTCAACACCAGAATTTCACAATTGATTCTGTGTGACAGGGAGCCAATGTAAAGATTTCAAGATAGGATTCGGTGTAGAGTGCAGTTCAAAAGCCTGGTAGCAGAATTTTGGACTAATTGTAATCGAGCAAAATATTTTTTTACTGAGACATGTAAGCAGGTTGATACAATAGTCCAGTCTTGAGGGAACAAAAGCGCGAACAATCATCTCCAGCTCTTGAGAAACTAAAAGCTTAAAGCATTTTTACTACTATCAATTAAAAAAAAGTATAATAGTTGAGAAAATATATTGTGTCTATGCTCATCAGTCCATTCATTTGTCAATGTCCATATATGATATGCTTTCTCTAAGAGCTACAGTATGATATTGCCTACATATCATGGATGTATTTAGGTCCAAATTGGTCCAGATTTTCTAACGTCAAGAGACTTCCGGTACTTTCCATCAAGCATCAACCACAAACCACTGGGAAGAAGCCATTCGTAAAGTAGTAGTTTCAGCTCCAATGTAAAGTCCAGTGAAGTGATAGTTTGAATCATCACTCTATGCAAGCATCAAGAACACCATTTTTCTAACACAACAGTAGATTAAAGTTTGTCCCTCATTTGAGCACAGCCAATAGTAGCGACATCAGGCGGTAGAAATAACCAGTGCTGAAAACGTGTCCTAACCCACTTTACCAGCAGGTGGGGCCAGATACCATGAAGGGCAAAGAGGGAAAGCTTTGCCTCAAGTGTGATTGTTTAAGATTCAGTCCTCAAATGTGACCTCTACAGGATGAAACATTTGCAGCGGCCTTTGTTGGTTTTGTTATCCAAATCTATCCAACCAAAATGCTAAATAAATGCCCCTGCTTTTATACAGCTTTTAATTTATTGGCTACACATGCCAGCACTGAGAAATGTCAGGTAGATAAGCCAAGCATGTTTTGTATGTACTACTTCACTATATACAAGACACCCTATTGTCCAGTGAATGTGCAATCAACAAAACATTTAGAATTGTGTTATAGAGTCCTTATGCACACAATTTACACTGCTAATATGTTGTCTTTACAATGTACTATGTAGAATTAATAGAGCTCCACGGCTTCTGTTTTTGCAGCCCTCCCCCACTCTATCCCGCAGTAGTCCCTTCAGCACCCTGGAGAGCGTTCTGCAGGTAGTCGAACTGTCCTCAGTGAGATGGCTGATGAATGGCATGAATAGTAAAAGAGATGTGAAAAATGAAGGAGTGCAGGCCAAATTAACCTTGCGTGACGGTGGCGTGGCTGCAGCAGAGAAGAGACAGACATCTTGGGGATATATGTTTATGTATGGAGAGGCAGAGCTGCAGCATCAGGCTCACAGCAGGCACTAGTCTGTCTCATAAAAGAAAGCTAACACAACTAAATGAGGCAACTGCTTTTCCCTTTGAAGCAGCAGCTCGGTCACGCTGTGGCCTCTGTGTAAGAAAAGAAATGTTAATCTTCAGTAGAGCTAAACCATTTTGAAATCCTGCATGTAGAAAACAGATCCTTTTTTTAATTTTTAAAAAACTTTTCATCTTCGTTTTGAAATTATGATAAAATGTATGCGTGTGGCAGCAGCATCCTTACATGCAATTTTCCAAAGCATGGACTGTAGCCATCCATGCTTTCTGCATCCTTCTGACTGCACCTTTCGCGTCTGCTTACTTGTGTTTCTGTTCATCGAAG
Organism: Knipowitschia caucasica; assembly: GCA_964034765.1. Lineage (NCBI taxonomy): Eukaryota > Metazoa > Chordata > Actinopteri > Gobiiformes > Gobiidae > Knipowitschia > Knipowitschia caucasica. The sequence continues at coordinate 14,084,232 of OZ035840.1, forward strand.
GCTTTCAATTTCTAGATCTGTACCATTGTTTGAACGCCCAGCCCCCACAGCCGCATGTGCCCCCACCTCTACCACCACCACTACTCTGTAACCGAAGAACAAAAGAGAGAGTGTCAGACACCACCCACTAGATCTCTTTCACACCAGGGCCCCCACCTCAGTTCCAGATGGGGTTGCCTTTTTTCAGGGCTTCTCTCAACCCCGAGAGTCCTTCAAAATCGAGGCCCCCGGCCCCTCAGGAGACCACTACTCAGCTGCCCGTCATCCACCTGCTCAATCGCCACGCGCTCACAGCCTGGACACAGCCCCTCTTTCCCTGCACCCCCAGACCCTACACGCCCCTCCCCAAAGCTCCATTAAATTCATTAACCACTTTTAGGATCTGCTTTCAGATTGTTACAAGCAGCCATAAAACCAGCAAAACTAAAGAAACAACAATAAAGCCGATGTACATAAATATGCCACAGGCAAACAACTTCAAAGCTGGGGTACATACATTTCAAATCACAAAAAAATTATACAAATGTGATTTTTTAAACTTTCAAAACAGTTTGGGTCCAACAGTTTTCACATGTACAGTATGTGTTTTTTGGCCTTTGTCAGTCTTTACATCTGCTTTATCAGACAAAAAAAGAAAAAAGAGAGAATCACCCTTGCTTATAGTGACTCACAGGGCTCATTCTTACACATACATAAATAAAGATTACTTACTTTACTTACTTATAACAAATTTAAGACCGCACAATGTAATCTGATTTGTTCACAACATTTGACTCTTTGTTGGTATAAAAAAAAAAACACTGTCTCTAACACAGTGAAAAATAAAAAGATCCAGGAGACACAACAACAAATATAATCAAGAAAATGATTATTTTGGATTGCAATAGCAACACATGCTTTGATATTTGGATTTTTTTGCTGCGCCCAAAGATAAATGGAGGAATCTGAGCGCACCAGACTGAGCACTGTAATCAATAATGCTAATTCTAATCTGGTTCCAGTGACGATGGGGCAGGCAGATGCACATCCACATGCAACATCTTCAGGATTTCTCCTCTGACCTCCACCCTGTCCTGACCTCTCCCCTCAAGGGACAGAGAGGGAAGTAAAGCAACAAGACACATCTGCCACAGGACAGCTGTTAACTCCATGAGTGGTCATGCTAGAGTGTTGTGGTCAGCTAAAAGTATTAATAACTTAAAATTGCCTTTACTACTCGACACTATAAACAGCTACTCAAATGTTCCTATCAAGACTTAAACTATGCAGTGTCACAGTATGAAGCAAAACATGTTCCGTTTATTTAAATCATGTTATGGACTTCCTACTAAGGCTATACCGTGAATCATTACAATACAATTAAATAAAAATCCAAAAATGTTTGGTCCCAATTAGTATTTGTATTTATTTGTTTATTTGAATGAAACAGTTTATAACAATGAACAGTAACAGCTCTAGATTGTAGCTATGTAGCTCATTTCCATCTCTCACAGTCACACTCAATAACACACATCCATTCAAACCTCATCTATTGTACATGTTTTTAGTCGTAGGGAAACCAGAGAACCGGAGCACCCGGAGGAAACCTACGCAGACACACACAGTGAAAACATACAAACTCCACCCAGAAAGGCCTGCGGTTGATTAAACCCAGGACCTTGCTGTGAAGCACAACCTATTGTATACATTGAAAGTTCCTTGCAAACAAAAATGCACTAAGATTAACAGGCTTGACTAGAAGCAAGTGCCTGAAACATTTAGCCATATGTCTCTGTTTTAGCTACATTTTGATCTTAACTAATCAAAATATAGACCTACCCTTTGGTGCATAGTTTGGCAAAGTATAAAATGCATCCATAAATAAAACTATAAACAAGCACAGTCAAGTGAAAAAAGAAAAAAAAACCGATGTAAGCGTGTTTTTGAATCTTTGGTAATAAATTGTAGGAAATAGACTGAATGCATTGTGGACAGCTACACATTAGACATAGTCACCAGCAGCAGGCAGCTTCAAATTCTCCATTGCTTTCATTACATGGATGAGTGCATGCCACTGTCACTCACAAACTGAGATTTATGGAATTTCCCCTGTATACACACACATACTGCTATTAGCATCTTTGAACATATGCAGATATATGCATACGCTACTATATATTTATGATTTCTTTATGGCACTTCAGTCAGAGTTTTAGCAGATTCTATGTTGCAGGAAATGACAGAACCCCCAGCCACCATTACTTCTCCCCCCGCCATCCCACCACCACCACCACCATCCAGTCCCTGAGGGTTTGAGCACCCAAATCAATTGAAAAGAAAGAGGAGTGCGCCATGGTCCTCCCCCTACATCTGTCAGGGAGGGAGCGCAGGAGGGGCTGCACTCACTAGCAGTACAGGAGAACAATATCACTCCATCTGTCACAAACCGTTTCATCTCTTTTGGGATGAAATATAGCTTGCAAAAATCTATCTCCATATCATCGATGTATTAGCTTACCAATGCCAAAGCCGCTGCCAATTCCCAGAACTATACGCAATGGCTTTTTGTCTCATATTACCACCCACCACTGCGCCCGCACTCAGCAACCACCTTGTAAATTATGCTTTTAACAGCATGTTAAAAGAATTCATGCTGCTCAACGAAAATGGAAGCAACGACAGTATTTGCATTTTAACAAGTTTTAGGATGTACAGATCAAACTCAGAATGTCTTTCAAAAGCTGGTATATTTTTGCTATTTATCATAAATGGTGAAACTAATATATAAAAAAGGCTTATTACAAAATGATGTAACATATGCCAAGCCTTTGTTTGTTAGAATTTGGATGATTATGTCTTACAATCTATTTCCAAAATATTCTAATATTCTGGAATATTTACAAGCAGTGAGCCACAATGACAAGGCTTGATATATCTCACTCTATGTTTCACAGAGTAAGTTGAATTACAGAAGTAAATGGACAGTTGAGCCACATTCTAAGAACAGAAAAAAACTACATTATGCATTATGATGGACATTAATCAAAAAGTTTTGATACTGATACTATCATTCCAATTCAAATAATTCTGTTGCTGTGTATAAAGAGGATGGGTGTGGCGCTGTTGTTTTGCTTCTTAGCTGACAGGCTTTGCAAGGTTCAATATCCTATTTGCTATATCACATTTGCGCTATCAGGCCTGGTAACAGTTCTGAGGCCTAGGAGAAAATGAAATCTCTCGCAAATCATATCTCCACACTGACGTCCAACGAAATCCTGTAAGCTGGAGAAAAAAATAAACCAAAAGGGCCTACAAAATCTGTATACATCCCCAAGAGTCATCTCTCAGAGCAGCAGGTAGGGCAACCATCCCGGTCATTCATATTTAATTCCAAATGAGTTTCCGGCCAGACTAATGTGCAATTGATTTTGACTCTCCCATTTCAGTACAAGGGTGGGGGAAAGACAGTGAAAGAGTCATAGAACATGGATGAAAAATCATGATAAAAGAAGTTTTTGCCAAATGGATTGACACCACAAAAAGCTATTTCTTTGCCTTTTCAGAGAATCTATACAGTAGTTGCTTTGCTGGTAAAAACTAATTGTTGTGCCAGCCATTTCTATGTAAAATGAAAGCAAGGAAAAAGCTACATAAACAAAGAGACAGCCTGGGAGTGTTGTGTATTTAAAGTCTGTCTCCAGATACTTTCCCAGACAGGACAATATGAAACATTAATAAGAGGAACTTCAAGTAAAAGGATTGAAAGTGAAACACGGTAGAGCTTAGGACCCACAAGTCTGATCTTGATTCAAAGAATATATATCTATATACAGTATATATATATATTTAAAAAAACACACACACACACACCTTACGCCCTCCGTGGTTATCCCTCTCTAAGCTCGGGTCCTCTACCAGAGGCCTGGGAGCTTGGGGGTTCTGTGCAGTATCTTTGCTGTTCCTAGCATTGCACATTTCTGGACCGAGATTTCTGAGGTTGTTCCAGCGATCCGCCGTAACCACTCCTCTAGCTTCGGGGTCACTGCCCCGAGTGCACCGATCACCACGGGCACTAGTGTCACCTTTACCCTCCAGGCCCTCTCCAGCTCCTCTCTGAGACCTTGGTATTTCTCTAGCTTTTCGTGTTCTTTTTCCTGATTTTACCATCGCTTGGAATTGCAATGTCCACCACCATGGCTTTCTTCTGCCCTTTGTATATTCTGCCCTTTACTGTATATACATATATATACGTGTGTGTGTATATATATATATGTATATACACATTATATATATATATATATATATATATATATATATATATATATATATATATATATATATATACACATATATATATATATATTCTTTACTCTTCTTTTCTCTCTACTTTGAGGAGGAAACCACCAGCATTTATAAATTTTCAGTGAAGATTATTGCAAAAAAATAAACAACGATTTAACAAATATTCGTGGTAATTGACACTCAAGAGATAAAAATTAAAATTGGGTTTTCATTCACTTTCAATTCCTATTGAAGCAAAACAAAGCAAATGATTTGTCTATTTTAGGTAAGTACTTACTAAGTAGCGTTCACCAAGACCCTTTTTATTAACCACACAAACATTGCCTGAACTGGACTTAAGTAAATCCTGGGTTAGGGTTAGTCCTGACATTCCTACAAACAATAGTCGGTTGGTCAATAGTGTATGCAATGCGAAATGCAACCTATAAATACAAAAATGACAAGGGCAGTTACTTAAAAGACTTCCTCCCACCAGCCTGTCTACTCTAATAATAGCCCAAAGACAAGAGATCTAGACCGACAGAAAGATATAGAAAGAAGGGAAGGCAAGGCAGTGAAAGTGCAAACCATGAGGGAGACCACAAAGAAAATATGCCAAATAAAACATGAAGCGTAGAATTAGGCCGGTTGCCATAACCAACAAATGTCCTTTAAAATGAGGCTAATTTAATTTTGGATCCTTTCCTAAAAATAATGATTGCTTCAGTGATTCTGCTTTCCAACACAGAATTGCCAAGAGCCAGGCCTGATGGAGAGGCCACTGAATTAACCAGACCTGCAGGCCTCATCATGCTCCTCCTCCTCCCCAGAGAACACATGGGCTGGGGCTATACTGTCATCTCACCCCCATCTCCCCATGTGCACTGGGCCTGCAGTCCACAGGCAATGTCAACAACTGTATAACACAATACAGAACCATTATTTATTGAGTGGGGATTAATGTATAGTATATGTATGGTAACCTTCAAGTGTTTGCACCCTCAACTATGCTTTAGAAAACAAGACAAGAAATTATATGTTTTATGAGAAAAACTAAAATACTTTATACGTCGGACCCTGTCTGAGTGTTTCTGATTCCTGAAGAACGCAGGAACACCAGAGATAGACTGGACACAATAGGTGAATGTTTGCTGTTGTACCAAAAAAAAAAGAAAAAAGATGGGTTTATAAACCAAAGCAAAAAAACATGCTAAAAATACAAACAATTGTGGTGCCACTTGACTCTGAAAGCCTGATCCTGTCCAGTTGCAGGTACAGGTACATAAAGAAGTGTAGTTTTAACTTAAGTTTTATTGGCATTGTATTGTTTGAAAATTATAAAGGTATTATACTTAAAACATTTATAAATGCATTATTGTCTACTCAGTACAATACAATATATGAGGGAATGTTAAATAAACACAACCTATTTCTGCTCAACTATTTTTGTTACCAACAGTTTTGTTTATGCTCTCGTTTATTTTTAGCCACTACAAACCTGTCTGCACACACCAGTGGTTACAGTCATTTCATTTAGACTTTTTTTCAAAAAAGTATGTACTGTGTCTGTAGTTTGAACATATTTTGACGTGTCAGTAATGTTTTGTTGCTTTGTCAACTTACAAACAGGTAACACATACCCAAGTGCATTCCTCAATATTATAAAAGAAAGGGATCTTTGGAACAGGACCACTAATCACTGGAGGTGGAGGAACCTCAAGGAATAAGAAAATAATCAGTGGAACAACGAGAAGGCTTTTAAGCAAAAGCAATGCTTGATCCTTGATTCAGACATGCACAATAGGCGCTTCAAATGCCCTCTTACCCAAAGGGAGGATTCAGCTGCTGAGCTACTAAGCAGGATTCTAATGAGGGGCTACAATTAAGCCCATTTATTCACATTAAGTGTGAACTGTAAGTGGGACTGCAGTCAGTTGACGGGCGTAGGTGCTTTTGTGTGACAAGAGCAGCTTTTATTTGTGGCATAAAGACGGCAAAAACACAAGCACCTAATGACTGAGTCCCTGCATCTCTTCTTCTTAGACGCTGATAAACAGGAGCAGTGGCACACTCTCCTCACAGACTGACTCAAAGGCCCCGGCACATCCAGGCAGAGTTGAGTCACTGCTTGACAGTGGGGGCGGGGCTAAGACAGAGTGACAGTGGGGCTCCATCTCTATCCTCTTATTAACGCTTAACGAGTGCTTTCCTCATGCAATATTCATCTTCACTAATATCACCCAAGCCCTGAGCTGAGCTTGCTACTTATGTAAGGCAATTATGTAAAATATCAGACAAGGCCAATGTTCAGAATGTGACTGGAAGTGGAAACTGTAGGACGATGGCAGGTCGATAGATAGAAGGACATAGAAACAAGTGGAAGCACACTATATAAGGAAGTTGGTGCCTTGCGTGTCCTTAAGGGAGAACAGAGGCATCGATATCCAGCCGTTTTAACAAGTGGTCAGCGTCATTGATGCAAACATATTCCTCCCACATCTTATTCCTGAGAGCTACAGACATCTAAGGACTCTTCAAGGTCAGCTGGGGAAAAGCTATACTAGTGGCTTTTACTGCAGCCAGTCTTGTCCACTACTATCAACTACACAAATCACATAAAGCCAGTTACTTAAAGACAATTTACTGCATGGGAGCATACGCAAATAAAATACCTACCAGACACAAATTAATAAATATGCAGTGATTTACACACCCACCCCCCAGGTCAAGGCCCTATGGGGGTCTGCACAGAAATAGGTCATTTGTCACACATGATGTCCCGGGGCAGAGAATGCATTATAGATGAGTCCAAACAGCATGTCTCAGTGAACACTCAGTGCACAGGAGGCAACAGCAGGAGCTGGCCATCCAAGGAGGAGAACCCTTCAGGAAGAGGAAACGCATGGGATGTCATAAAGTTAGTCAAAGAATTACCCCTGGACCTGTCAATGATAGTCATGGCGGAATCAGTGAAGAGAATCATCAGATACCAGCCTGTACATGGATGAAAACCTATAATTCTTAGTATTTTTACACATACCAGACATAGATTAATATACCTAATTAGTTATTCTCATATCTGCACCTGACTCTACAGCACTACAGCAAACCATCTGCCTGGTCCAGAAAGCGTGCCCTCATTTATCTTACTATGCCTTTTCTTTCTAGTCCCATGTAATTATAGCATATTTTGGGCACAGTCCGTTTTATTCACTGCTTTGATTGTAACTAGAAGAATGAAGACGTACGAATGCCTGTCGGGTCCAGCTCTTTTATTCACACAGACAAAAGTGTGAATGTGTTTTGCTGTGATTTTGAACCGAGAAAAAGGAAATCAGGCTTTGCTAGAGGACAAGTGAGTGTGAGGAGCGAGAAAAATAAGTCTGCTGTCTTGTACTGCACCCATCTGCTCTGAAAGTGCAGGTGGAGGCCTATTCACTGTGCTCTGCATGTGAGTGAAGAGGGGGGGCAGGAAGAAAGGCAGGGCAGGGAGAAGGAGGGTGGATGCTGAGGCAAGGGAGGGGGCCTCTTGGTTATCTCTCCTAAAGGGGATAATGGGAGAGGAGCGCATTGCAATGGCTGCCGTGTAGTACCCTCCCTGCACAATTAGCCAATCAGATGCGCGCATTGCCAGCCAGGAGGACGCATAAAAGAAGAACATTGCAGCAGTGGCACAGAAGGAGACAGAGTGGAGCGGGGAATTACACACAAAAAAACAGACGAAGTCAAACACCCTCCCCTGGACACACCCTGCCGCTGAGGAGCACTGCTTCTTCTGTTTTTTTCTGAACCATCGCCCACGCCACTCGGAGAGAAACACGCTCCCTCATCGTCACCCGGCAGAAAACCCCTTTCTCCTCATTTTCATCCTATAGAGGACACCTACAATCGCTAAGGGCTGAGATTCACGGACAAAGATTGTAATTTTTTTTCCTTTTTATTTTTTTTTATTTTAATTTGGAGACCTGACACCAAGAGGGTCAAATAATTTGAAAGCCGAAGAGCTTGGAGACTTCAACCCAAGATCAGCGTAGAGAAGAAGGACCTAGATTTCTTGCATTGTACGTCAAGAATGGTTACTGTACGTATACCTCTATTTCTCTTCTTTCTTGTGTGAGTGAGATAGCAGCATCCTGTGTTGGCCATGACCATATGTGCACACGTGTCATCTATTATTGCAAGAGATCAAATATTAAGCATGGTTTAATGACATGCCTGCACACAGATGATGTTGAGGTTAAATAACATTTGTCCAGTATGTAGCTAGTGGTATTGATTATATTAGATCTACAGGGGTATTCTATCGACACTGGGGTATAATATCTTACACTGGAGGATGCGTTATGGATGACAGCTCGAAGACTGCAGTCATTGTCTGCCACGTAGAAGTGTCGAACCTGCCATTTTCCAGAGTAGCCTTCAGTGACAACCAGCAGGAAAGCCAAATGTCGCATATCTGAATAAAGGGGCACAATATAGAAACAAATAAAATGGTTAGCTGATTCTACAGAATTACAGAGCTAGCTCTACAAATCAGGAGGAGAAACGCAACGACACGCGTAGTAGAGAAAGTAGGCTTCCTCCAGTTGGCGCAGCTAAGGATGCTGAGGACGGCTCTATGAGACAAAACATGATGCCTCGGAGGCTGAGGGCCCATCCAACGAGGCAAAGGAAAAAGGGTCGAGTCACTCTGTGAGGGAGAGGGGGAGGGGGGGATTTCGCATCCATTGGTTTGCATTGAATCAGACAAAGTCCGAATTCCTCAGGGTTCTCGTCGCGATGCAACCTAGTAAATAGACTGGGAACCTTTGTAGCCGCAACAGTGTGGGCTCGCAACAACACGCAGATCCACGATTCTGTGCGTTTTCTGCAGTATGAATATTATGAGTATGAGTTAGTATGAGGCGCGGGAGCCACGCTCACAGCTCACCGCGCCCGCTGGACCATGGAGATGGAGAAGTGATAAATTAGCTTTGCTGTGGCTTGGCCGGATTGGGCGTGTCTCTGCTGGACTACAGCACCAGACGAGGGCCTTGGGCCATAAACGGCCTATTCTGATTTACCCCTTGACATTGTACGTGGATAGCCACTTATTGCTTCTAAGTAATCCAATTATAGGAAGACAAATTTGTGTAAAATTGTAGCACAGATCACGTTAGCATAGACGCACACTGGGTAGTCCTCGTTTGGGTGTCAAAAAAACAAACAGTGTTAAATCAAGTAATTGTTTTAAAAATGAATAGGCACACGTGTCAGTCAAGATGATCTGCCCAGGTACTACTGCTATACTATAGAATAATAATTCACACACAGGGTGTGAAAGCTAGCGTTAGCATGTTTATTATGAAGTATGACTGTGTCTTAAAGGGCCAGGCCCCGTGATTTGTGAGTGTCCAAATGAACTTGACGTGCCTCCAGTGGAGCTTCCTCTCTTCCTTTGTTCTCGATACCTATTGTCCACGTCGCAGGAGGCCCTGGCCGGCTGCTGCACATGGTCCACTCTGCAGTGCTCCATGCTTGTACCGCAGTGCCACTGCTAAATAAAACGTTGAGTCAGATAACCTTCCACTTACACATTTCAAGGACAAGCACAGCAGCCGCTACAAGGCACACAATACTATAATCTAAAAGTGCTAGTAAATCATATTAACACTTTTCTATTTGTGTTATTTTACATTTCAATCGTACCGGGCAGGAAAACGGAGGGATTGATGTCGTTATTATCTCTCAATTTATAGACTGGGATGTTAATTGCAATTATGTAAGCAGTGATTTCCCCTTGTTGCCGGTAGTGTGACTATTATGAAATAGTCTCTATGAAAACAGTGATCATGTAAAGCAACAATTGAAACAATCAAGGATAAACTGAAACGTTTGCAGCTGGCTATATCATTTTTTCTACGCAGAGGAAACCCCCGTGCATCAATTCTATGAATGAGTATCAGAGTATCAGAGTTGTAGATTTTGGTTTGTAGAGTAGTAGGTTTAGGTCTGGACTTGTTGTGGTGTTTCGGATCGGGCTACTGTAACACTCATTGTTCCCAGAGAGTCCTGCAGCCCCTAGCCACGACACAAAGCGCCACTGTTTACATTAATATTCATAGTGCTGCCATAGCCAGAGCGAGGGAGACGAGGAGGAACGGGTGGCTCTTTTGTTTGCTCGTTTCAATACATTTATTCAGCAAAAAGGCGCTGCGCTTCATGAATGCCTGCACAGCCGAGCCTTTAAAATAACGAGTAAATAAAAGAAACGCACTGATTCATGTAGTCTATGTTTCGTGAATTTAAAAAAGTATCAGAATTAAACTTACACACAATGTGCAAAATGAGTTTATGAATCGTGCAAAATGTTAAAGAGGTTTTTAGGAGCATCAAGAGAAAGTATGAAAAAGCCACTCCCTTTTTCAGCACGCTGGATAGCGCCCTGTACAGGAGGACTTGAATAAAGACTTGTCTCCTCCAGCCTTTGACGGTGTCTGCTCTCATCTTATCAGCGTGGAGCACATTTACGCAGCTCAAATCTTTAAGAAATCTTTTATTTTTACTCCGTGGAGCGCGGAACAGAGACGGGCCCGGCTGCACATCTGACACGAGCTGTGACTCCTGTCGTCTTGTTGTTTTACAGCTGCCACCATGATCCTTTAAGCTGCAGAGAGTGTGGCTAATGCCCTTTGTTCAAGATAATCCAGTAATCTGTGTTATTTAGAAGGCTCATTTACACTCTAGCCTTCACTTTTTATTCATGCAAACCAAAAGAAAAAAAACAAATTTTTACATAATGGATTTATAATGTAGACTGCATTCAATAAAAAAAATAGAAAATAGAATCAATAAACTGGTGTCTAGCTATGTATGCTGTTTGTTTTACAGTAATATGATTTCAGCATAGAGCTAACGGTGCAATAGTCATAAGCACACAATTCTCTACATTATAGCCTCTAGTGCATTACTGTATTTGGAGCAGAAGTTAATTTGAGAAGCTGATAGCTGGCATGAGAAAAACACAGAGCTTGCCATCACATACATCTATGGCATGTTTCAATGTTTTCATAATTTCATAGGGTGCAGTGTAGGTGGTGTATGGTCTGTGCTTGGCAGAGGAGGCAGCTATAGGCCTCTTGTTTGCGTGAGAGTCTGGGTTCCTGAGTTTGGCAGCAAAGGAAAGGCTGCCGTTTGCGTGCAAGTCTGGAACCATGTGTAGGCGATAGCGCTGATGCACTACATAAAATATTAAGGAAGATCTCACTGGGCCCCAAAATAGAAACAAATATTAATGGTACCAAGCCAACTAGTTTTTTTTTTTTACCAACATTTTGGTTGAAGACGTTTGTGTCTATTTATTTCCATCCCTAGAGTATTGTTTTTCTTAGTTTGAGTCTGAAACCAAGTTAAAAGGTAACATTTGCTGACATTTTAACAATAACAAATTTAACTAAAATCTTTTTGGGGCATTGTTTCAACTGCAACTTTAAAGCTGCTCTTTCTATGTCTAAAAGCTTAGTGGTTACTGCTTGTGTCAGCCATTCTCAGCTCCTGGCCTATAGTCAGTGGTTTGTGAATTATATAACTCCATAACACTGCTCACTGGGGATGTGTGTTCTGCTACGCTGTGGGTTATTTCAGTTGGCGAGACAAATTTGCCCTAATACGACTTTTCCCCTTTTGTCATATTCAGGACACGTTCTCTATGCCCCATCAAATACTCAGACACATATAATATAGCACCATGGTTTTCTTTTGTTTTTATACATGGCATTTAAAAAAAAATGCTATCCTTGTTGGCACTGTCTTATCCATTTGAAGTTTTTTATTTTTAGGCTTCCTCTCGTCTGTAACATCTTGTCATGATCAATATGACTTAACAGCTCCTCCCCGCTTCTCTGTTGTCATATAATATTTATTCACTGAAGAAAAATGTCTGACCTGTATTTCTGCCTTCAATTTGACGCTGCAGACAAAAAGTAAAAAGATTGGAGAAAAAAATTAATATTCAGCCTAGAGAAACAATGCAGTCTTTGAGGGGCTGTTACCTGGGCAACCTGAGAGGAGCTGAACTCAAAGGAAGATGGCAGGTTAGAAGGCAGGTCGGCGAGCGTGTTTCCAGACTGTGTTGAAAAAGCAGCGCAAAATGACACCTGGATTTAAAAATAACACAAACAAAAAGTACAATAAAAAAGAGATGATAAAATATGACATATAAAGACGCAAACTAATTTATTGGATAAAAGGAAAAGGAAGACTATCCGCCAATGTTCTTTTTCGCTGATAGGTCTTATGTTGTGTAATTATCTACTATGTTATAAGAAAAGCTCTTGATTACATTATGCAGAATTGCTATAGTTTGCTGATTTCAAAATGCACACTGTCTGGGAAAGTGTGGTGAAACTAGGGCAGACTACACAGACGTTATGAAAAATTGTGTGTAGCTCAAACAAACTCAATAACCTTTATAACCCTTGAGTACAGTGTTTACATTTCAAGATACTGAATGCCACATATAGTTACAAACACACCTTTCACTTTGTCTATGTCTTTCGAGACATTGCTCTTTGTGTCTGTCATGGCAGCCTTTTGCCACGCTTGCACTCTCCAGTCTCAAGCTTGGCCTTGCATGTCCACTCATTACTATTATTCGTCCCTATGTAATGATGTAATGACGTTTGACCCGGGTAGAGAGTGTGGGGGAGGGGGACCGGCCACTGTGACATCTGCAGGACCACAGGCAAGGAGTGCAAAAGCTGGAAAGATGGAGAAGAAATTATATATTCAGGGGGGTTGGGTAGAGATCAACGCCTAGCACTAAATATTAATTCCCTGCATCTGGCTGTAGTGTCAATGTTGATGACCAGTTTGAGTAATAAATATAAAATACATATCTTTCTCAGCAGATAATCAGCACCATGGAAACCCAGGTATCCAATGGCCCAAGTGGAACAAGTCTGCCAAATGGTCCAGTCATTAGCACCAATGGCTCGACGGATGACAGCAAAACCAACCTGATCGTCAACTATCTGCCTCAGAACATGACCCAGGAAGAGTTCAAGAGTTTGTTCGGTAGCATTGGGGAGATTGAGTCCTGCAAGTTAGTCAGAGACAAAATTACAGGTAAGGATCAAAGCATTTTATTTTACATAGTGATTGTAGTTGTCAAAACTGTGATTTACTTCTTACAAATAGAATATTTTTTATCGCATGTATAATTAATTTGTGACTGCACTTTTCTCTGTATTTTAAGAGCTGTCACAGCAAGTTCCCCACTTCAATAATGCTGTTCTATTTATCTAATTTAAGATTTGCCTATGTGTCCAGGCCAGAGTTTGGGATACGGATTTGTAAATTATGTTGATCCAAATGATGCCGACAAAGCTATCAACACACTCAACGGTCTGAAACTGCAAACAAAAACAATCAAGGTAAGAAGGATTTACAATATATATTTCTGTTCTTTGGTGTTGGGGTGATAGATTAAAGAGGAAATTGGTGTCTGGAGCTCTGAGATATGGTAACAGACGTGACAGAGGGAGGGGCGTTCGATGGGGGCAACGGGTGCAGTGCCTACAACAAAGGAACAGAGAGAAAGAGTGAAAAGAGAAAAGAGCGGAGAGTGGAGGTCAGAAAGCAAGGGGCGGACAGCACGCAGAGGTTATTGTGATGGAAATGTAATTAGGGTGCCTGACTGCTGCGCACAAGGGTCAGTCCAGGTTACCCCATCTGCCTACCATTCTGGCTAATTAGGCTCTCTCTTTGTGGCAAAATTAAATGAGGGAAAAGGGGAGCGTATTATAAGATACCACTTCCCTTTTCCGTCCACCCACCCATTCCTAAAGCTGATCAAAGACGAGCAAGATTGAGACAAAGTGCGGGGTCCCAAAAATCAAATCTGTGAACTGCAGAGCAGGTGTTTCGCTCAGCAGCTGTTCATGTAATGAGAGGAAATGTTTAGCTTGTGAATGGCTGAACATAAGTAAATAAATGTGCTGGGTTAGGGTGTGTTTTGATTATATTGGTATTATCAATTATTCACTACTTCACTACTGGAAATTGAGAATGTAAGCCGTCGAACAGTGTGTCTTATGTCACAAATCTATATATTATATTGACATTCAGTATGTTTAAATTGAGGATGAAATGTTTATGGATTTCAATCATAGAGAAAGTGCTTCTGGTTTAAGAGTGGACCACTGTAGATGGGTAGGGCGTAGCACAGGGAGCAGAATGCCAATGACAGGATTAGGGACCATATGGGCTCCGGGCACCATCTGTACTGTGGGAGCGACAGGGAGAGGGTTAATTATAGGGCAGCCTCCCCAAATACAGCAACTCCCCCATGACTCGGCCAGCACCCGCTAATCACTGTACTGCACAACCCTCCTCTATGCAAGCTGCAAGGTCCAGACACACGAAGCACATATATTGTCTCTAAATGTGCAAATATGCATCCCAGCGTCAGTATTCAACCCAACATATAGGCCCTGAAATAATGTGAGGAAGATGTGTTTTCATGTTGTCAAGGATGCTTAGGTCTTATGATGTGCTTATTGTTTGCTGTTTGCCAGTAGAGCCGTTTTGTCCCTGGAGGATACAGACAAAGGAAAAAGGCAGGACAGGGAGGGCAGCTCAGCCTATCTCAGACAACACTCACTCTGTTTCTGCATCACGCACAATCACAGCAGCACTCCTAACAATGGACCAGGCAGTGCTATATACATCATACATGAGTTTACACGCTTTCACTTACAAGAAGTGTGACTTCACATTGAGGCGAGAAGATGTGAAAGTGAAAATTATGTGAATTGTGACAGACAGGCAGGGAATATGTAAGGAAAAAACATCATAGGAAAATCAGAAAGCTGCAGCATTAATTAAGTCACTGGTGGATTAAGAATATAACAAGCTAAGTCTAATGTTCTGAAGGAAGAAAACAAAGATTGAAGTTTGGTATCAGCTCTACACATGCTGCAGAGTAGACAGCTCTATGTGTCACTGCGGTTTGTCATTCTTACTAAGCTTCAAGGCTCTGATTAAGTCCACAGATAGCACAGAGGCAATGGCCTGCGCAAAGGCTAATAATTAGAATTTAGATGACTGAATTCTTCTCACTTAATTGCTGGCTTAACATGCAACCATTTATATTTTTTTTAAATAAAACTTTCAGGAGGTGGCATGTTTCCTTGGAAATAGAAAGTTGGAAATATAAAACTTAAAAATCCATGGTGGTAGATGCCTTTCTGTGGAAGGTTACATGGTGTAGAGACATGGTGTACAAATGTGAATATGCTATCCAACTATGGGTTTGATTTAATTTTTTTTTTTTTCTGCATTAGGTATCATACGCCCGCCCCAGTTCAGCATCTATCCGTGATGCCAACTTATATGTGAGTGGACTACCCAAAACAATGAGCCAGAAAGACATGGAGCAACTCTTCTCACAGTATGGTCGTATTATCACATCTCGTATCTTAGTGGATCAAGTCACAGGTACATCTCAACTCTCGACACGCATCCTGAGCATAGACCCTTGAACATACGAAAGTGACATTTCTGTTCATTCTTTTGACTCAGGCATATCTCGAGGGGTGGGATTCATCCGGTTTGACAAACGGAACGAAGCTGAGGAGGCCATCAAAGGTCTGAACGGACAAAAACCATTGGGAGCTGCAGAGCCCATCACTGTCAAATTCGCCAACAATCCCAGCCAGAAGACAGGTCAAGCCTTACTGACTCAACTGTATCAGACAGCTGCCAGACGCTACACGGGGCCTCTGCATCACCAAACTCAGCGGTTCAGGTACTGAGCCCTTAACCCACACACTTTTATGACTCACCACTAACAACACTCTGGCAATCTAAAAACTCTTTAAAGCAATGTCCCTGGTCATCTCACTGTCTTCATCTTTGCAAGTGGATGCAAATCATTTTACAGCAATCATTTGACTTGTTTGTGTGTATACAAAGATGTTTCAGTGTGAGCTTTCATTTTTTATTGTTTATGTAAGCAATGTTGTCTGTCTTTCATCATGTTTGTAAATGTAAAAAAAAATATATATATATATATATGAGAGAGAGAGAGAGAGAGAGAAGGTGGGAAATACAAATGTATAATAGATCCAAAATGTAGTGTTGAGTTTAATCTTGGTTACAAACTGACAAAAAGCTAACACACTGAATGCCTCAGGACATGGACTGTATTCAAGACTATTATTTGACATGGCATCTGCTTGTGGATGAATGATTCCGGGCATGCGAAGGAGTAACGGGTGCCCCCTAGAGGCCTGCTGGTGAAGGAGCAACATTTGAACGTCTAAAGGCCCTTTTTTCCTTGTTTTAGATCTCACAACTAACCTTTGCATTCCCTTCATTCTCCCTCTTGCGTTGCAGACTCGACAATTTACTAAACGCCAGCTACGGAGTCAAGAGGTAAATGCCAAAGGTGTCCTTTCAAAAGCATCCATGCCAAAAAAAAAAAAACTCAAAACAAAGTGCCTGGAATACCGCCTGCTACTTCAGTCTGTGTCCATAGATTATCACCAATCATGTACCCATACTATAGAAGTCCTGCAGGAGAAAGAAATGGATGTAAATGTCCAAAAAGCAGGGTATTCTGGCATGGCTTTGTTTAAGTTATTGTCTTTTTATTTTAGAGGTATTATGTGTACGTCTTTCTTGAACTAACATTGTCAATTTCAGTTGCGTTAATGTCCCTTTTTTCACCAGCATGGACATGGCGTTTGCGTCTCCTCAGTGTTTTTAATTTGATTTTGAGTTTCAATCTGATTTGCCTTTCATTCCTCTCTATAGGTTTCTGTGTTTTGTTCCTGTGGTTTCAGTTGGACATTGTGATTCATGCTTTTAATTTTGTTTTCACACACAGGCTATGGTCAGCAGATTATGCAGATTGTGTGGGTGCTTGTCATTTTGTGAGAGCGCAGGTAGTTTTTCTGCCACAGTGAGGAAATGGAGGGAGGCTTCAAACTCCATACCTGACTACAAGATCATTTGATTTGAGACCAGCACTCAAAGTTGTGTTGAACTTCGGAATGACACCCATGGTAGCTCTCCCCCTCTCTTCCCCAGATTTTCGCCCATCACCATTGACAGCATGACCAGCTTGGCAGGAGTCAACCTGACGGGACCCACCGGGGCAGGATGGTGCATTTTTGTCTACAACCTGTCCCCCGAGGCCGACGAAAGCGTCCTGTGGCAGCTCTTTGGACCTTTCGGTGCTGTGACCAATGTCAAGGTCATTCGCGACTTCACCACCAACAAATGTAAGGGCTTCGGCTTCGTTACCATGACCAACTACGACGAAGCTGCCATGGCCATCGCCAGCCTTAACGGGTACCGCCTGGGGGACCGGGTGCTGCAGGTGTCATTCAAGACCAGCAAGCAGCATAAGGCCTGAAAAATGTGTGAGAAAGAGAGGGGCCAGTGGGGCAATCTCCTGCAACCTTTGGGGAAAGCACTTTGAGCTCCCTGTGTTTTCACTATGTTTGGGCCTGGACTTTAGTCTCTCTGACACAATCCCACACAACTCCATATTATATTACCACAAAACAGACATTCAGATGCACTTACACATGCGATCGTCCATACACAAGCAAAACACCAACCAACACCAATGGAGTTTTTGTTTTCTCTTCTACTTATGCGACATGAGAGTCCTTCCCTGTACATTTGCCTGGATTGAATTAGATGGGGGTACGTAGCTGGTTGGTTAGGTTGGGATAATAAGAGCTATCTATTTAGGAGACAGTTTAACGAATGTGACAGAGAATGTGTACTTAGTGCTTTGATTGAATTCAGGCAAATTTTTATCACAACTGATGAACAAGATGGAAAACGATCAAAATTTAAATGAATATGTGCAATTTACCCAAACACTTAACCCACAATCTCTCCCATTATGTTGCTGGAGAGAATGTAGTCACTTTTTTACACTTGGGCATTTTGAATCAGCGATTTTTTTAGATCAAAGAAAATGAAAGTAAAAACAGTGTTCTCTTATATACGTCTATTAAAATATAACTATATATTCAATATTTAAGGTGGTTATAATAGCCGAGTATGTAAGCATTTTCTAGAAACTTTGACTACTGTTTCCTGACCTGCATTAGGTGATGCCTAGTGTGAAGGCAGTTTCTCTACCCTATATGAGCCTGTTAGCTCAGGTCCAACAATTTAGGTTCAATATAAACTACTGGTCACAGAAGAGTAGTTGGGAAACCATTCAGTTCACCTCACAGTCTCGCGCCAACTAGTCCAACAGCTCACCTATCACAAATCACTGTTTAATATATTTACTATTTATCACAAGCTCCCTGGTTAAGATTCAAGATGCACATGACTGTCTGTAAAATTAGAGCAGTGGCAGTGCTCTCATGGTGACAGCGTTCGTTAGTGAATCTCCTGAGGGTTTATGAAAGATAAGGGGGAAACCATTTTACTACAACACATATCAAAGAAAATACTGAGGATTTTCACATTTTGCATTATTTATCATCACACCTTTAATGTAGATCACAAACCATTTTATATCACACAGCATAGAGAGATCCCTTTAACATGATTTTCTGGTGTCATCATTATTGTTGGAGAAAAGCAATGTACAGTATGTCAGGTTGGTAGTAGTACATATATATCAAAGTAAATTGGAAATATGTGCACTTTGGCACAGCTCAATGGTCTAAAGCAGGTTTGCCATGCTCTTGTGAAACAAATCTAGGGGCGTTTTAAAAACATATATATTTAATATCTTGTTTAAATACATATACAGGCATTGCGAGCCAAACTTGATGAACAAATATCCCTGCAGTTCAAAATCACTGAACATTCAAAACTGATTTAAAACTGCCCACCGCATTTTTTAAAAGTATCTTTAGAGGAGAAAATGACCACTTCCTCCAGCTTTGCCAAATGCTTTTAAAATGTATTTAAAATCTTTGTCCTACAACGCTTCAGAGAAAACTGAACTCTCTGCACTCTCAAAAGATTACTGTACAACATCATGCCTGACACCTTCTAGTACACAAAATCGCATTTGTTCAGTTCAGATCCATTAGACACTATCACAAAAATAGCATTTCCTAAAATATCTCAGCTGCAAAGAAATTATTTATGGCACCCTTGATGAAGCATTAAGGCCAACCTGTCTCACTGAAATGTCTGTACCAGACAGTAGTGAGATCGACCATGGGGAGAGCAAGTGTCTTTCATTATCAAGACATCTGCACATCATCATCGATTAAATGAGGTCAACTATATACAAGACATTTTTGCTTTTCTAAATGACGCTGTGTTAGCCAAAGAGGACGATCTCTTTGAATGGAGTACATTAGAGATAAATCTATTTTTATACATACAAAAGAACAAGATCTTGTGCTGAATTTTTACAGATCTTAAGCTTGTAAAATTGGGACATCGCATGGCTTTATTTTAAACCCTCTGATCTTTGTAGAGTGAAGAGGAACAAGCATGCGGTGTATGGGTGGGGATTTAGGGAGGGGGCGAAGGAACCTTGTATCTCGTACAAACTTTACTGTTCAACCATTTGAAAATTGACAGCTAGTTGTATAACTTGACACACATCTGTACGCAGGCGCTTGTCGCTCACATCTCAGACCTGAATTTGTGTACAGTGCTGCTTGAATGATGGTGCAGTGAAGTGAAGTTCTTTGACTTGAGAATCCTCGACAAAGCTGTGGAGACGCTGGCTCATTGTCAGGCTGAAAACTACTCTAGGCTGCAAACCGGTAAATGAATAGTCAGATGGGGACACACATTCATAATGGACATCGAGCATGATAATTTATCAGATGAGAAATTAGCCAAATAGCCAAAGAATTGCGTTGTAAGGCAGTACAAAGAAGGACACATTAAGACTAACTATATTATTCCCTGTAATCGCTGTACTAATCTATGTTATATATTAAATAAGGACCCTCAACAATTTAAGTTATTTTTGTTGTGAGAATATTAGTTGCGCATATCAGTTTGCATTACAACCTATGTAAAGCCACCTCTAAAATAACCCCTGCAAGCATCCTCATTTGCACACACTTTGTTCAGAACTTATCAAAATGCATATCAAAATTGATATCGGGAAAAAAATGCACATTTGCCCTTCATTAGCATCATCTACTTGTCTTGAGTGACCAAGTTTTGAAAATTGTCAACATTGCACCATTTCACAGAATAGGTCGGCTACTGTTTCAGTCCCAATGATTGTTGCTGCTGTCTCTAGAGCTACAAGAGACCAGTGAAAACCCACCTCCCTAATTGGCCACACAGTCGATACAACTCCTTATGTATCAGTAGAGAGCCAAGGACCATGGCAGGAAACAGTACCACAACTACTGCTTGAGCAACAACAATAATCATTAAAAAAAACAAAAAAACTTTCCTATGGAACAGTAAGTGCAATGTGCTTTGTTTTTATATTGACTGAGAACAAATGATATATATTTTTAAAAAAAGAAATTAAATGTCACACTGAAAAGGTTTGCAGAAAAGTGAAAGGAGCATTTGAGGACAGCGCTCATTGAGAAATTTGCATAAACGCTCCCTTTTGCCCCTAATTTGTGCTCTGTCCATGCAAAATAAGAAACTGCATATTTGGCATTTATATTAGATCAATCCTTGAATATGTTGAAAGGGATACTGTTGATATATCATGAGTCTTAGCCCATGTCAATTCAAATATCATTTATTTCCTGTAACCGATTGCTTTCATTTACATATCAATATTCACTTGTTCAATTAGCGTATTTGTGTTGTTGATGTTGCCATAGAGGACACACATGATGATCAAACAATTTTGTTAGGTTGCATTGATTGGGTACAATTCTTTCTTTTTTCTTCCATTTATTGAATTAGTTGCAGTTTTTTACAGTGTATGCAGATTTTAGACTTAGTTAGATTTTTTTATTTCAATCAAACTGTGTTTAATTGTGTTTGTAAAAGTCTGTGGTAGCTTTTGTTGCAACATAAAATAATTTAAACTGAAAAAATTCAAAATAGCGCCAACAAACTTGTATTATTTGGGCGACTTTAAGCTTGTAGTTTTAACTTATTGTTAACTTAAAAACTATTTATTATGATTATTATTATTATTGCCTCGTACAAAGTATGTTTTGTGTATATTTATGGTTTATTTCATTATATTTGCAAGTTTAAAAGATTTTAAGTTTGCCAAAATTGTGGTTACACCATTTTGTTTCTTAAAGGGGGACAAATAGAAAAACAGCTTTAGAAGTACAATTTGGAATCGTTCTCCATAGTCAAAGAATGCACTGCTATATTTAACTAATTGAAGTGTATAAACATACATGCTGTGTGCTAGATGTTATGCCTTTACTGCCTGTGTTCCGTTTGTCTTGTTAAATGAAAATCTTTTAATTATTTAATCTAATCACAGTCTTGTTTTTTCAAACCATTCTGAGAACCCTTAAGACATGGGACAGCCCCTACAGCCAGACGCTGGCCCACTTTTGGGTTGAGCAATTAGCAAGGACCAAAGGGATGTCCCGAGTTTGAGCCCCTCACAAGACACCTTCCTCTTGTCAGTTATTGTCAATGAAGCCAACAAAGCTAACTCAAAAACATATTTATTCAGGCTTTGGCTTCGGGAAGAATGTCTTGTGAGTTTTGGAGAATGACAAAGGGTAGAGTGGTCTTCTGTTTCTCAACCAACTGTATTTTGTGTCTATTTATTTAGAGGGGACGCAGTAACTTAGTGATGTTTTTCTTACATTTGCCTGGAATGGTAAAACAAATCAAACGGCAAAATGATCAAAAAACAATTACAAAATCGCATACTTCCAAACATGACCAAATCGAACAAAATTGAACAAGGAAAAATAAACCTTTCAGTTTAGTCTAGGATATTTATTACTGGGATTTCTGCTGAAGACGCTTGAAGACTTTTTCATGGAATTGTTTAATTATTTGTACTTTACATGCCAGAAAAAAATAAAAGTTACAAATACCTTGGTGCATTGTTCTTACTATAAAAAACAGCTAATAATGTTATGTATATGCAATGAAAGGTAAAGACAAAGCAATAAGTCATGGGTGTGGTTTAAAGAATCATTTCATAATTATCCAATTGTCATAATCACTAGTATATCATTGAAAACTTGTTACACAATTGTTCTATTCTATTAGAATAAACGATAATTGCTCAATTAGGCACACAATCCTCAGATGGTTATTAAAAAGTTTTATTTGAAACAATGATGATACAACATCGATATGTCTTTAAAAACAACACATTTATAGCTATAGTTAGAGCGTCATGGAATCATTTGATGAGAGTGAGGTCTAGAAGGCGCCTTGGCTGTAGTCCCTGTGGTCCCTCTGGTTTGAGAAATCTGTAATGAGCACATTTTTCATTCATATCATGAAATACTTTTCTCTGGCTAGAATCATTAATTAACGGTTACCTAATGGGTACTATCTATAACTGGCCTAATAATATTTCACATTAACTACAATACAACTAAAATAAGAGGTTGTTTTTTGACACACACTGGTCACTGCATATGAAATCTTTAGGG
Source organism: Knipowitschia caucasica (assembly GCA_964034765.1). NCBI lineage: Eukaryota > Metazoa > Chordata > Actinopteri > Gobiiformes > Gobiidae > Knipowitschia > Knipowitschia caucasica. The sequence goes on from OZ035840.1 coordinate 14,107,046, forward strand.
ACACTTGATCTATAGTATAGATCAAAAGAGAAGCTGACGGCAAAAAAAAAAATCTCCAATAAATTTAAAACTCCAAATGAACTTCCGTCTTAAAAGAAATATTACCTTGTGCTCTGATGTCCTGACCTGGCAGTCTCCCTGTCTCTTCAACTGATTCCTCACAAAACGCATGGACGCTACACTCAAATACAGCGATTCACAAAAGTACATCTGCTTGGTAAAAATATCTGCAATTGTATGACTCATATATTGTTCTTCTAACTTAATCTACAGTCATCTCCCTTGAGGGCATCTTGTTTTCATCTTCACACATACCAAGCCTACTCACCGATGCATCACTCCTACAGTTCATCATGATCGTCTGTCAGGTCTACGTTCTTGGGCTCCTTGCAAATGGCTGGTGTGATGAATTCGATCAAATATTCACAGCGGCTAGGCTCTGAAGTAGAGGTTACGACCGTTTCTGTTCCACAAGTTAGCTTCACCTAAAATGGGAAAAGGTTATAGATTTGTGATAAATGTAGTGAACATTTGATTTAATAAAAGCTTTGGAGGCTCACCGTAGTGGACCTATTTGGTCCCTGCCAGCAGCCGGTCCCATGTTCATATTTCATCACAGCGTAGATGTTATCCTCAGGGCCTGCCCATTTTCCCCATGTACTAAATGCACGAGGACACAGTTGAAATTATATAGATATTTACAGCACAAGGCGAAGCAATGTTTTCTTACCCAAGGTTAGTTTCCGATCCACCAAATTTAGGCTTTTGGGATACTCTGTTGAATGGGCAGAGCTTGTAAACGTACCTAAAAAGGTGTTATAAAGTTATTCAAAGTGTGTTTATTACCAAATTAATAATTTACATGGATTTGATGTTGGCATGCTATGTAATTCATACCCTGAAAAGATTAGAAAGGCTAACAAATGACTAATGCAGGCAATTCTAAAGCTATGCCCCACAATATTTCAGTTGTTCCACTTCAAAGTGTTTGACAGTTGCAGAAATAAATAATAGCAGGTGCGCTAAGACAAAGGCTGTATGCTTCGGGGACACTTATGCTCCTATCCCATTGCGGTTCAGTAGGGTCATAACATCCATGGATCTATTAACAGCAGACAGTCTTGACACAAACATGGCTATACCATAAGACTATATACCAGATTGGCAAAATTTCCAGCAGAGAGTCCCAATTACATTTAGTTTTCACTGCTGGCTCACTGAACAACCGATTTCATTTTTGAGGTGATTCGACTCATCGTCTGGATGCAAGATTATTCTTGTTTTAGACCTAGTTTATACCTGGACATTCAGTGTCAATAGCTATGGCTCCTGAAGCAACTCTGCCACTGTATGCTTCTGGAATACACAGAATTTGATGGGAGACTGGGCACACAAAATAAACAGAATGTGCTACTGTCTGGTTTTCTACACCCGTAGATCATATTTGTACATGGGAATTATCAACACTGATCTAAAAGAATCTAACAGAAGGAAGGGCAGACACGTTTGGCTGCTGTAAGATATGTCAGATAGAGCACAAAAACACAGAAGGCTTTGTTTCTTCCAAAATTGTACATACTCTCCAGTCGTCAACTCGTAACACTGGCTGTACATGTATGCAAACTCAGCGTTGGGTCCGAAGTCAAAGGAGATTTCCTTTTCAATGTTTCTGTAAAACAGAAAAAGCAATTTGATACCATCTTTTAGGATCTTCTCAATTTAGTGGAAGCATACTAAAAAGGCAAATGTTAGCCATTGTACAATTTAATGGGCTCCACAAAAGTTAAGACAGTAATTCAATAACATCACTTGATTGCATTACTGTCAGAAAACCTCCTTTAAATGCAGACGGAGTACTTACCTGATCTGATCATCTACTTCCCGGAGAGCTCTCTCAGCCTCATCAAATTCATCTCTTGCTTTCTGAGCAACTGGAAACAAGATAAACATTAAATGAACCTCAAATCAAACTTACTAACAAACTTATTATTTTGTTGCGGCTTTAGTAAGTAAGTGTATGCATGTATATTTTGTACCAGTACCACACACAGGCTTGCCTTGGTAAATGTCAGATTAAAAAGAAAGTGGCCATATCTTCCCTGATGCTGTACAGTGTGACTCACGCAAAGCTGACTCATTTCGTTTTGTATGCCTACCGTCGATGAGCTGCTGCGTTTCTTCATCGTAGGGTGGCATAGTTCCTTCATCGTCTTCGTCAGGCTTCTTTTCTTGAGTTTGCGTTGTGGGAGGGCTCTGCATGTCAAATACAAACCTTGCAGTGAGTCACTAACAAAACTCGTTATCACAGATGTTTCAATAGAACAACTTTACTTTATAATCATCCGAATCTTCATCCTCCTCATCATCATCCTCTTCATCGTCCTCTTCCTCTGGGATGTCTTCGTCAGGGTATTGCTCTGAGTCGTCAGTTGTTGGTGGTTCCTTAATATCCTCCTGTGGTGTCTCTATGGGAGTATTTGGTTTGGTCTGAAAAAAAAGGAACAAAAATTCAGTTTTTCTCCTCTCACTATAATCAAATTACATCAACCATACCTCAGAAATGTACTTGTCTTTGATGCTATTCCAAACAGTCTCAAAAGCAGCTAGGTCAACTCTGTCCACTCCCAGCAAAACCTGTAATGTAAGATTTTTTTTCTTTTATGGTAGAATGAGTTAGAGAGAACTTATAATAATCGCTACCTGAGCTTCAACGTCAATAAAAGATCCATCTGAATCTGGGTCAAGCTCTTGGTGAGTGAGAAGCTCTGCAACTGAGATGCTGAGACAGGAAAGCAAAAAAGGTTCAGCTGAAATTCATCCGTCATAAAGCATAATAGATGAACTTTTTATTATAAACATATTACATTTAAATTATATCATGAAACTCACCTGCCATCTGCATCATCATCTAGTTCAGCAAACACCTCAGCCATCTTAGCTTTATCTTTTTCCATGCGAATGACCGCCTTTTGGTCTAGATAATAACAGTGAGTATTATTACATATACAGTGTATTGTTCATGACTTCAGTACTAACATACAGTGAGTACAGTATGCAATTACCTTCCCATGCCTTGAGATGGCGCTCTTTAGCTTCTTTCTCAGGCTTCTCTGCAACTTCTTTGACGGATCTCAAAGCCTCTACCTTTGCATCCATATCCTTTTTACCGACTTCAACCTCAGCCAATTTGGCCTATTGAAAAATATTATAGAATTTATAATCTATTACGATAAATAATGTATTCTAAATCAACCTTTAAACTTAACAGCATCTCTACAGTACCTTCTTCTCTTCTATACCCCTTTTAGCCTCCTGGATGAGTTGCTGCTTAAGCAAAAATCCCTCTTTAGCAACTTCAGCTAGCTTTTGAAGGCTTTCCCTCTCCTTGCGTCCCAACTCCCTTTTAGCAGGTAAATTAATTAATCATGTGGCAAACAACTTCAACAGTTATATTCATGAATAAAGTTACATACTTGCATGTGTTCTGACAGTTCGAACCGCTGTTGTACTCGTCAGTGGTGTCACAACAGTCTGGGAAAATATATCATTAGTGTATGTTTTCCAAACATAAAATCATTCATCTATAGCTCTCTCTATATATACATATATATATAAAATTCTCACCACAGATGCCATCATTGACACGAGAGGACGGAATGAAACCAGGTCTGAAACCTGCATTTGTGCAGTGGAAATGACCATTGGGACAAGCAGAGGTGCCTATTGTTTGATATAGAAAAGAATAGTTAAACTTGTCATAACTTTATAAAAACTATTATTCCTTCTGCCTTGTGTCACCTGGCTCATCTGAACCATCGGGGCAGTCACAATAGTCATCATTCACTCTGTTGAACGGGACTGTGCGGGAGCCGTCCAAGCAGGTAAAAGGCTTCCCTTCCTCGTAGAATGGTCGTTCTGAAAATTAAACTACTGTTAATGCAGTCTATATTTGATTTAACTTCTGTATCTATGGTTCTCATAGCTTACCTGAAAAAAAAAAAAAAAAAATTCTTTGTGTTTGTATAGAATATAGCAAGCAATTGTGACACTATAGAGTAGAGATTATACATATAGTACACACACTCATTCAGTGAGTTTCCTTTCTTTTCATGACTATTGACTGTAGATTCACACCCAGGCTGTATAAGGGCTATTAGACCAAATAAGGAGAGTGGTGGGTGCTGGGCCAGATGACCTGGCCTCCACAGTCACCAGACCAGAACCCTATCCAGAGCTGGACCACAGAGTGAAGGCGAAAGGGCCAACAAGTGCTAAGAATCTGTCTCCTGGTGACAATATCCAGGCATGCATCAGAATTGGGGCAAAATATATACCATTTTATACCCTCTTAGAGAGATTATACCAATTATTTTCTGAAAGGATATAGCTTGCATTTTCTATAGACATTTATATATGTGTGCATTCTTTAAATAATAATTATGCTAAATCTTTAATTCTTACTTGATAAAGGGACTCCCCTTGGTCGGTGAACTTCCACGGCTGATATCCCCACAGCAAACAACAGCAGCACGAAAGAGTGACAGTGCATTGTTGTCACTTGGTAAAAACCTGCCCCAAACGAACACGATATGTTACAAATATTATACTAGCTAAATAGCACAATAAACAGTGTAAGGGAATGGTTGAGTCCCGCTGCGGACATAATAGGTTTTTAGTCTCGTCAAAAATGTCTACTTTATCTGCTGTTAGCTAGCATCCAAACATGCTAACAAGCGAGCGTCGATAACATGTCCTTGTTAAACGTATGGAAAATGTCATTTAAGAAACTATTCAATGCATTTCCTCTCCAACGTGTACCTACTGTATAAACGATGAGGCAAGACAAGAAATGTATCAGATTTGTCTTTAGGCAACAGAGACAGCAAAATCAATGGTGAAAGCGGTTCCAGCGTTTACTTCCTCTACATACCACGCGCATGCGCCCCGGAGCCGCTGTGACTGGTGCAGAAGGGATCCATGGGAGCGACACGTGCAGCCATCTCAAGACAACAGGTAACGGAGGAGAGAGTTCGGGTTGTTGGAATGTTTCAGAATGTTTCAGAATGATATTACAATACCATATGTTTTGTATTTGTAGTTATATTTTGGTTTAACTATACACACACAATATCAGTTGTCAGCTAATTGTAGTAATTGAGTCAGTATTTTAACAGTTCAGCGATTTAAAAAGAATCATGGCTCCAAATGAACTGTTAATCATTGCAGAATGAAATACATGTGTTTTTTTTGTTCCAGTCTATTTAGTCTATCACTGCATTAACAATAAAGTTAAAGACCCAAATTGATTGATCACATGTATAATCGCCCAACTAGCTTCTTGATTATCGAAAACGTCGCCCCTTTTCTACATTGTTTTAGTCATGGATGGTTTTAGTAAATTTTAAATTATTATTTTTTGTTTTTGCAAGAAAACAGAATGTCTGAAAAGTACATCCTCATAAATCCGAACACAGTTAATGCATTTATTATAAAACTCTTTATTTGTATTTGTAACACAGTTTACAGTACCGAACAGTGAAATAAAAGAAAAATATACTGATATATACTATCTTATTGTTTTATATATAGATGTTTGCTTATTAAATGCATTTTATTCACAAAATGACACCTCAGCTCTGTCAAAAGGATAAACCTTCATAAAAAATAATATAATAAAAAAGAACTCGGACACATTTACACATTACAACAAGATAATGTACACTTATTACAATCATTTCATTTTGTTTTCACCCCTTTAATAATCTTTCTTGGTAACAAACACAGGAATTAAAGCCCAGAGAAGTCTGTGACACCCTAACCTGTTATCTTGGCCACCAGGGGGCGTTACATAACCAGGTTAGTTTTCAGTTACTAAGAAACAGAGGTGAGAGCACTAACATGGTTAAGGACACGTTTATGTGAAAGTCACAGCCATGGTGACTACACAAGCTTATAGGTAGCCAAAACAATTTATCTCGAATGGAAAGTTTATTATGCATTGAGAAAAGATAGCCTACTGACTACTTTACAAAGACGTGTGATTCGGCCTACAGGATAATAATCAGTGACAGCCCATGAGTGAACCACCATGACAGACTGCACACCACCTGACACAAACAGTCTGCTTAGAAACCTGATGAAATAAAGTGCTATTACAAAGATTTTATTTGAACAATTAACGTGGACATTTGCAACAAAAAAATAATAATGAGGTGAAGATGTGGCCTGTAGTGCTTTAGTGAGTCACCTTGCACCTCAAAGTGGTTATTCATCAATATGACTTTGATAAATTTCTATTTTAAAATCCAATAATACATTATGTACAAAAGTGATAATGCTTATCGCTATTATCTTCAATAAGTGATTTGTTGCCAGACCAGCCACCAGAATGATATAAAAATAAACTGTACACAAACAAGAAAACTCTTCCCATGGTTTTCTTTTCATCTTAAAAACAATGGCAGCAATCAATCAATTGAATAATTTTAATAAGAAACAATTGCTACAGTATTGTGTTTGTATGGCAATTAAATATTGACGTTTTTGTAGCTTTTGATAATACAACAAGCCACAAAAACAAAGGAACATCTTAAAAGCAAAAGGCTGATGCATATGGGAATCAATTATTCAAAATGTGTATTGGTGATCCTGGATGTCCAGTTCACCAGAGGGACGAGTGTGGAGGCCCTGAGGCTCTGCTCTGTCCTGGGACAGAGCTGATCAAACACACAGGCTCCTGTTGCACCGAGCAAGTTACTGGCCCGCAGAAACTTGTCTTTCCTCAACAACAACACACAAGATGGTTTTATTTGTACCCTGTTAAAACAAACACTGAAAAAAACCAGTGCCAATTAAATATGAAGACCACATAACAAATGTGAAAAATGTCATGGACCCTAAAGCCATCTTCCCTGCTTATCAACATCACACTTCCATTGGCAAAATATAATTATAAAGGCATCAAAAATGACTCTTTTCTATGACTCCCATTCTTATTTCCTCCAGGTAACCAACTATAGGATAATCATTTTAACATTAATACAAAACAAGACATTCTTTGTGCAACAATGAGATGACAGCAGTGTCCCTCTTATCCTCCATCCTCAAATGCAAATGAGCACATGGATTTCACATCGTAGGCATACCGTCACAATATAAATATACTAGAATCTATTAAAATTCAATTCTACATTTAACAGGAGTAAATCCTGCAACTAGCATTAAGGCAAAAGCATCAAACAAAACATGATTAGGGACTGCCACACTCTTTTTGGCCAAGTCGTGCCTCTTTTTCCCTGACATTCTCCTTCCTGATTTTCAAAATAAACCATCCTTACAATGGCTCCACCTGAAGTTTCCCATTCCTTACTTTGGTGAAAATGGTCGTTTATCAGAGAACATTAACACTCAGTGGAGGTTTCCATCAGCTGATGATGGAATACTGTACCTTTTGAAATTATTTAGCAACTGCTAAACAGTAAATTATAGGCAGAACTTATGCTTGAAAGCATCACATGGCTTATCATCTTTAAAAAAAAGTAATAATTAAAATAATTGTAATCTGGTTCATTGGCGATAGCGGAGGTGGCTATGATTGCTCTGCAGCTAGAGTTCTGAGTTATTTCACCAGAAGAGCAACAAAGGAAGACTTTACAGCGTAAACCACAAAAACGCATGTGTTTGAGACACGGCACAATACCATAAACAGTAAGAGAATTTGCAAACAAGAATCAATCCAAAATAAAAACTAAACTCAGACGCGCCTGTCCCACAATGCATTGCTTCACGACAGCTTCGTTCAGGAAGCTGGTGTTTCAGAAAGGCACAGAGCCATCTTGCACCAGTAGCACGTTGTGTAAAGGGTAACAGGGGTTAATGGGACCAGGACGGCCCCTTCGTTGCAGCATCCTCCTCTTCTTTCTCTGTTTCCATCTTTTTGACAAAAATTGGAAAAGTCACTTAGACAGGTCTCTTTTTTTTAGAGGAGAATGTTAGTTGATAATCTCACTGACATGGACTACTAATACTGACTGAACACTAGTACGTACTCCAGTAAAGATGGCTTTTTCCAAAGAGATCACTGATTAGTGTCCCTCACTAAATGCACGCACACAAACTGACAGTGAAATATATGTACCACAGTATAGACCACAAGTCTACTGCATGCCTAATGCATGCTCACATTATTTGTGTTTATAATGTGACATACTTTGGTGTCCCTTTATGTGTGTGCATTTCTGTGCTACGCTCTCTTCAGTTTCTATAATAATCCTCCAGTTGTGGGATGTAAAATCCATCTAAAGACGTGTGACCACTCCAAATCTACAGTTGATGTGTAACTTCTCTTTAAGCTTCTTATTTATTCCCTTTTTGAAAAATAGATTCAAAGGTCTGTATTGTCATTGCAGTCTTTGTTTGTTCTTTGTTTGGCCATTAAAAGGTTTAGCAAAATAATGTGTGCAACTGAGGAGAGAGATATTAAAGCAACTCTCATGTATCTTCGGCTTGTGAAGAAGAATCCTCCTCTTCCTCTACAGGGCTTGTGTCAGACAGTCTCTCCTTGTCGGCTCGCACTTCCAGATGCTCTTTCTCCTGCTCCTCCTCCTCCTCCATGGCCACCTCGTCCTCCTCCTCTATAGTATCTTCAGTCTCCTCCATCTCCTCCTCCTTCTTTCCGTCCTCCTCGTCTCCCTGGCTGCTGTCCTGCCGTCCCACATGATTCTCTGCTTTGTCATTGTCTTCTGCTTGTTCTGGCTCTGAGCTGTCCTCCAGTGTGAGCTCAAATTGAAACTTGTCCATGCAGGCATTCAGCTCTTTGTCCTTTAGTGGTGGAGGGGAGGGGCTCTGTGGGATGGTGCTCTGATACCAGTCCCTGTTGTCCTCCAGCGTGTCCAGGATTTCTTGGGCGTCAGGGTGCACCAGATCTCCCCACGTCTCCCACAGCGGGTGCACGATGTAGTCGATGAAGCCCACCTACATGGAGCAAAAGACAAGACATGTGATTTTTACGCGATTAAAAATGCACAAGGCTCACTGCTGGGATCTAAGGAAGAGCTGCAGTTAGTGAGGAATGCACCCACAGCGTTCATAAGCGTCTACAAAGATATGATTCTGGGTTTAAAATTTGATGTTGCCAAAAAGTGTAAAGGCAGTCAAATTATAAAGTTTCAGAATATTGAGAAGTAGGTCAAAAAGGGTTAAAAAAAACAGGTGTTCATTGGTGTTATCCGTAATAGAAAAACCAAACAAAAATCCATGGCACTTTTTGTTTGTGGCATCAATATTAAGCCTGCTCACTATACCTTATGTTAACGTAATACATAAACTATAGAGTTACTACTTACTGATACAAGTGTGCCCAATATTTGACAGCAAATATTAAAGGTGCACTGTAGTCAAGTGTCAATATTTGTGGCCACAGTTAATAAAGAACTCAATTGTTAAGCTGGCATGTCATTTGCAACCGTCAAATTATCTTATATTATAGAAACCTGTTTTAGTTTACTGTTTAAACAGGTTTAGAGACACAAGCTATAACAGCTATAAAGCTAGTAAGATTCTCAATTAAATTCTTAAGTATTTACTGTACGTGCATTTTATTTTAAAGTAAGATCTGTTTATGTATAACCTAAGCCTGATTTACTTTCTTTTTTTCTTTTTAACATTGAAAATAATGTGACATCAAGATGAACAGGACTTTCATGCTCAGTTTTCCCTCTCCATGGACTTTGAACATTATCTTTCAGTCAAAACTATTCGCTAATCTTATCGTAATCGCAATGTTTCTTTAAAACCGTGCAATCCTAGTGCACTGTGGAGCAGTGTGAGTGGAAGGTCCAAAGCATTCCACATGAGAGATATGGTTTGGCTTGGAAATGGCTTAAAAATTAAGCACTTTTTATAGAAGCGAGAAAATTGCCTCACTTCTGTCAGTGTGCCCCAGGGCAGTAGTAGTTTACACAACCGTGTGTGGAGTTATTGAATAATGACATGAGATACTTCTTTGAGTGTCCAAAAAGCACTAAAAACTGATGCGTCATTATTAAAATTAGCAATCTCTATGGAAACAAGTAAGACGACAATATTTTTTTCCAAAATAACTACTAGAATTGAATAAATGAACAATAAGTGTATTGTAATTATTAAAACATACATCAAGATATGTCAGTTATAAACAAAAGTATACTATAAAAGCACAACTACAAAACAACAGGGACAAGAGACAAAACAAGGCTTTTAACCAGGATGTAGCATGTTTTCATAAGTCTTGTGTGTTGGAGCCTTGTGTCTTTGAGATATTGTGTTCCAAAATAATTGTATACTGTAGTTATTTTTATGGCATACATTCATTTACCATTTATTTATGGCACGGTGGCTGAGTGGATAGCACTCTCGCCTCTCAGCAAGAAGTAATCTTTATTTATATACCGCCTTTTCACTGCAGATCTGAGTCTCAAAGCGGTTTACAATTGTTCATTTTTGGGCAATTGTCTCACACTCCACACAGAGATGGGAGCAGGGTCGCCAGTACAGAAGGCGCATGCTAGAACTATTGGACATATTTTTAGTGGTAGGGGAAACTGGAGTACCCGGAGGAAACCTACGCAGACACGGGGAGAACATGCAAACTCCACTCAGAAAGGCTCCGGGTGCTCCGGTTTTCCCTACCACTAAAAATATGTACAATAGGTCTGGCATGTGCCTCCTGTACTGGCACCCCCACTCCCAAAAAAAAAAAATTAGCTATTGTAAACCGCTTTGAGACTCTGATGTGCAGTGAAAAGGCGGTATATAAATAAAGATTACTTACTTACTTACTTACTTATTTTGTGTTAATTTACCTGGCTCTTTTCTACAGATGCTGTATGTTTGTCGCACATAGGACTGATCTCCATCCCTCGCTCACGCTCCTTGTCTCCCTGCCTGAAGAACTCCTCCATGATGCGCTCCGTCCATTGGCGATACACGGCCAAAGGTTTGGTTGGATTACTCAGGTCAGCGCAGTGCACCATATTCCTCAACACCTGCTCAGACGCAACATGTATAAGTACAAGTGCACCAGGTATTCTTATATATGTCCATTAACAACATCTAGTAACAAATGAATGCAATTCTCAGTACAGTATTCTCAGTAATTTGCCACACAATGGCAAATTAAAGTGATTGTCTTTGTTGATAGAGTAGAATAGACACAAACATACGTCCAGTGAAAACAAAGCTATTGTAAGTTCAAGCCTTTGCAAAATTCAAAATGGTGGGGACTACACAAAGAGGGCCTGAAAAATATATTCATATATATTTTTGTGACAGATGCATTATAGTAAATCATCTTTTAAACATGAAATACATACATTGGATCACAGGAGCTGTTTATTTTGTTACGGAATGTGTGAGTACTTCATATAAATTACTATATCTTAGGCTGTGGTATTGGCTTCAAATGAATCTTAATTTGACATTTGTAGAAGTGGTATGTTTAGAGAATTTCAAGGAATGTTAAAGTATTCTGTTTTTTCAGTTTTACTAGAGGAACTGGGAAAGACCTCCGTCAATGCACAGTGGCATTTCTTAAAGTAATTGCTGGTAATTAAATGAAATAGTTTGTTCCATTTCAGAACATTTTTGGAAAATTTTGCTCATTCTTTTTATATATATATATATATATATATATATATATTATTTTGAGCTATACAAAATTACAACATTCTGCACCATACAGAAAGCACTGTACCCATTTACTAGAAAATTAATAGGATGAAGGACAAAACAAAACATAACAGGTGCAGGGAGGATCTGTACAACATATATTATTATTTTTTATTAAAAACATTTTTTTGTTATGTTGCTATCTAAATAACAGACAGACAGAAAGACAAACATTCCATAGGGATTAAACTGAGGTCAGCATCTTCCAAGCAAACTTGAGTAGACTAAAAACCTCTCTACCTAAGCTTTGAGTTTATTGTACCTGTATGCGGTCTGTGTAGTGGTCCAACAGCAGCACTCCCGAACTGGTGACTTTCTTGGTCTCTACCATTGTTTTGAGATCTGCCAGCAAACTCATGTGCTTCGACATATCTGTGGCCAAAACCTTTGGATCACAGTAAACAGCACAGTGATTAGAAACAGAGATGTGGGGATGTGTGCACAAGATGGAGAACAGACACACACCATATCAATAACCAGTTTCCTCAGGCTCTGTCTCTGCCTCTTGCTAAGGTTCTGGAAAATGTCACAGTTGTCTTCATGAAGCAGTTTAAAGCCCACTGCCAAGTGGTGGTTCTCCAGCACAGATTCATCGTTGTACATCAAGGCTAACTCTGAGTCTAAATGGAGAGAAAAACAATACACAGGTCAACATGAGTTTGTAGACCAGCAATCCAGGATTTTATAGATAACTACACAACTCATATGTTATGCAATAAATTAGATGTGCAAAGAGGATTTTTGACCCAATATATACTACCATTTGATTATTCAGATCACTAATATCAATCAGCTTTTCAGTATCACAATTGTTCTCACTTGTGTTGATGAGAAACTGATTGGACACTCCTGGATGATCCACATCATGAATGGCGGCAGCAAATAATGCAGCTAGTATCTCAAGATCAGTGAACACAGCCTGCAAAAAAATGTACACATCACCGTAGTTTAAAAGTATGTCATATGTGTGTATGTATGTGATTATGGGGTTATTTACATCCAGAGCTGGTGTTGACAGCAGGACATGGGTGGACTGAGTGACATCGGCCGCATGGAGGCTGTTGTGGTAGGCCACGTTGGCGTGATAGTGGTCTTCTAGTGTCATTATGTACGTGACAAATGTATCCACAGGGATCCTAAAGGTCTTTAGTAGATCTCTTTCCTACAAAAGTTTACAGTATAAGTAAGTATGAACAGAGGAAATGTATAAAATAATTAATGTAAGTCAATTCCAGTTGTCTCTTTCTTACCTGGAATATGGCAAACATGGTGCAGCTGAGGGGTCGATTATTAGAAAACTCTGCCACTCGAAAGATATTAAGGCCCCACTTGTTTAAGTCATTCAATTCCTGTAAAGTGCAAAAGGTACACGTGGTGAAGATCTTCTTATATTATTTTGTAATACAAAATAACTTATTATTTTATATATCCTTTTGAGGTCAAGATTTCAGGATCATTGAGGCCACAATATAATTGTAGGCAACTACAATTTAAATTTTTGGTTTACAGCAAAAAAGTCAACATAAACATAAAGTGAAATGAAAAATGTATTTGATAATACTACCTCATACCAGAAGTTCAAACTATGCCATGAGTGTTTTGACTCTCAGGTTTCCTGGTGAAATTGACTTGAATGACCATAATACATGTTTTTACAAGACTATTTTAAGAATATACATGATATTAATTTGATACTGTGACATCTCTAGTTGATATAATATAGTAATTTTCTATAGACGTACCCTCGCTAAAGCATCCTCATGTTCGGTCTTGACGCCAAAGCGAGGCATGGCAGAGATAGAAAGGCTGGAGCTGTGCGTGAGCTTCTTCACTCCACTGATGTGACACATGGGCTTTTCTCTTTCTCTTTGCGTCGGTGATGGGATCTCTACTTCGTTCTGCTTATCTGAGGATGAGCAACAGGCCAGGGTCAAACACCAAAGGATGCATTTGACCTTGTGTAAAGGGGAGGGGATGGTGTTATTTCTGCTGGTTTACTCAGAGTCTGTACCTAGAAAGGTTGTGGAGATGTATTCTGACACCTGGTTCCCTGAGCGACTCATCTCTGACAAATGGGACAGTTCCCGGTTCAGCATCCTTTTGAACTGAAACAAACACAGCAGCAAGTTAGTGATTCCAATCACAGAACACGGCTTCGGGTTACTTGGTTAATAATACAATATTCCTCAATATTACAGTAGGAATACGCATTGGAATATGTTCTGTTTTTGTTACAAGCATTACATAAGAATTATTTTAAAGTAATAACTAAAAGGTAAGAGAAATATAATCGTGAATCATGCCTCTTAATTTGCAAGGCTGGGAACATCCTGTTCAAAACCCCGGTTACTTTTAGTGCCTTGGTCATCGATTCACTGCTGTAACAATATAGCATTGCTCCATGTTGCATTCATGTACACTAGTAATAGTCAAAAAGTGCTATCATTCCAAAAGTGTTTGAATGATCACGTGATGAAGTCAGTTACAGGTAACTTTTATTTCTTTGAAACAGAGTTTGTGTGTGTTGTACTAAAAGGACTGTTGACTTTTTATTGCTAGACTCATGTGAAGACAGTTTGGACCGGACCTGGCTCTGTGTCCCACTGACTGATCTTTCACACATAACTGTCGCCATGGAAACCCGGAGCGGTTGCTGTGGTAACTGCCTCCTCAGTCCTTCAGCTCGTTGCGAGCGGGAGCTGCTCGGGTGACAATCAGAGGCAGGTGTCCGACCTTTACCAAGGTCAGTGCTCCTCTCACTGCTTTAAGTCTGCTCTCCCTCCTGCACAATGTAAACAATACTTCTCTCCACTGCCCTAAATCCACTCATCATAACTGCTTTGAACATCTGCACATGTTTATTGGGAATCTCTCCCCCAAGACTCAAGATTAAACGTGTTCCCTGACCATAAATGAAAAAAGAGCCAATCAAACCCAGTGGCACACTTTTGTATCAGTCAAAGCCCAAATCCTCCCTGTCTATCTCGCTCTCTCTCGCTCGTTGCTTCCCTAATGCTGTAACGCTGAGTCATAGCTGCCAACCAACACTTCCACGGTGCCAGTCTGAGAGCCAGGACAAACAACACTCTGTCACTGACACTGACTAATGAAGCTCACGTGAGAACGGTGCACATGCATGACCACAAACACGCGTGTAGATCGCATATGTCTCACTCCCAGGGGGTCATTGTCTCAAGACCATGTTGCACTGTAACTGTTCAAGATTCAATATTCAAGAATTTATTTGCCATTTGCAATAAAACCACATTGGAAATACTGTGCGAGACTACCCCAGTGCGCACCAGGATAGCACACACCAGAGCTCTTGCCACAACGCCCTGCTTCTCTACATCTCAAAACATTTACGGTGAAACATTTTATAGTAATAATCAATACAGCGAAAACAAAACAGCTTGCAAATATTAGTGTACACTTACAATCTAAACCACTGTTAAACCTGACTTTATATGAAGTTACTTGGTGTCTCTGCAACAGTGACACATCAACACACCTGTGGAAACTAATCTGTATTCGGCACTGAGACAATAACACTGTCCATCCCTCGCTGACAGCATGACTGGTGAATGATTTGGGACGCAGGTGTGGAGAATGGAAATGGGCTTTATGTGACACTGATGTACCTGCTGCGTAGGGAACAGAAACACCTACTGTTCTGTGATACATGCATTTTTCATAATCATGTTATATACTATTAAATGTATGCATCTGATTAGTAAACAATTAACCATATGTATTCATAACCACACACAAAAAATACAAAAATGAAAAGAAAGTAAAACAAAGGATAGTTGTTTTTAAGTTAGTACCAGTATTTTTTTTTGTTTTAAGTCTTAAAATAAGATTCCCATGGTAAGTCTTTATGATCTCACTTAAAATGAGTAATTTTATCCTTCTGAACCAAAAATAATGCTAATTGTCACTGGTAAAGCATATTGTAAATGCTGTCAAATTATGACTGCTTAATGGAAACACTTCATATTTTTTGTGCTGATGTATATATTTTGTAACAAACCTTAAGCTTAACCTTTAACTATGAAAGAATAACAGACCCATGCTTTGCCCACAGCATCCAAGATGGCTGCTTCCAGCCTATGTTTGGCTTGTGTCAGAACCCTACCTGATCCCACCAGCCAATGAGCCAGGGCCTGGAGCACGTCTCGCAGAACAGGTCAACGAAAGGTGTCCTGCGCTCTACCGGGGTCCCACTCCCGCCCCCTTCCAGAACCCCTCCGGCCGCACCGAGGTCCAGCTCGGCCCCTGCCCTCCCCTGCAGCGGGCTGTAGCTGGAGGAGCGGGGCAGCCTGTAGCCACCTGGTACGGGGGAAGGGCAGGGGGATGGCGCCGGGTCAATGGCCTCCACTCCCATGTTGAGGCCCGCACTGGCTTTGGGCCGGGGGCACAGGCACGAGGCCCTGTAGTGGAGCGGGGTGGGGGCACCACATGCACCCCAGTGGCATGAGGCCGTTGTCAGGGTGTGTGGAGAGAGCCCACAGTTGCTGTACCTGCGACACTCCAGAGCGGCGGGGGTGACAGGAGCGGGGGGAAGGGGGTGAGGGCAGGGGTGACGTCCTACATGCAGCACCCCAAAACAGGCTGGCCTTCAGTCCTGAGTCAGTGGTCCGAAATCAGTGACCCCCCCTCCTGATGTGCAAATCAGGAGCCCCCTGTATCTGGTCACTTTGGAGACTACATCTCATCCCATTTGCTGAGCACACTGACCCAAATCCAGTTAGAGCCACAGAGGAGATTCGCAAGAGAAGATGGATGAAAACAGAGTGAATAGGACTATGTGAAGGGCACACAGGGGAAGAGCAGAGGAAGTAGGAAGGACAAGTGTAAATAAAATGATGCTGCTCTAAGCCACGAGCAGCTTGACAAGGAGTAACATGTTCTAAAAGCTAATCATGTGTTTGGGATGTGAAGCTTGTTATGGTAGGATGGATGGATGGATGGATGACCAATAAGCACAGATGCCAAAGAAAGCTCATATGACAGCAGTAGCATAGGAGCAAAAACACAAGCACAAGGACCAATGGCAGGGGCAGAAAGAGTAGTCTGAAGTGGTCGGACAGAAGCTGTAGAGTTGATCCGAGGTTTGAGGAAAAAGACTGGTTCCTCCACTGCCCCTCCCCCAACGGTCCAGCTCCACAGGCCCGGCCCAGTCCTACCGGTGCATCAACCCGCTGTGTTCTGTCTCTCACTGCTCCCACACTCCCTGTAAGGCGCGTCTCCTGTATCCTAGTCCTTGTCTTCAACACAATCCATGCGAGAGCTATCCAAAACGCCAGAGGTGTGATGCTGATGCTATAGGTTGCTGATCCTTCTCCAATGCTCTGCTTCTTGCGCCATTTCCCTGGATGCTGTAGACAGCTCTCGCAACCTAATCAGGCAGTGTGGCTGCAGGCGCGTGCATGTGTTTGTCTGTGCTCTGCTCCTCCTGCGCATGTGCAACAAGACAGTATGTACGTCTGTCGAAAATATGTGTGAGTAAGGGTGTGAGTGGAGTGAGAGACAGGAGAGGAGTATTCATGTGTCAACCACCATTTTGGCACTGGCTTTTGGAGCTTTGTAGCTGCTAAAAGACCAATCCTATTCACACTCATTATCTACCCTAGGAGACTTAAACCGCTCAGCACACACACCCACGTTCAATTAGCAGTCTCACCAACTGGAAGGCAACACAAATATGAGCCTCATAATCATTTCAGACAGTCAGACTTGCACAATTGAAAACATTGTACTGATATAAAATGCCTTGTTGAATTAAAACACTAAAAATAAATGATGCTGCCACTGTTGCTTTAAGATGCATCACTAGTAAGAGAGAAAATGCTTGTATTCTATTGGTTGTTGCCCACATCACATGGCTGGGGGTCAGAATAGAAAGCCAATGATTAAAAAGAAGGCTAGACCCTGCTGCTGTTCGATAGCAACCAAGGTTACGGCAGACAGCAGCATCAGGACCCCATTCCTCCCCCTTCCCTCTCCACTTCATCCCGCTCTCCCACTCCCACTCAACACTTTCCGCATTTGGGCACTAGGGGTCTGTCTATACCCACAAACGAAAACCAAAAGAACCACCAAAATACACAGATATTTCCAGTAGTCAATCCTTTCTAACATACTGTATATACTGATAAAGTTGGTTCACATCATGTATGACCTGTCTTAGCATGTTACTTATATTTAGAAAGATATTGTTTTACTGCATGAACATAGGCTCGCTACAGATGTAATCATTTGTTTGTTGGACAGGTGGGCACCTTGTTGGAGGCCATCTCGCTGACTGAGCGGTGGGTCTGAATGGTCTCCAGCTGATCCAGACACCAGTCCAGCTCCTCCAGAGTCTCCAGAGCCATCTGCTGGTACGTCTCCTCTGGTGAAGGACACAGACTGATCAAGTCACTCACAATAACATGTCACTGTCCGTGAAAGGAACGAAGATACAGATTGAACAAGACAAAGGACCGCGCAGAACACATATGAATATTGCATGCATTCTTAGAACGTTATTAATCATTGACACATACATTACTACTTCATAGTGCTGTATTTAGGTTTTTATAGATCATTCTGACCATAACTTACAAGTTGAGTGAAACATATCATATTTTCTTTCCTTTATTGTTTTTTGTAAACAATTTTCAAATGTAAAATATGATTAATGACAACTGAACATTTTCTTTGATATTCTACTGATCAAATAAATATTATGATCCAACATATATTTAATCATTCTTAAATTCTCAAAAAATGTCAGTTAACCTGTAATGTATGCATTATAGTTATAATTGGACGAGATGATGTTGTATGAAAGTGCCACTCTGTATTTTGTGATACTCAGCACTATCTTAATTGAGTATGATACGGTTGGGGAGCTGGGATTTTTCTTTGCCCTTTTGTTCTGTTTTGAAGGGACTATAGTGTGACAGATTTTTCATTAGTGGAGCACATACCAGAGAGTGTAGCTTGGGGAACAGTGTGCTGGCTCGTCACTGGTGACCTCCTGTGGACAAACACAGCACTGCATCAGACGAAGCATCGATCAATGCTGCCACCTGGTGAGCTGCATTATATACTTAGCAGTTTTTTGTTATGGTTCTGGAAAGTGACCTTTCTGGGGGAAAAGCTTCATTTTAGATAATGCATTCATTAGCATAAAATCCAAATAGAGATCAAAATAGTCTCAGACACTAGCAATATTTTTAGCCTGAGTGATTTGATAATTGAATAGAGGGCGGCATTCCCTGGGCACAGTAGAATAATTATAGATGCTAGATCTGTATAAATATCATATTGACGTTGGGCCAAAAATCCTGCCAAGTAGAGCTCCTTCAGTCTACTGCATTACAAATCTGAATCCTTTTGTATTGTTGACCCTCTCCCTTGTTGTATACCCAGGCAGAGAGTTGGAGAAATAAATCTGCAAGTTGGATAGTCGCCAGATTATATCAGAGCTGTAATCATAAGCTGGTTAATGAAGATGGCACTGGCCCTTTTCCTAGGGGTACAGAGGTAATGAAAAGGCATACACAGACTCTCATACAAATTACAAATTGTGCCAAGTTTTAAAAGGGCAAGGGCCATTTAATAGCATGATACTGACTTGTTTGTGGGTGTTGTGACATTGGCGAGGATGGTGAAGTTGCTTCTTACAGTTCGTAGGCTGGCCAACACCTGGGGGATGGATGAACAGCGTAGGAGTAAAGAAAGAGTGAAAAGAAAGAGAGGAAGAAAGCAATATGGGGACAAGTTCATTCACTGCACTCATTAACCACTGTTTCTAGTCATTAACAGCAATCTAACGTGCTATATGTGTCTCCCATACCTGAGCATAAGGAGTGACAATCAAGTCTTCAGCATGCCTGCAAGAGAAGAGAAGAGTGAGTTGGGTCTTGGCATGTTTGTTCAGCCTTTGTTTATGTGTGCGCTTGTATGTGTAAATTTCATGTTTGCAAATGCTTATGTTGATCTAAACAGGGGAAATGGGCTTGTATCACACTAATGGGAGGATTTAGTGGGTTGCATCTTAATGAAAGACGAACCAGGAAGCAGAGCACAACAGTTAACGTTAAGTAGACTCATCATGAATTCATTAGCATAGTGTTTGCATAATTACAATCACGCTTATTGCTGTGCTGATTGGGATAATATGCAGTTATTGTGAGCGTCTGTGAATCAAAGAGCCTATTGTTGAGTTGTTCTACTGTAGATGATGCTAAAAAAGATGGCCAAAATAATGCATGTGAGAAAATCTTAAATCTGGGGTCTCTAACTTTAATGGGATTGTTATGACACTAGTTCCTCACACTAGAAACTTGTGCTATATCACTAGTTTTCTCTCGCATCAGATTTTTCAGCCAATCAGTTCTCAGCCCAAAGCGTCAAATAGTGACTAGAATGCAAAATATAACAGTTTCTATTACGATGAAGACAACATGTAGTGATCTGATTTGCTCACAAACCTTTAAAAGACTCTTTCTCTTGGGACAAACAGAATGTTATGTTTATGAATTAAAATAGCGGTAATTCGTTTATAATGTTTAATGTTTTTTACGGATGCAACAATTTTATCTTGACTCACCAGTCTGTTTAATTTGTGGTGGAAAAAAGCAGAAACTAGCAGAGTTCTCATGGGGTTCACTTTGATGGATATTTCAGAATCAGAATCAGAATCATTTTTATTGCCAACGTAAGTAACAGGAGGTCACAGACTTGGAAATTGCTTTGGCTCAGTGCAACAGTCAAAAAGAGATAATAAAAATAAGAATAAAAAACACTTCTAAAGAATAAATTTAAAATTTAAAATAGAGTTACAGTTACTATTTACAATATACAAGTGCACATGGTGCACACAATGTAAGGTGACAGCAGTACAGTGAAGTAAAGTGACGTATGATGGGCAGTAAAGTGACTTTAAAAGGGCGGGGGGACAGGTTAAGAAGTGTTCAAGAGTCCAACAGCAGAGGGGAAGAAACTGTTCTTGTGGCGGGAGGTTCTAGTCCTGATGGACCGCAGCCTCCTGCCTGAGGGGAGTGGTTGGAATAGTCCATGTGCAGGGTGAGAGGGGTCGGCTGTGATACGACCAGCCCGGCCTCGAGCTCGGGCGACGTACAGGTCCTGCAGCGATGGAAGGCTGCGGCCGATCACTTCCTCTGCAGAGCGCACTATGCGCTGTAGTCTCTGTTTGTCCCTGACTGTGGCTCCAGCGAACCACACGGTGATGGAGGAGGTGAGGATGGACTCGATGATGGCCGTGTAGAACTGCACCAACATCTGTGCAGGCAGCTTGGCTTTCCTGAGCTGCCGCAGGAAGTACATCCTCTGCTGGGCCTTCTTGATGAGGGAGCTGATGGTCGGCTCCCACTTGAGGTCCTGGGTGATGGTGGTGCCCAGGAAACGGAAGGACTCCACAGAGGTGATGGGGGAGTCCATCACGGAGGGTGGGGGTGGGGGGACAGTGCTCTTCCTGAAGTCCACAATCATCTCCATTGTCTTCTGGGCGTTCAGCTCCAGGTTGTTACCACTGCACCAGGACACCAGCCGGTCCACCTCCCTCCTGTAGGCGGACTCATCGTTGTTGGAGATGAGTCCAATGAGGGTGGTGTCGTCCGCGAACTTGATCAGCTTCACGGAGTCGTGGCTGGAGGTGCAGTGGTTGGTGTACAGGGAGAAGAGCAGGGGAGAAAGAACACAGCCCTGTGGGGCTCCTGTATTTATAATCCGAGAGTCCGAGACATTCTTCCCCAGACGCACTCGCTGCTTCCTGTCCGTCAGGAAGTCAGTGATCCACCTGCAGGTGGAATCGGGCACGTTGAGCTGGGAGAGCTTGTCCTGGAGCAGGGATGGCAGGATTGTGTTGAAGGCAGAGCTGAAGTCCACGAACAGGACCCTGGCGTAGGTCCCCGGGGAGTCCAGGTGCTGTAGGATGTGGTGGAGGGCCAGGTTAATGGCGTCGTCTACAGATCTGTTGGCTCTGTAGGCGAACTGCAGGGGGTCCAGGAGGGGGGAGGTGAGGGACTTGAGATGGGAGAGAACCAGGCGTTCAAATGACTTCATGACGACAGACGTAAGTGCTACAGGTCTGTAGTCATTGAGTCCTGTGATCCTGGGCTTCTTCGGGACGGGGACAATGATGGAGGATTTGAAGCAGGCCGGGACATGGCAGGACTGCAGAGAGGTGTTGAAAATGTCCGTGAACACAGGAGTAAGCTCACTGGCGCAGTGTCTCAGAGTGGCCGGAGACACGTGGTCCGGGCCAGGAGCTTTGCGGGGGTGCAGCCTCAGGAAGAGTTGTTTAATCTCTTTAGCGGCTATTGTTAGGCTGGGGGCAGGGCTGATGGGTGGGTCGTTAGAGTAGTGGGGGGTGGGGGAGGGAGAGGTGTCAGGGGCAGCATCAAAGCGACTGAAAAATAAGTTCAGATCGTCAGCTAGCTTGTGGTCATCAGCACGGGGGGGGCTTTGGGTTTGTAGTTGGTGATCTCCCGTAGGCCCCTCCAGACAGAAGCAGTATCGTTGTTACCAAACTGCTCCTGTAGTCGTTCTCTGTGCCGGGACTTGGCTGCTTTCAGTTCTTTCCTGAACTGATATTTAGCTGCTTTGTAGCCGCTGCGGTCCCCCTCCCTGAAAGCAGACTCCTTTGCTTTCCTGAGCTGCCGGAGTTTAGCAGTGAACCAGGGTTTGTCGTTGTTATAGATGACCCTGGTCCTTGTTGGAATGATGCTATCCTCACAGAAGTGAATGTATGACGTCACAGTGTCCGTGTATTCATCCAAGCTGTCTGTGGCAGCTCTGAAAAGGTCCCAGTCTGTAGATTCCATGCATGCGCGCAGCTCTTCCACAGCTTCATCAGACCACACTTTGGAGCTCCTCACTGCAGGTTTCGAGAGCTTTAGTCTCTGTCTGTAAGCAGGAACCAGATGTATCATGGAGTGATCTGAGAAGCCGAGGGCTGGCTTGGGAACAGCGCGAAAAGCTCCGCGCACGGTGGTGTAACAGTGATCCAGAGTGTTCTCCTCTCTGGTCGGGCATTTGATAAACTGTCTGTATTTGGGTAATTCCTGGCTCAAGTTTCCCTTATTAAAATCCCCCAGGATAATAATCAGAGAGTCCGGGTATAAACGTTCCATACACAGTACTTGCTCTGCGAGTGCGCGCTGAGCCTCGCGCGCGTCCGCGCATGGCGGTATGTAAACAGAGGCAAGAATGAATGAAACAATTTCCCGCGGGGAGTAATATGGTTTACAATGAATGAAAAGATATTCCAGAGCAGGAGAGCAGTGCTTGGAGATCACTGTCACATCGTTACACCAGTTTATATTGACGTAGAAACACAGCCCTCCGCCTCTGCTCTTCCCTGAGAGCGCACAATGGCGATCCGCGCGGAACAGCCCAAAGCCCTGCAGCTCCAGAGCGCAGTCCGGGATCCGCTCATTTAGCCAGGTCTCAGTGAAGCAGAGGACACAGGATGTGGCGAAGTCCTTGTTTCTTCTCATGAGCAGGCTGAGTTCGTCCATCTCATTGCCCAGTGAGCGTACGTTGGAGAGAAAAATGCCGGGGAGAGCCGTGCGCGCTCCTCTCCTCCTAAGACGCACGAGCAGGCCTCCGCGCTTTCCCCTTTTACGGGCCCACACTTTTTTGGCTAGAACATGAACTAAATCAGCCGCAGATGCCAAGAAAACAGGCAATAGGTCCATGGGAACGGTGGGTCGGATGTTCATAAGTTCCTCACGGGTGTAGGAACAGCCAGATGCACAGTTAAAAAGTAAAAACAAAAGAAAAAGAGAGCAGCAAAGAGCCATGTCGACCGTACGAGGCGCCATCTTTGACATTATTTTAATGGATTGCCAGTATAATGTAAAATGATATGAACAGGTAGATAGATACAGTATATAGAGATCCACGATGTGTGACGATGCTCACTGCTTACCCCTCACTGTTGACAGAGGAGTTTCGGGACATGGTTTTGGGCGAGGTGTCATAGTCTGAGTCAGAGCGATACAGGAAGGACTCCCGGCGCTGGCTCTGGGGGAACGAGGGGTGCAGCACCAGCCCGGGACTCGCCTGCGAATCCATGGGGCTGCGGCCTGGAGAGGGGCCATTTTCTGAGTCGAAGCTGAGGAGAGAAAGGTAACAGATGTTTAAGTTAACATACAATTATACAAATACAATAAAATCAAATTCGCAACGCTAATAGATGCAATTTAGAAATTCCAAGGACTGCTATTAGTTTCCTGAATCATTTCCTTTACATGAAAGCTCAGAATATTGTATTAAAGTAGCAATATGTAAGATTTTCATGTCAAGTCATAATTAAATAGCCCTAATCTGTCAAAAGGCATTAATAAACCATACTCTTTTTTTGGAATACTTCGTTAACTGATAACAGTAGTCAGCTGAGATATTCAAATTTCAAATTTAGTTTTACAGCTCCTAAATCTTTAATTGCGGTGTCCCGCCCTCCACCTTTTCACCAATCAGAAAGTCCGTGATCCAGGTTGCCAGTACTCACCAATTTAAGCTAATCTCACTGGTAAAGTAACTTGTCATCATTCATGGCAAAACAAGGATCTCTATCAGAGCCTTTGTGAAAAAGGTGTTGGTTATAGATTTGTTGTTGAGTAAACTCTTGTCAATTCAGCTATTATGGTCCCGTCTGGATTTGACTGTATATCTGGCAACCTGAGTCAGGGAGAGTAGGAGAGGTTGCAGTACCACTTTTGGCCAGATTTTTACATATTCCTCCTTTTAATCACTTGTTGCAATCACATGTGGTGTGAGCTCCTACTGCTGTGCGACCTTCCCTTTTTTAAATTTTTCATGTTTCTCTGACCCAGCACGCAGGCACAAATATTAAAGATGCATGTCACTATCTACACTAATTTCTTTTGAAAACATTAAATATCTTGATTTATTTCACACAATTCTGCTAGCCTTGGGTATTGGACTATGGAAACTCAAAATTCTTTACAAAACAAAAACTGTTTTTAGCCTGGATTTGAACATTTTCAGTGCAGAAGCATGTCTCACATTTTCAGAAAGACTAAAAGATTTTAGCTGCATAATTCTGAAACACTGCCTCCCCATGTTTAGTTCTGACTCTGGGCACCAGTAGGAGGCCAGTCCCTGTGCTTCTCATGTCTAACATGTCTTGAATGTACTTTGGAGAAAAGCAGAGCAGTATTCTTTCTCTTTTCGCTAGTGCAGAGACATGAGAACTTGACTGATGTGACCGTACTTCCTGGTTCTAGTCAGAACTCGAGCTGCAGCGTTTTGAATATTACAGCTTGTTTGGAGATCCCAGTGAGCAGGCCATTACAGTAGTCTAACCTACTGGATACAAAAGTATGGATAAGAATCTCCAGGTCTGCTTTAGACACTATGATCCATCTGGATGAAAAACCGCTTTTAGATATTTTGTTAAAATCGATCAGGCCTAATCTATCTATTAATTGTTGTGGTTCTTCTAGCATTACCTGTGCCACGTTTTGAAGAGTACAGAGTGAGACTGATGTTAGGGAAAGTTAGACGTGACAGCTTTTGGATGTTATATTTCCGCAGCTGTGACTCCGCCACACTGGGGCGCTTGGCAGACTGCCACAGGTTACCCTGAGAGTCCCTCTTTACTGACAAATCACATTTCAGAACAAGTTGTGTTAAACTGAGCAAAAGCAGCCACATCAACCATACTCCTCTCAGGGCCATGTCGGAAACAAGACTTGAGTCACTGAGACTTTAATTTGGGTTTGATCTGCATTGCACCTCACGGTTAAAATTAATCAACTTTTGAAAGCCCTTGTATTAACAGTAACTAGAGGCAGTTTTTGTAGAATTTGGCTAGTCACGTTGTGTATATCTTTGTGTGAAACCAAGCACCGGTTCGTTGAACGCATTGCTGATCAACATTCATTCCCAAAGCTGAATGCTAAAAGACTTGATCGATTGCCAGACGAGCCGAGGGTTCAGCACTTATCACTTTACACCATATCTTTTTTCACCAGCACCAGCAGTCACAACTGTTGTTCAGCAGACAGACAGCAGCCCCTTCAAGAGATGCAGAAACTTCTGAGAGATCAAAGAAGATTCAATGAAACATCTAGGCCATGTATTGATTAGAAAAGCTGTTAGTGTTCGGTTACATGGATCCCAAAACTTCATAGTTACAGGAATTATTTAATTAGCTTTAAATTTAGGCTGGAACGTGCTCACTCATGGCAGATAAGGACACATTTTTGTGAATGTCATGAGTGCAAGTTGAATTACTTTTCTGGATCAATTTAGTTTGGCGCAGTCTTCTGTTAATCATCTAAATTGAGCACACACGGTGATATTTTTAGAAATTCCCTCTAAATTGGCCAATTAGAAGTGACTTCTCCTACCCAGAAGGCTTTGTGAATATGACTACAAATCAAATTATCGTTAAAAATGTTTTCCCACTAATGAAAAACACATCAAAACTGTTCGCCAGGGGACCCTCTCTGAGCTGCATAAGCTAATACACAATTCTAGTTTTTTTCCAAAAAGCTACGAGAGGAATTATGAGCCTGCGTCGTGCTCACAAACATCTAATCCATCAGAGGCTATAAAATGTGCTTGAAAAATAGAACAAAAGCTCATGCCAGAGAAATTCATTTCAATCTAACCACAACACATATTTAAATTACTTTAACATTTTCTTTATCACTGCCTCCAATGTTGACTTTTCATCAAATATAATACATATAACTTTAATGTTGAATATATTAGATATTGTATTTTGTGAGTACAACACATTTAGTATCTACAAACTGAACTGTGAGATTGCATTGAAACCTGTGTTTTTATCTATCTTGCACATTATACCAAACTTAATTTAAAATAGCGCTATATAAGGATGACATGTCAACATAATCAAATCATTAACTTTTTCACAACACACACAAAAACAACTGCACTTATTTTTGAAGCTCTATTTAGGGATTTTTAGCATAGCAATGGGATATTTCTTACCACTAAAATGTTACATTATTCATTACAAATATCCAATGCAGTCAAAAACCATGGAAATGACTTTTGCTTTTCTCAAGGAAATCCCAAAGAACAAAGGAAAATATTTGACACAGTTGTATTAATCTATGGACCAACAATTTGGAAGTATTCTCACTCTATAGACATGCTCATAAGTCACTCAACTCAGGACATACTTGTAATGTATAATTTTTATACATAGCTTTCATTATAATCAGCATGATGAATTGTACAAGACCAATTATTTTTCTACCATACTGTAAACAAATACAATAGGGGACCTAAAAAACCCTAAAAGTTCTATTTTTGTTTGTGTCTATTGAAAAGCAGAGACTTTTAAGTGCCACTGTTGCTGTTGTACCTTGTAAGCCAGTTAGGATAGTGCCTGAGCTCTTGAATGCTTCGATTAAGCCTGAGCCGCCGGAAGAGCGAGGAGCCTGTGTGTCTGTGGTTGCCCGGCGGGGACAGGGGAGAGCTGAGGGGGGGCACAGGTGGAGGCCCCTCAAGACTGTCCCACAAACTCATCTGCCTCACTCTCTCCCTGTGACTCATCTTTCCGACTGGGTCTTCACTTAGCATCCTGGCTTCCTCCCACTCAGCCCCCCGTGTAGACTTTTTAGTGCTCCAGTCAAGCGGAGGAGCCAGAGCAGAAGCACACCTGCAAAACCTGCCCTCAATCTGACTATTTGGCTCTTACAGCAGGATGTCAACGTCTCAGCTTTAGTCCCTTCTGTCAAAGCACATCAGTATTCATTGCCCCTCTCTGTGCTCCTTGGGCCTTTGCACCCTTTCCAGAACCTCTCGTTGTTCCCTGGATTTGTACAACGTTTCTTTCTTAATCCTTGCCGGTGCAGATTGTTTGGTCTATTTGGAGGATTTCTTTAATATTCCAACATATCTGCTGTGTCTCCTTAGTCCCAGTTCAGCAGTTAGATCCATTCTCGCCAAATATGGACTGCTCGCCTTGTCTTGCTCCCTGCTCCTTCTCTCGGGACGATCAATTAGCAAAAGCCGCTTCGAATTAATTTTCTTCCTTCACCCAATTAATGCTTTTTAGGATAGCTGTTTTCTCCTCTGCTGTGCTTGGGTAATGTTTGCGCTATCCTTATCTCACAGCCTCTTCTGCCGCAACAGGAAGGTCGATGTGTATGGTAATAGACCGCAGGCGCTGCATGCTGAGGCCATGTAATGAAGATTTGAAGACTACATGGACTTAAAAAGGAAGCAAAGTCAGGGTTGGTTTGACTTTACCCCTCTGTAAATGTTTACATGTACAGCTGAAGAGCATGGCCCATAATATTTTGTGTTTTGACACTAACAGCTTCTACTTGACAGTTTTCATTGACGCTGTCACATGTGCGGGGGGTGATGTCATCAACCTCAATTATTATTATTTTTTTTAAGAACGGCCTTGTACTATCATGTAAATTAAGTCTTTTTAGAAATTACATTACCACTGCTGGATTTGTTGTTTTAGAATAGATACCTTTTCTGACGATATAAGCCATATTCATACAGGACCATTCCAGTGCCCCAATAACTGTGTGAATGCAACATTGACTTCACAAAATCTAATGTTGAAATTCAACACTATTTAAAATTTGCTAGAATTTGGTGCCTACAGTTTACAGGTGAAACTCTGAAAATAAGAAAAAGGACAAAAGTTGTTGGCAACAACTTTGTAAAGTCCTTTGGGACGACTGCTATTGTGATTAGAGCTATACAAAAAGGATAGTTATTGCGGAGGACTTTACAAAACAGTTTAATTCGCCAACACAGATCAGAGAATCAAACAGTTCAAACACAAGAAATTCATTGATAAAAAACACATAGAACTATTGATCCATAAATGTGGCAGGTGGCCAATGTCCATGAATGTTGATAAATGTCCATAAATGTTGTTGAGTGTCCTGGATCATCACTGCTGTCCTATATGTCCTGTATAATATATAATTAATCATATATTATATATTCAATGTTCTAATTCTGGGTTTCACTTGTATACATTTCATGGCAGTGCTACAGCAATATGTAGTGTTATTATTACATGCCTTTATAAGCCACTTCTAACTAGCACAAAGCTACCCCAGTTACCTGGACCAGAGGTAATTCTCGGTTGACACAGGCACAAGACAAAAGACCGCATCTTGGAAACACGGCTCCGGATCAAAATGCATAAATGTTTTACTGCTGAGTAAATATCGCGTCAGGGAAACTGAGCTGCACTGACTTAATGGCGGCCTTTAAAGAGGAAAGTATTGATTGTTTTTTGTTCTAAGTACCTCATTAACCTTCGAAGGTCTGAAATTGGATTTAATATGGTACAGCTGACTTTAACTTGTAGAGGATCTAAAAACTGCCCATACATTTACAAGAAATAATAAAGTAGTAATAGAAGTAATAGGTTTATTTTTCAGTAGTAATAGCAGCAGCATTGTTAGAACGTATGCTTCATGATATTATCCATAAGGTCTCCATCCCTTATTAGAAAGAAGTTGTAGTTTTTACTAATAGAAGTATGTTCTAAAACCTTGAGGTGCAGTTCCAGTCCTTTAAAAAAAATCCTGCATCCAAACAGTAATTCAGATTACCTCCAAACTTGAATCGGTTATTCACTGGGACATTCCGCAGGCTTCCTGAAAATGTTCCCTTATTGTTTTGACTTGAGTTGCTCACAGACAAATAGACAAAAAGGTAATAAAAATAGATATCTGACGTATTCAGAGAATAACTCTTTATGCTGATCTCGTATATTTCAGAAACTATAAGCAGGGCAAATGCTGGTGATTGGAGACCTCTGGGAACTCCAGGTGCCACAGTGGGGCAGCTGTGGCTATGAAGTGAAAACTGCCATTGTGTCCATTGTGTGTGAGAGAGAATGTTTGGCTGCTTGGTAGGTCTGAAAGGCACATTTTAGTTGCTTTGCTTCTGCCCCAGGGAAGCTGTGGCTATAGTAGTAGTGAATGAACAATGCCATGTGAGTGTTCTAAAAAGTTATTATAAATGATGAATTATAATACCATATTTACACATTTTATGAAGTACTACATATATAAGTTAGTACCCTAAAAAAATAGCAGTGTATTTACAGTGATGGCCATGAACACCACTGCCAGTGCACACATTAAAGGTAAAGGTGCACTTTATTGATCCCCGTAAGGCAATTCATCCTCTGCATTTGACCCATCCTGATGCCACTAAGGCTCAAGTCAGGAGCAGTGGTCGCCGTAGTACAGCTCCAGTTGTTGTTAGTGGTAGGGGAAACCAGAGTACCTGGAGAAAACCTACGCAGGCACGGGGAGAACACGCAAACTCCAATCAGGAAAGCCCTGTTACAACTGAAATTCGAACCCAGGACCTTCTTGCTGAGAAACGGGAGTGCTATCCACTCAGCCGCCGTGCCGCCACATTGTGATACCATGTTGTACAATCCCACTAATAGATGTTACTTCAGTACTACAGTAATATGACTTTTTGAATAAAAGTATTTTTACTAAAGCTCAAATTACTTCAGTTACTTTGTGTCACTAGTGGTTTGAGCATGTGGTTTCCTCAGTCCGGTTATACCTACACCGCTGTAAGAGAATATAAGCCCTACTGTTCCTGTAAAACTATTCGTTTTTTGTATCTGTTGTAAATCCCACCTCAAATGCCCTTTCTGCAGCCTGGCACGCTCCTGACTGTGTTACCCCTTGCATTCTTATTTTGAGTCTCGGTGGAAAACTTTTTTTGTTTATACTAGCGGGTGTAACCTTTTATCATTGTTTGGTACACAGATTGGTCATTACTGTGTGTGAGTGTGGAAGTACCTGCATTTGTTCGTGCTTATTTGAGTCTGTCGAGAGCTGCCACAATGGAGGAGATAAGATATTCACACGCTTACAATATCTCTATACGCTATGC
This sequence comes from Knipowitschia caucasica, assembly GCA_964034765.1. NCBI lineage: Eukaryota > Metazoa > Chordata > Actinopteri > Gobiiformes > Gobiidae > Knipowitschia > Knipowitschia caucasica. The sequence continues at coordinate 14,137,682 of OZ035840.1, forward strand.
ACATACCAAATGAGGAAGCTACAGACAAGTTTTCTTTTTCTAGCTAGAGTCTTTTCTTTTTTTCTGTAAGTGGAAACAAGGAACTGGCTGGAGCCTGGTATTACGCCTCGCTTCAGCCGCACAGCAGAAATGAGCTGCTGTCAAGCTGTGTCTCCTCGCACTCTCTCTTGTCTTTTTTATCCCCTCTCTACGTTTGTTTATAATTCACAGGGGATGCATAGAAGGGAAGGTAGTCTTACTTGAAAAGGCCCCTCATTTGTCAAGAAATGTGGGTAGAAATGCATTCTAATTAATTTTATATGTAGTAAATCTTATGTCTTCTGCAGAGCTCATTAAATTAAGAGCCAGATGTGGGAACCACTTTCTGTGATATTCATTCATTCATTCAATCTGATTTGGATGTGAATCTTTCACATAAATACATTTAGAAGAGAAACATCTCTGTTGGTCCCAACCTTGGATAAGTTGAAAAGTTTGGATGCGCAAAGTTGGGTTATGGCTCTCTTTATGTTTTGTACATTTACATGATGTACAAACAGTGATTTTGTTTTTGGCAGGATATTTCACCCCTTTTGCCGAATAAGAGTCTGTATATGAGTGAATGATTAGTGGTAGTTTTAGGGGCCAATGGAATTGACATTGGAAGCTTCACTTCAGTCAGTCTACTCCAGGGCAGCTTTGCCTAAAGTACTGGCTTACCAGTGTGTGTGGAGTGAATAAATAATGAACTGTAAAGCGCTTTGGATATCATGAAAGGCAGTATATAAATGCTATGCTTACTTACTTATGCTCACTAGTAATGGTAGTAGTGTTAGCATAATGGAAAAGCAGCAGTTGTAGTGTCAGTAGATTGTGGCTTTTCCCTGCACCATTTTCTGCCTTTTATCCCCAGTCTTCTTAATTTACATTTGTTTATGATCCTCCGGGGAACACAACGGTGAATTTACGGTTGCATAAAAAAAAAAAAGAAACTGCTTTGCGTCTGTCGAAAAATACACAGTTGTTCAGACATGGCAAAGATATTTCATTCACTTGACAGTTACCTCTGTAATCGCTGGAGAAAAGCGATGAAGAGACAATTACTTCATCTCTTATTAAACAGCAAGTCCCAGTTTAATAATAGCTGGTGAAAAATCTCAATGTGACTGGCAAAGGCACACGGCGTGAACTTCAAAGCGTACTAATAGGCAGCCGCACGCACATTCTATTTGAGATGGTGGGTTGTTTTTTCTTCGGTGAGGGTCCCTGGGGGGCAGAACCGTGGACAATGACATGGTGATCAGTGGTTTCAGGGGAGAGGGATTTGTGCTGGCTCGTTGATTGTGCCTTACAGTAGATAACAAACTGTCACTGGCGACTGGATGCGGCTGGAGGCTGCTGTCGTCGGCCTTGTAACACCACTTATTATTGTGCGGATTGGTGAAACATACAGTAATTGATATGTTAATTGCCACTGAGGCGTGTGATCAGACACACATGTGAGCCTTGTTTGTGGCACATGCTTCAAGTCTGTCCTGGGCTCTTAGAAAACCTATTGAAATTGTCAGTATCAAATTGATTGTCAACCAGTGTGCCAGAAACAGTTATGTGTCTTGAGATATTGCCTGCTATGTTTTGTTTGAAAATCAAATCAAGTGAGGGGGAAAAAAAAGTATTTTTGTTGTGTTTTGAGTTGACAAAGCTAACGATCATTGGCAAATAAAAGTAACTTGGGAATGGAAATAGTTTGCACACTATTTTTGTAAATAGTGTAATTAGGTAGTATAAGTGCCTCCAAGTTTCCCCTTTAAAAGAAATTTGAAAGACGCACTGTGGTTTTGTATTCCATATTAAATCTGTTGCAGAAATTAATCATTAAATGGGACAGCTCAACTGTGAAATTCTACAATGTTTTTTAGCTGTTTGTTTTATGTATTTCTAATCTGTAGGCAAATCAACAATTTTATAGAGATAAATGATTTTGGGGATGACATACACTTTCAGTTCTGGTAATATTGTGGGGATCCATTAAAAAAACAAAACAAGCATTGGAAATTGCAATTGACTATAACGATCCTAAAATGCAGTGAAACATTGGGAATTACCATTGTTGACAGAGGATGTGATCACTCGCATTGCAGATGAAAGGAGATGCATAGAAATTAAGAGTGTCTTTGTGGTAAATTAATTGAATTCACGAAATGATGGATAGATTGTTTGTCTTGTTTATAAAATGTGCAGCAGCTATGTAACATAAAGCTTGATTATTATTTGACCCCAGAGTGGATTTCAATTATTAAATTAGCTTGATTCATCTTCTTCGTTACTGTGTGCGGAGTGAAACTGGGGGCTAGTTTTACAGCTTAATTTTCTCTCGTCTTTGTACAAAAAGGGACGTTTGATTCAGTGTCATTAATACAGTCGGCTTCAAAGAGTGCGGTAGCTCCTCGTCAATGCAGTGATTAGTTTAATTAAAGCTATAAGTCCACCCCAGAGTGTTGGAGATTTACATGCAGCTCTTCTATTGACCCGCTGCTGCCAGTGATTATTCATTACCAGTCAGCACTTGGGAAACACCCACTCGTCCTGCGCCGGATGCCACCTCAGCTTTTTTTTTCAAAAGTCTGGTTTGTGTCCGCTGCTGTCAGTTTCAAGCACAGGTGAATCTGCAATCGGGAATCAGTCCCTCCCAGAGGACAAGAGCTCCAAATGTTCACTTAGGGACAGGGCCACGGATGATTAAAGCTGGGGCACCCTCATATCATCAAGAGTGTGACAATATTCATGCTCCAACGGGATTCAAGTCTGCCGTTTGAACTACAGGACTTTCTTAATCTAAAGTTCAAGGCATTTGGGACTAAGTGAAGTGCTCTGGTTTTACTTACAACACAATGTTTTTGAATATGAACCGAAATTGAAGTGCCTTCAGCGATGCTTGCAGCTACGCAGCTGCTCTTTTAGAGACATCTGTCTCCATAACTGTGCTAAATCTAGTAAGGGCCTCGTCACCAAACTGTATCAAAATATAAAGTGTCAAATTACTGGATGTTTTATATTTGAGTACTTCAAACATGGTTCACCTTTTTATTTATTTTAATATTACTGTATTTTTTTCTTGAGTTTAACATCGACTCTAATATGACACTTAATCTTCAATTAGTAAGCAATCATAATTTTCCAATGTCTTACACGTTTTACAATACAAATTTTATTGTAGATATAGATAGTAATAATATTGTATATTTGATCATTTATATGCACATGATTATTATCCATTAGCAAAGTAAAAAGTACAAACAAAAAATGGTATAAATCAGGAATAATTGGCTTTGTGCGACTTAAAGCACTTGAAAAGCTTTTGTGGACGAGTCTCCTTCGCTCCATTCTCTCCCCTTCACTAAGTTAATGATTAAGCTGCCCTCTCGGTACGCTCAGCCTCAGTGGAGAATGACAGTTATTTCCTGCCCCCGCTTCCTCCTCTGCCAGCCGAGCACAGATGCTTATTTCCACATGCAATTTCAACCACCCCCCTCTTCTACCCGCCACTCTACCCATAAAAAACACACCCTCACACACACATCCACAGATACGCACATGCGCTGGTCATAACACAACACAGCACGAGACTCCCCCCTACCCCCACCACCTCTCTTTTTTTTTTCTTTCTGTCGCCGGCTTCACCATGAGCTGCACATCACCAGAGCATTTAACACCTGCCTGATTGCTACACGAGAGGAGGCGGCTCTGGGGGAGACCAGGCCGATGGAGGAATGACAACCGGGAATCTGTTTTTATAGACTGAACGACGTAAATCTCGGTGGAACTTGCACAGGACTTGCACTCTTTTTTATTTTTGTGTTTCGATCCATTATGCATTTGCCTCGACTAATCTGTTATCTTGAACAGTTGTTATTCTTCTGGCACACTTATTATACTGTGTCTTGTAAACTAAACTAAACTAAACTAAAATGTTGCTAAATGATCACTTCCACACCTTGGTGGCACGTTATTGGCAAAATAATTGAATATCCGCAAAAACTTTCAACCCATGCAGCTTGCAAGAATATTGTACACTAAAATTTAATGAAAAGTCTAACCATGGTGATAATTTTCCTTTCTAAGTATATTTTTTGGGTTGAGTCCATGGATCTACTATTATAGTAACTGGATAACATATTCCTAGCTTGAGCCTGACTCCAGTACATGCTCAAAGCATAAATTCTCATGAGCTACAAGATAATATTTCCCATAGGCCGCAATCAACAACATAAACGGCTTGTGCATCTATTTTTACATTGCAAGCATCTACAGTTTTCACAGAGGTCACAAAGCATCATGAGGGAGGTAGCCTGCCATAATTTGTATGGTTCCAGTCCTCTGGGTCTATTCTGTGCATGCACCAACAGGACCGATTCTAAAATGTTAGTTTTGGGCGGCCAATTTTGGAGACCCAGGGCTTGGTCGGGTCCCAATACTTGAAGCAGCCCCCTACTGATCCTCCTGCTGTGTGTGGATCCACGGTAGAAAAGGTTATTCTTCCATTCTAATTGCTTTAAGAAGTCTATTTTCATGATTTTGATCAGATTTCAACATAAAAGATATGGTAAAAACCATGAAAAACCATGTTTTTCTTTTTAGAGTATGCATATACACTTACACAACTTTATGCACATGATTTCCATATTATGTATAATTTCTGTAAGGCCCTGTCCAAAAACTCAGAACTTTTAATGGAGCTTTCAGAGATGAAGAAGAGGTTTTGTGCATATAAAGTTCAAAATATATCATTTAACAAATTAAACCCTCAGTAGGCCTGTAGAATCATTGGTTCTAAAAAGTCAAATTTTGGTTATGAGGAATTGCTAAAACAAAAATAAATGTCTCCATTAAGTTCAAGCAATTTCTCTATGGCCTCTTTTACTCCCTTTTACTTTCTGATAGTTGCCATACTCTACACATAATGAGTTGGACAGAGCTGTGGTTGGGGTATGCTTCCAGCATCAACATGGCTGTAAATGACACATAGTGACCACTCCAGTGTATGTCTGCCCTCTCCGCTCCCTCTTTTATTCTCAGGCTCTCATCAAGAAAATGAAAGGAACTCGCTCAGGCCTGAATCAAAATTATGCTGATGTTTATAGGAGAACGCGGCAAAGGGATGGATGAAAATGCTGTGCTTTAAAAGATGAGAAGACTACTGTGCACTTCCAAAACAGAATTTTATGAGATGTTTCGATCATGAATGTATCTATCTCATGTCTTGGTTAATGTGAGGTATATTCATTTGGGTGAACACTTTGATCTAATTGTTTTGTGTTTGTTTTTTCAGACATGATTTTTATTCGGTTTGCATTAGTTAAATGTAAACACTCACATTTGAACCCTAAGCAATTTGAAGAAACGCATTGATCTCAAAGTAGGGAGTTAGCAACACTATCAATAATTAAGTATCAAAAATCCGTTAAACTTTTCACCAAATCTTATATGAGTCATTAAATAAGATGTGTTTTTGTAGTGCTTTTATTCATTATCTCTGTACATAGTGGTTATAAACTACTAATGCAGCCAAAGCTGCCCTGGTCCAGATTGAGGGAAACAAGGGTGACAAACTGAGCTATTGAACCCTCCGACAACCACCAATCATTCACACACCAGTTTCATATTAGGCAAAGTAGGTGAAGTGTCTTGCCTAAGGACATACCAACAGTTTGGCTCTTTATAGCCTCAGCTGCCCCACCTTGGCACCATAGTTTTAAAGTCTCCCATCACAGTACTAACTAGTCCCTGCCCTGTTTGGCTTCAGTGGTCTGAACGGGATCAGCCTTCTCAAGACTGATGGAAGTGAGGCTGCTGATGTGTAACATCAACCCCTCTGCCCACCACTAATCATTCAATCAAGCAGATATTACTTTGAAGTGAATGTCAGTTATTGTGTAAATTATGCAGAGAGATGCAAGCACCACGCTTTCTAATTGGAGGAAATTAATTCATAACATCGATTGACAAGCAAGTTTCTTCCCCATTGGTTTATCTATTCTCCTCGATCAAATCTAATTGGGGGTATGCCATAGGGAGGATTATGTTTTTTCTTAACTTGGCTTAGTACAGGGCCAGTTCAGTCATCCCTTTGTGATTGTCAGTTCAGTAACCCTGTTTACAATGCACCACAATAATTTCACCTCTTAAATGTGCCTTATGAAGCCAGCTTATTTGACAGAGCAGAGCTGAACGCTAGTGATGCAAATTTTTTATGGAAATATAAGATATGTCTATTTTAAGATCCATTTACAATTGGTAATGATGAATAAAAGGAGATGACCTTGTGCAGGGCCGGCTCTCATTAAGCCCTTAACATTTTGCTCTATTGTCTGCACATCCGCCACGCGCTCCGTGCTGAGAAGGGAGGGCTGTGAGCGGCCTGTGTGCATGTCTCCTCATGACTCACATTTATTTCCTTCGATAAACAATTATAAGACTGATAAAAACATCAAGTCTGAGTAATGAATCCCACATAGAATTATTATACCACTATTAGATTCGTGGGTTGTATATTGATAGCAAAGATTATTTTTGACATCATGAATTGTTGAACACTTACATTCAAAGTTACATCACCAACAACAGGTATTGCTTTTCATATCTACACAAATCAGATGAATGTATAATGGATCAACCCAAAATCACAACAGCCATCACAAAATTTAGGACGGATTCACTCACAGCAGATTAGAAAGTCATAGTCAAGTACTACAATCACATAGAGGAGCTATTAGGTTCCAAAGTTCACCAAGGTTTAAGGACATTGGTTCCATGCCACATGAATACTGAATTGTCCCCTGTCCTTAGACCCAGACAGAAAAAAACTCCAAAACATAATGGGGAAACCTCAGGGAGAGAAGACTACAGTGCCTTGCGAAAGTATTCTTTCAACATTTTGCCACATTTCAAGCTTCAAATATAAAGATATAAAAATAATTTTTTTTGTCAAGAATCAACAAGTGGGACACAATCGTGAAGTGGAACGAAATTTATTGGATAATTTAAATTTTTTTAACAAATAAAAAACTGAAAAGTGGGGCGTGCAATATTATTCTGCCCCCTTGCGCTAATACTTTGTAGCGCCTGGAATTCTTGCCCATTCTTCCTTGCAAAACAGCTCGAGCTCAGTGAGGTTGGATGGAAAGCGTTTGTGAACAGCAGTCTTCAGCTCTTTCCACAGATTCTCGATTGGATTCAGGTCTGGACTTTGACTTGGCCATTCTAACACCTGGATACGTCTATTTGTGAACCATTCCATTGTAGATTTGGCTTTATGTTTTGGATCATTGTCCTGTTGGAAGATAAATCTCCCAGTCTCAGGTCTTTTGCAGACTCCAACAGGTTTTCTTCCAGAATGGCCCTGTATTTGGCTCCATCCATCTTCCCATCAATTTTAGCCATCTTCCCTGTCCCTGCTGAAGAAAAGCAGGCCCAAACCATGATGCTGCCACCACCACGTTTGACAGTTGGGATGGTGTGTTCAGGGTGATGAGCTGTGTTGCTTTTACGCCAAACATATCGTTTTGCATTGTGGCCAAAAAGTTCGATTTTGGTTTCATCTGACCAGAGCACCTTCTTCCACATGTTTGGTGTGTCTCCCAGGTGGCTTGTAGCAAACTTTAAACGAGACTTTTTATGGAAATGGCTTTCTTCTTGCCACTCTTCCATAAAGGCCAGATTTGTGCAGTGCACGACTGATTGTTGTCCTATGGACAGACTCTCCCACCTCAGCTGTAGTTATCTGCAGTTCATCCAGAGTGATCATGGGCCTCTTGGCTGCATCTCTGATCAGTCTTCTCCTTGTTTGAGATGAAAGTTTGGAGGGACGGCCAGGTCTTGGTAGATTTGCAGTGGTCTGATACTCCTTCCATTTCAATATAATTGCTTGCACAGTGCTCCTTGAGATGTTTAAAGCTTGGGAAATCTTTTTGTATCCAAATCCGGCTTTAAACTTCTCCACAACAGTATCTCGGACCTGCCTGGTGTGTTCCTTTGTCTTCTTGGTTCTCTCTGCGCTTTAAACAGAACCCTGAGACTATCAAAGAGCAGGTGCATTTATACGGAGACTTGATTACACACAGGTGCATTCTATTTATCATCATCAGTCACTTAGGACAACATTGGATCATTCAAAGATCCTCACTGAACTTCTGGAGTGGGTTTGCTGCACTGAAAGTAAAGGGGCCGAATAATATTGCACGCCCCACTTTTCAGTTTTTTATTTGTTAAAAAAGTTTAAATTGTCCAATAAATTTTGTTTCACTTCACGATTGTGTCCCACTTGTTGTTGATTCATGACAAAAAATTTAAATTTGATATCTTTATGTTTGAAGCCTGAAATGTGGCGAAATGTTGAAAGGTTCAAGGGGGCCGAATACTTTCGCAAGGCACTATATAGATCCAGGACTGAGTTAAAATCTGTTGAGCCATATCTCACTCAAGCACCTCTTCCCCCTGAAAGATTGCATTAATTTAAATTTAATTTATGCAAATCCTTAATAGCTGTAAATGTCTGTAAATGTCACCAGTAACAAGCAATTAAATGTGATCTTTAATTTACTGCATTAACTCAAAGCTTTAATTGACATTTCCATCGAAGTTATCACAGACAGTTGTATGCCCCTATAGTACAAAAGGATTCATGAGAGAATCACTGTCAAACGTCATGAGGCGAAACCTGATTCAGGCCCGCACTGCACAAAAGTACTTCATTATAACTAATTAACATTGATTAATTAAGAACCATTTATATTTCAAAGCCTTCAGTAACTTTCTGAAGGTGGGAAATCAACCAAAATGATGCATGGGAATAAAATGATATAAACAAAATGCAAAGGAACTATATTTTGTATCATAGTTTATAGCATTCCTTATATTCTCCAGCAGTTGCTTATTTTATTTATCTTGTTTGTTTGATTTATCCTCTTTGTATTCCTACTCCACCTGTGGGACCTTAAAAGCTTTTCTCATATGAAAATGTAATGCAATTTTTTGGAAGTTTATTTCAATTATACCATTTCATGAAGAGTAACGACACTTAAACATTGAAGTGAAAAAACATGATTTGATTATTTTTCAAAACTTTCATACAAGTACAGGTGCTTCATACTTTTACAAATGGCACACATACAGAGATTAGAAGTTGTGGATCCAGATCTTTTCTAGCTCTATCCTGCGAGTAAAGTCTGTGTAACTTCATTATTTTCTGTTTGAGGCGGGTGAGAACCTATCAGCATAACGACTGTCTCCCTAAAAAGAATGCTGGCATGTTTATAATCATGTCATGTTGTAAGTATGGAAAAGTGAAATAAAAGCATGCAGGAAAGCCCATCAAGATATCGGCACCTCAGCTTGCTCAGGGACTTCAAGTGTAAATTAGCGCTCCTGCTATCACCTGGTATAGAGCCTTTCTCCTTTTGGCTAATGTGTCTTGTACGCTGTTTCTGTGAAAATCAAAATCACATCATACCTGAAGAGTAGTGGCCGCACAAACAGGCCGCCAATCTGGATCTTAATCTGAGTTAACATTAGGGTGTTCTGAAAGGATTGTCTCTGGATCGGGAAAAAGGGCTTGACTCCCAACACACGCTGTCAGTGCTCTGGAGTTACACCCCTTTAAATTAAAGCTGCTGTTACTTAAAAGGTTTTCTCTCTAAACAAGCCTTGTAACTCTCAACATACTCTATTTTTATTTGAGCTCTTCACCAGATGCTGCTCTGTGCTTTCCAAAACATCAATTGGCTCTAATCAAAAATACAAATCTTATGATTGTTGTTTGTTGTTGCGAACCGAACTTGCCAATTGGCAGAGTTAGCATCTCCATCTGATCATCACATTTATAATTACTTCCATTAGGTTAATGTAATAAAGATCTATCCACTTAATGATATTGAGTGGCACAAAAGGGCTTTATGTTTTTGCCATAGTCCTTCTCTCGTCCCCCCCACAAACAGCACTCACACTCACCGTGGTCACATCTCCACACTAAGGATTACAGAAGATTATCCTGCCCACGGGCTCCACGACCCAAAGCGGACCATCTCCAAACCACACACTGACTCACTGCTTTGGGACGGGGGCCTTTCAAGACTAAGCGCATGTACCTGGCAAATCCAACACAGAGGAGATTTATTTGAAAGACTGCACTCAACCAGCATTTATTTCACTAAGCGACAAGGTCCGTATTGTTAGAAAGAAAGAAAATCACAGCTAGACCTTAATCTCGTAATGCACTATTGAGTTGTATGTTGGATGCACTACAATCAAATCAAACACGCAAGTGCAGTGGTCACAATATTTTTAGGTCATTGTATACTTTTCTTGTTCACAGAGCAAAAATGGCTCACATTGTACAGTGTATGACTAATGCGGATCAAAAATCAACTGATCAAAAAGGCTAAATGAGAAATGCTGTGTATAGGCTTACAGTAAATCACAACAGAAGTCAATTGGCCAGAAACTGATAAGAAAATCAAACCATTAGAACACAGGGAATGCATAATCAAACCACTGGCCATTAGTCCATAGGGGAGCGGGATGACCAATTTCCATAAATGCTACGTACTTACTGTAAATGTGACAATGAATTAAATTGGTTGGAAAAAGACCAAAGCACATAAGTTCGACAAACGCAATATTACTGAATCCTAGACCTGTGAAGGATGATACTTACGGTCAGATTATTCTAAATGACAAAGCTTGTATTTCCAAAAAGTCCAACCGCACGCTTGTTGGCAAAGGTTTCCCCAGTGGTTTACTGGGAGTGGAAACTGTCTTACATTTCTCGTCGGAAAGCCCCCAGAGCCGTGAGTCAGTTCAGATGAGCATCAACAGAACAGGGAGATGTTCAGAAGTGTCTCCTCAGGTGAAGTCACGGACATGTCGCATTCGCAGGTTCAGAGGCTTTCAGCTGCTCAGAAGGAAAAACCTCAGGGACCGGTCTGAAATGTGTAACACGTTGACAGGCGTGTCGCTTTGCTGCAAAACTGAAATACAGGCTTTAAAGAGACACTATGTAACTTTTTCTTTGGACGGTCTGCCAGCTGCCCATGATATTAGCTGCTTCCATTTTTCCACTGCATGTTGATGTAGATAGATGATTTGACAGAGTTGCAACACATCCAAGAACAGTTGGAATATTAGATTTAAGTAATACATAATAATTACCTAATAAGATAAACTCTAATTTGTATTTTATCCTTTCACATTGACTCCTTGAAGAAAGCAATGTAAGTCCTACATCTTAGATGTTTCTAAGATGTAGGACTTGTAGGATTTCAATTTCAATCCCTTGTGTGATTTTAATGTTTTACGGTTTTTAACTACTTGTGTGATTTTATATATCTTGTGCTCTTAATCTGTCCTTTTATGTTTACTTAAATTCTAATGTTTGATGATTTATGCATGATGTTATATGGGTTGTGAGGCGCTTTGCGTTGCCTTGTGTAGGAAAGGCGCTCTATAAATAAACGTTGATTGATGATTGATTGAATTCCAAGCTTCAAGTAGATATAGTGACTCAAAAGGTAATGGTTGAGGAAACCATTAAACAGTGTCACATTTTGAAGATTTAAAACACACATATTTGATATATGGCACTCATGACCATTTATGGGGAATAAATAATTAGGTAATTGGTAGAGCTAAAAATAATTAGCATCAGTAGTGCTTCCAAAAAAGTCAAAATCACGTTCGTTCTCTGCTTTTAATGGATGTATCATGACACAAACAATATCCATGATCATCAGCGCATAATTGTTTGAGTATAAACTTTTTACTTCATGAATAATATTCCAAAGTTGTATCTGTTTGTTTAAGAAGCGCTCAAACGGATGAGGCCTTTCCCAGAAACTCAGGACCTGAAGCGACTAACTCATTTGCCAACACAATTTTTGTCTTACAGAATGTATCAGTATTCTGGCAGTGATACTAACATCCCCAATGCAATTAAAGGTCTGCCGTTTTGATTACTTTGTCTTAAGTGGTTTCAATTAGCTGCTTAGTAAAACACAGAGTTAAGGTCAAATGAAAAGTTTCAGTGGGGAAAATAGTCTGTTTTCATTGAGCCTTTAGGCTTGGTTCTCAAAAGTATTCAAATTTGTGTTAATGTCATATGACGGGTAAAGAAGAAATGGACTTCCCCTAACAGTTTTCTACCATCTATAGAACTTAAACAGTTAATTTGACATCAGAATAAATGCATAAATCTAAATCAAGTGGACATTTGTCTGTTTTTTTGATCAACATAAGATTTCAGATTGAAAACTTGAAACCTTTGAGTGAAAAGTTCTTCAAAGTCATTTTTAAAGTAGGCTCAAAAGAAAGTTTTTTTTTTTTTTTGGAAGTATCTGAATTTGAGTGGTGTGGGGCAAGGGGTTTTGTTGCCTAGGGGGTTTCCATCTTACGCACGAAAGCTAATGGTTTGGCCTAAAATACGAGCAGCTTTTTGATCTTCACATAAAATCCAATTACACATACAAATCAAACCTGACAGGCAGCCAAAACTCATTTTAAGAGCAATCATGAATCATACAAATTAGGAAATATGACTTGTTATTCTGGCACAGTCATTTACATAATAAAATAATTATTATTAGTTATTAATGACGCTGGCAGCACCTTTAAATGGCAGAGTGACAAATGTGGATAGACAGCTGTGAGTAAGACCCCCGCTGGTGCATGTGTGCTGTCCCGCTGTGGCAGAAATAATTGCCTTCAGTTGCGTCTCTGGAGCCTCTCTCTCGGGACAGGGCAACCCCTCCGTACCGCTGACCACAGGACACACAAGGTCATATGACCACAGACACCCACACCAGCTCCTCTGGGTCACACCGGCTCAATGACAACGCACTCAGATTGTTCACCTCAGCACCAAAGGTTGTGCACAGAGCAGTGGGACTGAATACGGATGTGTGCAAACTTGTTCTTGTTGTTTTTATTTTAGCGAAATATTTAAAACTTACCAAATATATAATCATGAGCCCTGAGTGTAGATTGCCACTTTATATTGTCTACAATGACACATACAGGTTGTTTTATCTTCACCAAGCCAACTATAAACTGCATTGAAAGTCTAGTATCGAACCAGCAGTGCTACAATCTACATGACTCTTTCAAAGTAAAAATTACACATTTAACTGGTTTAGGAACTGAAGTGATACAAGTCGTAATGTAATTAAGCAGCACAATTATTGAACTATTTGGAAGTGTTTCCACCTTTTTGATTTTAATTAATTGTTCAATGATATCAATCACATTTCTGGAGTCCCACTTAATCCAGGGTAATGTGCGCAATGCCCCTGTACTCAACTGATTACATTTTTGAGGACATTCGAATCGCTGTCTGTTTTTTAAAAGAATGTGACTGTGTTTCTAGGCAGGAGTTTGTGCTGTACGTGATTGTAGTTTTATTCATGTTTTTAATGTTTCTCACATCATTACATGACCTTACATCATTATTGGAATGAGCAGTGGATTGCTTTAGCGATGGTGCTGTGATCTGTGCACTTCTGGTTCATTGGTGGTGAATGCTGCACAGACGTTGTGTTTAGAGAGATGCTCAGGTGACACACACTCAGCTCTGTGCATCCTCACACTGGGGTTACAGTTGGGGCAGTTTGAAAGTCGGTGCAAAGAGCAGATTTGAAGAATATGCAAACATTTATGTGATGGAAAGTTACCCCGATGTTTGTCAGTTTGAAAAGATAAACGCTTAATGTTATCCAGACAAAAATTTTGAGAGTCCAACTCATTTGCGCGTTCACTCACAGAAAATTATGCGTTTGGAAATGTGGCAATTTTAGGATTTGATGAAATACTAAAAGCAAAAAAGTACAGTTGCGTTGAGGTAAGTCTGATTTTTATAAACATGTGTACGTGTGTCCTGGAACCTCTATTGGTGAAGAGTCTTGAGCTTTTTTTCAGTGGTGACGGATGTTGTTTACTTGCCTTTTTGAGACTTCATTTTTGTGGGGCAGGGGTGGCCTTAACAAGTAACACTCTTGAGATTTCAAGAGAGATATTGTTGTTTGAGCAGAAAGCAGCGAAAATATAAACTAGAATGATTGGCACATGGCAAAAGGATGGTTATTGTCTTATTCTTATGATCTAATGATTCCAGACCAGAATTGATAAGAGGCTGCCGATAAAGCAGGAGCTGTACGTTTACATTTTTGCTCTACATTATTGCATTGTATACTATATAATAAACTGTACATCTAGATGAAAAAGCAAAAGAGCATGTTTCTTTTGTGCAGCCATTGAGACATTGATAGCGAGATGCATACTGAAAGAAGAAGAAGAGAAGTTAAATAATTCTGCAAAGGCTGCCTTTAACAATAGATGATGTTATGGTAATTTCTCTGCTTTTGATTTTCTCTGCTCTCCAAAAACATGGCCCACTAGCCGGCTGATGTTTAATGCAGTATTGCAGGAAAACAGATAACAAAACAGGCTCATCTAGAAAGAGTCGTAACTTAAGACTTAATCATTCAGGGAGAAAAAAGTGTTTTGATTTGAATGCTATTTAAAACATAACTTGATCAGTTTGTTGTTGTATCAAATTTATTCAGTTGGCATCTCCAGCACTTTGCCATACAGTATGTGTTTGCCTGGTGGTTGGCGGCTCAGGCTCAGTGCATACAGAGGAGGTGAGGGACCCGGACCCCCGCTTGGCACGCGTCCCCTTCATCCTTTTTGACGCATATGGAGCCTCTCACACTTTCGCATGTAAATCCTGATTAAGGTCCCAGAGGCGGTTAGCAGTTAAGCCATTCCCAAATATCAGAGGGAAAACAGGTAATGGGCTGAGGCAAAACTCCATAGAATTTTTTTTTTGATGTAATTGAATTATTTATAAAGATTAAAGGTCTCATTTTAACTGAGCTTGTCAGGGCAATGGGTCACAAACTGAAAGCTCTGTACCAGTACAAGGGGGAATGTGATTGTGAGGTGGTTTTAGTATGTTAGGTGGTAACATTTCATACTATATATGAATTGAGTCTTGAGCAAATAGGGCACGTTTTGAGATATAATGAATCGTTTTACATAAGGACTGTTACTACTAATTGTAAAAAAGACAAGATCAAAACTCAAGAAAGTCAGAATCGTATGTCTAATGTACTGTCGCTACACAATGTACTAGCTTTTACCTTTTTTTGTTTACTATTGCATCTCTTTTATTGGTGTTTTTACAATTTGCTAAGGAACTACAGTCTAACACATGTTCATTAACGTGCATTGTCCTTGTTCAAATGAATCAATAAATTAAATCAGTTTGCAGGCACATTCACATAGTTCATGTTCTTAAACAGTGTCCCTTATAAAATACATAAATAAATACATTAAAAAATGTGAGTATAGGGATACAATTTGCTGTGAGAATGTGAAGAATATTAGAAGCGCAAAAAAACAAAAACAGAAAATATAGAAACAACATGCGTATAAAAGTACATGAGTGAGATGAACAATACCGGTTATAAACTATAAACCTCTTTCCCTCTAAACATCTGTTCTTCTGCTTTAAAATCCATCTGAAATTTACTATGTTGTTGGCTGTATTTTTTACGGTTTGGTATATCACTGTATGACTGTTCTAAAATGAGGATATATGTGTTTGCCAGAAATCTTTTGAACTATTTCACCATGAAAAAGCAATGTGTGAGCGAGAGCAACCTGCCAATTTAATTTGATTTGATCCTGTATGATAGTAATTGAGTGTGCATGACAGATTGGTCAGGTTTTCATTTTAAAAGACGCTGTAGAGGATGGATAAATGTACTCCTTATAATTTAGATAACACATTTCAGTGTAACGGCACACAGGGTAGGAGTAGTTAGTATCAGTTAGACTTTATCCCAATGGACTTCATCCATTGGGATAAAAAGGGAAGCCATTCTTCTGAGAGTTGATAGATGAAAAATGTGACAAGTAGGTTTGGCTTCCGCCTCGTGTCCTGACAAATTAGGAGTTGAGAAGTCGGCAGGGTGGCTGTCTTCTCTGAGCGGGAAGAGCGAAAGCGAGATATTGATTTGCTTTTGATGTTTAATGGAGTTCCAGGGAGTGGAGTAGAATGGAAAGCAAGAAAAAGTGGACATCGGGTCAACCAGATAAAAGCTTTTTTTTACTAACTAACCACACTTGACAGTTTAGTTCTAAAACAGATAGAGCAGAATTCCCCGAAAGCGCTTTTTAGCAATTAGTGTAGATGACGGGAGTTTATAAGAGCGGAAATGGCTGCAAATGCAATGAGGCTGGACTGTGTCTCTGTACAATAACGCCAAATCCATAAGCCTCCATCCTCTCCCCAAGCTGAGCCCCCCCAACACCCCCAACCAGCCCACACAAGGCGCGGTATTTTTAGCCTATATCAGAGATGGCGCGCTCCCTCCCTCAACGTACTGTGAGCATGGCTGTGGGCCTCTTTTATTTTAATCCAGACTGGAGAAGAAACATAGAAAAGGAGAAAAACGTTGTGAGTCATCCATGCTACCTTTGTGTTGTCTTCTGTACCTCTCCATCTGTCTATATGCGCCCCACGCTTAGCAAATATGTCTGCTTGAATTGCTTTCGCTTATTAACAATGTGTGAGCGGTGGTGAATATCAAATTGCCGAAATGTTAACAAATATTTTGTAAGAAGTTATGTGTAAGCCTTTAGATTGTGGTTGCTAACTTTACATATTGTTCTTACATGATAACAGACGTTCAGAGCACAAAACTCAATTCAGTTGTATTTAATGTCGGTGAAACGTTAATAATACAATACTCACCGGTACATCGTAATTGTGTCAAACAGCCGCCATGACAGCCAACATTCACCCGAAGCAGGCTGTAGTTCATAAGTTGATTATATTGCGCTTTAATACGAGACCTTTCTGTGCAGAGTTTGCATGTTCTCCCTGTGTCTGCATAGGTTTCCTTCGGGTGCTCCGGTTTTCCCCTACGACTTGAAACTTTTACAATAGATATGAAAGTAATGTGTGGATGGATGTGTCCATCTCGCTTCTGTCTGTGTGTGGAGTGAATGGGAAAATAAAAAACAAAATCATAAAAGGGTTTTGTGTGACCTTGGTCTGTGAAATGCACTATACAAATAAATATTACTTACTTATGAATGTAATGCCTCAGGTGATGTCAACAAAACATGTGGTCTTTCAATCTACTCCAATTCTTTGCAACAGAACTAAGCGAAGGTCAAACCATTTGTCTAACCATTTCATTTCACACTTTTTTTTCAATGCCTTTGCTTGTCTGCTCCCAGTCATAACCATTTTTCCCTGTCTAGCCTGATGCAGCGGACATCAGACTAGAAGCAGTCTCACCCAGATACTTTACATCCATTTTTAATAATTGATTTGAATGGCACTGGGCCAACGTTCTGACATTATCGCTTCGCCTGGAATGTCCTACAGTATTCCATTAAACGCATCCATCCCATTACCATGACAAAGAAGCACTCTTACTGCAAGCTCCCTCTACAAGTCTGACCTGTAAATGGCTGAGTGCAGCCTCGATGGTCGAAACATCAAAAGCCATTCCAGGTCTAAATATATAAAAGCTCTCAGATATGTGTAAATGTGCGTAAGTATCCTTCCATACCAATTCTTATTATTTGTTTTTTCCTGCAAAACTCAATTGTATTTATAGAAAACACAGTCAACGTTGATCCACAGAATATTACAAGCCCATAAGCATTCTTGGCATTCGATTCGTCATCCATATTTCCGACAACGCTTGGCTGAATCTTGCCCTAGAATGGTAGATAATTACTGATATTACGGTCCAAAAAGCCTGGGAGAGAGGGAGAACATACACGCACAGAGTAGTCCAGTTCTTTTCCTATACGATTCAATTTATGAAAAAGCAAACACGCCAATGGATGACTTCCTGTTTGTCTTAGTGGGTTTTCCGCTGCTTTGGAGATGAAGATATAGCTGCAAGTGACGGATTTGGAGGCAGGCAAAAGTATGGCTTTGTGTTTGGTAAACATCTCTAGGCGAGATACAAAGAAATTCATTTGAGTGAATTGTATAGTTTCCAGTTTGATACTCATTTACAATTACTAGTGTGTTTCCAAATCAAATCTAATATAGAACAAGAGACACTTTGCTTATTGCGTTGTAATCAATGAATATTACAGGTGAAACTTAGAATAAAATTAGAATATTGTTCAAAAGTAAATTTATATCTGTCATTCAACTTACAATGTGAAATCAATACATGACGTACACCAAGCCTTTGTTATACAGAGGCCTTTGTTATACTGTATATTGTTTTGAGTATTTTTGGCTTACAGGCTTTTTCAAAGGTTTTACCAGCTGTGAGCCAATTATCAACATAGCAAATAAAGGCTTGATAAATCTCACTTTGCTTGTAATGAGTCTGTCATATATTAGTTTCATAAATTGAATTTTGGAACGATATTCTAATTTCCTGAGTTTCACCTGTACTGTATTACTGCTGCTACCAGAACCCCCAGACAATTCTTGAATCTAATCCCACATTGCATTAAAATGAATAATTGCTGTAATTATCCTAATTATACGGCTACGATAAAGGGAATTAGTGACGAAATTAGGTTAGCAGCAGAACAAAGGTGAGTCAGATCCTTATAGAAAAGTACTGCTAATAGAGAATAGATTGGAAAAGCCTCCGGACACTGAGGAAAGTTGACAATGGCTCATTTGAGAAGCTTGTCACATCCAAGCCAAAGCTCTTTTCTAATGCACCAGAGCTATAATTTTACACTTCAGAAACATCAAAATACATAACTTAACGTCAATCTAAACTCGATCAGTAAAGACATTTGACAAAGCCAGCTTTTATTCCCTTTCTATCAAAGCCAACCAACTGTATAAACAGAGCTGAGGCTTGAGCCAGTTTGGGCTTGGTCCAATTTATAAGCAATGAGCGAGTTATCGACTGTATATGTCTTACACTTCTATTAACTACACAACAGACTCTGTCATAAATCCCCATGGTTATTATGATACCACCTTTACTCTATAGTTGGAAGTTAAATGCAGCTTGCGTCCACATAATGCCAGTGGTCCTTTGCCGCAGTCAAAGTGCTGGAGACACCTCTGTTTTGTTTGTTTTTGAAATGCAAATGAGTGGTGAAAAATTAGACAGGGCCTCCAAATAATTGCTCAGCCAGAAATGTGGCATTTTATCTCCCTGACAAAGGAGAAAACCATTACCATTCTGCTTTTGTGGATCTGGAGTTGTGGATAAGTGCTACAGTGGTTGGGCTTTCACGTCTCAAGTGTTTTTTTCCCCCACTAGCCATGTGCAAGCCATTTGAAGCTTGAGCACCTAACTTATTTTTTAACAAATCAGACCAAAGCATGCTGCCTTTATCTTTATTAGAAAACGTTTTATCTCTTACTTACTGAGAGCTGATTGGTTGAGTAAGGGTGGGACTCTAAACCAGCTTTTTAATTTTAAAACTAGAAACTTGCATATGAGGAGTAGCCGAACAGGTATATATCACTGTGCTGCCGAACGAAACGTTTCAAGAGATCCTTTGTTTCTTCGGCTGTCAGACTGTACAACAGACCTGGATGAGTTTTCTGCTGCTGGACACCTGAATTTCTCCCACGGGGATCAATAAAGTAACTATCTATCAATGAAGCCCCATACATGGATTTTATTACGATAATTTCTTTGTCTGGCTTTTGGGGGGTCCTAATCAAGATTTACACCAAGAATTTTGCCTCTATAACAGTTTATTCACTATTATTAGTGAATAAATAAATGTTTATTTTAACATGCAGAATTGAAACTTTCCCATTTACTTCCTGAAAGTCGCAGTCGCTTCAAAGAAACATTACGCTGTTAAAAGTAACAACTTTTTGTTTTTAATCACAGTTACACTCAGAACTCGGGGTGTGGAAATAGGGGGTAGGTGAAAACACAATTCTTTCTCTCAAATAATTATAATTTTCAGTGTTGCATAATGTTAAAAGGACAGAATGTCATATTTTTGGCACCGTTGTCATGTGCTCCAGATAATGTGTACAATTCATATTTGACATTTTCTTAAAGTAGTTATTCTTAATTAAAAATACAATATAAATGATGTCCATAATGTTTGTTTTTGAAAAAATAATATTAAATGTATTCACTATTCAGACGTACTGTTTCTAGCTAATCTCTAGCAGTTGGATCAGTGCTAAGGTGCTACATGTCTAAAAGCAGAAAGTGTAACAGGAGTTGTAATTGTAATTTTTAGACCACTAAGAGAGCATATTACACACTGTCCCTTTGGTTTAAATGATACACTCTGCATCTGCTGATGTGTCGAGTGACCAGCTTTAATAAATCTGTATTATCTTTATTATTATTATTGATTTAATGTGTAAGAAACCACTATGTGAAGCTCTTGTTTTATTCACTTTGGTATATACTGATATGAAATGAGTAAATCTAATAAATAATCACTAATGTCAATAGATACATTTTTGATCCCTAGAGAGATTCATATTTAGCTTCAGAAACGTTGACTCAAAAACGTTGGCAACCCTCTGAACTAATGTTTTTTTATAGCTTGTACATTCTTGCACCTTGAATATGTCCCCAAATACTCCCACCACTAGAGCAAAAGGTCTTTGGCAAATAAATCTTTGTAGATCTGTCGGCTGACAGTGAAAAGATGCATTTCTCTCATTTTGTCCATTATTTCTCACTCAAAAGTCCCCTACTCCTGCTGTCTTTTCTCATCTCACTCACCATTTTTCTTCTTTTGACCACTTACAGTCGCAGGCTTATGGTGGGCTATGGCGGTGCAGATGACATCCATAATGTTATCTCTGTACTAGCTGCAGAAACAGAATAGCCAAATGTGGTGGCCCTTTAACTGATAGAGAAATGATGGCAGAGCCGCCCTGACTGTGTAATGAAGCCGGAGATAAGTACTACTCAGGATGTCACGATTTCAAAATGTTGAGTGTTTAAGAGAAAAATCACCGGTATGCACTAAATATTTGCATTTTTGACACCACACATAAACAAATATCAGAGAATATAATCTGTTTCACGTGTATTTTCTATTATGTTTTTGATTAAAAACACTACACTGCAAAAACTGTTTGTACTCACGCAGTAAGGATCCTTGTGAGGCATGACCGCCAGATGCATTTAAGAGCGCAGGGGAATAGCCATGTTTGTAAATGTGTGTATTTAGATGCATATAGGCTTAGCGGTAGTTTTGATCTTTACAAGGAATATGCAGTCCCTCGTCGCACTTGTATCGTTTGCATGCATGTTTGCACAACAAAAAGCAGAAAACATGATGCGATGAAAAGCGCTGTTCAAAATTAATCTGTTGCTGCAGTTAAGCTTGTGCAAAAATCAAAGAAAATCAAAGTGTTGCGTGATTGCGATTGCCAAAAGTGCTTGTACTGTACAATAGCAATTGTACTTTGAGTCTAAAGTTGAATGAATGAAGTTTATTTCGGTCACTTGAACATTCCACACATCGTCAGGACAGTAAATTACAACAGAAACCAAGACCGAAAAGGAGTAGGCTGAAGCTAATGCTTATGTTTACAAGTGCCATTAGTGTAAGTGAATGCAAACAATAACATTTAAATTAGCAACTATATCAATATAAAAAATCTGAGTTCAGGTAGCCATCCAAAATTATAGTTTTAAACATTATTTTAAAGTGGTAAAGTGAATTGCACGACTTAAGTTCATCTGTGCATCGGTTCCAGAGATCAACCCCTCTAACAGATAAACAACTTTTCATTACATTTGTTCAATATTTTTGTTTTATGAACATGTCTGTTCCTCTCAATTCAAAATGACTGTTTCTGATTGTGAACAGTTTCTGAAGTGGTTCAGACAGAAGATAATTTTTTATCTTGAACATTACTATCAAACTGTAAAGGTCAACTAAATCATAGAATTTTAATATTTGTAGATTTATAAACAGTTCATTTGTTGGCTCATTGTAGGCTGATAATGTAATCGCTCTTATTGCCTTTTTTTGCAATATGAAAATTGGTTTAGTATTAGTTTTATAAGTGTTGCCCATATTAAACTCCAAGTTAAACTGGGAGACAGGACTTAAACAGGTTGGATCAGTTTGAAAAGCAGTTTTATAACAAACTTTGTATTCTTAATCTTTGGAAACGTACAGTTGATTTTGCCTCTAAATGAGCTTTTACCACTATATTGTGACCTCAATGTTTATGGATTAACCTGGTATAATATTGACATGGGTATGAGTTTGGTGTCGCAGTTGGAGACTGATGGAGCGCCTGTCCAATGCCAGGCTGCAGTATGGCCAACAGCATGTCTCTCACTCACAACAGCCCCACTCACAGATGCCTGCACACAATCACAGCGCCAGGGAGCTTCTTTCTGTGGTTTTTGTGCATCTCACAAAATGGGATTCCACCGCGAAAGCCTTATCCTCTGAGGTTAACCAGCACGACGGCACAGCAAAGGCTCAGAGAAGTTCAGCTCACTTCAAAACAGAACTATGCTGATCAAAGAGACAGGTGCAATTTGTCGATTAAAATCATCATTCAAAAAGAAAATTAAAAAATGATTTTGTTGACAACAAATAAATAAATTTTTGAATGTATCTATATGTATGAGTACTGATTAAATGATTAAATGTATATCTAGTTTAAATTACCCAAAAATCTATTCTTTATTTAAAAAATGAATTTAAACCGATGTTATCTTGACAAAAATACCAATGAAAGAATATTTAAAATTTTTGTAAACTGCTGTTTTAGTCACTGCCTTTTCCTGGCCGCCCTGCATCTCTCATCTTCTCATCTTACAAATTATAATTGTTATCCTTTTGATGCAAAGCTGTGATCACATTCTGCATCTTGTCATTTTTAAATTGAATTTAAGTCAAAATGACATGTTTTTCTAATTATACATTCGTTTGATGGAATAGTATCGTAAGTTTTGACTTGTTAAGGGTAGATTCGATGAGCTTTGGCCGACTGCTCTGCTGCTCATGTCAAATCATAAAGTCAAATTATTTCTACTTTCAGCAAGAATTCATTAATACTGTTGCTTTATGAAAATTACAAATAATATGTTTTGGTATTTGATTGTGCAAATCAAAACAATTATGTATAACTAATTGTTAAAACATGTTATTAGTGAGGGGTTGGGGGGGGGACATTTTTGGTGTTATGTGTGTTTTAATCCTACTTGGCGTTTTATTACATGTTATAAAAGATGAACGTATTCCATGTACCATGAACTGGAAATTATCAGAATACATTTCAAAATATATTTTTTCCCAATTATTCCTCCTCATATTCATACATATGTATATGTTTTAGTAAACTGTCCTGTCAAAAACCCTTGCGAGTTTCACATGAAAAAACCTATTTGCATGACATTATTCTGGTGTTTTTGTAAACACATAGATTATCCTCGCGTTGCTTGTTAAATTAGTTATTCTTCAGAGATATGTGTTATTTCTGACAAATCAGATTCATTTATATAATTCTGTCAAATGGGATGTTATTAATAAACTCCAAATCTCATGGGAAATGGAAGCCACATTTCAGTAATTGTACAATGCAATAATGACAAACCATTTTGCATCATAACAAAATGTGTTTTCAGGAGACATGTTTTTCTCTTTCATAAAAACAAGGACAAAAATACGCATCTCCATTTGCATGCTTCTTTCACGTAATCTTCTGTTACTTTCCAAACACACATAAGCCAGGGTGGCGGCACACTGCATATCTGTTTTATGAATATTGAAATATGGGATGGCACTTGAAATAAAGCTCAATGAAACGCTATGAGCCGAGCTGGTTTGGTCTAATCTCGTTACTCTTGATGCCTGGGGCGCCACTATTCCACTATTTATAGAAGCAGCCTGAAACACAGCATAGTTATAATGTATGGTCCTATAGCCTCTGAAGGCGACTCTACACACAGAAGCCACAAATGCAAAGAGACAAAGCCAGAGCATGAAGTGAAGACAGACACTCACCTGGGAGAGTGTACATGTACATGCAGAGCAGCAGTCACTGGACATGTTGGGCGAGGTTGATTTCCTCTATTAAAGAAGACAACATGTCTCCTTTAGGAGCTACCATACTATAACATTGTTCCGTCATCAAAAACAGACCAGTCCTGCAAAAGTATGTAATTATACCACTATGACATCTCACTCTGAAAATTGTAAACATTTGTAGTGAAAATATGTTCTTTACAATTGCATGGTTGTGTTTGCAGTCGTCATTTTCAAATTTTGTAAAAACCAAACAAATCTACCTTTCCCTCTGGTGGTGGCAAAGGGAGTTACAGGTGCAAGCATTTTTCCACCCTCACTTTATATGTTCTACTTCTGAAACAAAAATTGCAACAATCAAAAAGAATGTATTCTTAAAAAAAAATACAAAGAATTATTGCATAGATCAACTGTTCCCAAAGACTGGTGCCTTTTGGTGTCCCTACACATCTGAAAAGGTCACATTGGCCCCCACTAACAATTCACATTTTTTGTGTTGACAACCTTTGGAGGTCCCTCACACTGCCTCTGGCCCCTGGGAAACCCTGTTATAGATCAATGAGAACATAAAATAAAATGGGCAAAGAAAATGTGAAAATGCATTGTACTGGTCCTGTACTGGGGCTGAGTGGATAGCACTCTCGCCTCTCAGCAAGAAGGTTCTGGGTTCGAATCCCGGCCGGACCAGGGCCTTTCTGAGTGGAGTTTGCATGTTCTCCCCGTGTCTGCGTATGTTTCCTCCGGGTACTCCGGTTTCCCCTACCACTAAAAATATGTACAATAGGATTGGCATGCGCCTCCTGTTCGGCGACCCCGCTCCCATCTCTGTGTGGAGTGAGAGGACAAGTGCCCAAAAAAAATAAATAAATAAATAACACAAAAAAAAAACAATTGTAAACCGCTTTGTGACTCTGGTCTGTGAAAGGCGGTATATAAATAAAATAAAGCTTACTCCAAATCAGTTATTAGTTATATGATTTACTTATTTCTGGCTCTCTTTAAAGCCTGTGTGTCTCATTAAAAATAAAAATAGAAAATAGATGGAATTACCATTGTATTACCATTAAACTAGTTCCTTGCTCTCAGACCGTTTGGTTCATCACTAGTTTTTACATGCATGTTTTTTTACTGCCTCTGTCACAGTTTAGATATTAGAGCTTTTTCAGCCTGAAAAGTGAAGTAGGAGTAACCACCCTCTCTCCACCAATCTGCACTCAGCCCTAAGATTTTTGCTGCTAAAAGACACTTTCTGTGAGTATAAACAAATGTATTATTCATTGAAGACAGAAGATCACTGTGCTGCAATGCCGAACCTCTAGCATATACTTTATTTTTGATTAACGAGAAAAGTCATGGTCAATACAATTTCTCTGTTCTCATTATGCCTGATTTTAGCAGTTGAGGAAACACGCTCCATCACGCAAATAATCAAACCAAAGGACCTTGTGTTGCGGCTGGATCGCAATTAGTTTTCCCCGATATTGTGTGAAACCCTCCTCCTCTCCTCCATATTAAAATGATAAATAAATAACAATTCATTAATGTATTCGTAATCAAGAGCGAGTATGAAATCAAACAACGCGGTGAATATTGATTTGGACTAGTTCTGATTAATGAGTTAATTTAGCTCATTAACCAAATGATTCTGAATGTTTCTCTTTGTGTGTGCAACGGTTTAATCAATAACCATTATTATTTTACCCAAATCTTTACAGAGCGAGCACACAAGTCAATCTCTGTTTGAGGCATTATGTTTACAGTTAGACTTTGCTGTTTTCTTGTTAAAAGTTTCATCATTTCCTGCCTCAGTACGGTTGCAATACGCTTAAGTGCATGTGGTTTATTGCTGTGGTGAACTGTGGATAGCAGTCCTTTATTCTCTGCCCACAAATGACCACTACGCTGCAAAATGAGAAAGTCACAGGTACAAAAGCTGATAGAGAGGTTCTCAGATCTTCCTCTAAGGATTCGTGTCGCAACAACCTTCCCCATCAACAGCAGCACACGGCCCGTTCCACTCACAAGAAAGGACAAGTGCGGCTGCAGCCATATATAGAAACTAAATGCAGCTACCAAACAGTGTGCGGTTCAAATGAAAGGGGAACAAAAAGCTTTCACCCTGCTCCCTTTGCATCAAGCACTTGTAGTTCAGTAATTTCTTTTCCAGCTTTCAAATAGGTGTTTTTGTCTGGTGAACTCTAGTGAACTGGGAACATTCATTTTTGAAAGTTCCTAAATTAATAACATTCCATTAAATTTAATCTTGTGTAACCCTAAATCACAACAGTAGCTATCTAGAAGGACTTATCAAAACCGTTACATTTGTACAGATCAGAGAATCAAGATTTCAAAATGATAATAACACATGAAGTCATTGGGCCATAAGGGGCGGATGACCAATGTCCATAAATGTTTTCTTGAAGGACAGTAGTTTCATTAAAGGGGGGAGGGTTCAAAATTGGACCGGGGAGCTTAAGTGTTAAAGTGCTGAAACCAACAGTAAGAACATGCAAACACCACTTAGAAATCCCTCATGTCCCTATCGATTCCCAACCTGTCAGCCACTGTGACTGTGCTGCATCACAAAACTCACAAAAGATAGCATAGGGATCAATATAGGTTTGTGTTGACAAATACTCCATACTCAGTGAAGTATAATACCCCTCATTTATAACAAAAAATCATCACTCACAATCACATGAACACAAACAGCTCAAAAAATCTAGTACTTCTGTAGATTTATCACACCACAAATTACTGCGGCAATGTACAATGCACCTCTCTACATTCCTCTCTGCACATGGAGCTTCTGTAGGAATAAAGGGTATTGCATTAGAAACAGATATTCATACAGGGTTTTGGATGATTGATCATTTTTGCAGCGTCTGGGCGTTTGAATGTTAAACCTTGGGCTCTATTGTTTGCGCCTCGCCTAGTCTTTTTGCGATGAGAAAATAAAAATAACAAGGTGAAAGAGTGAGATACAGCAGCTCAGGCTCATGTTCACTATCTGCTGCTTACATTTATTTGCGCGTTAGCTCTACTTCTGTCACTTTATCTCCTCATGGCAAAGAATTCCTTATCCCGTAGTGTTTGTGGTGAAGCTTAATACTTTTTGAACTAGAATTAGAGATAAAAAGCTTTCTGTTGTTTTGCAAAGATAACATAATACAAAATAGAAAATACCAAAACTTGAACCAAATTTAAAATACAGAAATGTACATATAAGTAGAAGAGTAGAAGTGCTGAAATTAAACATATGTAAACTTGTGACACACTAAATTGACTTTTTACAGATTTGTTCCATGTTAAAGTTTTTTTTTTTTTTCAATCACTCCGATCAAAGTCAGGCACAATTTATCTAAAAAGTATTGTCATCACGGTAACAGCAAGTATAATATTCATCTTGCAATGACATGCCATAAATTAAAAAACCCTCTAGTATAAATCCTGTCTTTCTTTCATCCATAAGTTGTTCTTACTTTTACCAATCACCAAATGTGAAAGAGATAAGCGAAAATCAGAACCACTTGTTCCTTTAAACACTACAGTTCTGGAACGAATTTGGCTTTAGTAGAGACGCCGTGTTACAGAGGCAATAGGCTTCCCTGCAATGTAGTCTAATGGTCTATGCAAATGTCCTTTTTTAGGTGGAGAAAAATAGTGATATAATAGAGATTTTGGGCTCAACAGAAAAATATTTCATACAGGACTTACTAATATTAATATCAAAACTTTACACATGCCTTTACTCATTTTGTTTAATCAATTGGAGGTTTCTAATATGCCTCTCCGTATACCTCCCCTTAACACTAATCTGCGGTAGATAAGGAGGAAAGTGATCTCGCCCGCTACGAGACACGATAACGTAATCTTGAAAAAACCAATGTAAGAGAGCCGATAATGTCACCCCCTCACGGCCTGTTGTCAGCGTAGTCTTTTGGCTCCAATTTGAAAGATTTCTCCTGAATGTGGAGTGTGAAAATGGCGTGACCCCGCAGTGTGCCAGGCTGCGCTCCCATTGATCTACTGGAGGTCAGGAGTTGGAACAGGAGCTGCTGTAACAGAGACTTTAGCAGCATAAGCCACACACTTTAGCCTTTGGTGCGCTCATAAAACCCATGACTGTGTCATGCATTATGGGAATTAAAATACAAATGTGCCCACGGACCCTGCTGTACGTCGACAGATTATCAGAAATGTTTTGAACTGGGTGGCGTTCAAAGTACATCCGCAAGTCTATAGCACTGCTCAATAAAAGTTTGTTATGAATGACTTAACAGGAAGAGTTATTAGGTTCTTTTGGCGGGACTTATGAACGTCAAAAAGATGGTTGCTCTGTACGGTGGAAGCCCCTCGCGTAAGGGGCGAGACATTGAGTGTTGGTGCCAAGGAGAACTCCAATAACATGTGTTCCAACACAACGGACACTATTAAGTTAATGATTTATTGAGCTTTGTTAATGATTTGGTTGTTTGTCGTCTTGTGTATGTGTGTGCACTTGTGTGTTTATGTTTGTTAGCGTAAATTTCAGTTACTTTTGAATTGTGTCGAGAGAGATATTTATTTCCAAAGCAAGGACTGGACAAGTTAGACGCGCCCATTCTAACCCCCACTGCTTAGTGATTGGACAGAAGTTATTTGAATCACACAAATCTTACTGGTGGTGGAAATTATATGTGGATATGTGTAATGTGGAGGATATTGTTGTTGGAAAATATTGAATTTACGTGACATTACATGGTCAGATGGTCAAAAGAATGCATTATTTTCGTGCTTGTACTTCTCGAGGAGAAGGTCTTGGGTGCTCCGGTTTATCCTACTGCTGATAACAAGCACAACAGGTTTTAATGTAATGCGGCTTCTTTCATTAGGAAAAATATTGTTACTAAAATTGCAACTGACCTTTGTCTCTGTGGTTTATAAATAAATATTACTTACATCTTATTTCCTTTAAAAATGAATTACAATCTTAGTTACTGACATCACCTTTAAAAGTAACTTTAAAAACGATATTGTTGGATAGTACTGGAGGTAAAGTTTTGGGGTTTTTTACTTAAATTGATGAGTTCCATAACTGTGTTGTGGCTTCGTCTGATGAATGGTGGTTTTTGAGTTTTATAATGGAACATGGACCAAATAATAAAAGAAAGAAAAGGAAAGAAAGAAAGAAAGAGAAGAGAGGAATACAGATACATAAATGTCAACAGAAACATCTGATAAAACCTTCAAAGTCCAAGAGAACGTTCTACATTCTATACAACATCTTGACTGCTCCCTGTTTGTTTGGGGATTCCACTTGAAACCATTCGCAAAGTAATTCAGCTTGAGCAATTCTTCCAACATTCTTCTACATTTTAATATAAATGTTGATCCAATTTCTCCTAGTGCACTGGGGGACTCCCAAAGTGATGCTTACACATTTGATTCTTGCATTTTTGTATTCCACACACACCATTTTTTTTGCTACCATATCGCTATTATTACAACCATCAATTTTTTCCTGCACACTTACTTGCTAAAAAGTATGAATGTAGAACTAATCTCACTACTGCCGCTGCCATAGCTGCTGCTCCTACATCATATTTCCCCTGCACAAACTCTTTGGCATTCATACCCAGATTTCGGAGCCAGAGCCACTCGCTGTAAGTGTTATGTCTTCACACGCAATATTAATAATTTGGCTTTTTCTATAGGCAAAGAAATGCATCGTATCCTCAATCTCAGGCTGATTTCTACGGTACACTTTGCCATCTCACATGCTGAAATGTTTAGTGGAGAATGTGGCCAGGTGGTTTTCATGTTTGCACCAAAACAATGACTGACTTCATAACAAAGATAAACAGACCACTTATATCTTATCTTTAATGCACCTTCACTACTGTAAGTTGATGCCACGGTTTTGTCTTTTTTTCTATCCCTAAAGGCATTAATCCCTAAAAGCACTCTGAGATGCTCTGCGAATGAATTGTGGTCTACTAATAAACTTCCCTTGCTATTAGCCGGTAGTAGACGGAAAACATTGTCTTAATTGCATTTTTATCTCTTTGATTCATACTGTGATTCTTTCTGTTTTTATCTGTTTATGATTTGA
Organism: Knipowitschia caucasica; assembly: GCA_964034765.1. Lineage (NCBI taxonomy): Eukaryota > Metazoa > Chordata > Actinopteri > Gobiiformes > Gobiidae > Knipowitschia > Knipowitschia caucasica. The sequence continues at coordinate 14,167,800 of OZ035840.1, forward strand.
ATGTTTCCTTGTATGATTTGAATGTTTCTCTTGTGAGTTGTGCTATACAAATTAACATGCCTTACTTTTGTTTAAGTAAACTAGTTTCTAAACATTCTATCATGTTGAAAAATAAGACAAACATGTATGAAAATAAATAAAATACTGCTTAAAATAATAAAAGATTATAGAATAATAGAATAATTAAAGAAAATATGACTTGACAAGATTTATGATCAAATCTCAATAATGCTAGCTCCAAATGACCTAATTCTAGTATAAATTATACATTTAAGTATTATTTACTTATTTCTTAAACATTTTAGAGAAATGTTTTCTGCTGTTAGGTTATCCTGAAGGCCACTAGGGCGTTCTGTCCGCTATGTTTTAGTGGTATTATATTTAAGTCCCAAATTCTGCAAACTCTTTTTAATGGTGTAGATTTTATTGCAAAGCACATATTTTCATTCAAATACTATTATTTAGGCCAAGGGTCCAGTAGCCAATATTTGTGCGCCTCTAGTTGGAAAACATTGGTTTGTAAACTAATTTTTTGTTTTGATTCTTGTAATGCAATTTTACACTTTTAAAGAGTTAACTAAATTGATTATGTCAATAGTTTCAAAGTCCCTATTCCACATGTTGAAGCAGACCCTTTCTAAAAAGGAAAAAGCGGTATTTAAAAATGCATGATGTATAATGTAGTCTCATCATTTACTAAAAATATTTGCATGTAAAATTAGTCTAAAGGGATGTGAACTTTGCTTGCTTGGGTCACAATTTGCAGTGATGAAAAAACCCTATGTGTCATATGCTGCTCCATAAGTGCCATCTGTCTGCCTCTCTAAGCAGGACAAGACTCTTTCAGGAGCCGCCAGCCAACACGGCGCTCTGCCAACCACTTCCTCAGGAAAAGCATCATGGGACGTGAGGTGTGCAGAGAGCAGCCCCCAACGGGACGCTACGATGAGCAGGAAGCCACCCGGCAACATACACCTCCTCGTCAGCATCTGCACCAGGCCGCGGCTTTAAAGGGCCACTGGATATCCAGGTTGGATTTGTGACTGTTATTGTGTTTATTTATATACCACAATCACTGCTACTGCTGCTGCTGATGTTGCTACTGCTTTGCCACAATTACTATTACTGCTACTACTACTACAGCTACTACACAACAACAAATTAGTCTATAGGAGTATGAACTTTGCTTTACAATTAATACTCATTGATCTTCATTGATGATCATCATTATTTTTTTCAGTGAACATGAACTCATCATTATTTATTTGTAATTAAGCAAATGCAAACATCATGAAATCTTCATGATACACGTTATCATGAATAATGGTGTGCCATGATGAGGTAATGGTTTGTTATGATGTGTGCATGTTTTGTTCAGTTCATTCATGTTCAGTGTGAAACTCATGATGATCATCATTAATTATGATAATTCATGAATGTACTACTCATCATGAATAATGGTTGAATTGCAATGATCTCATATAAATCATTAGGGAACTCATCATGAACTAATGCATGAATCATGATGAATTAACACATTCATGTCATTTCTTTTTATTATAAAGTGTGTTCGATGTTCTGAACATGTTCATATTTCCTTCCAAACATAGTTCCCAGTTTAGTGTTCAGCCGACACTACATACAGGAGCATTACCGCACACTAAACTGTTAACTGGCTTCTCTATGTTCCTCTGCTGGGACTGTAGAACTGTTGATAGTATATTTGGGAGTATCCTTTTCATTTTCCAGCTCTGACTGCAACCTTCCACACACATTATCATAATTTATTTATATTTTATGCCTCATTGTCAGCAGTTTTCCTGTGTTGTTTCAGTGCCGGGTCAGTGCGCCAGGAGGTTGGATTTGTTGCCGCCGCACACGCCCCACTCGACAGGTGCTCAGTGTTTGCCTCTCTTCTGCTCTGAGGCGCGTGTTTGTGTGTGCGCTTGTTTGTGTGCGCGCTTGTTTGTGTGCGCTTGATTGGGTGTACGTGTGTTTGTGTGCGAGATGTGTGTCCGCGATGGGCTCCGCCACCACACAGCTGTCACTCACAGACCTATCACACATTCAGAGCCAACAACAGCCGAAAGCAGATTTTGGTGAAATCCCCCACTCTAGCCTATATTCACCTTTCAGGATTTGTATTTACAGGAATCAATATCTGAAGACCTATTTATGCGGATATATGACAAATATATCAGAAGCTAGAAACAAGATTGTGTCAGTTATATCCTATTAACATAAGATGAAAAATTTAGAAATCATAATCATTGTTTCTTTATTCAGACTCTAGCTGCACAAAAAAAAAACAGAACAAGAAACACAGACAAACACCAAAAGACTCACTTGAAAAATTCAGACAAGCTTATAAACGAAAACTACACTAGCTCCACCAGAGACTACTTCCTAGTTTATTGTCATTACACGTTTTTTTATTGTCACAGCAGATGTTAGCCTTTTATTTTGTTTGTATGGGCAGTATCACAGCTCTTATATTGATCAAACAGGCTTTTCTGTTCGTCTAAAGAAGATATAATAATTTCTTCCAGGAAATGAGGTCTTCAAACCACACATGAAACTATCATTGACAATTACGAATGGATCTCAAAACTAACCGTTGTGAGACCAGTTAGTTTTGCCCTGATAATGTTTTGTCGGAATAGTAATCCTAGACCACGCTTTACACTCTGCTCATCTGTGAGTGAACTATAAAAACATCCAGCCAGCAGAGACTGAAAGTGGCTTACAATGACGCCTTTAGACTGTTGCTTAAAAAGTCCCAGATGGAGCAGCGCCTCTGATCTGCTTGTGTCCTATAGAGTGAATACACTGCAGGCGCCCTTAAGGAACTTCATGTTTTAATTCATGTGCCGCCTGAACAATAGCGTAAATATGGTCATTTATTTATTACTGTGGAGAGACTGGTTGATTTGGGGATTTCGGCTGTTTTATGTTATTTGTTGTCTAGTGTGTTGTGTCTGTCGATTTTTGCACTGGACAAGAGTCTGTGATAAAACTAGCTATTTATCTATCTGTATCCATCTATCAGCCTGTCTGTCAGCTTGTCTGTCTGCCTGTCTCTCTATCAATCTAGGCTAAAATGTGACTACTTTGCACCGCTATCTACAAACGAAAAAATAAACAAATCCCTGAAAAGCACTGAAGTTAGATTTGATTAGCTTTTGATCCAGCTGTTTTCACTTGAATCTAATGGTCCAGAGTGGATGCAAACCCATGACCGTCATTGTACTCATTAGCAAAGATGTTTTTTGTTTGTTTTTTTTCTATGAGGTGGGACAGCTCACTCACATTAACGTAATCAGCTCGTTGTGATAATGACTTAAGTGGTCTTCGTCTTTCAGGTGAAGGTGAATTACTCACCAGTCCATTATGGAGCTCAAGAGTCGAAGCCAGGCGCGGCTCCAGAAGTGAATTCCCCCATTTCATTGTTTTCATGAAATATTCAAAAGCATGATGGAGGGCTATACAGTGACTAATGTCCATGATACGGCTGGCTAGACCTGCTATCATAATTACTAAGTCGAATTAGCGTTCCCTGATAACATTTTGGGCTTCAAATTTAAACGTCTGTACATTTTCTTTGTAATAGTGGAGACATTTTTGCTATTTTCTATGTAGTTTTAGCAATAGTGTTCAATATCTGTAAATACTTCTTAATTCTCTTTTTTTCCCTTAACAAATGCTTTTTAATGATATGGACGAATTTAAAATAAAAAAAAATGCTTTACCTGGATTATAGTTAGACTGATAACAATTGGTATTGTGACTTGCCTATCTACTCTAAGCGAATAGACTTTCAGAAACCTTGAAATATCATTGCTGCGCTCTCTATTTCTCGGCCTTTCCTGTTTAGCCAATGTTGTGTACACATAACCAGGTTTGGGATACACAGGGATGTTGTTTTGTTGAATCGTGACTGGGCAGCTACATCAGCAGGCAAAGCAATGTTTTTTCCTGTTCATTTTCCTCCCTCCTGAATTCCAAGACAGCTCCATCTAGATTTGGGTTGGTAGCCATGTTGATTCTTCCTCCTCTCGTCTTTGTTCTCGTGACATTTCATGGAGTTTGTATGGTATTGTTTTATCACACATATTTGAACTGTAATGGAGGATTTAATAACAGGCTTTGATCTAATCCATTGACTATTAGCAGATGTGCTTTTTGCTGTGCCAGTTTGTCCCGTCTTGTTGATTTCCTGTTGGATTTTCACGTAGATATGGACGTCATAGGCACATTCCTCCAAGATAAAGGAGGGGTTTAAAGTATTGACACAAGCAACATGGGTGATGATGTCTTGTTTTTAACTTTGTTTTGGTAGTAACAGCTCGGTTCTGTTTTTCCTGTATGTCACAACCCATATGTCACAACTACCTGCCCTCACCCCACAGCATTTCAAAATCTCATATTAGAGAAATTCTATTATGTTCACTAAATTTGGCCCCGCAAACACGGTGACCAAATGCTTCATTAGATCATAATATAATTTTAGTGTGTCCGCGTGGTACCTTCTGGACACAATATTCTATTAGCACATGTAGCTCCTGGCCAAGTCTCACCTACCAAAGCAGAAAATGTGATTACCAGATTTTCTCTAGAGCATAGCTGTTGATAGGTGAAAGACTGCCATTTATTTTGAACAAGAACACCCCACACGTTTTGACATTTATATTCTCATGTGTCCTGTCTGAAAGCGTTTGACTTGATCAGAGTCAAAAGGATTTCCTTTCAGTGCCCTGAGGCATGACGAATACATTACTGCTACAACTAAAACATTCATAATTTTATTTTTTAACGTCAGGAACAAATATAGAGCTGTGTGAATAACCATGCAACAGTCATGAAGGCTTGGGAACATGTTGTACTTGTATTTGAATAGGCACGTGTAAGACTCTTTATGTGACGAGGAAAACTAGAATTGGGCTCCTAAAAGTGAAATGATGATGCAACTTTTTTTAAAGTAACATTTTGTATTAAGTATAATGTATACCACAAAAAGTAAAAGCTTCCCTCCTGTGGTTCAGAGAATGGACTTTAAAGCAGCTTCGCTTTTACAAAGCTCTCCAAGGTCTCGCACAAAAGTACATCTGTGACATGAACCAACTCGGAATCTGAGGAGCACAGGGACTGGCCTCTTGCTGGGAATCCGAGCACAGGGACTGGACTCTTGCTGATCCCAGTCAGGACTAAATATGGGAGTGCAGGTTTCATTTATGCAGTTCAAATCTTAAAAATGTGAGACTTCCTTCTACTTTGACAATGTTCAAATCCAGGTTAAAACGTCTGAAAGAGGATTATCTGGACATGTTTCTTTTAAGAATAATGTCAAAATGATTTAATTTTTTCATTTTCTTGTATTAATTGTTTTGTTTACAATATGTGCTCGAGTGATAAACATGACTTTCCTTGTCTTAAAAGAAAAGGAAACTATTATACTGGGCGGCACGGTGGCGGAGTGGTTAGCTCTCGCTTCTCAGCAAGAAGGTCCTGAGTTCGGATCCCGGTCGGAACAGGGCCTTTCTGAGTGGAGTTCTCCTCGTGTCTGCGTAGGTTTCCTCCGGGTGCTCCGGTTTCCCCTACCACTAAAAACATGTACAAGAGGTCTGGCCTCCTGTACTGGCCCCGCTCCTATCTCTGTGTGGAGTGAGAGACAAATGCCCAAAATAAAAATTGTAAACTGCTTTGTGACTCTGGTCTGTGAAAGGCAGTATATAAATAAAAAATACTTACTTACTACTTACTTACCACTATAGGCCATTTTATTATTGTATTTAATTGTATTATCTATTATCTTAAATAATAGATCCTGTGTGATGTGTGCAACCTGAGTGCTCTTATTTCCTGAAAGTGAATAGTACATGTGTTACAGTTACACACCAAACACAGCTGCCACTTGAATTGATTCATAATGTCATTGTGCAACATATAGTGCAACAAATCCATCAAGTAGTGGTATATAATATTTTGGCACAACTCGCATGCTTACATTGCACCGAGCTAAAATTTGAATGAATAAATATTACGTCTGTGTGAAATCCCTGGAAGGAAAATAATTGTAAACTGACAACAGTATGAGCAGTGGGCAGTTGACTCCACCGCCGGGCGCAGAGATGTTTAAGGTCCACAAAATGGCTGGAAGGAAAACCACTCTGCCAGCTAGCTCATGATCCCTGCTGACACAAGTGTGGGAAGACATGATGGATTTATGATAGAGGCAAAAGTACATGGCTAATGCAGCTGGAAGCAAAACCACGGCTGTATCACAGAGGACAATCTCAGACCACACAAAAGAACAGAAATGATCGAAGGGAAAAAGCACTACCATCTATATCGATCAAGCCGGCAGATGAAGCACTATAGATGGAGTAAATGTGCACATCTTCAACAGTTTTATGGACAAAAGAAAGATGAGTTACTAGATTAAATTGCCAGAGGAGCACTGCATCGACAGCATGTAAAAGAGGAGACGGCAGTTGCAGACTGAAATCAGACAGCGGGAGAAGACCATTTCCTTTTAATACTAGGAAAGTGAACAGCTGAGTGGAAAACCAGGTGCATAGGATACCATACCTGCATATATGGCTTTAATATGTATCGTAATGGTTGAGAATTATGATAAATAGAACTGTTGTCATTGTGATTTAATATTAGAGTGTGCGTTGGTGGTGGTCAGAGGGTCCTGTAAGGATTGTGTCAGTCTGCCCCAGGGTACAGTATGTGCGCGGCGAACAAAATAAGGTGTGATATTAAAAAGATTACTCATACATTCTTACTTACTGTGATTAAATGTATAATATCCTTTGACTAGGGAAACGTAATACAAGTATCGCCTGTAAAAGGAATCTGAAACCCATAAATAGGTTTTGCTTGGATTACTTATGATTGATTGCTGGTATTCTAGGAGACTGGGAAAGCTCTTTTTCTCTGATTATTTGATTTGTATAATCATATTTTCTTTTACATTTGACCTCAGTTTGTTCTCATTTTGCTGGTCTTATTGCACGAACACTCAGCTGGCTTTACATATGGGATACTATATGACACGCTGTTGGTTGACTTTCTTGGAGACTTATCCTCATCCATAACCTATACCATAACTTTAACCCATTTAAACACATATCTAAACAGTAGTCCATATGTACATTTAACAATAGAGGATTTGAATTATGGAGAGCTATAATTGCTATTAATATTTCCTTAATGGATTCAAGGTCCTATGTATTGTATGTATTCAGAATAAATGTGATAAATACAACTGGGAAAGACCAAAACAAAGTTTCCAAGAGTTACGAAAATGACAGAGATAGAAAAATAGGTGTATTAGGTAGAGTATCACCACTGTCATATATTATCAGTATCAGATTTTTTTTACTAGTGCACATAGAACGTTTGCACTTATAATAATTGGGAGCATGTGGATAATACATTTTGACAAATTCAGCCTATGTATTGACAATGAGAGCTACAGGTTGAAGACCCCTGATCTAGAGTGAACTAGACAACAATAAAAACCATGATTTATATTTACAAATGTATGACAATCCATCAATAGTTATTTGTGTTATTTCTGATTCGTCAGTTGTTCTGGTCTGATCCTGTTCAATCCCTGATACAGCCTTAGTTTACTGCTGGTTTATTTTATAGTAATCCTCTTAGCCCAAAATTGTTTCTTAAAGATGAGAGCTAAAGTCCCACTTTCCGTCAGGGTGCTGTGCCAGAGAGTTTTGACAATCACTGCTGAAGATTCACTGTGATATTGATTTTTATGGATAACAGGTGGAATCATTATGCAAGTTTTTTTCCCTATGGCTTGATTTATTACAATCTACTGGGCCGTGAGCCACATTCGCACCACTCATCATCAAGCCAAACAAACGACTAGTGAATTACCACTTAAGACAACTCAGCGTGAAATTAATTAACATGCAAACTATGCCAAAGATTTTAATGTTGTCAGAATTATTGGGGAGTCTTGTGAAATTGCCAAAAGCAGAGCTGCGTATAGATTCAGCTCAAAGAGAGCAACCTGTTTGGTGTCATGTCTAAAATACCTCAGAGGGATTTGAATGTAAGTTCATGGAGTCTACCAATCGCAAGCGGCGTTCCAGTACACGCTTTGCCTCCAGATACTAATTAGCACTGAAAAAAAGCAACAACGGCAGCAGCAAAACGAGCAATCTGTAGACAAAACAGATGGCGGTACTATACAAATGAATTAAAAGACTCTACTTACAGCTATTACTGGGTTTGCGGATGGAGACACTGCACCGTGTGAAGACCCTTTCATTTATTGAATTATTTGTGTTTGGCTGTTTATTAAAGGCGCAAATGTGACTGACAACCAAATACAGCTGTTGCAGTAATTAAGGCGAGATGTAGCTCATTATTGGATTATGGTGGTAGCGGGCCACTCAGACAAGCACATGGGGAGATTACAAATGAGCCCTGGGTTTCACTTTGGGGAAACGGGTGTAAAGGAAACAGAAGGTGAGAGGACAGAGATAGAATTTCACACACACAAAAAGTTCCTTAATTGTTGCTGTGGTTGCACTTTGCGATGTAGTTAATGCAAATGAAAGCATACAGAGGTGTTATAGCAAAGGAGGAAATAAATGAATTGAAGATGAGACACTAAAGGGAAAGGTGGAGCTGATTTGTATGGGACAGTGTATGCAAGGAGTTGTTGAAAAAGTGAATTCTTTCCCTCCAAAAGGGTAAGAACAATAAAATACAGCACTTTAGGCTTATAGTAGCCTGTCAATTATTATTTCCCTACATGTACGTCCGGGTCTGGTGACAGCCCCAGTGTCTGCAGTTACCTCGGTTGTATCCCATCTGACCAATCAGTAAGCAGGGGAGGCGGGTGTTGTCGGTAGATGTCAGTGATGTTAAAAGTTTGCGCTGAATTTGCTGGTTTTAGTTTGGCAATGGTGGCAAATGTGATAGCAAAGTAATCCGTTCGGGTTCGGCTCCAAATATCAAGAAATTGATGCCGGAGCAAGAGGAATGTTTAGCAGATTTCATAGCTGGCAAAGATGTTGTGGCTCATCCCCCCCTGGGCCCCGTTAGTGGCCAAGGAGACGCTAGGCTAAATGTTTAATGTTGGCGACCCAATCGGGTGCTTTCCATACGTCACAGCAATCTCAGATCCTATCGTTTCAATCTGCAAAAGGAGTTAACCCCCTCCCACCTATTAACGGATCTCAATAGAGCAAATCCAGAGCTTAGTATGAAATTAAAATTTTAAGATGATGTGGTAAGAGAAGGTTAGGCTTATAGGGCAAGTGCAATACAATTCTACACTTAAGGTTTACTGAAGTGCAATTATGGAATGATTGTGAGGTGCTCTCTGTTTTGTTGTCCCGATATAAAGTCTTCTTTGGTCTCTGATGGTGCTGTGACCTTTTAATGTCTACTGTGGTGTATGTGAATGTATGTGGTGTCTGGGTAAAGCATGTGAACCCCTATCCCTGTGGAAGACAATTAAGGAGTATCTTATAACATATAACTATTCAGAGTACTGTTACTTTTAACAGTACATTGCGGTAACAGGTCAGTTCAATAGAATGTTACTAAAAGCCTTTAGTGGTGTATGCAAGATTGTTTAACTGATTTCTAAATAACTAACAAGAAATGTAAGACAAATGGTGCAAAACGTTTTAATATCCAGATCATATATTATTCTTTACTTTTTTGCTGATTCATGTCCATGTCTTTTCTACAGCATTTTTTGTTCATCTAATGTTTCAGGTCTCACAATAGGTCTAATTTGTTCCATCATGCAATATGAACCCTAAACAAAATACGCTATTATGCAGCTATAGTTTTGCTATCTTTTTCCTAGTCGCGGAGAAAAGAAATAATCAAAAAGCATGGGCTTTACCAGAAATTTCAGTCCTCACAATAATTTAAAGTAATTGGATGTTCACATTGTTATTGTGTTTGAAAAAAAAAATTGAAAATGGATCAGTTCTACAAATTGACTAAACAAGTTACTATGGCAACAGAAAACTAGAATAGCATAAGCCGCACGTCCTCATCGAACGTCAGCCATTGGTTTTTGAAAGTTCCCAGAGCGCATTTGGGCATGAGACCTGATGACTGATACGCTCATATTAGCATCCCTCTGCAACAAAAGGGATGACACGATGAAGGAACAAAAGACGCTGGGGGCGGCAAGACAAGCACATTCTTGGCACAGTTTGGACAAGGCGGGCATCAGTGCGCCGCTGAGACTTGCTTTTTGACTGAAACATCACCGAGTAAAATAGACACATGCATTTGACAAGTGGTTCATGTTTTCTCCAACTTAAATCATGGAAAGTTTAATCTTAGCTCAGCAGTTTTGCCAACAACTTGACCCATTTACTGTAAGTGCTGGTTTGGTTGAGGTAATGGCAACCTTGGCGACTCTATGGGACAATCTGTTAAAAACATTGAGAAATATAGCTCCTACTCATTTTAATTTATCTTAACTCTGGTCACTTCTTGATAATCTGCACTAAATGTTAAATTTCTATTGTGGTCATTTTATATATTAGAACTTTATTAAGATTTTGTATGCATGCCTTTAGAAATATTCTATACTTGTACTGTTTGCATCATATACCAAATACATTCCTAGTTTATGACCTTTTGTGACTTTACAAAATTTCTGATTCTGATTCAAAAAGAGACTGTATATAGACACCAGTGAGTTTTAAGACAATTGATCAAAGTAATAATAGACATGAATCTCAAAATGTGATTATTTTAAGATTTAAAATAAAAACAGACCCGGAGTTGTTTTGAGATCCATTAAGACTATTGTCAAGAACGTCTGGCACAAACATGTGACTCCTTCTGTCGAAAAGCTTCTGTCTCAGTCCTGTATGTCATTTTTTTCACCCTTCATACTTTGTTCATCATATATGTTCTAAATATAGTGAACAGTCTCATTGTCAATGGACAAAACCAGCGCATAATATTTCTTCTTTAAGATAATATGTTGTTTTAGTAATTTCTTCCATTTCTGTTCTGTTCAGTAAGCGCTGGTTTTAAACTCTCAAGATACTGGATCAGAGACTATTCTACAATTTAAATAATAGATGGAATACAATATTTTAGGGCTTTAATGTTCACCGTGTTTGTATGCATTGTCTTTCTTATTTGAAAGACCCTCTAGGTTGACAGATTTGTTATAATAAAAAGTACATTGATAAGGTAAGGTAAGTTTGTTTTGTTTTTTAAGGTCATAAAATACATTCCATTACTGTGAGGCGCAGGTAGTGTATATGTTCTTGGCCTCACACTTATTATGTGCTACCATGTGAAGCTCAGTAGCTGCGCACTTTTCATCCCTGCTCATTTCACATCTCATCCATGTTTAGCAGCTCCGCTCGCAGTATAGATGAAACTCATAAATACTTATTATGTTCTGAAGAGACACTTGCACTGCATTTGAAACGTTTGCGCGTGGAAGAACCTTGCCTGTAGCGGCTCCTTCTGCTGATGGATGTGTTGGGATGAGGTCCTGAACGTCTGCTGAGTGATTGAGCGAGCACTGGGTCACAATCCGGGTCAAACAGCACCAGTCCAATCAAACACCAATTACTCCTTTCTACAACAAAGGCTACTTCAGTTTCCCTTTGCTCCACAATACAATCTATTCTCTGTAATGGCACTAATAATCCAGTATTTGTAGAAAGCTAAGATGTTTCATTAAATATCTTATTGAATACATATGATCTTTTACGTACCTGTGAAAAGAAAGAGCCCTGTGAGTCACTATTTGATGCTTTGGGCTGAGAGAAGGTGATCCTCTCTAGTTCCCTTTTCTGTCCAAAAAAAAAGCTGATCTAAACATGTGATCTAAAGTTTGGTTCCAAAATGTTCTAGTGACATTGATTTTATTATATTTCCATTTGTTGTGGTTTGGAAGTTAAAAGTTAAAGATAAACTAAAACATTAGATCTAGGTTTATGTGTGTTCGTACATATCCAATAACCATATCTAATAGTATGTATTGGGTTGTTGAAAAGAAATAAAATTGTCTATTTATTGAAGTTCTAAGCATTGAAATTTATTTAAATAGTGTTGGGGGGTAATCTGATTGTTTAAGTAATTGTATCTCTTATGCAATGTAGACAATGCAATAAATATTCTCTCAGTTTATTCTCAGTTTTAGAAAACAACACCAATGTAAGCAACACACAGTTTTTATCTTCAACCAAATTGTCCTTTCAGGAGACAGCAATGCTTATGACATTGATTAGCATTACTTAGAACTTTTTGAACACACATTTCAGCTCATTGTGGTTCTTGGAGCTAACAGCACAACTGGTAATGAGGCCTATTATAAACCCTCCAGCTGTGAACTTATACAAAAGGTCCAGTATTTTTCGAGACACATTCATTGGGCTGTGTAAAACCTTACCGGGAGCTCAGAGTGGCCTAGGGCTTGAGTCTAAAATATGCTCCCATATTGTGTAGTGGATGGTTCTGTGAGAGCCTCAGTTGAGCGTGAAGACAACTAAACTAAAATGTGACTGTTCATAAAGCTTGTAAAGATGATGCCGATAACAGTTGTGAGCAAGCAATGTCAGGGTCAAATCTAAGCGCATATCCACACAATGGCAATCCCTCCAGCCTCCCACATGAAAAAAATGATAATAAAATACAAGGCTAAAGCTGTCTGTACGGACTATAGGTCAGACTGTAACCCACTCACTCAACACAAGCAACATTGCCAACTACAGGCTTCCATTTTTAGCAGCGTGCAACATTCACAAGCCAAGCTGATGCTAACTTTATGTATCAACAGAGCTGGACAGAATCAAATTATCTATATATCCACTCACTCTTTCTCTCTCCCTGCCTAATTCTCCCCGTGTACGATTATGGTTTCCGCCCACAGAAAGGAAAAGGCCAGGCAAAGTCAGTCCAAGTGCACAAAAACATTGGAGTGTCCACACAGCGAGCATGTGGCAAATAAAGCAACATCTTCAATCTTCCAGTTCTCTGCACTTCTTGGAACCATTCCCAAGGGCTTGTGTGGAAGGCAGGCTGTGGCATTGTGGGGGGAAAATAATAATATAACTAAGAAAACATATGATGGCTGCAGAAAAAGGGCCAAGCTGAATATCCTTAAGTCAACTAGAGACCAAATGCTCATATGGTGTACTATTACTTAATTAATCGCTTGTGTTAACGTGGAGGAAAAGGTGGAAAAAATTGACCGTTCAAAAAGATGACTGGAGGACTGTGTGGAGATAAGGTCACGCTCAAGTGAGCCTGTCTGCATCAAGTAGGCTGTTGACTAGGAAACAAGACATAACTCGGTGTCAGCATCCCTCCTGACTATTTTGTTATGTTTGCCGTAGGATTTTACACGCTGACGGCACCGAATCATATCCCGGACTATTCAATCTTAAATAAGAACAATGAAAGTTTACAGCATGCTTTTTTGTCTGCTGCTGCGCTTGTCATGGTTTAGGTTTATTTCCCGTTTTATTTTGTAATTGTTAACCCCTGTGTCTTCTTTTTTGTACTTCCTGTTTCCTGATTACCTGCCCCGCCCTCATGTGCATCACCTGTGTCTCGTTAGTCTTGTATTTAAGCCCCGTGTGTTCCTTCACTTCCTGCACATTGTCATTCCTTGTCTGTTTTAGTTCCTGTCGTCAGTCCCCATTTACTCTGGATTTTGTTTTGTTTTACATTTGATTAAAGCCATTATTTTTATGGCAAATTTCCCTTTGCCACCGTGACAGCGCTGTCAAAAAGTGCACATTTTTCTTTTTGTGTCGCCTTCATATACAGCCAGCTCTCAGGCCCTGTTTAGACGAAGACGCTGCAACAGTAAAATGGTAGAGTTGAGTTTGGCCTAGCCTGGTCTTCTCACACCATTGTACAAATTTCATTTCGTACTACGGTCTGGATTTGCTCCATTAAGCTCTGTTAACAGCTGGGAGGGGTTAACCCCTTTTGCAGATTTAGACGATTGGATCTGACTTTGACGTGACGTGTATATAATGCGCCCGAGTGAGTCGCTAGCATTTAGCCTAGCTTTAGCCATCTCCTTTGCCACTAACGGAGCCCTTGGGAGTAGCCACAATGTATTTGCCAGCATTGGCATTTGCTAAACATTTCCTCTTGCTCCGGCATAAATTTCTTGACATTTGGAGCCAAACCAGAACGGATTACTTTACTATTGCATTTGCCGCCATTGCCAAACTACAAACAGCAAATTCGGCACAAACTCTTGACGTCACTGGCATCTACCTACAACACTCGCCTCCCCCGCTCACTGATTGGTCGGATGGGATACAACCGAGGTAACTGCTGCCACAGGGAGCAGACCAGGACATACATGTGGGGAAATAATAATTGGCCAGAGTTTACGGGTGGCTGAGGCCAGGCTAGGTTTGGCCTTTCGTTTACACAAAGACAGTTGTCCAGGGGGGTGAAAACGCAAGAGTGGAACAGAACAGATACGCTGAACGGCGGGGGGGCTGTTTCACTTCCACATTAAGATAAAAGTGTGAATTATCTGCCTGCTATGACCTCACCACTTCTCCATTTTTGCAGCTACTGTTAAATGGAGAATGATGTTGGTGCATTCTGTCACGGCAAGTGATTATACTGCTGGGGGGGCTGGGGGTTGCGTGTGTCATGTTGTAAAGTTCTACTACTGGCCCCGTCTAAACGCTGTACAGGAGCCTGGTCGTTTTTGCTAATTGCTTTGCAGCGTCTCCGCAGCATCTCCGTCTATAGAGCCAAGCACGCTTCCATGTGCGATAGTTGTTCATTATAACAGTTGATTTGTCTATTTGCATAGTCTCTCATCCTTTTTATTGTTGGCAAAAGGACAAGATGTAGAAGCAGAAAAAGAACAGAGAAACACAACCACCAAACAAAAACCGCCCTATGTCGACGATCATATCAATTCAAAACCAGCATTTAATGTAATCTTGAATCCATCTTCACCCATTTTCTAAAATTGCGACTTGAAGACTTGTGCCTTGGTGGCAGTCATTTCTTTCTTCCTGTGGTTATAGTTTTCATTCTTTAAGATGGGTAATGGCGCTCTGTGGGATTAACCAAAGGGAGGAGAGGGGGACCAGCTTTTATTCCTCTGTCTTTGCTTTCGCCTCAGTCAAGTGAATTAGTGCTCGGGATTATGTGAGAATGAGAGCCACAAAGTTGTACTCTAAGCCTTCATAAGAAGCACCTGAGGATACCGGGTCATGCAAAGGCTAAAGAGAATAAAAGAGTTGCATTTTGAAAGTCCTATTATTTTACTGCTTTGTAAACGATAACCCTCCTCCATTGTTCAAAGTGAATGTGCTGCACTTTTCTTAAATAAATGACAAGGACAAAGTAATCTTATCAAAACAGTAAAGTTCCATGAGACGGTTTATTTCATTTGAGTTCTGTATTTGAAAAAAATATGCATAATCATAATGATCTTTACTCATATTTTGCTTTTAAAATACATTTTAAAAGCCTCAGTAGTTCTTTCTTCACATGTGTGTCTAATTTGTTCTTAGCAAATGTAATAAGATGGCTGTCCTGCTTGGTCTTATGACACTACCCAAATGAAGCAATGAGAATAAATTCCACGCTTGGAACTTAAGTCAATGCAAGTGGCTTTTGAGTGAAATTATATAATCGGGATAAAGCCTTGAAAAAAATGTATATACTGTAAATCATCTGCTGATTTAATGTTTTGTTTGTTATGTGTTTCCTCTGCATGGAGATTAGAGCAGTTCTTGCAGTTTAGGGCTGTGCATCCCTTGCTTTCCAATCTAAAAAGTAATTTTACAGTTTACAGATCAAATTCAGATAAGGGCTTGGAGGACTTAAAAGGCATACATAGAGTCCACCTTCAATTTCAAATATGGAGGCTCATGTTCCAATGGCACAGATGTCCCTCTCCAAACATGCACATAAAAGGTATCGAGTCAAGTGCACGCATCAGCGCACACAACAGACCTTTGGCCATTAGAACAGCTCTCTTATCGTATAGGCCTATTGCAATAGAAAGGACATTTTTTTCAGAGGAATTTGCGGTTTACGGACTTGCATGAGTGGGTGGAATGGTGTGCGCTTCTTCTGACATAGTCTATCCAAAGACGCATAACGCATGAGGCAACCCAAAAACCCACGCGTCCCACCTCCCCGTATAAAAGCGGTTAACCCTTTAGGGACAGTTTTACGCATTAATTTATATTCGCTTTTCTATTTTACGCACACTGATTGCGGGGTGTGCAGGATATAATGGGGCCGTTCTTACCGTTTGTGCCCAATACAATTTCCAATGGACGTGTTCGTGGTGCCGTGGAAAGAGGATGGCCAGGACATGCGGGACTTCTTAAGCCCGGGTCTGTCGCTCGTGTCCACGGCGTCGGAGCGCTCCATGTGCCGGTGCCGGTCCGTGTCGGAGTAGCCGCGGTGTTTGATTTTAATTGGAGTGCGCGGCTGCCTCCACAGATGCTGCGGAGGCTTGAGAGTCGCCTGTCCTTCCCTGGGAACCGTGAGCGCCAGGGAAAGGGTCTTTTTCGAGCATGGTTGTGGTTCCATCATAGTGCAATAGAAAACCGACAATCTTGTATCTTTCACCCAACTTTTCACAACTAGTGTATGGCTATATGTTCAAAGTACAGCGTCTCATGTCTCTTTGATTTCTGAGCGGATAAACCAAAGTGACCGAATCCCTTTTTTGAGTTTTGAAGAGCATCAAAATATGTCACAGTGTTTGTCCGTCATGTCATCCACACAGCTCCTCGTTGTTTAATCATCACGCTCAATAGTGTCTGTAGTCCTGGATGCACCAGCCCTGCTTCCCCTGAAGTTTGTTACCTCGCTGGCCATTGCGCACGACCAGTCGCTCTATACTTATTGCTTTTTATCATCCACTTGTGGGCGAAACACTCGAATCTGGCATATCCCGGCGCTCCTCCGCTTTCTTTTTCTGTGTGAATATTATTGCTGCCAAAGTGTCTCTCAGTTCTCCTGAAAATCCCAACACATTTACATAAAAGTACTCAATCTGTCACGGTTCGTAGATGTGTGGCTTCCCCGCGCTCCGCACATCTCCTCAGTGATCTCTTCATGGAGATGTGATCATTTTAGTCCAAAGGTGAAATGTGGTGTAATAAGCATCCCCTCCAGCACATCAGATCATCACTCAGGTTTGAGAAATGGACAAATATCCACACGCACTGCTCTTTCTCTTGCTTTGGTCAGGAAGCATCGCCAGGAGAGGGAGCGCGCTGTAATTGCAGATGTTTGGTGCCATTATCGGCTCATCCTCGCGTTTGGAGTTGGAACCAGGCTCCCGCGCGTCCCCCTCTCTCCCTCTCTTTCTCCCTCCCTCTCTTCATCTCTCTCTCTCCTCCCGCAGCTCAACTTGACTCGACTCTGTGGTTGGACGCGCGTTCTCGTCACTGATTTGTCGGCAGCGGATGCTTCTTTCTGAACTATCCCGTGCGCAGGAGTCCTTTGAGCACAAACAAACAGTATAGCCTATTAGTGTATAAATAGTTTAACGATGATACAAAATCGTCTTGGCCTGATGTAGCTAGACGTAGGCTCGGTGTACATTTTATTCCTGTTTTATTTTCCGTGTATAAATAGCGCAGTCACAGGCGTTAAAGCTTGAACTGTGACACAACTGGGGCATCTAAGAATTGATCAGATGAAGATGGATGAAGCTCATAGATCAGCGCATGTGAATCTGACAGTTCAGATACGGCACATTGAGTTTATTTGACAAGACACGTGACAGTGAGCTGACTACACTGTCAAGGAGCGTATAATACGGTCTTGTAATTTGTATAGCCTATACACAATGACAGTAATAGTCTGATGACAAGCTGTGCAGGGCAGGGCCTGGTTAGTACTGTTATGGGAGACCTCTATAGGAACACCAGGTGGAGCGGCCGCGGCTGTAAAGTGCCAAACTGTCGTTGTGTCCTTAGGCTAGACACTTCACCCACATTATTTAGAATGGGTCTGGTGTAATGGCTGGTGGTGGTCGGAGGGGCCGATGGCACATACTGGTTGCCTTGCTTCTGCCAGTGTGCCCCAGGGCAGCTGTGGCTGCAGTAGTCTATCAGCTTCGTGTATGGAGTGAATGAATATTGACATGTGAAGCGTCTTTGAGTGTCCAAAAAATAGCTAAATAAAACCGATGCATCATTATTATTATTATCAATAGGATCATGGAGGTCTATGGTTGAGACAACGTTGAAATATTACTTTAATCAATGATCATATCTTAGATTGGCATATAATTAATCAACTTAATAATATCTCAGTTATTGCTTTTTATGGATTTTTGAGACAGATTGCAACAATATACCACAATAGTCAACAATCAAAGAGACCCGAATAAATTAATTCTTTATATAATAACACTTCTTGAATAAAACTAGTGTTTGAGATCTGGTGTCTTCATTTTACCTTCAAGCTGTCTGATAGTATGTGACAAATGGATGCTTGTGTGACAATAATTCAGAGGCCTCAAGATTGTGTTGTCGGTGCGCCACAAAGTCACTTGACACACAAATTTAATTTATTTCTAATTAACTTGAAAGGGTCACTAATGGCATGCTGAAAATGTCATGTACAATACTAAAGTTTTGGTTTATGAATCTTCCATTGATATGTCATTATTTCAAAGGTCAGGGGAGCTAAAAGTATTGAGCGGTGCTAATGTACTGTAATGTAATGTGTTTTGTAAGTAGTTAATGGAAGTGTTTATTTAATGTTTCTAATGCTCCTTGCCGTAGTTGTTTATAACCTGCGTCAGGCATTCATGAATCCTTTATGAAGCTGCTATTAAAGTGATGTTGTATCAATCAAACAGCACCATGACCATTAGCTCATGTTTAATACATTTGTCTGCATGATTTAAGACTGTGTCGCTGTTCTAAGAATATCCCTCAATATGTGTTGTCCAGTCCTAAACAGAGCTGTTGTTATAATTATGTATTGAATGTGCCTCTTACTGTAAGTGCACTGAATAAGCATATCGACATACTGTAATGCTAGCTGCTGTAATGTATAGCTTTGAAATAAACATGTTTATCGGGCAAGATACAGTTGCTGAATGAAATAGCAGGGTACATTACAGATGTTGTAACTGAATAACAATATTGTCATTTGGTATAATGAACATGCAAAAATATTTCTAAAACAATAGTGTGACAAAACATACTCTGCACTTTTCTATTTGAGCTTTTAACCACAAAATTGTCCCTTCATTTCCTCTCACTAAAACAGACCGTTATGAAAGAAAGTTATGTAGCTCCATACACTCCACAAAATCAGAGATTTTTGATTTAGGGCACAAATCGGCACAAACAAAATCTAAATTTGAATGAATTTGTTTAGAGAATTTTTCCAGTGAAACAATGTTCTTCACAACTGTGTTCTTTTAATTATACAGCGCCGTGTTATTTTGGATCCAAATGTAGCAGAATAAAAGGTTTCACTTCTACCAATAGATAATAATCGTTACATTATACTACTGATAATGCCAAATAGAGTATTCTCAAGATCACGTTTACAGGCCGGAGTGAACACTGGTAATGCATATGATTGTAGGAGGGAATTGTTGCGGTGGGTTTTTCACATGCTGTTAGCCACACAGGGAAACTAGATTATATGGCCTTGACGAAGAAAAGCAAGCTTGGCCCTCTTTGCTCTTTGGTCTTCCTATCTTTAAAGCTGGCTTATGCAGATATTTTAGCAAAAAAAAAGTTCTACCTTGATATCACAAAAGACCACAATGAGCCCTGAATGCTGGAGGAACTCAAAAAGGTATAATAATATATAATTATAGTTCATGCCCAGACTAAGACCAATGGCGGTGGACTGTCTCCCTTGTTGAATCAATTATAATGCGCTTTCATCAGCACACATTCACAGTCTGTTATTTCTAACTCTCTTTCTATTGAATTTTCCTTATATAGATTTATGAAGATTTCTTGAGAAGACCGCACTGCTGGGAAGCTGGACATCTGCTGACCCTGACGCTGATAAGGAGCTAAAAAAGTAAGAAACAGAAGCGGATGTTTGGACTCTATGTAAATCTGCCTCCAACGCAACACTTACAAATTATATACACATTACTTGTAAGGAGAGAGCAATTGTGACAAGGGGAATTAACCAAAGTTCACCTCATATCTAGAGGTCAGACTTGTTTCATTTCTCATCACGCTCAGAAAGAGTCGAACAGATGTGAAAGGATTTGACCAGAAGGAATGGCAAAGGAAACTACGCATTCGTTCTTTTCCACTTGTCCTCTCCTACTTGTCAAAACATTGCTTATGCACTAAGAGAGGAGCTCCAGATGTGAGAGGTCCTCTAGGCTCAGTGAAGGAAAGTGGAAAGCTGACAATGTTAAGTTTGTGCGAGAAATGTAATCTAGCAATGCTTTTTCACACTAAAAAGTCGTGAACGGTGCAGCGAAGTGGGTCTATAGTTTTTGGAATTTTGACCGCTTATAACAGGTAAGACTCCTCTTTTCAGCAGTAAGTAAGTGAGTAAGTAATCTTTTATTTGATATAGCGCCTTTCTCAGACTCACAAAGTGCATTTACAATTGTTGTGGGCATTTATCTCGCACCTCACACAGAGATGAGAGCGAGGTCGCCGTACAGGAAGTGCATGCCAGACATATTGTAGGGGAAAACTGGAGCACTCTGAGGAAACCCATGCAGACACGGGGAGAACACGCAAACTCCACTCAGAAAGGCCCCGTTCCGCCCGGGATTCAAAGCCGGGACATTCTTGCGGAGAAGTTCGAGTGCTATCCACTCAGCCACCGTGTTGCACTCATTCCATTTATGATTTTGCTTCCATTTTTTCCCATTTCTATAGAAATAATTCTACTTCTTGGTTGAAAATTATTTTATCACAGAAAGGATGCTATCGAGCAACAGTAATAAACCGGTGCCAACAGAACTACAATAACAGCATCACAAGAATATACTTTGATTTAGTGTAGTACACTAAATATTTAGTGTAGTACACTAAATGTGTAAAAAAATGTGTTGTCGTAATTATGCCAAACATTACAATGAAATGTGGATCTCCTTCCCATGATGTCATCCCCAAACTTTCCCCATTCTTTCCCAAACTGTAGCTTTTAGCAATGTAAAACCTTTATTTCTACTTAAAACAGGTGTCATTCACTAATCAATCAAAATAACAGCAATATCACATAATACGGTTACTAAGAATAGATTTTCTCGTCACTTTTGGCCCCACACACTCGGACGTGGTTCAGTCAAAATAACAGAGTAAAGGGGAAACTTATTATGTTTGAAGGTTTATCACAAGTTTTGTCCAGTTCAAAAGTGGAGGAAATACTCTGTGCTGTTGAGACACTCGACTGGAGAAGTCAGTGCTACCTTGAATGCGACTAAATTAACATTTTAATGACAAATTCCTTCCCCTACCGCAAGCTGTCTCACGTCCAAAGCACTGTTGTTGGGGAGCTGTGCAATTCAGATTCAAGATATCCTGATCGATTGCCAGAGGGAACATTTGTCATCTCTTTTCCAAAGCCGGGGAGGATCTGTGAGAAAATGACACCGTTGGAAAGAGAGAAGGAAAGGCTGGCAGTATTCATGTGGCTGATCTGATTTCCAATTCGTGGACAAGATTACTAGAAGCACGTTTATATATTCATTTTTTTTTCACAGTTAAAAGGTACTATTATCCCAGTGTTAAGTTCTCTGCATTTGACTCATAAGGGCAGAAGGAGTGGTCTTACCGTGCAGCGCCCAGGGACCCTTGTTGGTCAGGACTACTACCGTACTAGCAACATTATGCTAACAAAGGTGGAGCCAGCCAGGAGGGGTGCAAATAGATCCACAACACCGTTTGAAATGTCCATCCCGAATGAGGACGCCAATGAAGGTTTGAATGGACTGGCCCCACAATATTTTAAATTCACTTGTTTTTGCACATCTCCTCCATGTGCTGCTGTTTGCATGACAAAGTGTGTGATGTCAATTGTGGCATGCGCTGTTCAGTTTATAGATCTGTGGTCATGTCAACAAGAACATCAACAAAAATGTCGCACAATCCTCCATTTGTGCACATGCAAAGATTTATTCAGCCTGCATTATTCCAAAGTTTTATAGCAGAAGGAATAAATGAATTTGGTTAGCGATTTGTCAACGTGAATGTGTAAATGAATGAAGACAAAAAAGGACATGCATAGGTTGTGTCCAATGTGTGCAGATCTATTTGAGGATACATAAAACCAATATAGCATTCTCTGTAGGGAGTGGGGTAGTCAATGGTCACATTTTAGCCCTTTTTGCATCCTAATTTTAGTTCACAATGACCAGAATGTAAAATACACCACTTCACTTCTACATAGTACGATGAAAAAGCAAACAAACAATGCCTTCCTTTGTTATTACAAATGAAAGGAAACATGACAGCTTTGGCCAATAGGCAAAGTGCCCTTGTTGTTTGTATGGAGGCCAGCGTTTTATCAGCGGCAAACTGAAATCTAGTTTGAGAGAACCGTTGCTGCGGCGTATTATGAATGGAATAAATTAATTTTGAAGCAGACTTTAACCTCAATATGTAAAAGCCATTTTTTTTATATATAAAAGAAAACCTCATCGTAAACTTTTCAAATTGTGCTGGTTTTGTGCCCAGTTTTTCACAGTGGTTCAGAGCACAAAGGCATCTGCAAAAAAAGGCCGGGTTATGTGAATAGACAGCTCAAAATCCACACTATGCAATTCACTGTTCATAATGAGGTTTTTTATACACAGTTTTGTAAGTGTATAAAGCTTGTCTGCTGATGTTAGGGCAAAGTGGTGTACATGAAGCGTCGCTGTGGCTCCTCGCCAGAGCATTAATCATTTTGTGTCTTTAAAGCCACTAATTTTAGAAATGTTTTCTCAGCTGTTTGTTCGTGTCAGTTTGATAATGAAAGAAAGCAGAAGACATTCAGGTCGGAGAATATGCTTCAAACACAGTGTCGACCATTAGAACTAATTTATCTAGGCCAGTGACTAATCCTCTTTGTATTTATACTTTGAATCATTATGTTTTTCATGAGCTGCTGGTTTTTCTCGGAATCCCTTGACCTCAGTTTCCTTGAGAGACATTGAATAGCATGTATAACCACAGAAATGATACATTTCTGTGGTTATTTCTATTTATTTCTATTTTTTTCTATTTATTTCTATTTTTTTCTATTTATTTCTTGATTTATTTCTATTTATTTCTTGATTTTCTAATCTGCTACTGGAAAATCAACAATGTATATATTTATATATATATTTCTGACCATGGGGCACTTCTATTTTGTACAGTAATTTAACTAGAATAGTTAAACAAATCAAGAGGGGCCTCCAGGATTTGAATTGATGTTGACCAATCAGGAGGCTGCGGGGTGGGCATGGGCGGGTCTAACCAGTGCTTGTCTTCAAAAATTCTCTTCACACATAAAAAAAATAGATTTACTTTAGGACAAGTGTTGTTGTAGTTTTTGGTGGTACAAAAATAAATTACTTTGATTTTATATGCAAACAGGTGAGTCTTATACTCATTGTGTCCCATTGACGCACAAATACGTCAAAGCAAATAGTAACGCCGTGTGCCATTGACGCATTAATCCGTCAATTGCCTTTTTCGCTATTTTCACGTTCCCAGATGTCTATTGTATCTAATATGTATGGGGATGACTTGAGACCATATTTTATCGAGCCAGCAGGTGGCAGCATTGCTCTCTGAATGGTTTGAAAACATGTAGGTGCACATGTTGTGCCTCTTTTTTCTCAACTTTCTGGTGATTTCTGGTGATTTCAGTAAAACTTCCCTCTACTCGACGGAGGATTACAGGGGAACGAAAAAAGCTATAAACAAAATTCTTTTTGCTGAGGAAAGTAGACAGTCCATTCTTTTAGAATCTGGTGTCGGATTTCAGATAGTCATAGTACACAATATTCTGTGGGTCTTGAAAAATCAGTAAAAATCATCAGAAATGGCTGGCACTGTGGGAGTACCTGTTCTGAAATAGGCTGGCATTCAATGATGAGATTCCTAATTTTCAAACTTGTGGTAAAAATGTAGATTCGTAACATTCATGAAATAGTACATTTTCATTGAACACAATGTTTACTGTAAATTAAGTTAAGCTATACTTAATTGTTAGAATTCGTTTGATTATTATTAAAAAGCTCAGAATTAATATATCTTTGGGTAAACTGCATTCTTGTCTAAAACATAATGTCACCCTAGAGCCTCGCGGTGTCTGAGGGAAAGAGCAAAAGTAGATTTTCTTTGATAATAAAAGAATATTGCATTATTAAAAAGCTCCTTTGAATTAGAAACACCCCAAGGCTGTTTACCACTATCACACATTAGAGGGTTGCTTTCCTGTGCATTAAAAATAGGTATTTTTAGCTGAGATACCCTGCAAGGAATTCATCTCCAACAACAAGACTTTATGCACAATTAAACATCTCATTTAGCTGGCCTGGAGTCGCGGGGAGCTCCACTGCGGCGTAAGATTGTAGCCCAAGAAATCACTCTCCTGCGTTTTGTTATTTGTCTTTGGCTGCACTATTTCACCTCAGCACAAGAGATTTCCTCCAGTAACAGCCTTGACCATCAGAATATTAACAACCAGCCAACTGTGGCCATGTCATTTTACTCTGGAGAAAGAAAATGTAACAAATCTGGTTACCCACTGTACAAGGATGTCACGATTTCAAAAGTTTGATTCATTTGGTTGAAAATGTCATTACAAAAACACCACAATTTAGCAATTATCATATTATCACCGCAATACTCTTCTCTATGAAAATAGAGAAGCGCATGAAGAGTTACTCATCATGATTTTATTTTGTGTACAAATGATTTGTTTGTTGAACAAGGTCTATATCTAGTTTAATTCCATCTAGCTTTAATGTAAATGCATTTCTCTCATAAAATGATAAAAAAATTAAATAAAACTAGACCCTATTTAGAACTAGAGATGGAAATAGAAATAGCCTAATTTTCTTCTAAAAGTTCTCATGATTATTATAATTTAACGATTATAAAATGACCTTAATTCCCTACAGACACTCAACAAGTGTGAAACGTGTTAGTTGTGTATGTAGTAAAGTTAAAATGTACTTATTCATTAGTACATTTGTTTGTGTAATCAAAATTGTCGTATTTCCTTTTTGTTCAAAATAATTCAATACAATATTTTATACTCCTGATCTACAAAAGGAAATGTGTCCTATGTATTTGACCCGTCCTTCTGGAGAAGCCTGTCTGTCGCAGTGCAGTGCCTGGGGGCCCAGCTCCAGATGTCAAAGATTGGTCACGATCACTTTATCTGTCTGTTATGTTCAATGGTTCTCAAACAGTGGTTCAATTCCCCTGGTGGTTTATGGTGGTTTATAGAGTCCTCCGATCCCATCTATTTATCTCCAATTCTTTGCCTGGTGCAACACTCAAATAGCCTTGCCCAGTGAAGTCAAATCTGCAGACATTTTACTTTTATGTGGGAGGTTCATCTTGCAGTGCAGGTCTATTACTCAAACATATCTTAATAATCTCAGTAACCTGCTGCTCTCCATAGATCTGACCTGTGGCTTGGCCTGAATACTAGGACACCTGCTTGGAGAGAGTGCAGCTTAATGCCATATGGATCATTCACCGGAAATCACTGCACTACACGGGAGATGTGCATAAATACATGTGACTGTTTTATCTATCAGGGCTGTCTAAATGTAAACACCAAGAAAACCAAAGGTCGACTCTCTGAGAAACATTATTCTGTGAGAAATACAGAGCTCACACTTTTTGGATTCCCTTCACCTGTGGAGGTAAAATCATTTTCTGTGTCCCCCTTGTTTGCGATAGGTGTAGGGGTTATTTTGGCACCCCCCTCCATGTGTTCTTGTTAGCTCCCCTGGTTATCTCTACTTTTTTAGCATTGCCAATATTGTTCTCTGTTTGCCTTCGACAGTAGCTCCGGATATGTTGCTTAACTAGTTCTTATTCATAACCTTTAACACGTTTGCATTTTCTGTCTTTTGCACAGTCTGAGTGATTCTATCCATGACAAATGTGACATGTAAATTTCACCAGTGTGAGATCAATGAATCTCTTATCTTGTCTTATCTTAGCCTTAAAAAGTGGCGCTCATTTTCCTGCGCTTGAACAGGATGCCATTTGTACTAATGAGGAGCCAATCCAGCAGCAGGATTTCCCATTGAAATGAATGAGCAGAACCAGAACTTGTCTGCAAAGGTAACTAACTGGCAGTGAGGTTACTGGCAAATTTGGTTTCAGCATATTTTCTATTTCTTGAAGATGGTGAGTCAACTTAAACAGGTTCAATCCAATGTTAAGTGGAGCCGCATTTCTATTTGACAAATGTTGTTTTCTTATATAAACGATTTCTGCAGTTTAACCTTTTTTACAGGGACATTTGAGGCTAATCACTCTAAGGAGCACAGGGACTGGCCTCATGCTGGTCCCTAGAGTCAGAACTGAACACGGCGAGGTAGCTTTTCAGATTAATGCAGCTAAACTCTGGAACAGTCGTCCTGAAAATCTGAGACAGGCTTCTACTCTCAATTTTATTTTGCTGTGAATACAACTATTGTTTTTTTTTTTTTTTATGTACTGTGATTATTTATTATTTTAAGGCCTTGTCTGGTTGCTTTCTGTATGAACTTGCCCTGCCTGAAACACATGCGTTGTAGTGCCTATATAGAAAACTGTTATGTGCTCTAAAATCACCATTTGGACTCAACGCAGAAAGTGGAGCATACAAACTTATTACTGCCGCAAAATTGCCTTGTCGAGCCGTCTATAAATAATACACAAGCTTTCGAAGACATATGCTCTTGTAGAATATGACCAGCTGTTCACCTACACGAGTTGCTTTGATTTAGCTTTGAAATAGCTGCTGATAAGAAATAGCCTGTCCAGTAGTTTGCTTTTATGAATAGTGAATAACCACAGCGGCCACAATTTAGACTCCCATCTGATTTATCATTCCCCATAATGCCAAGCGGCTCTGCGGGTTACACACAGAGTCGTAATTGAAATGCCAAGCCATGGTAATATGTGGATATGGAAGCAGTATATGGCTCTTTTTGCGAACGGTCAATTTTTCATCTACTTTTTTTTCCTTTCTTTACCCCGTGGTTTAAACCCGGGACGCTGAATCGTGTCTGGACGACTGGCCGTCAGCAGCTGTCTCTCTGCCCTCTAGCCCTGAGGGGGGGCTGCTGGGAAATAGATCTACTTTGAGTCAGTGGAAGGTGCATGAAATATTAATTGATGCCTCTTTCTTTGACAGAGAGCCTGGTCCTGACAGCTCGTGTGTGTGTGTGTGTGTGTGTGTGTGTGTCTGTGTGTGTGTTAGCATGTATGACGATTAAAGGTGAAAGCTTACAGATTTCCAGGCTGCGGAGTTTAAATTAACTGCGGGTTCCCGAAATAACTCCAGGTTGTCTCTTTTCTGTCTGTGGAGGTGCGTTCGTGGGGGTGGACTGCGCTCCTGACCATATTAAAAGGTGACACATGCTGCCAAAATCCTCTGCATTGGAAAAGTCTTTAACATCGTTTTGCATGCCAATTTTGTATTATCATCCAATTCATTAGCGCAGTTAGTACAATGGCAATCCGATCATGAATAAAATGATCATTTACTTTTGGGCTCCTTTTGAATACGCTGGAAAACGACAGCCAGTCCTAAGTAGCTCTGAAACAGTTGTTGTTTTTTGCTTTACAATTTTTATTTGTATTGCTTTTTTCCGCATGAGATGTTGCTGCAGTACAGTGTTCATGGTTTTACACTGGTCCAGACCAGAGCAGAGAGGATTCATGGTTCGAACCAAGCGGATCAGCCGAAAATCCACTGGAGGAATGCAAACTTTTTGATAAATGCTAATGTAGTATTTAGCATTTTACTTTGGACTAGAGCAGAGAAAATGGTCCGAACCGAGCGGCTACTCCACCTTTTGACCCGTCTTGCTCCACCCAGAGGCTACTCCACCTCTGCTGCTGTGACCCGTCCTTCTTCACCCAGCGGCTACTCCACCTCTGCTGCTGTGACCCGTCCTTCTTCACCCAGCGGCTACTCCACCTCTGCTGCTGTGACCCGTCCTTCTTCACCCAGCGGCTACTCCACCTCTGCTGCTGTGACCCGTCCTTCTTCACCCAGCGGCTACTCCACCTCTGCTGCTGTGACCCGTCCTGCTCCACCCAGCGGCTACTCCACCTCTGCTGCTGTGACCCGTCCTGCTCCACCCAGCGGCTACTCCACCTCTGCTGCTGTGACGTGAAGGGCTGTTGCTGATTATTACTATTATCTTTTTAGAATTATCTATTTTATTTTTTATTTATGCTGCTATTGGACACCTGAATTTCACAATAAAGTATCATATCTATCTACCTATCATTTGGGTTTTGTGCCTTTGACCCAGGCATCGTTGGAGTACACAAATTCCTTTTCCCTAGAATTTTCAATTTTGTGGAATAGTACTGTAAATAAATTGGTGGCAACACTTATAATTAACCCTCTAATGTTCACTCCTTGTCGAAAGCAATCCATTATAATTTTTTGCAGGGATTTTCAAAGATGTAGAAGCACTGATAACATAAAAAAAGTTTGGTTTTTGAACCCCTAGTTTTTTTTCCCCAATGATAGGCCTTTACCAAATGGTTGAGATGCAGTTTGATGGTAAAAGTGCCAAAAACCAAATGAGATGCCCCAAAGAGGTAGATTTCAGTTAGAGCATGCTTTAAGTAGATATAGTGACTCAAAAATTTGATCCACCAAATGGTTGAGGAAAGCATTAAAGGGTTAAGGCTGGAATACAGCAACAAATCAGACAACAAAATGATGTCTTATCTGTCTTCTGAAAACGTGTTATCAGCTGAGTGAGGACTGCTTCTCACTGAAAAGGCTGTCCTGACGATGTGAGGCCAAAAGCACATGTGAAAAATTAACGGCTAGGAGAGTTTTTACATTATTGATTGTTTTGTGCTTTCATATATATATATTATGCCTATCTATTAAAATCAACTGTATGTGTGATGCTTGTGGATCACAGAAGTAGCAGACAGGATCTAACGTTTTTTGTCAAGCTTCGATCACACTCTGATGATGTAACGAGCTATTTATTTCACGTTTCGACTCAAAGCTGTTATTATTAATATAATATTAATATTATGCCACTACCACAAACATAACTTTATATTGTTATTCGTTTTAAGAAAGACAACCACGTGAAGTGACAGCAAAATAGTAAAAGAAAAAAAAAGAACTACTAAAACTGCTAAGAGGGCTTGCAAATGTACAAGCCAAAACGGCCCGGCCCACAAGCACAAACCATCTATTACACCCTTTTTACACTAGTACACACCTAATATACTATGCATACAATAAGCTAAAACAAAGTACTGCTAAACACGAAAAAACAAACCCTCAAAAACATAAAATTAGAAATATAAAAAAGTCCCTTTTAGAAAAGTTAGGGAAATCTACTTTGAGTAGATACATAAACACAATAGTAAATGTTTCCATCCATCCATCCATCCATCCTCTTCCCCTTAATCCATTTCTGGGTAGGGGGGGTGGCCAGAGATGCCACCCAGAGCACCAGCCTCTCACTGATCCTCCTGCAGGTGGTGAGTCCACAGAAGCTGAGATCTATCAGTGGGGGCTTCAGGCAAAGTGGGGTTAAGTGTCTTGCCCAAGGACACAACGACAGCAGTCATCAGTGGGAGTCGTGAAGTAGGTCTTACGATGGGCTTGAACCCACGACCTTCAGGCCCAAAGGCCAATGCTCTACCAACTGAGCTACTGTCTTCCATGAGACGATACAACCGAACAAAACAAGGCACAACACTCGATGAAAGCAATGAAGCATTGAAAGAAAAAGACAAAAAGAAAAACTACATAAACAGTTGGTTATCACTCAATTATTTAATTACAGAGGCACAGAGCTGCATCTTGATTGGCCAAGAGGTATGTGTGACACACAAGGCTGGGGATTTTCACAAACTCATAAAGTTTCATAATAAACCAGGGACTGGCCTTTGTGATGCCTTTGTCCAAAATGTGCTACGAGTTGAGGTGAAACCAACGGCCAGACGAGCTCTGCCTTTAACAGGGACAGTGAGGATAACTGCATGAAAATAGAAGTGGTTAGCAGTCGACAGGCTAACGGGAAAATTCAGGAGTCAAAACAACACAGCAGCTGCAATTTGTGTGTTGTTTTGCTGAAAATTGCCTGCAGTTCGAAGACGTTACTTTCACTTGAGAACAACAACCAATTTTGGGTCGGGGGGTTGGCTGTAAGAGCTGCAAGGGGGGCTTCAGGCAAAGTGGGGTTAAGTGCCTTGCCTAAGGACACAATGACAGCAGTGGGAATCATAATGTAGATCTTGTGGTGGGCTCAAACCCACAACCTTCAGGCCCAAAGGCCAATGCTCTACCAACTGAGCCACTGTCACCCCTGTCAATTTTTATCTTACGATGAGGGGTCCTTCAAGGTCCTTCAAGAAATGATTGAATGTCCTTGGAATGTCTTCAAAAATGTTTCAAACCATGAAAAAATAATAAACCATATCATTATGGACTTGTGCAACATTTGAATTAATGTTTATTTAGTCATTCTAATAGTGCATTTTAGTTTTGACTTGATTCCAAATCATCATTTGATCCTGTTTGCTCCTCACCTCCTGTGAGACCCCCCTAAAGCATGAGGTCACTGCTGTGCACAAACGTGGGGCTGAAGCAGACAGTGTTTCACTGTTGGGACACACAGACGACCAGAGAGGCCTCCAATTATACTGTAACTAGATTTTAGAGCTTCTAGAATATCCCAGATAAGTTTGTGCAGCGGTGATGCAGGCCGGAGTTGGTTTTCAGATCGATCATGTTATTGTGTGTGCTGGCTCCACAGAATGTTCATAAAGAGGTAATAGGGGCTCCAGAATGTAGAAAGAAGGGACAATGAAGACATTCTGAATCTAAGGGCCAAAAAATAGAACAAAAAGATTTAACATCAATGATGTAGCCACAAAGCATTAAGGTGGGCATTCCAACACGCCCACCTTAACGCACAGAAGAGGTTGCACACACAAGGAATGTTTCAAAAAATATATTGAAGCCTCTCAGAAATCCACTTCTGTACTTTAAAATGGACCTTTTATTAGACTGGGGAGCTCCAGGTCTGGTCCAGGGAAATTAACACCTTCTACAGATGTTTTTATACCTGCTTGAGTCACACTGCTCTTATACTTTTGATATTTGTCTACAACTTGTGGGGGGTGTTTCAAAAAAATGTATTGTATCATTTAAAGATTATAAATGGAAATGACATTTCAAAAGATCATTTCCATTTTTAAATAATACCAGCTGAAGGATTTTGGTGCAATTTGCTGATTGTGTCTACTAAATTTATGACTTCGACTTAATTAATACATTTTGTAATTAATCAAGCAGCCAGACAAAAGTTACAGAAACCCAGATTTGTTACAAAAAACAGATATGTTTTACTTGAAATTAATCCACAAATTTAAATAAACAGAGACTGTCTAATATCTCATTTCTGAAACTTCCAAATCTCTCATAGGCATTGCCCAATGGTTCTTTATGTTACAAAATGTATATACTTACATAATTCACACCACAGTTTAAGTGTAATTATAAAGCACTAAATATTGTTACCTTACTGAGCTGTTTTCAGTATAAAAACATAACGCTGTGGAATATGATCTAAAACAATGAGAACCGTATCCTTATACAAAATGTGCTGGTTATTACAAAATGATAAGGTTAAGATTTGAATATTGATCGGACTTGAGTGAAAGGTGAAATTTGAAGGGCCATTTAAATACAGTGTATGTTTTTACAGCTATGAGGCTGCAGCTTTTTTTATGGGCAAGACATTTCATACATGGTTTGTTGTTGGGGGAGTGGGCTGCTATGACTAATCCAGCTATAAACAGCCCCTGTGACAGACCCAATTTGGTTACACTATGTTGCTTCTATGCTGAAATAAAGGATACATTTTGACTTAAAGAATTTCTTCTCATTGCACTAGTTTGAATACATCAACAATGTTTTAGTTTTTAATTCAAAATGTGTGGGAGAAGTGGAAAATGTGCAGCAGGGATGTGTTGTCCTCCTCACGCTGCTTCCACAGGCTGTTTTGGAGAATTGCAGATTTGGGCTCCGTGTGGGTGGAGAATGAAAGGCAGGAATCTAAATAAGTGAAACAGTGTGCGATCAGTGCTGCATAGATTCAATAGAGGGTGCTGTAAGGACCGACAGCAGGTGATCATTTGTTTTTTTAACCAGGATAGTCCCACAAAGATTTTAGAGTGGGGACTGTTGCACATGCTTTTTTGCTTTCACATTGACCAAAATTCCTGCAGCACCTGTTCCTATTACACTGAGCAACATGGGCTGACGTGTCAAAACGACCCAGCTATTGACCCTCCTACCCTGGACTTTTCCTCAGGCATGGTCAGTGTGTACATGCGACCAACTGGAGCAGGAATTTCAGACAGTAAAAACACCACATGTTTTATAGCCGTGTTTACATGTGGGTCAGGGGAAGGTTAAAACTACCCACAAGTCACACAAGGGCAATATTTTAAATAATGGAAGCGCAGTCGTGAGGCTGTGCTTTTTGTTAAAGTCTGGGCCGTTTCATACGCAGTTTTTTCCTTTTATAAAGTAGAACTAATTTTATAAGTCAGAAGTTTGTTTTGACTCTTTTTGACACAATCCAGTCTTTCCATTTGGTTAAAATCCGACACGGGTCCAAACAACTCACAGGGCATTCCGAATGTTGGCCTTTCGTAAACACCCTATTTGGTCCCAGTCTTAAATGCCTGGTGTGCAGCAGGAAAACGCCTAAAGGGCAGCTAAGGCACTAACAGTATATGAAATTGCAATAATCTGCTAATAGAATTGACTCACTCTTCAGGCAATACAAGCCTGTGCTAAAATACGTGTAATATATTTTTTGAACCTTGCATTGCACAACTTATCTGTTTGATGCCATGGATATGTTTTTTTTAAATGTTCTGGCTCAAGTGGACGTGCCACCAAGAAACTTGTGTATGTAACTAACAGAACAATTATGCATTCATTGACAAATAGCAGGATCATGCTTGTGCCTTTGTGTCTGGGCTAAAAAGAGAGTGCGGTTGACGACATTGGCACAAACAATAGGATGAGAGAGTTTTTTTTGCATCAGGGGAGGCTCCATCAGCCACTTCAAAGCTCGCGGGCACCTCAAGAACCACAGAGAGAATAACATCTAATCAAAAGCTTTCATTGTGATGGCAGCTCAGAGGCAGAGGAGTGTCACTTGGCCCTGTGCGCCTTGGACTGTCGCAGGTAAAGACATTCAGAGATTACGAAACCGCACCACCTGCTATAAAGGGGGAAAAGGAAAGCAATTGGAGTGAGATAGTGGTCTTTTTTTTTTCAGGCATCTATTGAGAGATGCAATGAAGCAATTACAGCCTAAGGTTAGGTCCAGATCCTTGTCTTTTGAATGTCCAACAGTAAGACATTGAGGAAATGGCGGTAGCTCACACTGCTACACACATGGGCCACTTTGACTTCAAGTATACAATGGAAAGTTAAAGTGCTGCCTTATTTCAGAGTGTGAAGACTTTTTTAGTCCACCAGAACACTGTTCAATGGAAACCAGAAGTTTACATATTAAAAAAAATCTATGAAATATAAATACCATAACTGAGCAAGCGTTTAATGCTATATTATGGGGCTTCAAAGTAAAGCAAGAGTGCCAATTCCCAGAAAGTATTCCATAATGCACTTGAAAGCATCGGGCCATTTCGATCAATAGAACTCTACACAGTATTTAAATGCTGTCAGCAGTTAGGGTTGCGTGTTAGTGAATTGGAAAACAGTCTTTGAATACAAAGCTGAAAGACAAATTCATATTGGCAGCATTAATTGTCTTCATGAAGTTAACCTGTATAACCTTTTCGCTTGAGGATTAGACTAATGGATCCAGTGAAGCCATCTGAGAAACACTATATTAATTCATGCTTTCTTTTTACGCCTTGTTCTCTACATCAGTATGCAGGGGGTTGGTTGTCTTCATGGATGGTCACACAACTAACAAAGCTGGTCTAATAGGAATTGTCTGGAGCTATAGGTGGAGAAGCAATATTGAAGAGGTTATCAATGATGCTATACTCTAAGTGCACTGCAATTAATCCACAAAGACATGCATTTGTGTTTTGCAGTTTTAGTATTCTAGAAATGACTTCATCACTAATTACCGATGATTAACCTTAGTAGCTCCACACACGTCTTCCAACTTTCCTACAACATTAATGCGCAATTGTTTCAACATTTATGATCTGTTATACTGTATCTCAGAAGCTAAGCAGTGCAGGGCCTTGTTATTTGGACGAGTCTGCATGGGAAAGCAGACAGCTAAACTGGCTGTATTCTTAGGCACGACACTTCACCCAATATGTATAAAGGTCCCTGGTTAGTTTACATAAGAAAACATCTTTCTAAAAATTGCTTTATTCTGAGCATCAAGCCCATTCTGTCTCATTTGAGAACTACATATATAGCAAGTTGTCTTTTTATATGCATGTTTTATAAATGAGACCCTTAGTGTGTTTGATCATTTTCGGTTGTCAGAATGGCCTCTTACAAGAAATTGTGGCACTGCCTCCATGTAAAATGTTGATTCTGTTCAATATTGCTAAGCAGTGCAGGCCCTGGTTATTACATGGGAGTCACTGTATAGGCAAGATATTAGAGGTGGTGTGACTGTAAATGAGACATACTGTAGCTGTGCAATTGTCCCTTTTATTTAATGTTACTTTAATCCAGCATGCTAGATCAGGCTATTGGGAAATTCTTCTAAACATAACTGATCACTTGCCCCCATAAGCTTTTGAGTGTTCAAAAATGTTCTTTGAAACTGATGCATTATATTAGTATTTGTAATTGAACAATCATTTAGTGAAAAAGCCATCTCCAAAATAAGTTACATATCCTGACATCGACCACTCTTGGAAAGCCAGGAAAGGTTTTGGGCTGAGGTAAGATTGAATTCAAAATGTATTAATAAAAAATTGACTGGAACAGAGTTTTTGTACACCAAGTCATTTTTAAAACCTCATCCTACTTCAAAACAGAAAGGTCATGTTGAGCTTAAGGCCATCCACTCAGTCCTTGTCAATTTCCAATCTACAATGACTCACACTCCAAAACACACGTTGATGGTTTAAATAACATTTACTATCACACAGTGTCACACAAACAGAGACAACCCTGGCGGTACAGAGAGGATACATATCTCTTGGTCCATACACAACATGAGCAGTCTACTGTGGCATCCCTACATCGGTCACAGATCCAGAAACTGTCACAACACGAGCAGCAAAATTCCCCCCCCCAAAAAAAACACAAACACCAGACCAGCGGCAGGTTTGATTCAAGAAAATAGGGAAAAGCTCAAGACTCCAGCAATATTGTCAAACGTTGAGACACAGCAAATAAGTAAATAGTGAAGAAAAAAAAAAAAAAAAAAAAAAACACCTTAGCACATAATACTATTTTAGCATGGCTGCAGTTTATAGCACAAGCCAGAGGTAATGGGTTCTCACAATCAAACTGTCAGAAATTTTGAGTAAAAAAGGGGAGGGAACAACTATAATGCCACTGGTCAATTATGAGCCTGCAGCTTCCATTAAATTAGAGGAAGACAATTACTGGAAAGTTTCCATCAATGCATTTGCTTTTTCCCCAATGTCAATGTCACATTGTTGGCAGATAAGACACACCCCTCCCCCTAAAAACGTTGACCAAGGATTTGTGCCCAAACATTAAAATTTGATCAAGAACAGCATAAGTAATATTATGTACAGTACATGTGACTGTTTGACCAGTGCAATGCTCACCAGTGTCTAACATTAGGATGACGTGATTAACAGTGAAAAATTAAATTGGTCTTGAGACAACGAAAGATTTTTGGTTTTAAGAAATAATTTTGAAATGTCAAATATCTGAAACTTTGGAAATGTTCAACATCTAGAAAGGAAACAAATGAGTTCACAAGAAAAAAAAAAAAAAAAAACACCCAAAGAACCCTTTTGAAACTAATAAGTACTTTTTACACAAAATGAAAGGAAACTAGAGCATGGTCTTTTTAAGCTGGTTTGAGACTAGGCCCTTTGGATACTTTTGTATATAATCTGTAAAACTACTGAACACACTTAAAACATAAAAATTTTAAAAAAGGTTAAGAAATTGCTTAATCCAGATTAATTTTTTTCAACTGTACATATTTTCCAACAGTAATTAAAATATAGTAAAAACTTAAATAACCAACACACTAAAAATATATTTACAAAACAGAAAGGGTAATCACCATGGAAGACATGGTGTCCAGTAGCTACAGCCTTGCCTCCACACTGCCCTCTGCAGGTTGCACAAGTCCTTTGACTGCAGAGTAACCTTTAATCAGCAGCACTTTAGAAAATACGCTTTCGCTTCAGGTAGGAGTCAGCATAATGGCCTCCAAGGCCCTGGGAGTGCTGACCCACGTAGCTGCCCTCAGGGCTGGGCTCTGGAGACGGGATGAGCCGAGAGAAGACGCGCTTGTGGCTACCAATAGGGGTCTAAAGTAAAAGAATCAAAATAAAATAAAGGCATTTCATCACAAAGGGCTGCATTTTCCTTACTGCTGCTCTTACTTTAGGGACAGCTCCAAAACCAGGGGGGTAAATAGAATGACTATTTGGAGGCATCCCCACGGCCTGTGGAGAACAGGAGTATTAGTCTATAAACAATGTTATTTATACATTGCACAATTACTACTAAAATTCTCATGACAAACTTAGCCTTACCCGGTTTAAATGTGAAACGCCACCATTGTTGGCAGTATCAGCCCCAGGTGTGAAGAAGGACGATTGGCTTGGTTGATAACCAACATGGGAAAATCCTTCATCGTACTTTTGAGGAACCAAAATGTACAATCATTAAGATTGTACATTTGTCCTGTTTCATTCTGAACTTCACAACTTAAAGCTGCACTAACTGACTTTGGGATTTTGAAGCCGCGGACTCGCTGGCCTCGCTCTTTCTGCTCCCCTCCCCGCACACACGAAGCTATCGCCCCCCACACACATACAGTGTTGAGACGGAGCTAGCCTCTCCCAATATGGATAATACATGGATATGGATTTTCACGTGGATGGCGTGACCGTAGAACGATAGAACCGGGAAGCGCGGAGGAACGAGACTTTCTTTTGGATGGCTGTTTCGCTGTGTAAGCAGTACCCGGTGACGAAGACGAGAAAGTTTCAGGTTAGCTCCGCCGCTTGTTGTGCTAACTCAGCTGTCTGTGCTAACGGACCTGGAGATTTCTCACGAAAGTGGGGGCTAGTGGTGCGCTGTGATTGGTCACAATCTGCGACCCGAAACACATTCTCTTCCTTGTTTCATCAAAACTCGATCTAAAATATAATGTCAGGCCAGCACAAATCTGCGCTACTTTTTCTTCAAAAGGACGTATATCCCAATGCACTACATGGACATGGATAGCATTTTCGTAATTAATACGAAAATAAAAGTCAGTTAGTGCAGCTTTAAGAGTTCCAAGTTACACTTTACCTGTTGTCCAAATCCAAACACCTCAGAATCAAGATTTTCTTGTTCATATAAATATGTTAGAGGATCCTATGAGAAAAAAAATAATATTTTAATTATCCATCTATTAAAATAAAAACTTTGTCAAAAGCAAGAACCAACCACAAGCAATTGAGAAAAGTCAGGAGTGTATGGCTCCTGGTAACGAAGATTGAAGTTTTGCTGCATGTTCAGCTGAGCTTGATGGTTTGAAAGATTACTTAAGGTGGGTCTTCTGTAAGGGTGGGGTCTGCCATTTCCACCTGACAAGCCAAGCAATAAAATCAAGACACCGAGAATGTCCCATGAAATAAAATGGACATATTAAGTACCTGTAGAATAAGCAGTGTTCATAAATGGGCCCTGGGGAAGGTTAACATCTTTAAGAGGTTCACCGAGTAAAGAGATCTGATGAAAAGAACAGGAAAGTTATAGTGAGTACAACAACCAGAGAGAAAGCATTTCCCTTACTGCTTGTGAGGGTCCATCTGAAGCCATCATAGACTGCATCAGAGGCACAGACGGCCCCTGCAGCGCAGGAGACCGAGTCTGTGGGAAGGACTCTTGTTCTCTGGATGAGTTTCGTCCCAAAGGCTTTAGGGGTACAAGATCTGTCTGTAGCCCCAGGCCTGGTAATACAGAACCTATAAATAAACAAATTCTTTAAAAATACTCAGTTGCTTTTCAATTACATGTGATTTCTTATAAGCTTGTCATGGCAGATATGATTTTCTAATTGGATATGTTGTACTCCATTTAAAATTGGGAATACAAGTATGTCATTTGATTCTTTGGTAAATCCAGCTGGTTGTTACCTGCCCAGACCCCAGAATGGCCGGTGTTCTGTCGAGTTGGTCTGCCCGTCGAGATGAGCTCCCTCAGCTGTTAATGATGTAATACAAACCTGCGTATGCGCGTCTGTCCGCGAATTACTTTAAAAGTTAAAATGCGAACGAATTAAGACACAAATGTCACTTAATGCAATTTGAGGCAAGATGTTGATGGTTCCGTGTTGTGATATGTGGGTTTTAAGAGTAAAAGTTTCGTGTAAAGTTTGTTTTAAGCAGTCCACTGCTCCCGTTATGATAGCAGTCCCCGAGTTGACTGCTGCATACGTCATTTTACTGACGTAGGCCGATGACGCGTCCTGTGACTGGTCTGTCAGGTTGATAATGGAAATAAATACAATTTAATGCATGCATCATACTGTAGTCAATATGATTAACAATAGTGTTCAAACAAAATAATTAGATCGAGGTTTTTCCCCATTCTGTCAAGTTTCTGCGCATGCGCAAATTAGATTTGGGTTACAGCAGCAGTGTGGTTTCAGGAGTCAATTTGACTGCTTAAAACAAACTTTACACGAAACTTACTCTTAAAACCCACATATCACAACACTGAGCAATCAACATCTCGTCTCAAATTGCATTAAAAGTGACATCAATGTCTTAATTTGTTCGAATTTTAACTTTTAAAGCAATTCACGGACTTCATGTCCGCCATCTTTGTTTGCTTCTGCTGCCGTGAGACGCGCAGTGCAGGTTTGCATTACATCATTAACAGCTGAGGGAGCTCATCTTGACGGGCTGACCAACTCGACAGAACACGGTGTAACAATGGTTTGCACTGCCTTAGCTTTTTATGATGTAATGCAGACCTGAGCATGCGTGTCTCACGGCAGCCGAAGCAAACCAAGACGGCGGACCGTGAATTGCTTTAAAAGTTAAAATACGAACGAATTATGACACGAATGTCACTTTTAATGCAATTTGAGGCGAGATAACACATGTTACATTAAATTAATTGCATATTGAATACATTACATGCATTAAATTAATTATTTCCATTATCAACCCGACACTTTGACTCTTAAAACCCACATATGACAACACGGAACCATCAACATCTCGCCTCAAATTGCAAAATTGTAAAAGTGACATTCGTGTCATAATTCGTTCGTATTTTAACTTTTAAAGCAATTCACGGTCCACCATCTTGGTTTGCCTCGGCTGCAGTGATACGTGCACGCGCAGATTTGCATTACATCATAAACAGCTGAGGCAGTGCATCTCGTCAAGGCAGTGCAAACCATCGTTACACCGGCACATGATTAATCAGTCGAACACCTATGCAGTTACTTTCCATACAGGACACTTCCAAAAAAATACATTTAGATGCACTGGTAACATTTTACACTACTAAAAGGAAACAAATCCATGTTTAAACCAAGGGCACAAACACGACGAAGGTGAGCATTACTTAAGAACTTCAGACTATGATGCAAGACTTTCAGCATGGCTGGAATAAATGGATGCCAAACCTTGGGGCAGGTCTCCGAGCAGATGGACGCCCTGCTGGCCAGGCAAAGATGCCAGGGGACCCTCTCCGATGAGACCTGGTGCCTGTAGCAAAGGCACAGAGGTCATTCACTCAAAAACTGCTGCCAATACTCAAATGAAATCCTATCCCAGCAGTTCATATAACAAATCACACAAGTTTACAGCTTTAGGATTAATGCAAATTCACTGCACACATGGCCAAACATGATCCCCATTATCACTCACAGGCCAAGGAAGAGGATTTCCCAGAAAGGTTTGCTAATGGTGACAAGCAAATTGTTCAAATTAAATAAATGTAAACCATAACATTGCACAAAACAAACAAGGTAATGAATGTGGTACCTGCTGGGCCTTAGCTTGATTCTGCAGGAGTAGCTGAAGCAGAGCGACTGAGAGGGCAGGATTTGTCAGCAGTGGCAGTGTTGGCGCTGCACCCAGGATCCCTTGTTTCTGTCCTTGTGGAAGTGGGTTGAGGAGCATTTTGAGTGCTGCAGGATTACTGAAGCCTGTGAGGATCTGAATGGCTGTGGGGTCTGGAAGGAGACCTTTACCCCGGTTCACAGCCTGAAACATCATAGGCCATACATACAAGTTACAACTTATTGTTAAACATAAACATAACAAAAAACCCTTAGTGACTCTTACCATTGTCTGGGCGGCAATCAAAGCAGCCAACATGCTTCTCCCCGGAGGCCCAGGGGCACAGAATGACACTCTGATGCGTGTGCCACAGAGAAGTCTGCTGTCCAACAAACGCTGCACCTCCTCCGCCATCTCCGCAGTGGAGAACTCAAGAACTGCAAACCGACGAAAGCTGCCATCTTGTCCCTGAGCCAGCTACAGGAAAAAAGCGTCAATTACAAAATAAAGAAACCCATTTCTTTTGACATTGAGACGAGTGTAAAGGGAAGCGTTACCATTTACAAATGTAGGGATCACCAAAATGGACCCTTCTACTCTTCCATTAAACCCACCAACATATCATTTTATATATGACGACGACATTCAAAAGGCTTTTGGTTGTGACTTTTAAACATTTACCTGGCAAAACACTGGCATGTGGGTGTCAGTAAGGGCAGTGCGGAGATCCTGCGTGGACAGCAGACTCTGAGGAAGGTGATCCACACACAGACATTTCGAGTGCAGGAGTGGGTAAGTGAGGGATCCAACCTCAGTCCAGTGAACGTACAACATGCGTGTTCCCAACTGTTTTCCCAGGAGCTCTGACTTGGCTCTGGCAGCAGAGTCCTTCTTCATGTATTCCACAAAACCGTAACCTTTGGAGTGACCAGTGGAAATGCTATACACCAGGAAGCAGCGCTCCAGGTTACCAAAGGGACGCACCAGCTCTTCAAACTGCTGTTGCGTAAAAGTACGGGGAAGATTTGCAATGCACAACAAAGCGTCTGTAGGTTGCAGCTGGACAGAGATCTCACGATCGCGTAGGGCATACTGGTGGAACTCTTTAATAGCACTTTGGGCTTGTTCTCCATTAAGTAGTGTCACAAAAGCTGTGAGAAACAAAAGTGATCAGTGTCAACCTTGACTGCAAATAAATATAAAAGAAAGTCCAAAAACTAGTGTTGCATTGACACTAGTACCAATTATCAGTACCGATCTAAGAATAGCGTTTGGATCAGGTATCATTTCTATGGCATTGGTTCAGATTATATTGTGATTAGGCTTGTTCTAGTCAAGTGTACAATAAATAATTACAAAATTGGTTAATTTGTGTTTAACCAAGCTCGCTACTACCCATCTTCAGTCTCTTCACACGGATTAGCCGATACTGAAGGTCAGATTATCGATAGGGGGTATATAATAAAAAGGTGGATTGCTGCATCCCTACTTAACAGCTATTTTGAAAGTATACAACTGGTTTGGTCCTTTGACTCTCCAACCATAGCCGTCAGTATCACCAAAATCCAAATCCAGGCTCAGTCATGTAAGCAAAACATGAATATTAAAATTACTAACCTGTGCCCTTGTACTTGTCAACAAAGCAGTACTTCAGATCAAAGTTGGCCAGTAGCTCATGGACCTCCTGAAA
Organism: Knipowitschia caucasica; assembly: GCA_964034765.1. NCBI lineage: Eukaryota > Metazoa > Chordata > Actinopteri > Gobiiformes > Gobiidae > Knipowitschia > Knipowitschia caucasica. The sequence goes on from OZ035840.1 coordinate 14,209,890, forward strand.
ATAAGATGAGTACATAGCAGATGAGATTTTAAACTATTCAGAAAATTGCTTTTGTGAGAGATAGTACTAAATTCCCATTTATGAAAATATGAAAGTTACATCTGGAATAAAAAAAATAAAAAAAGGATTGTTATGCAATGAGACTGAAATGTATATGGCCTTTAAAAAAGATCAACCAAATAGTTGCCTATCCCTTGTGTATATAGCTAACTTAATTTAGCGTTTATTCTGTTGCCATTTTGACCTCAGGAGGGAAACGTAGAATTGTGACTGAAAGAAGTGAATGAGATAACCCAGGACACCTGTGTGGGGACGGACCAAAGTGACTCTTTGTTATTGAGAAATTGTTCTGTGCTGCCTTTGCCCATTCACACGCGGAATGGTGATGCTGTCTAGCATTTTCTGAAATGTTTTTGTCCACACACCTTCCAGCTTTTGTTATAACACGGCCCACATCTCGAACGGCAACAACTCGCCCTGAACAATAGTGCTGCGCAAGGTACAACTCTACACGAATCAGGCAAATTCCCAAAATGTGTCATTTGGAACATGTGACAAAGTAGTTCCTGAATGAAATATCTAAGACTAATGAAAGTAATCAACTAATAAATTGTCATTAATAAATGGAGTAACTTTATAGAAACTACGTCGGACGCGAGAACCATCATGACTGAACACCACTGACAGCTTTCGAACCTTGATATCCACACTCCTCAAATGTCTAATATCAACATTTGATGCTCAAATTAATCAGTATACTAAATATAGAAAAGGGAGATTTACAAATATGATCCACGTTTCATTTAAAAACACGGAAAACGAACGCTCAAGCTCACACCTGTAGCATGGAGGCAGTGGTAGCAGAGCTAGGCTAATATTAGCCAATTTACAGAAATCACACAACTCGTCAGAAGTCGTTCAAACTTACCTGGTTGCTAATGTCAGATGGCAGATTTTTTATGATAATTTTCCTGCGGTTATAAAACTCCCGGCGAGTCCTTTCTAAACGGCTCTCTATGTCTTCGGGGGTCAGAGACTTCAGGTCCTCGTCGCCCCTCCGCTGACACTCGCCTCCCGCCGGAGAATCCTCTTTAGCTTCAGGCTCTGGAAGGCGGTGTTCTGCTGTGGACATCCACTGCTCTCGCTCGGTCAGTGTGTGGTCGTAGTCGTGTGTGAGAGGACCATGGGCCCGGGTGTCTGTGGAGCTGTCTGCGGTGCGCTGTAAGGACGCGCTGCTCTCAGGCACGGCCGCCATGACTCTGGAGTTTGTGAACTCTGAACAGATGGATTTGAGCAGTTTAAACAATACACACGTGCCCTCAGCGCGCCGCCTGATTGGACGTGATGAGGACGCGATCTCCACGGCGACGACGTAATGCACGTACTGGCCAATGAGAGCACGTGCACAGATTCACCCACTGAGCCACACTGGTGCCACAGGGGTCAGTGCATTTACATGAGAATGTAGTGTTTCAACCTGCGCCTTTTGCCCGCATCAGCAAACTCAAACATGGACGTGTGAGCTCTAACCATACAACTGGAAGAGGAAGAGGAACTAGACTCAAGGAACTAGGAGGGGTTCAGGAGGGGTCTCAAGATGATTTGTTTGAGGGACAAAACAAACAATTCATGAGTTTGATACAGATTTTTACCATAAAACCTTTAATTCATATGGAACTAAACCGGAACAGAAAAAACACACTGCCGTGACATAAAATATACAGAATATCATTATTAAACATACAAGTTATTGATTCTGAGGCCTCCCCTTATGACTAAAACACACAGTGGTATTGACAGCCAAAAAATCTAAAAAATCAGTCATATGCTTTACAAATAGCCTCAAATTGGCTTATAAGTGAATCAAAGTTTGGTCGCTCAGAGTGATTGGCAGCCCAGCACTGATTCATAATGAGCTTCACCTGTTGTAAATAGAAATATTTTATTAAAATCCACAAACAGAAGCATTTCGTAATTATTTGTATTGAATTAGGTTTGTTACCTCATGTGGAGACTCTCTGGGACACGGCAATCGCATGTGTTTCTCCAGCCTTTGTATCAGTTCTGTCACAGTGACGTCTTGTCCAATCAAATCCTTGAATATCTTGAAAGCAAAGACAAATTTAAGAATTAAAATACACGTTATGAGAGAACAATATTATATCATCTAGCAAGAAACATACTTTAGGGGGACTTTTTTGTGGGTCACAGCGTGTCATTATTTCATATAATGTAACACCAAAGGACCAGATGTCAGAGTAAAAAGAAAACTTGCCCTCTTTTAAGCATTCAATAGCATACCTAGAAAAAACATAAGTATAGTTAGTAAGTATTGTGTTTGCTAGAATGTTTTATACTAATATTATACACTATAAAAAATATAGTGTATGACAGGGCTTTGCAACCATTTTTATTATAGATTTAAAAATACAGTATAAACTCAGTCAATAGACTCACATCTCATCAGAAGTTATTCACAAATCTTCCAAATCTGTGAGACATTATATATCTGATGGGTCTATTGAGCATCTATGAAGCCCAATGAAGACAGGAGGCAAAAACAAAGGTGCAGCATCTATAATTTTGTTCAGTATACATCTTCTACTAAATTATATTTGTAAAACTTTTAAATAATTGTACAATCTGTAGATAGAATAAAAGCAGGGTTCAGAACCATAAATATTCATGATCATAACTTACCAGTACACAGGGCTATCTCCATCCTCTCGGACACGGTAGTAGGCTTTCCCTTCAGGGATGTATTTAGACAAGCCAAAATCTCCAATTTTTACCAACTTATCATTATCCACCAGGACATTGCGAGCTGCCAGATCTCGGTGAATGTAACGTTGAGAATGCAAGTATGCCATACCCTTTAACAGAAAAACAAGTATTTGTTACAAATATCTTATCTCTGCAAAAAAAAGTCATCTCTCTGAAGATGTTCTCCAGAGGCTTCAGCTTTGTTTTGATCAAATGTAATAAAAGAATCCCCTTTCCCTGACCTTTTTGGGATGCTAAAAATCAATTAACACAATGATTGTTTACAGCCCTACTACAAGTACTGCCCAATTGAAGATATTTGTTTTTTCAAGTGTATTAATTGAATTAACCTTATCCATTTTACATTTACTTTCATCAGCAAATAGGTTGGGTTCATGTGACAGCACACCAAAGAGCCGAAGTTTAACATTGTAGTGGAAGGCAGCTTTCATGGCAAGTATGGTAACAGTTAAAAGTCATTTAAGCTGTTAGATAGTTTCTCTGTAATTCCTGGGCTAAGAAGTTTCACATCTTCTTTGACAGAACATATTTTTGTTACTGTTGTCTAATAATTTGTCTTGCAGTAGTGACAATATTAAACAAAAACAAAAAATGATGCTGGCTCAGGGAAAATATGAAAATAATATGGCAGGTTTGTGAACCTAATCACTACAAAAAATAAATGGGCATTTTCCTTTTCAACATTTCTTTCAAATATTTGTTCTTTCCCATTCTTGTACATGAACACCACATTATGAAAAAACCTAATAATCAAACTCCTGGAAAAGTGAAAGATCAAAATGAAAATGTGTCCCTCTTATTAACAGTCAAATCAAACCTTCAGAGTGAATCTGGACCAGTTTCAACTGCTACTAGGAAGATAACTTATTCTGCTGGACCTTTTTGGTTCATTTTCACAGTCATTTTCAGATGAGTCATAATCTCATTTTCACAGAAATATGCCTCGGCTGTTGTTAAAAAACAAAAGGAGATCATTCTACTGTCAATTACCTGGTCTTAGCCATCCGTACACTCTGGTCAATCATCATTTCCCTGTGTAATTTGTACTATCGTGTGGTACGACTAGGCTACCGTAGTCCTATTATACCGTTTTTTAAACGTTTATTTTTAATGCTTGTTTGAGCATTCTCTGGTCAGAGATTACAATGTATTCTCATTTATCACTCTTCTGACTCATTAGAGGCAAAAACTACAGGGCCTCGGCTTCATACAGAGTCCAGCCATTTGTGAAATATAAAGTAAGACTCGATGGCAATTCAGAACAGTTCTTACCAGACAGATCTGTTGAGCAAAGAGAAGACGTCGACCCATACTCGGCCTACGCTCATGGACATATTTTTGTAGGCTTCCCATAGGAACATACTCCATTACTAATTGCATCATTTGTCCTCCTGAAACAAAAACAAAAACAGTTTCAATGCATCTAGCATCCAATGTACTGGCAATATACAGCATTTAAAAATGAATTGGTGAATTGAATAGTTGAATTAGAGTCAATTTAATCTCTCACAGATTTACCTAGTTCAGCGCAACATCCCTTGTACTTGACAATGTTGGTGTGACTGAGGGATTTCAGGGTTTCGATCTCCTTCATCCATGTGTCATGTGACATGCATCCATCATCTTGTTTCAAGGATTTTACTGCCACGTACTCTCCAGTTCCATCATTGGACGGGTCATAGAAGTACAGAATTACCGTTCCAAAGTGCCCCTAGTGATCAGAAAGATGTTAAATATACATACAAAAATACATCTCATTGAAAAATCCTACCACTCCAAGTTTTCTTATCTCTTTGAAGTAACGTTTGTGGTACACAGTTGGGTCAGTGTTGGGCATTGTGTCAGGAAGAATAATTTCAGAATCTGTTAATGCAAATATAAGGGTTTTCTTTCTAATTATATCACAATTGACATCATGCAATAAACTCACCTCCGATTTTGGTGAGCTCTCTAAGTACAGTTCTAAAGGAGGGCCTTTCCAGCTCATAGGTGCAACACATCATGATGAGTTTGGACAGCTCTTCTGAGGATGATTTGGGCAAACAGTCTTTTTGTTGGTAAAATCGCTCTTTCTGTTAAAATGAAAAATGAAATTATATATGGAATTTTTCCTATGGGGATCAAGAAAGAATATACATGTGCTGCTAACCTCAAACAATTCCCAGGAACTCATTGGGATGTAGCCATTATTGCAAATTTCAAGAAGTGTGACTCCAAAGCTCCATTGGTCGGCAGCGGTGCCAAAAAAGGCCCCTTTGTCAACACATTCAGGGGCAATCCATGGGATACGCTCCACACGCTCTGTATCAACAACAAATATTTTACATTTGAAGCCTGTTTGCAAAGACAGGACGACTTAAACTACAACAACAGGAAGTTTGAGGAAGTGGTTCGATTATGGTTTCCCGTGTTTTAACTTCATGAAGATAAAGCAGATTATTTAAAATCAGATAACACAAGCGAGAGTCACACGAATAATACTTTAAAGTACATATTTATGACCTTCTCTTGAAAGAACATTCAGAGGAATTCCAGGATCACTCAGCTTCACAAAAGGAGTGGTCCCTGAGTCCAGGCCTTGGCGTACAACAAGAATATTCTTTGCACAAACATTCCCATGAACAATTTGCTTGGTCTCCTATAGTTTATTGGAAGGAAAGTCAAAATCAAATATACGTTGCTTACATGACATAAATGTTTATACTTACAAGGAAATTGAGGGCACTGGCGAGTTGTTGTGCAACTAGCAATTTCCACTGAGAAGAAATGTGTGCCTTTTCTTTGCGAAGAAAAACATCCAGAGGCCCAAATTCCACATATTCCTCAACCAGGATGTCTATTAAAAGGTAAAAGTGAAACCAAAAAACTCCTCTCATAGTAAATAAAAGGCAAAATGAAGATAGAAATTGTCCTTACTTTCAGATGCTTTGACAGACACGCCGTGTACAAAAATCAAATGGCTGTGGTTTAATTGTCTCATAAGACTTGCAGTCCCAAAAAATTCCTTAAAAGACAAGAAAAGACTTCATTACTGTTATCACAAATTGATAATGCTCATAGTCCAACGGGTGTACTGTAACTTACAAGTGCGATGCTTTTGTGCGCATCGTCGAGAATCTTAAGAACTACTTTCAGTTCATTGTTGTCATTGAACTCATTCTTTGCATTTTCTTGTTTGGTTGGCACCAGACAGCCCGAGTAGATGCTAGTTCTTGTTCCACGACCCAGATGTTTTTTCTATGTCATTTATAAGCCAGTCAATTACAGCCCAGGCGGGAGAACATGCAGGCAAACTTATATGATTATATACAGTATGGACCAGAATGTAATACACCTTTAATAGCATGAAAATACCTTCCTAATTTCTTTGTCCTTGATTTGAATAAACCGAACTTCTGATGAGTTTGGGAGCTGAGAATCCCGTTCTGCTGGCTTCCTCGCCACCAAAAGATTAGACAGTTCTACAAAACATTGATCCACATTAGGAGCCCATGCTTAACACAATCTTGTCTAATATTCCGTTTGATTCTCTGATCTGTGTTGGCAAACTCGACAGTTTTGTAAAGTCCTCTGAGATAACACTATTGTGATTAAGGGCTATACAAGAATTCATTTAATTGAATGAATATTGTTGAAACACACCTCGCGGTTTGGGTAGGCAGCATTTCTTTACAGTATATGTTTCGGAGCCCGATTGTAGAATGAATGTTTTCAGGCTGTCCAAGAGCTCTTTCATTGTTGAAAACTCTTTGTCCCATCCCTCGAGACAAAATCGTGACTCTTTATGCTCAATACGAAACTGCTTGTGAGTTGGCGAAGCTCCGTTCTGATAAAAAATAAATACACTATGAAAACAGAAACATCTCTTAGTGTTTAAAAAGTTACTAGTGACATGCCTCGGTTTTGCTCAGAACCGCGAGAATGAGGCGATGAAAGTCGATAACACTCCAGCGAACAAGACACACTCCCTCCTCCGCTGCCTCTTTTTTGAGCTTCATTAGCACAAAATCATCTCTGTAATGACACCAAATGTTATCCGCAAACCACTACTTCTTCTTCCAAACAATTGGGAGTCTGGATGAACGCACTGTATAGGTCCATGCAGTCCATTAGCCCCACTCAGCACTACCCTCGGGGGCGCCACTTCACTGCAGAGATAGTGGTGGGCGTCTGCGGTCAGCCGGTAGTATCCGTCAAGCAGCGACACAAAGGACTGGGCCTCCTGGCTGGAACTCATGTCAACCTCCTATAGAAGAAACAGGGAAAACCACGACAACATTGATTACTGGGAGACGTTTAATGTTGGGTACTTTTTCATTGCTGAATTTTGGATGTCCTGTACTGACAAACTTTGATATCCCTTTCCCACCACTACACCATGTCCCTCTTTTGCATTGTTCTGTAAATTGAATTGACCTAGAAAATGTAGGCCTTTTTGTTGTAACTTTTTTGTTTGGCTGATTATCCTAATACAAAAAGTGTATTCATTATAGTTTTGAACAGGCTCTAAAGAGATCAGGTAAAGAACTTCAACGGCTTGCCCCTCACCTTCCACTACATTCGGTTGCATTTCCCATTTTTACAACTTAAAATAGTCCCTGTTGTTGTGAATGACAATACTGCATGGAACTGTTGCAGTTTTTCTCCAACAACCTTCTAATGTATTTTTGTACAATGACAATAAAGTGACAATTAATAATCATCAATAAAAACAAGGATTATAAAAAAAAATGAACCCCTCATCACATAAACCTATGTTCTCCATAGCACCTAAAGTATTGATAAGGAATCCTTTTCTAAAGACCTTGGCCTCTGATCACTCATTCAGTCCAATTATAGGTGGGAATAATCTCTGCACAATCTCTGCAGATCAAACTAGAAAGTCTGGCTACATTTCCTATGGTAAATAGGGGGAGTTTTAGGTACGAACTGGTCCTGATTTAGCCCAGAATGTTTGATTTTACTGTAAATAAGCTGTATTCACCTTTATCCTGATCATTTACATTTTTACATAATACATGTAAAATATTGCACATCAAGGAACTAGAACTCTTGATTCAGACAACAAGGTAACCATCTGATTACCATTTCCTAAGATGTACAAAATATGTAATTGAGTATTCTATTGCTTTTCATTACTTACGTAATCATGGGGTTAGTACATCAGAAGGAATAATGCCTTTGTGGCTTGTAATGTGTTAATAGGAAACGTCTTACCAGGCAGCGGTTGTCCTCAGTACTAATGCGCACTTTATCTTCTGTGAGGATGATATGAGTGATTTCAGGGAAATCACAGAACGAGGTCCATGTGTTGGAGGTTTTATCATTTACTTTAACGGATTTTTCCTTAGTATTCTTCTCACAATCATTTCTGAAGTATGGATTAGACTCTGCCTAAAAAACATTTTTACATTAATGCAAATATATAATGAATAACAAATGACCAAGGTCTTGAGTCAGGATACCATTTGGGTAGACGCATTTCTCCATTGGATGCCTTTTATGCCACAGACCATGAGTTCATGAGTGTTATGAGCTCTATAGTCATCTTTCATAGCACTATGTTCATGATCTGAGTTTGAGCAAAGACTTTCCTGCTCATCACATTGCATGTTCAGGTGAGACACAGAGAATGTTTCTGTGCCGAAGCGTGGAGCCAAGTGTTCAAGGGTTGAGATATATTTATACATTATCTCTTGCGTTCCAAGTCTTCCTTCATCCACAGTTTGTAGTTGGAATGCTTGTACAAAGTCAGCAAATATTCGCTTCATCCGGTATTTTGTCAGAAAGTTGTCCTTGGAAATTTGTTTGGCAAAAGATTTTGGAATACAGTGATGAAATCTACAAAATGAAAATAGAAATGTCTAAACATCCATTGATAGTTTGTTACACATACTATGATACACATTAATTTAAACATATTGTACATACACTGTATAAATCAAGTGCATATTATTGTGAATGTCACTGTACCACGTCACTAAACTAAGCTGTAGCAACCACATAATTAAAGTTCAATTAACTTAGAATAATAAATAATAAAATAAATAAATTGTTGTTCTATGTTTTTGTTTGCCATGGCTCGAAATTAAGTATTCATTCATTCATTATCTCAATGTAATTACCCATTTTTTTCTGCAACTTCTTGCAATTTTTTCTTGTTCTGAATTGCGTAGTGAGACAGGTGCAGGACAGCCATTCCCAAGCTCTCATTTTTGAAGACACTTGACTCTTCTGCAGATTGCATTTCCTCTTTTTGTGTTACCTCATTAACAAATTCATATTTCGCCTTAAAACAGAAACAGAATATCCAACATTATTAAAGCTAAAATACATGTTGATTTACATGTGTAACTGTGTTAAAACCTGTGCAAACAAGTACTCCAAGGAGGACATCTCAAGCAGAGGGGAACACCTATGACCTGTTCCAGACTTAGGAGCGTAACGAGATACTTTAGGCTCCTTCTCATTAAGACCATGCCAGTTACGGAAGTAAAACCTTATCACAATACAACAGTTAAGACATGCAGAAAATAATCTTTATCAAAATGTACACACAAACCTCATCTTAAAGTAAAGCACAAGATGTGTATTTTCTTCCAAAGTAAACATGTGGTTTGGACTGTACCAACAACATGATTGTGGGTCATAGAGGGCATACAACATGTAGCACAAAGGAGTGATTCCTACAAAACAAATTAATACAAAATCATTAATATTACAATTTCCACAAGACCAGATGCGAAATACAAGACTACGTTTGGACATGCCTCCAGGGTGGCAGTGGTAACACCCTGGAGCTGAACGCCCAGAAGAGCACAGTCCTCCCGCCCCTGCCCTTCCTGATGGACTCCCTCATCACCTCTGTGGAGTCCTTTCGTTTCCTGGGCACCACCATCCCCCAGGACTAGAGCTGCAACTAACGATTATTTTAATAATCGATTAATCTGACGATTATTTCTTCGATTAATCGGATTTTAAAAAAGCATTTTTAGTTTCCATCCCGTTATTAAAAAACGTGGCCTTGGATCAACACAAAGAAAAATACAAATGTATGCTATGCAATATAAAGTAAAGTGCACAAAAACAGGTATTGTTGTTTAACCCAAAGAGCAATTACAGACAAGACGCGTTTGTGTAATTAAGTCATTTTTAGGGTAATTGTACGTTGTTGAGTGCACATACTCAAAAACGTTTGAAATTTTTATTTCAAAAGGCTGTAACTTAAAAGTGATAGGAGATATAGACTTTCTGTAAATTACAGAATTATTAAGGATGGCCAAAAGTTTTATGTAGGGAATAAGTGTACTCATCTAATTAGCATATTATGACGTCATATGGCGTTGGAAATTGTGGATTTTAGAATTCATAAAACGTGTCTCCCCCGCTCTCTCTCTCCTCTCCCCTGCCCTCTCTCTCGTCTAACACCAGACAAAGTCTTCTCCAACACTTTACTGTCCCGTTGATGGCGGGAGGCACTATTTGCGGAGATTTTACCGGAGACTAGCAGGGGCTGGAGTCGCGGCGCGGCGCCCCGACGTGACTTCCAGGCTTGTTCTCCGCAAACCTCCAAATGACAGCCCTGACCCTGAGAAACACTGTTCCCACTGACTCTGTGCAAAGTGTCTAAAGTTAGTGCGGTACAACACTCGCACGCTTCCTTCGCTTCACTATTCTGCACTGGTTTAACGCGGTCTTGCTCGAATGAATGCCTCCACAATAGACTGTATTAAAAATGACCACCTTCGCCACACTCTGCTCTTCTTCTGTGGAGTTTTACGGCAGTGTGCATGCAGTGTTGTGTGGTTCTGTGGTGCATGTGCGTCCGTCCGCTCAACCATAGAACTACAAGAATGCGCCCCGTCACTCCCGTATTCGTCCCGGAAACCGGATTCGTCCGGAAGTTCAGTTTGCGCATGTCAAAAAGTTTAATATGTCCTTAAGTGGTGACTGGTTAAGTTTAGGCATCTGATTAAGATGGTTAAGTTTAGGGCTGGGTTCGGGTTATTTTATGGGAATGGCTGGTTAAGTTTAGGCATGAATAGGTAGTTTTTTATATTTACTTCCGCTTCCGTCCAGATTCCGTGACGTAATCTACTGCTGCGTATGCTCATTGGATCAAACTGAACTTCCGGACGAATCCGGTTTCCGGGACAAATACAGGAGTGACACGCCCAACTCGCGCGCTCGGTGACGTATTAATCGCGCGACACAACGAATCGATAACCAAATTCATTGCCAACGCTTTTAATAATCGATTTTTATCGATATTATCGGTTCGTTGTTGCAGCCCTACCCAGGACCTCAAGTGGGAGCCAACATCAGCTCCCTCATCAAGAAGGCCAAGCAGAGGATGCACTTCCTGCGGCAGCACAGGAAAGCTTAGCTGCCTGCACAGATGTTGGTGCAGTTCTACACGGCCATCGTCAAGTCCATCTTCACCATGGATCTATATTAATATCTTTCATCTCCTCCATCACCCTGTGGTTTGCTGGGGCCACTGTCAGGGACAAGCAGAAACTACAGCGCATTGTGCGCTCTGCAGAAAGAGGGATTGGCCACGGCCTCCCATCACTGCAGGACTTGTACGACTTGTACGACTTGTGACTTCCTGTTACTTACATAGCATTAAATTATACTGATTCTGATTAAAACATGTTTAGCTGTGCTTCTCTGGCAGCATATAAATGTCTAAACCAAATGTAAACATAAAAGACAGACATTTAGAAATAAAGTCTCCTATCCACATGTTGATACTGTTCTTACCTACAGCCTTTGCAGCTGAAATGCACAGCTCCTCTGCTGAGACCTCTCCAGATGTTTTGGAGAGATACCGTTCCCCCTGGGGGGTCCAGAGCAAGTACACGTGCACACCTGGACCCTGAGGAGCATCACTCACACCAGGACAGGACTGCGAACGCTTCTTTGATGATGTATTCCTCAACATGGTGAACTGGGAATCACTTTGACACAGAGAAAATGGAAACAAGGAAAGCAACAGTGAAAAATATCGGGCAGATACGATCAATTGCAGCGGCACTACAAACAATATGGGCATAACTCTTATATTAGACGAAGCGGAATCAGATCCACTGCCATTAGTGTTCGAGTAAAAAATGTTTGATGAAACAACATAAAACAAATTGAGTTACTTCCGGTATTTTAGCGTGAGCCTTCGGTAAAACTTCGAACATTTAGCAAATATAGAATTGCAATTAATGTATAATAACAAACTATAGTAGATGATATAACGAATGCACTGAGTTACTAATATCAACAGAAATAGATATCATTACGAATGTGCTAAGGAAAGTCTTACCTTTTCACTGCGGAACGTTGTCGGTGTGACATAACGATCACTAACCATGGATGGATTAAATGATCACTACTAACACGGTGAGGTGATTTTAGCCTTCATTTGAAGTGAGCCCCATCTCAATCTTCGCGTTGTTCTGTGGGTGATCTGTGAAAGGTACTTCCCGAAACAAGCAGCGCGGCCACGCCCCCAGTAGCGTCACAAGACAAGTGACAACACGTTTTTGGCTGGCTCTATGATTCTGACTCTGGGTTCTTTCTGAGTGGAGTTTGTATGTTCTCCCCGTGTCTGCATAAGTTTCCTCCGGTTTCCCCCACCACTAAAAGCATGTACAAATGCCCACAATTGTAAAGCACTCTTCGTGACTCTGGTCTGTAAAAGATGAGTATAAATAAAGATTACTTTACTTACTCATAAGATGAAGACAGCGTGTTGTGATCTAATTTGCCCACATTTTACCTTTATAAATCTGTTGGGGTAAATATTTATAAAGAAAAGTTAGGTATTAAAATCTGTCAACTTCTGGAGGTCTAAAAAATGCACTCACATTTGCTTTAGAAACATGTCTTTATTGTTGAGTATATTTCATAAAAGCAAAGCTCCTTGTCTACACGCATATTAAGAGTCAAACACCATTACATTACAAATAAAAAATAAAATGAAATATTGTTCACCCCTTTCAACAGCAATAGACAATAGGAGTCTCAGGTGCCTAAAATAACTCATGCAAAAGCTGTTACTTGGTTGCATTTTGTAGCAAAAACATAGGAGTGGACAAATTATGTATTGAGGGAATTGTTAAGAGGTAAAAAACTGAAAAGAGACAAATTATACAGTGGATTTCTATGCATGTGTATGGAGCAAACAATTGGTCATAAATGCCAACAACGTAACAAAACAAAAAAAGACCACCGACAGAAATAGATCCCAACAAGAATTACGGTTTAATTCAACCAGATTCTGTGCAGTAAATAGTTTCGATCTAACTACTTCCATTGATGAGCAAAATAATATTAATACATGTGGCAGCGTACAATCCAGTGAGAGTAAAATTGGATTAAAATGTTACACAAACAGTTAGTTACTCTTTCTTTGATTCTTCAGGTTCCTGTTTTACTTCCTCGTACGTCGCTTCCTCCTCCTTTTCCTCACCTTCGTCTGTTTTGGCATTTGGGACCCACAATCCTGAGTCTATGCATCTTTTCATGTGAATTTTCGCCTCCTGTAAATATACACATTTCATTAGTCGGACTGTCATTGGGTTGCTTCAGGTGCAATTGTAGACATTACTAACATTTTGAATTGAAAGTGATTGAATGTATGTTGACTGAATAATATAATTGCATTACAGTAAATACAAAAGCACTTTACCAATACAGGGTTAAGGTCAGGCTACCACTACAGATGTGATAACTTACCGTTGGGTCCATTTTACTTATTACATCTTGCAACAATTGGATATTCTTCTCATCAAAGCAATTTTGCATTTCCTGTCAATAGGAAAACGGTGTGTTAAATCAACGGACTGAAAAGTAAACATTCAAAAGCAAAAGTGAAAAACTTACAGGAGGAAGAGACTCGTAAACTTCAACAGGGTCTAATCCGCCAGGCCCCAGACGCTTTTGTTTCTCCTCTTCTTCATACTCTTTCATGGCCTTTTCAATACGAATCTTTGCCCTCCCACGAACACGCTCCTTGAAGGACTCTAGCTCATCATTGAAAGCATCTTGGTATTGCTGGTCCGCTGTCTGAGGACAAGGTTATATTTAATCAATTACAATGAAGCGCAGTTGCTAATGGATATTTCTGTTTGCATCAAAAAAATCCTGCTATCACACAATAAAAATACAAATCTAGATTATCAAGAATATATAAAAGGCTTTGTTAAATTAGGGTGTGTTGGATCATACCTTAATTTTTGCAAAAAACTGTCGGAAGCACCCACGGGGATCCACTTTTAGACTCTTGGCCAATTCTAAAATGAACTGCATTACGATCGTCTGATGAGCAACCTGCTCCATCAGGGCATGTTTCTAGAAGCAGAACATTTATTACTTATTTTTTGATTTACATAGTACAATGAGAAACAACATTTTTTTATTAAACCATGATTACCTCTTCAACTTCAAGGTCAATGCACATAATAACCAAGTAGTTTGCAGTTTCCTCACACACAAGATGAGAGTTATCAGACAGATACTTTTGACTGTCATCCCAACGTCGCAACATGCCTGCCAAAAACATACAATAATACAATTGTAAAATGTAAGTATTTTGGTTTAATTTGATGTTCATGTTTGCCATGGCAGAACTTAAAACTTACCAAAATACTTAATTTGCTTTTCATATTTCTCAACAAATGTTTTATGCTTCTGCTCCTTCTCTTCTTCAGTTTCTTCTTTTTCAACTTTGACATTTACAACACTCTGGATGACACAAAACAAAAAGATGAACACATATATTTACATAATGACCTTTCTTTGTGGAGTTTACATCCTGCTCCATCTGGATCTGAGTGAGTTTACTCTGGCAGATGCTCTATAGTATGAATTCAGTTGTGAGAAGTCAGAAGGCCAAAGGTGTAAATTGTACTAATTTAATTTCTACAGGCCAAAAAGTAAACTTCTGTCTGATGCTGTATGTAGCCATATGCATGTCAATAGATTATAGGTATTATAATTTTAAATCTCTATTAGGTTCGGACATTATTTAATAAAAGAAACCAATTGGCAGATAATCACATTTAAGTTATCCCTGCCCTTTTAAACTGTTTATGTCGAAAGCAGTGGTTTTTGTTTTAACAAACCATCAAATTAAATAACAGCAGGCGTGTAGTGAAAAGGGGAATGTTCACAACACTGGCAGGTAAGTTTGAATTATAACTTTTCATCTAAGTAATGAGTGGGTGAATGACAAAAGCTCTTGAAGCGTGGAATATTACATGGAATGAAAATGACAAAAGAACACTTTGCTCACCTTGCTGAAACCCTCTTTGCTGAGAGTATCAACATTCCACGGCATCTTTTTCTCCTCTCGGTTAAACTCATCTATTTTTTTCTCCCACTCCCGCTCTTCCTTTTTAAGTTTCTTTTCTTCTGCCTGAACTTTACTAAGATCTGAATTGGCTTCGCCCGATATGGTCAGCTCCTTTAACTTCTTCTGTGCGTCTGCAAGCTTGCGTCGACAATCGCCAAGTCCTTTATTTAATTCTTCGCCCCTCTTTTGAAAGTCTTCCATTCGCTCTACACGTGCCTGTGGTGACAATATTTAGTCAGATTAAGACCATTGATACAGAAAAAATCTCTTTTTGCATGCTGTGTGGGGGTCCCCACACTCTCACTGTGGGACCTCCACAGCATGCAAAACAAGATTTTTAGACACATTTCAAATCTGTAAAAATAAAAAATGCACACTAATAGTATAATATTATCATTAAGCAATAAATAGCACGATGTATTGCATCTGTAGAGAAACAAGATGGAAGAGTTTATTCATTTAGCCTTCAACCATGTTCTGATTTTTGTTCTGTTTGAACCATGAAATGTCTGAATAACATGCAGTTTTTTATTTTTAACATCTGATTCACATCTTAACATATTACTACCTACACACATATAAACAATCAATCTATGGTAACGACTAGGAAGAAGCAGCAGGACGTTGGCAATGACTGGTTCTGCCTAATGTACCAGTAACACTCGAAAGAAACCCGACTGACCTGGTGCCTCCATCTGAACAGACTCGGGGTGTCGATATTCGGGTGAGTATCGTCCTCATCGTCGGACACCTCGATGTGGTCCCAAACACTGTAGTCTATCCTGGACATTGTGCCAGTACCAGTACTATCGCCAACAATATTACTAGCCTTGGATTTACCTAAAGCACTTTTCTGTGCTAAACGTGGCTTACCACAAGCTTGAATCTGCAAGATTCTAGAAAGAAATGGTGCTGTTTTACAATCGTTAGGTGTATGATCCCCCTTTCGCAGATTTTACCCAGGAAATAACTTTGATAGAGCAGCGAGCATGAGCTAGCGTCAAAGCTACAGGATTCTAGAAGAATTCCCGTTTCCGCTGACGTCATTACGTAATTTGTACGCAAAGATTTTCCGCTGAGCCAACTTTTCTTTTAAAAAAAGAAAATTACGCATCCTCTAAGATTTACTTACTTTAATAACTACTATTAATACATTTTCAATATTAAGTGGACAGCTTTACAGATGATAAATAAATACATTCATGTGTTTCATGTGAAAGTATAACTGAACTAACTATGCTATGATTATTTGAAATAACAGAACAAGATAATATACAAATAATGTGTATATATAAATATATATATATACAATTAACAATCTAACCATCTATCTATCCATTTAACTAGCTCCTAACTCAGATGTACTCACAAATGTTTTTTAAGCGAATGGTGTAATTGGGTCCCAAAATAGGTTTAGAAGTAAACACGTTGGACAATGATAATATGTTGTTTTATTAAATGTATAAATAATGACAGTTAAACAAATACATTTCCTAAAGCTCCACCAAAGGCCAGGGCCCCCTCGGACTATAACGTCTCTGCCCTGTCTGCTGGCGCGGGGCTCTTGAAACCCGAGCAGCAAATGGAGTTTTCCGCGTGAACTTTGCAGCAGCGACGCATCTCCCTGATGACATCCTCACACATGTTCTCCAGGTATTTATTAGCTATAAAGAGAAGAGCATGATATTATATGCATCGGCTTATTATAACGGTTTAGTGTCACAATAGCACTACTAGTGTCAATACCATAGACTGTCAATACCTTGCAAACACTTTTGAATTTCACATGCTTGTTTTTGACATGGGTCCTTCAGTTGGGGCATGTTTTCTGAAAAATACGATACAGGTATTCACTTTTCTTGTATTTCATATAAGTCATTAAGTTTAGTGCAAATTACACTTTATTGCGATATGCTTACCTGTTTCGGGAAATTGTTTTCATTTAGACAAAATAGAGAGCTATTAAAAGGTCATTAGCTACCAGTTTACTTCCTGCTCAAATGCTATGTTTTTGTCACATGACTTCATGAGGTCCAATGAAACGTAGAGAAGTGTAGTGAAACGGTGACATCTTGTGGTCAAATATGAATCATTATGTACATGATAAAAACATTTATTTATAAAGTGAAATGTGAGGCAGGGCGTATTTACAGTGTCATTTCCAATCTGCAGATGAAATTCATTGTACAATGGCCTATTTGTGTATGCTTTTTTATATGTATGTATTTAAAAAATATAATTAAGGAATGTTATTATTATTGGGAAAACATAAAATGCCACAGTTTACTAAATGTTAGTGATATATATATATATATATATATATATATATATATATATATATATATATATACATACACAAGTATAGTATTAGTGTCACTAATCAGTTGGATAACAGCTTAATTAAGAATACATAAATACATCCAATTTGCCATTACATCAGCAGAAATACAATTCCTCTTATGAAAAATAAATTCAAGAATAGTTGAAAAGTTTCCTTGTTTTGATTGAGAGTTGCTTGCTTGATTTAAACACCTAAATTGAAGCAAGAGAAAAGTATGAGTAGGTTTGATCATTTCCTCATCAGTAGAATGGCTTCTTACCTTTGGACTTTGCCTTAAGCATGAAGGTCTTGCTCTTTTTTCCCAGTGAGTTTGAGGCCGTGCAAATATAGGCTCCTGGTACAAGTGAGGAGGAAACTAGGACTGCCTCATCCCCTGTCTGTTGTGTGGAGGACGGTGATAGCCAGCTGTACACAGGGGGAGGGTGCCCCAAAGCAGTGCAGTTTAAAGTCATTTCAGCTCCAGATATTAGCTCCACCACTTCTGTTTCAGACCCAATGAATGTTGGCGGAACTAGACAAAGAAAAAAAATACATTACAATTATATATTTGAGAGCTGATTGATTGATTACCTCAAACATGTAACTGTAAACGCAAATATGTCACTACAAGCAGCATTATAATTAGGCATGTCTGAAAAGGACTGTGAAAAAGTACAACTTATCAATTCCCAACTCCTTTACCAGCGGGCAAATCGATGATATATATCTGCATCTATTCTTGTTTCTCTTTCTAACATTGAAGCAAGACTAAATTTTAGAAAAATCATTAAAAAAACAGAACAGATTGGAACTAAACCATTTTCAATATTTTCATTGTTAATCACAAACATATATGAACAGTGTTTCAAATCCAGACTCAAGTTATGTGGAATGTTGGTGTCAATTTGACACCAACATTCCACATACAAACATTTCCAATCATGGTCCGATATTTTGGTATAGTGTATTTATTGACCTTGACCTTGTGTGAACACTATATACAGCTGATGGGGCGTTTTGTGTATTAGTCTGTAAGAATTCTGATGAACATTATTTGCGTTTCTTCCTGAATTTCTCAAACAAGACCTCTGTGTCTAGGTTTTTTTAAATGTATTGTTTATATGATTTAAAGTGATGCAGTAAATTTAAACAAACAATGACTTTTCTCATGACAAAACTATTTTAAGAACAAATCAAAACATTTATCTTTAATCCTTTAAGTATTATCAACCAAAATCAAAGTACTAACTCACAGTTGACAGAGACATTGAGAGATGCAGAGGTTATGCTGGGAGGCGGCTGTGGTCCCTCTGGTCCTAGCTCTAGCTCTGCCACACACCTGTAGCTGGCTCCGTTTTCAGCTCTGGTTGGAAATATCTCAAGGATGGAGGACACTTGAACAGGTGTGGAAGATGTGAGGTCTGTAAAGGAGTGGTTATGGACCATTTTGTCTCCCCTGTACCACTTCAGGCTGAGATACTGAACTGGAGCCACGTTCTGCACCTCACACAACAGCTGGTATTTCTTTGCCTCCACCATCGGCCCAGTGTGCTCCACAGGTCGAATAGTGACGCCATCTGGGCTCTCTGCAAACAACACAACATTATTTACTTATATGCCAATTATATATGTAATTGATAAAATAAAATACATCACAACATACAGTACACACATATGCATCACATATATTTTTCCTCAATTTAATAATGAATTGACATTTCTGCAAAGCCATTTACATGTCATGATTCAGAATTGTTTTGAATTATGTTTTCTTTTTCACCAAAAAACAATATTATATATGTAAAATTAAATGACAAACTACACAACAAGCCTATGTGTTACTTTGTTCTCATAGAGTGTTTTTGCCAATTACATTTCAGGCTTTTTCTTTAGACATAATTGGAAATGTGTGAAACAGAAAGGGCAGATGATAGATCACACTACAGAGCTATGAAGGAATTAAGGTGAGTTTGTCTCAAAGAGATGACTTACTGTATAAGACCAGGTTCAGTTTCTCCTCACACTGCCTTGGTGCCGTGTGAAACACTCCATAACAAATGGGTTCTTCGATCCAATCAATAAGACTGTCCACTTTCCACTGCACAGACTGCTCCTGCTGA
Organism: Knipowitschia caucasica; assembly: GCA_964034765.1. Lineage (NCBI taxonomy): Eukaryota > Metazoa > Chordata > Actinopteri > Gobiiformes > Gobiidae > Knipowitschia > Knipowitschia caucasica. The sequence goes on from OZ035840.1 coordinate 14,229,466, forward strand.
GTGTGAGAGGAGCCAATGGCCGACTCCCAGCCCAGGACACGCACCGGCCGGGTGGCTTCACAGTGGACGCTCACTGCCTCTCCGAAGCCCACCACCACCCGCGAGGGCTTCAGACTCAGGGAGCATCCATCACCTAAAACTGCACATTCAGATGCATCAGGTCGGTACAACTAAATGCTCTGCAGGTACCCAAATTACAGGGCCAAACATATGAATGTATTTTTTTTATCCCGGTTTCTGTTTAGTTGATTACTGTGTGAAGCACTGTGTAAAACTAACAAAAAATGCAGAAATGTAACTGCACAGAATGACTGTACCTGCAATCTAATTTTTGGAAATTTCTTGAAATTCATATGTTCAGAACAACAGCAATCCATCCACCTCAACAATGGTTACAATCTCTGAGAGAAAATTGCGCCTCTTAGTTTTCTGATGACATTTTTATGTACTATTCTATTTGAGGAAGTCAGTTTTACAGTAATGTTCTTAGTTAGAAAAGACTACAAATTGGAAATCATGTAGTTAACCCTGTGTCATTTGGAAGCACAAGACCTATATTTGCATACATTTTAGTTGCTCATAGTTATTCAACCAATTCTGTCCACTATTACAAAGAAAATGTTCATAGGATTGAGCACATTGAGAGATTACATTATTATTGCAACAGGCTTATGAGCTCTGTGTGATGTGGAATCTGACCCTTGTTATTACTGGATTACTGCTAAACATTCTTATCTGAAGAACTGAACGTATTATTGAATGTATCTATATCTTAAGCATGCGTCAAGTGACATTTTTGTTCTCATGCACATTGTTACAAATCATGCAAAAAGCCTTGTATCCTCTTGTTCGATCTGGAAGGACTCGAAAATAAACCGTGGTACAGGTGCAATTGCAACTTCCTTGTCTTCATTTCTCGACAGTGACTACAATTTAGGACTATGACTCTAACTTTAAACTTTGCTCCTGACAAATAACTTGTGACCCCCATTGCAGAAATGAGCAGGTTTGTACCGGTAAACATGTTCAAAGAAGCTTATACACTACTTGTAAACTTGAAATAATAATTGAATATTATAATGCCTTTCATGATAATAAAAGTAATGCCAACATCACACAATACAGTGAATATATACATACGTTTCAGATGTTATTCCAGAAGGTTCAAACACCCCTGCTGCCTCAGTGACATGGCCGAGTACAGTAAAAAAATATGCAAGAAAGTAATACATTTGTGCAAACTTACCAGAGACAAACATGCAAAACAAAATAAGGCCAATCAAAGTGTTGTTATCCATTTTATTCTTTATAGCTGTAGTTAAAAAGACGAAGTCAGTTCCAGAACAAGCTCGGTAACTCTGCAGGGAACTATGTTGGGACAAAAGGGCCCCCTTCATCCAGATGACTTTGGGGGTGGGGGGTTCAAGTGAAAGAGGGGGATGTAGCAGGTGGTAGGAGGTGCAAAAATACATTTCATTGAGAAAAAAGTATTGCAAGTGTATTGAAAGTTTGTAATAATTGTTGAACTCCATACCGTGATTGTCTCAAAGCAATCTCTGCAGTGCAATGAGTGATCAAATGTATTTCTGAAGAGTGCATCTGGGAATGTGAGCGTTATGTAGGCACTTATGCTAGTATGACCAGTTCTTATATAAATGAACATAGTTGGGATCAAAACTAAAATGTTCACTCTATGAGAAACTTGAGCTATGTCCTTGTGGTTTCCATAGCAGCACAGTTGGAGCATACACAAACAGAGCTCTGGCAGGACCTCTGGTGGGAATGACCAGCGCTAACATAAGGAACACGCTTTCAGAAACGGCTCATTTGAATTGGCAGCTCCCCTTTACATTTACCTCTGTCTCGGCTCATTTGTATGGAAGACCATGCAGTGTGTATATTAGACACAGAGATGAGATAATGTGGCAGGAATAAGATCCATGCCGGGCTTTAACAATCAGCATTCGAAACACAGGAAGTGAAAAACATATAAGCTCTTTATTTAAAACACACAATCATTGTAATATAAAAGCAACCAACGTTTTACCCTCACTATTTTGAGTAGAGTAGCTTTCTCTACATGGAAGTAGTTGTAAACAGAGTGGTTCACATAACACATTGACAATTCAACCAATGACAATGCGACAAAAGCAATCACAGTTTTCAGTGCAAAAAGAACTCACTTGAGCATATGTACAGTGCTTTGCGAAAGTATTCGGCCCCCTTGAACCTTTCAACACTTCGCCACATTTACGGCTTCAAGCATAAAGATATAAAATTTAAATTTTTGTCATGAATCAACAACAAGTGGGACACAATCGTGAAGTGGAACGAAATGTATTGGATAATTTAAACTTTTTTAACAAATAAAAAACTGAAAAGTGGGGCGTGCAATATTATTTGGCCCCTTTACTTTCAGTGCAGCAAACTCAGTCCAGAAGTTCAGTGAGGATCTTTGAATGATCCAATGTTGTCCTAAGTGACTGATGATGATAAATAGAATGCACCTGTGTGTAATCAAGTCTCCGTATAAATGCACCTGCTCTTTGATAGTCTCAGGGTTCTGTTTAAAGCGCAGAGAGAACCAAGAAGACAAAGGAACACACCAGGCAGGTCCGAGATACTGTTGTGGAGAAGTTTAAAGCCGGATTTGGATACAAAAAGATTTCCCAAGCTTTCAAGCTTTAAACATCTCAAGGAGCACTGTGCAAGCAATTATATTGAAATGGAAGGAGTATCAGACCACTGCAAATCTACCAAAACCCGGCCGTCCCTCCAAACTTTCATCTCAAACAAGGAGAAGACTGATCAGAGATGCAGCCAAGAGGCCCATGATCACTCTGGACGAACTGCAGATAACTACAGCTGAGGTGGGAGAGTCTGTCCATAGGACAACAATCAGTCGTGCACTGCACAAATCTGCCCTTTATGGAAGAGTAGCAAGAAGAAAGCCATTTCTCAACGATATCCATAAAAAGTCTTGTTTAAAGTTCTCCACAAGCCACCTGGGAGACACACCAAACATGTGGAAGAAGGTGCTCTAGTCAGATGAAACCAAAATCGAACTTTTTGGCCACATTGCAAAACGATATGTTTGGCGTAAAAGCAACACAGCTCATCACCCTGAACACACCATCCCCACTGTCAAACATGGTGGTGGCAGCATCATGGTTTGGGCCTGCTTTTCTTCACCAGGGACAGGGAAGATGGCTAAAATTGATGGGAAGATGGATGGAGCCAAATACAGGACCATTCTGGAAGAAAACCTGTTGGAGTCTGCAAAAGAACTGAGACTGGGATGGAGATTTATCTTCCAACAGGACAATGATCCAAAACATAAAGCCAAATCTACAATGGAATGGTTCACAAATAGACGTATCCAGGTGTTAGAATGGCCAAGTCAAAGTCCAGACCTGAATCCAATCGAGAATCTGTGGAAAGAGCTGAAGACTGCTGTTCACAAACGCTCTCCATCCAACCTCACTGAGCTCGAGCTGTTTTGCAAGGAAGAATGGGCAAGAATTCCAGTCTCTCAATGTGCTAAACTGATAGAGACATACCCCACGCGACTTGCAGCTGTAATTGCAGCAAAAGGTGGCGCTACAAAGTATTAGCGCAAGGGGGCCGAATAATATTGCACGCCCCACTTTTCAGTTTTTATTTGTTAAAAAAGTTAAAATTATCTAATAAATTTCGTTCCACTTCACGATTGTGTCCCACTTGTTGTTGATTCTTGACAAAAAAATATTTTTTTATATCTTTAGGTTTGAAGCCTGAAATGTGGCGAAATGTTGAAAGGTTCAAGGGGGCCTAATACTTTCGCAAGGCACTGAACCTCGACATATTATATTACTGTATCAGTTGAGTTGTAGTGTAATGAAATGAAAATGAAAGAAATTATTAGCTGCATCCATTCCGGCTCTACATGTGGTGAGGTGCACCATGGCCATGGTTTACATTCAATGCAGTTGTTTTGTTGTATTTGTTGTTTAATAGTTGGTATATAAAAAAGAATGCACATAAAAACAAAGAAAGAATTGTTTTTCCGGAAGTTCTCAGTAACAATTTTCATTTGAATGACTTGAGATATTCATACAGTACTGTTGATGAAAGTCAAGAATGTTATTTAGTGCTTTAGAGGCTGCTGATAACATCATGCATGCACAATGTCAGCCATGCATCACAAAGAACCCAACCCAATAAACACGCAGAACAGAGCATGTCTAAGAAGAAAGCGCACACACATAATACTCATATAACTTGAGATCCTTTGCCGAGTGAAAAAGTCCCTTCTTTCGTCACAATAAATGGTCCACTGAGGAGGAGTAAGACGCCCAGAGCTGCCGGGACTCCGACCACAGCTGCTAGCACTGTGTAGTCCCCTGTGGGAAAATGGCAGTTTAGTGTCATTATGCATCAAAAGATTTTTTTCTGTCTATAATAGACTGCACACACTAAAATCGAAATCAGCACAAAAAATACAGCCACTAATATTCCAGCGGTGGTTCCTGGGGCACTTCCTGACGAGGGACAGTATAAAAAGCATTTAATGACAAGACACAATATAGATCAAGGGTAATGGAGACACATTATCTTACTTGGAGCATCTGTGAGGATAAACTGCTTGGTGCTGAAGCCTTGGGAGTTGGATGCAGTGCAGTTGTAAGTCCCTGTAGATGCCCCCTGAAGCCTCAACACAGGCTGATGCCCCACGGCCTGCTCAGAGGCCTGTGGGACCTGCCAGAAGTAATTAGGCATGGGGTTTCCCTGAGCAGTGCAATTCAAAATTATTTCACCATTAGGCGGGACTTCAATCATTTCCACTTTGGTCTCCTCAAAAATGGGTCGATCTGAAATTGAATTTAAAGAACGACCTTTAGCCACTATCATGTAAAGCTCAAAGAATCTTGACTCACTTACTACACACAAATTCTTAGTTTTATTTTGCCACAGATCTGAACTGCATTTTGCTGTTACATTCCCATTGGACCCTCAACAATATTTTGTGAACATTTCAATGACTTACATAGTACTTGGAGATCCAGTGGAGCTGATCTGACTGGTGGTATATTAAAGCCTATTTCTTCAAAGTCAAACTTGGCTTCACACACTATTTTTCTTCCATGATCATGTTTGTCGAGTGTTAATTTGATGAAAGAGGACTGCGTCTGGTTGTATGGTGGTGGACCAGCCGTGTACGCAAGCTTCTGCTGCTCAATCTTTGTGTCCCCTTTGTACCATATTACAGTCATTTTATACAAAGGTCCCACATTGGACACAATGCACTGCAACGTGTACTCTTTGAGCTCCTCCATGGGTTTATCAGCCACTATTGACACACTGTCCGGTGGTTCTGCAAAGACACAAATAAAAAGTGTAAAAATATGCCATGTACCTAATATTATATAAACTAGGTGTTGTGACAAAAGTTACTAAATGAACAGTCTCATTATATGTACATCATACTTATTGTGTTATAAGTATATTAAACAATTAATAATAGTAATAACCAAGTCACAAAAGTCACAAATGTGTATTTTATGAGGAAATCAGAAGTATTAAACTAATGGCACAAAGAAGTCCATTCACTGAAATATTATGAGTAGGGTAACTTACTGTAAATTATGATCGGCAGTTGTTCAATGCATTGTGATCCATTTTTAAAATTGAAGAAGCATTCAGACTCCAGTTCCCATTCGTCTACTTTCTCAATGTTTAATAGAACATGATGCGCATTTGTGGCCGGAGTGCCTTTGACGTTCGACTCCCAGCCTAATGACTCGACTTGGTCGATAGTTGAGCTGCAGTTGACCGTCAGTGGGTCTCCATATTTCACCACAACTCTGGATGGGGTCATGACAATGGGACAGCCTGCCTTCACTGACTGCCCTGCAGAGGAAGGGAAACAAAGAGTGTAACCTTTAGTGACCCGAGAAAGTCACATAAATCAGACAGTGGGTATATTATTATTAGAAAGTGCTTACTAATGATTTTTTCAGAAGACGGTTATCTAGACTTTATTAAATATTAGTCACACCATCTGTACATTCAGTAAGTGAGTCATGTTGGTTATTTTCCTTTTGGATTTTTACACATTTACAGATAAGACAAATTAAGACTCTACAAATGCTATTACAATTTGATGAACTATAAAACAATTCGTCTGTCTTTGTTGAAAGGGTTAGATACGTATTTAAAATGTCTGTCTCATTTTCGTAACGATTACGATGATCATAATACTAGTACTAGTTGTTGCAGCCCTATACTTTAGAGGGAATACTTGACTACCTCTTTGTAACATTTCAATTAAAATACGCATTATTACACATTAATGTCAACACTCGCCGAAATTCCAGTAATTAAAGATGCGTGAAATATCTCGCCAACCATACAGTGGTGGAAGTTGAAACTATATACAGTAGGGCAGTCCTATTCATAGTTCAGGTAATTGACACAGAAACGGCCTAAATATCCAAACAAACGTATCTTACATCGTACTTCTGTGGATAAATATTCATTGATAGAAACCTGTTGTAATAATGTTGCGTGCTACACGTTCTCCCCAACTTCATTAACGGAATCAAAAATGGGCGTAGACGAAAAATCACGCCAAACTAAAGTAAAATCTGTGCTGGGGACGAGGAGAGATCTGGTTGAAATACTACAAAGTAAACTTTAAAATCAACAGGCTTTAAGTTCGGTAAAGTTAGCTTGATATTCACAGATTCGGACTTCCGCGGTGAATATCTTACGAAAGCTACGTTGTTAAACGAAAGTAATTGTGCCAAAATGATCACCTCTACATGGGCTAACTACTACAACATCGATTTTTCTAATCCAATGCGCTGTTTTAATGCAGAGAAATCCATTGAATCCAATGCGCCGCAAGTGCCGAGAAAAGCACTTAGGGAGCGTCAACAAATGCCAATACCAGCTGTGTAAACGAACAATAGTTTTTATTTTAAGCCAAGTACACGCACTAAACTCTCAAATACTATAAATAGCTACCATATCTAACTACTACAACCTTTGTTTTCAGCATTTGTTTCTTTTTTGTATTTTTTATGAATAAATATGATTTAATATGAATATGAATTTTGAATAACTTTTTTTCAAAGAGGGGCGTGGTCACCAAATTCTCAGGTATGATCAATAACTGCCATATCTAACTACTACAACTTTTGTTTTCAGCAAAAATATCTTTTTTATATTTTTTATGATTAAATATGAATATGATTTTTGAATAACTTTTTTTCAAAAAGGGGCGTGGTCACCAAATTCTCAGGTATCATCAATAACTGCCATATCTAACTACTACAACTTTTGTTTTCAGCAGAAATATCTTTTTTATATTTTTATGATTAAATATGATGAAATATGACTACAAATCTTGAATAACTTTTTTTCAAAAAGGGGCGTGGTCACCAAATTCTCAGGTATCATCAATAACTGCCATATCTAACTACTACAACTTTTGTTTTCAGAAGAAATATCTTTTTTATATTTTTTATGATTAAATATGAATATGATTTTTGAATAACTTTTTTTCAAAAAGGGGCGTGGTCACCAAATTCTCAGGTATCATCAATAACTGCCATATCTAACTACTACAACTTTTGTTTTCAGCAGAAATATCTTTTTTATATTTTTATGATTAAATATGATGAAATATGACTACAAATCTTGAATAACTTTTTTTCAAAAGGGGCGTGGTCACCAAATTCTCAGGTATCATCAATAACTGCCATATCTAACTACTACAACTTTTGTTTTCAGCAGAAATATCTTTTTTATATTTTTTATGATTAAATATGAATATGATTTTTGAATAACTTTTTTTCAAAAAGGGCGTGGTCACTAAATTCTCAGGTATCATCAATAACTGCCATATCTAACTACTACAACTTTTGTTTTCAGAAGAAATATCTTTTTTATATTTTTTATGATTAAATATGAATATGATTTTTGAATAACTTTTTTTCAAAAAGGGGCGTGGTCACCAAATTCTCAGGTATCATCAATAACTGCCATATCTAACTACTACAACTTTTGTTTTCAGCAGAAATATCTTTTTTATATTTTTATGATTAAATATGATGAAATATGACTACAAATCTTGAATAACTTTTTTTCAAAAAGGGGCGTGGTCACCAAATTCTCAGGTATCATCAATAACTGCCATATCTAACTACTACAACTTTTGTTTTCAGCAGAAATATCTTTTTTATATTTTTATGATTAAATATGATGAAATATGACTACAAATCTTGAATAACTTTTTTTCAAATAGGGGCGTGGTCACCAAATTCTCAGGTATCATCAATAACTGCCATATCTAACTACTACAACTTTTGTTTTCAGAAGAAATATCTTTTTTATATTTTTTATGATTAAATATGAATATGATTTTTGAATAACTTTTTTTCAAAAAGGGGCGTGGTCACCAAATTCTCAGGTATAACCAATAACTGCCATATCTAACTACTACAACTTTTGTTTTCAGAAGAAATATCTTTTTTATATTTTTTATGATTAAATATGAATATTAATATTGAATAACTTTTTTTCAAAAAGGGGCGTGGTCACCAAATTCTCAGGTATCATCAATAACTGCCATATCTAACTACTACAACTTTTGTTTTCAGCAGAAATATCTTTTTTATATTTTTATGATTAAATATGATGAAATATGACTACAAATCTTGAATAACTTTTTTTCAAAAAGGGGCGTGGTCACCAAATTCTCAGGTATCATCAATAACTGCCATATCTAACTACTACAACCTTTGTTTTTTGTATTTTTCTCTTTATATTCTTTGTGATGAAATATGACTACAAATCTTGAATAACTTTTTTTCTAAAAGGGGCGTGGTCACCAAATTCTCAGGTATGATCAATAACTACAATATCTAACTACTACAACCTTTGTTTTTAGCAGAAATACCTTTTTTCATATTTTTTATGATTGAATCTTCAATGGCTTTTTATAAATGGAGAAGAGTCCTTTACGAGGGTTAACAGGAGTATGAATTAGACAGACTCTAATGTTTTAAAACATTTATTAAAGATTGATTTGTATGTGAAGGTGCGGACCTGTAAAGGAAAAGAGTGTGAGTTAAGGAAAATGAATAAATGTACAACATTTAAATATACTTATCTTTTACTCCCTTGTCTGCCCTCTTTAGGCGTTCCGGCCAAATAAGTCCTGAGGAGCCGGAGCACCTAAAGAGGATTCCGGGTTCATCCACTCTGCAGAGAGGGTGGAGGGGTTTCCTGGGTTTTATCTTTCCAGTTTAGTATAGTTTTAGAATAAATAAATCATTTGTAAATTTAAATAATAATAATAAAAAGAGTGTAAAAGCACTACTTTAATTATTGCTGTAGGGCTGCAGTTAGTATTGCTTAATTACTGTCATATGCTATAAAAGCAGGCCACCAACTCTGAACAGAGAGAGTGTTGCATGACATGCTCCAATGTAAATAAACCTGCACCCTGGGTGTGCACTTTGTTCCTCCAACATCTTCATAAGTGCCATCCTGACATGAAAAGTGTCACAATCTTCAATAAATTTTGTTCTAAAAGGGGCGTGGTCACCAAAATCTCAGTTATAATCAATAATTAACATATCTAAGTACTGCAACCTTTGTTTGCAGCATTTATCTCTTTGTTACATTTTTATGATTAATTATCAATCTTCAATAGCTTTTGTTCTAAAAAGGGGGCGTGGTCACCAAATTCTTCAGAATGTGATAAGAGAGCAGTGTTGTGTCCATTGCACAATGGTATGTGATATTTGATAATTGTATATACTATGTGTATTTGCATATTACTCATAAAATAATGAAATGTAATTCCTGTTACAATAGAACATTATTTTATCTCCGTAGCAGTGGAACTGGACCACATCCAGCTTTGTGGAATCAGCTTCAACACCACTGACAAACCCATGAGATATTTTAATTATTGGTTATACCTGAGAATTTGGTGACCACGCCCCTTTTTGAAAAAAAGTTATTCAAGATTTGTAGTCATATTTAATCATAAAAAATATAAAAAAGATATTTCTTCTGAAAACAAAAGTTGTAGTAGTTAGATATGGCAGTTATTGATGATACCTGAGAATTTGGTGACCACGCCCCTTTTTGAAAAAAAGTTATTCAAAAATCATATTCATATTTAATCATAAAAAATATAAAAAAGATATTTCTTCTGAAAACAAAAGTTGTAGTAGTTAGATATGGCAGTTATTGATGATACCTGAGAATTTGGTGACCACACCCCTTTTTGAAAAAAAGTTATTCAAGATTTGTAGTCATATTTCATCATATTTAATCATAAAAATATAAAAAAGATATTTCTGCTGAAAACAAAAGTTGTAGTAGTTAGATATGGCAGTTATTGATGATACCTGAGAATTTGGTGACCACGCCCCTTTTTGAAAAAAAGTTATTCAAAAATCATATTCATATTTAATCATAAAAAATATAAAAAAGATATTTCTGCTGAAAACAAAAGTTGTAGTAGTTAGATATTGTAGTTATTGATCATACCTGAGAATTTGGTGACCACGCCCCTTTTAGAAAAAAAGTTATTCAAGATTTGTAGTCATATTTCATCATAAAAAATATAAAAAAAGAGGCAAATGCTGAAAACAAAGGTTGTACAAGTTAGAAGTGTTAGTTATTTATTGTGTCCTAGAGTTCTGTGCGTGTACATGGCTTCAAGTAACAGCTATTGTTCGTTTACAAAGCTGGTATTGATACTTGTTGACGCTCCCTATGCGCTTTTCTCGGCACTTGGATTGAATGGATTTCTCCGCATTAAAACAGCGCATTGGATTTGAAAAATCGATGTTGTAGTAGTTAGCCTAAGTAGAGGTGATCATTTTGGCACCATTACTTTCGTTTAACAACGTTGCTTTCGTGAGATATTCATGGCGGAAGTCCGAATCTGTGAATATCAAGCTGACTTTACCGAACTCAGGCTTTACACGTTATTACAATAGATCCTTTGCTTTACAGTACATACCTTTGAATAAAAAGAAGCAGCTCCATACGACGAACAACCACAACACTTTTTGACCCATTCTTAACTACACTTTAACGATATTATCTATTAAACTTTTACAAATTCACGACTTAGAAGTGTTGTCGTTAGTTACGATAGCTACTGATGTAAAGGCGTTGTTTTCTTGCTTTAGTTTCATTCCTGTTGTTAGCGCAGGAGTTTACCAAAGTCCCGTGTTGCTTTCACGTGCGGTAGGAAAATGGCCAATCGCTACTATGGGGGAAACGAATGCCTACTTTGACCTCATCTTTTAAAAAGGCATCACATCTCTAGTGTAGGTGTGGTCGCGGTACTGACGAAGAAACTGGGATATCAATTAGATTTCTTGCGAGTTCATTCAGAGTTTAAAAAGTTTTGAGAAGTTTCACATCTTAATTCAATTTGTGTGGTTGAGTTCACTATGTACCACAGAACAGGAAGGCTGCTCAACCTTAAAACAGCTACTTCTGCTTTGATAATGACTCAGGAGTTTATGGGAATTATTCACTACTACTACTGCTACTAATATATAGTTTTTATGTTAGGAAGGAAAAAGATAAGTATGAGTTACACCACTTACTATTTAAAAAGTCTGGATTTATTATAAACATTTACAAAAGTATGTACAGTATTCACACACATTTCTTGCATGTTACTCCAGTCTTGTCAATTCTTTGCAGTCTGTTGTCACACCATTACGAGGTCATATAAATAATAAATAAATACTTTACATGATTGAATAATGAAAAAAAAAAAAAAAAAAGCAAGAAGAAATATACAATCATGAGTTGGTTAATGCATATAAAAAGTGCATTTTCACTAAAACAATAAAACAATGTGCTCAAAACAAAATGCAACGTATTTTCACATATTCACTGTCACAGAATGACAATTACTTACAGTAGTTTTAAATCAAGATCCTTTATCAAACGTGTTTGAAATGTTTCAGTTGAGAAAACCATAAATATTATGTAATCAAAATCCAACCTTGTTACAAAATAATAGTAACAAGCCTCTTATTGCAGAGTGTCGGTAAATGTATTCTTTTGTATAAAGAAATCCTGGTAAATCTCTGCTTAAATTCTATTTATAAAGGTGAGTTGTTTAAAAACAACGTACGTCCATCTTTAACTATAAAATTAAATGTAGTAAATTAAGTCTGGGTCATGGATAAATGTGCCACATCCTTTCTTTCCTTTCATTCCTTATTACACAAAATAAAATCATGTTTTGAGTGACTATGATTTATTAAAGTGCCAAAGCTTAGGGGACCTAACCCTAGCCTTAGCTGCAGCTGCCCCCACTCTCTGGAACTCAATCCGACCCAGACTCACTTCAGACCTTCAAATCACTGCTCAAAACCAAGCTGCTTAAAACTGCCTACACTTAACATTCTTTTTTTTTAATCAACCAGTCTATTTGTAAAGCGACTTTGATTGTCCAAAAAGCGCTATATGAGTACAATTTATTACTTTTATTATTACTACACTATCTCCAGAGTATTTTATAATGGGTTTTGTACCATTTTAAAAATCCGTCCAGGCACGTCCAGGCACTGACTTTTACTTTACTTTTAACCCTAGTTGAATGTACTAGATCATTTGCACTGTACTGTGTGTTACCTGAAAAAATCTAAAGGAAGAGACTTGTTCTATGGCAGTTAGAGTTGAGTGGTCAGCTTAGTTAAGAAGAGGCTTTTAAAGTTTGGTCATTGGTAAAGGCAGGTCCCATCCATTGTGAGCCACGTTGCCATGATTGTGGATGCCAAATTTAGGGTTTTTCAGATTGTAGCGCCGCATCTTGGTGTTTTTGTAGTATATTGAGAAGATGAAGACAAAAATAATAGAGATGATGACTACGGTTACTGCAACAAATCCAGCTATCAGCGGCAGGTAGTCCACTGGAAGACAACATTGAGAAAATGAGAAGAAATGTATTAAAATCATGAATACCGTTGAAAGCATCATAATATAGTATTGTCAGAAAAAGATCAATATGCACTGTCACAAGAAATAGCCAATTAAATTATAAGAAATATTTAGCACTTTTCCCCTGTTAATGTTCATGTTACTTGAAATTATTCCACTGCTAAACAAATTTATTAAAAAAAAGTCATGTTTAAGTTGAATTATTCCTTTTTGTTTTGCCCTGTTTTATAATTGTAGCATCTATTTGTGTTTACTGTAGTTTAGGATTGACTTGTATCTCTATAGCAAGCATCGGTGATGTCATCACTGTGGGACCAATAAAGGTTCTCTTATATCGAAAACTAATGCTGTAATAATTTAATAAATGTATAGCAAAAAATTGATTATTTAAATTTTTGTCAACTAATTTAGTAATCAATTAATTATTTTTTAACCTTACAAAGACCGTTGAATGACAACATATTTACAAAGTATTTTTAGTCAAACAACCCAAATGAAACAAATAATCTCTTAGAAGAAATGTCTAAATAACCCAATATTCATTTCTGGATCTAAACAACATACTGAAAGACAGAGGATTAAAACTATCTTTGTAGCTATAATCCGGCATAATTATTTTGTTTAAATACTGATGTTCATTAATGTACATTGTCCCTACCAAATAAATCAATGAAGATCTACCTTTTTCAATAACTTCCACTTGATGATAGTCCGACCCATAGTGATTGGTTGCATTGCATATGTATATTCCCTTTCCCGTCACAGACAGAACTCCATTGGAGCGCTGTGGCGACACGGCTACATCCGATATCCATCTAATCTCTGGTCGCGGGTTTCCGTCCGCTTCACATTTTAGATCCTCAGAATAACCGCTGAACACAGGGACAGTACTTGAAAGTTTTGATGTGTTAATGATGGGAGGATCTGTGATGGCAAAAAGATTTGAAATATAAATAACAAAAGGAGAATGCAGTTCATATCGCTAGTTGAAAGTTCTTACAGTGAACAGTAATGTTGAGCGGTGTGGACACGGTGGGTGGGTGATGTATTTCAGGTAAGTTCAGAACAGCCTCACATGAAAACTCCACTCCATTTAGTTTTCTGTCTACAGTGATGTTTGTTCTGAACAGCATTGTCACACTCCTGGTTGTGTTGATATTACACCCAACACAAGTGACTTGAGGAAAAACAAAAAAGACAATTAATTTGAACAGATATTATGAGCAGTCTGTCACTTTAAGGGGAGAGAAAGATTAATAAATCTAACTCAAAAAATATGGATCCGTTAAGTGCCTGCCCACTTCCTGGTTTCACAAATGTACAAAAATGTAAGTATTTTCTCATAGTTTCTATGTTCCCGGTAATATAGAACGTTTATTTTCAAACTATAACTGCAAAATTGTGAACTTTTTGGACTGAAAACCACTGCACTGTGGACAGTAGTTACCAGGTATACTAGTTGCCCTCTGTCGTGTCTTTAAACACCTAATATTCAAACTTGAGTAGAATACAGCTCAATAGCAGGGATCTCAATGTGAAAAGAAGGACATAAAGAAGTGGCATAATCTTTATCCATAGGTTCCATCATGATGCAAAGGAGCATTGCCATACTGAAGTAAATTTAAAATAAATTGTTTTGTCTTTTGATTAGAAAACAAAGTTCTAAAATGTTGCATTTAACAGAAACCAAAGAAGAGTCTAGTACTTCTAATAAATACCTTCGGATTGAGACTTGAATGATTCATTTCCATGGAACCAGTGCACAACGACTTGCTTTGCAGGAGCAACATTTGTGACTTCACAAACAAGAGTATATAAATCATTTTCCTTTAATGGGACATCACCTCCTTCAATGTTGATAGAAACACTGTCGGGAATTTCTACAGAAAATGTATGCACACAGTTAAATCAAGTGTTATTTACGTTTTTTAAATAAGTCATACTCACTGTACAGAATAAGGTCTAGTCTCTTCTCGCATTTTCCTAGTCCATGAAAGTCTCCTTTGCATACAGGCCTTACATCCCAGTGTTGTGTATCAGCGATCCATTCAGAGGTGCTGCTGGTCTGATTCCCTCCTTCATCCATCCAGTAAAGTTCTTTGACATTTGAAGGTTCTAGTGCCTTGCATGTGGCACTTGCCGCCTCACCGTTATGTTCCAACACCATTATCTCCGGGCTTATTTGAAGAGGGCATTCTTGCTTGACATCTGCAGGAGAGGATCTCATTTAGATTACAACACGAAAGAAGCATTTAAGATCAACAACTGTGCCCTAGCCACGAGGTAACAGGAAAAGGCTCAGGAAGGATACCCCACCCCATACGCGCACTCAAGGCATTACACTTGCCATCCTCTTCTTTTTTGGTATAATAGTCAACACCACACTTTTAGGGGAGATTGTGAAAAGAAAAGGCTAAATAAATGTCTAGCTGAGGCTATACTGAACGGTTTACGCACACGCATTCCCAAGTCAGGGTATGGCCACGACTCAAACTCTTGTTTTAAAATAGATTTCTTATCACTCAGCACAAAAAGACCAGACCCATTTGAATCAAGCTCAAGCAGCCACACGTCAATTCTAAAAGCAATCAAAACAAAAGCATGTACAGCCCAAGCAGTGGACTAGTTTACAAATGGCACATCTTACCCGCATTAATACGCGTTGGCAGCGCAGTGAACCATACCACCAGAACGCGTAAAACGTCGTAATAATCCATTTAAAAGCGCACGTTCAGTTCATAATATGTGGCTATCGTAGCTTAAAAGTGACTCAAAAGACAGTTGTGTCCTCAGGCCACAAAAGTCCTCGGGGAAAACTGGGAAAACTTTGGGAAAAAGTTGAGCGCCCGGTCCAGATAGCGGGCACCAGGCACACACAGCGAGAGGAAACGGCCGTCCCGCCTCCAGCAGTGACACGCTCTCGGGTACAGCTGGCTGCTCGTCCGTGAATGTGGTTATAACTTTAGTTGACCAAAACGATGCATCTTTTCCCATTTAAAGCTAAGGTACCGAAATAATTTGTTTCATAAATAATACGTTTAGCTTGTCTAAAGTTGTCAACATATCCGAACATATCTTGCTGACTTTGTCTCACTGGAAAACATTTAACCTTTTACATACTGGTGAAAGAGACCTGTAAGACACTATTTGACGCTTTGGGCAGATTGGCAGAGTGAGGGTGCTTCTTTTTCTTTTTCACTTGTCTGAAATAGCTGCTCTAAAGTTATGAGAAAGGCCATAAAGTAGATGTATGTGATAACTATTGATAGGGTAGAGAGCAAGGAACTATGGTAAGTTGTTTGAAAGTGATAGGTACCTCAACTTTAAATATTGTAACTGTATTACTATAGACTCAATAATGATCAAACATTTCGCATCAAGTACCACCATTTGGCCTCATGTGCAAGAAGTCTTGCCTAAAACTGGTTCAAAAATAAACATTTCTAAACCAAAAACCAATGAGTATATTTCAACCAGATTACAAAACCCAACAAACAGAACTTGAATTAATGACTAAAGCAATTTACACAATATTTAACAGGCAACCCAAAAGGAAAGCAGCTTTTACAAAACAACAATATCAAACCCCAATGCCAGCCATGTTTCAAAATCTAGTGTGGACCGACTGGAAAGTTGATTGTTATACGAAATGAAAACAGTGTTATCTAAGTTATTTGAACCTTTTACTTGGCTGCCTTTCTTGGTACTGAATAAGGAAACAAATTTGAGCACCACATTTTAGTACAAAAAAAGCCTTAATGTGGTGTAATATAATGTATTGTATTCCAATTGTATGAGATGTATTGTTAATGAGTATATACCTTTTACATAGAGCCTTGCTGTTTTGAAGACTACCCCATGCTCATTCATCGCAGTGCACTTGTACCTGCCCATGTTGAACGTTGTGGCATTGTGAATCTCCAAAATCGACACACCATCGTCCTGTTTCTCGAAGACATTTGAAGTATTATAATAAACCCAGCGGTACAATGGTCGTGGGTTCCCTCTGGCATCACATTTTAGAGATACAGAAGAGCCTAGAGTGAAAAGTGAGTCTTCGAGCTCAAAAATCTCTGATGGTGCATCTGAAAAAGAGAAATTGTTAAAATAAAATAAACAAAGATAGATGTGGAGTAAGTATATTCGAACTTACAATGAACAAAGACCTCAAACGTTTGCGTGACATTGCGGTTTTCTGTCGAGGCGACGAGTGTGTAATTCCCAGAATCTTTACGAGTTGGTTTTAGGAAATATCCAATAACTTCATCATATCCTAAAACTTCACCGTCCTCTTCACCGTCTTTGTACAAAGAAACTTCTGGTTTGGGGTAGCCTCCAATTGTGCAGTTGAGCTGATTAGTGGAGTCTTCAAAAGCAGTATAAAAAGGTGCACACCTCAGCTCAGGTCCATCTAAGGGAAATATGACAATAAGTGATACAGATCAGGAACATTTCGATTCATTTCGATACACTTAAAGCTAACCTAATTTTTAAACCAACTAAGGCTATTGGATTGTAATGCAATTTATCTAATACTTCCTTGCTCGCAAAGCCGTTTGGGTAAAGGTAAAGGTGAGGTAAAGGTGCACTTCATTAATCCCCGTAGGGCAATTCCTCCTCTGCATTTGACCCATCCTGATGCCGCTAAGGCCATGCCACCCATCTCCAGTTGTTGATGCTCAGCTTGGTCAGGACTACCAGAGCTGGAGGATTTAACCTATAGTGTGCATGTTTTTAGTGGTAGGGGAAACCTAATGTAGGGTCTATCACTACTTTTCACAAGCATGTTTTTTTGGCCACTGTCACATCTTCAGAAAAAGAGAGGACGAGCCTCACTCAGCCAATCAACTCTCTTCCCTGAGCAACAAGTAGTTACTCACAGGGCTCTTTCTTCCAAATATTTCTAGTAACAGAAAGATAGCCTGTTGTAGCCTGATTTGTTCACAGCATTTTACTTTTAATTTCTGTTTGGACAAAGTGTTATTTATAATGAATAAAAGTACCCCTGCTCTAATAATGCAATAATAATGATAACAACTTACATACTACATGAAAAATGACATCAAAAGTCACTCCTTCAGCATTTGCTCTGTAAGAGCCGGAATCCTCTCGTCTTAGGGGCACACTCGAATTTATCTTCTGTCCATTTTTAAACCACTCGACTTTAAGAGTGGCATGTCCTTCTATGGGGCTTTTATTGTCAAGGGTCTCTCCTTCTTCAATTGCCACAGCGCTACTTAACAATTTTGGAGGAACTGCAGGATAAAAACATCAACGATTAAAAAAAGAAAAAAACAGGTTTGTTAAATTTATCATAATTCAACTGAATAATGTACTTACACTTCACATTTATTTGGAATATTTGTGACGAAACGTTGACGTAGAGTCCTTTGCTTCTGAGATCCAATTGGGCTTCGCACCTGATCCTTTCTCCATGATCTTTTCTTGTTGGGATAAAGTTAATCTCACTTGCATTTGGAATTTCTTGTAAATAGTTGTTAAATGTTTCCGTGGGATATTCTCTGTTGTCTTTGTACCACAGCACTGATACATTTTCAGCAGGAGCAAACTTTTCGACTTCACATTTCAGGTAATAGTTTTCCCCTTCCTCCAACGCACCATCACTGTTATTGGAGATGATCTGGAATTTCTCTGGCACATCTGAACAAAATCATAACAAAAGAAATGATTAGACACGTTTCATTCCCAACTTATAACAACCTTGAAAAAGCAAGGTTAATTTAAAAAAATGAATAAATTGGGCACATTTGGAAAATATTTTAAAATAACATGGTTTTCTTAATTGTGAACTTTTGGTATATTTTGATACTGCATTTGGTGATACAGCAGCACTCAATATGGTAACGTGAATATTTTACTAAACTAATGTATTAAAAACATTCTTATTCTTGTTTGGACGACAAAGATGGGGAATCTTATTTTCAAATAACAAAAATACTATATATCCATCTAACTTTATAGCTCTCTTCCTATCTTTGTTCTATAGTTTTCAAATGCATGTATTTTTTTCACATCTTTTAGATCAGCTGTTCAGTTAAAAAGAGAGGACCACTCTAACTCACCCCAGATTGTTAAATAGTTATTATAGTTATTTACATTTAAAAATAGTTTTCATTTTATATCTACAAGACTCTTTCTGCTAGGACAAATATAATGTAGGTTTTATGAAAAAAATGTCATTCCACAGCTTCCAATACCATTCATTTGACATATTCACTAGTCTGTGATTACAATGGGATCAAGTCTGTCCACATGGACATTTCTTTCCGACATTTGAAATGAAATAGAAAAGGTGGAGCCCTGACATATTATGAAATACTGTATATCGGGCTATTAAAACAATAACAAAAATAAACACACAAAATGTATACAGAATACAGATGGATACAACGTCAGTAAAATAAAGATACATACTGTACAAAACAAGGTCAAGTTTTTTGTTGCACGACTCTCCTGTCTTGAGGGTCATGATGCAATAAAGCTCCGTGCTCGGATCCGTGACATTGTCCAGCGTCCAAGACTGATGATTGACCTGTTGCTGGCCAGTGCTGTATCCTGTCACTTCCAGGCCCAAACCGTCATGCTCAGAGTCCGCGGTACAGTTAACTGTTATGCTCTCCCCATATTTTATTAGAACACTTGAAGGCTCCAGTGTGATGGGACAGTGGGACTGGGAACCTAATAAAAGATGTGTTCATACAGAATATATTAGTAAACTGTTATTTTCCCAGAACAGGAAAGTTTATTATTGTTAATGACATGAGCCTGCCATGCCACTGCTTAAAATACAAAATAAGTGTAATAAATAAATGATAACATATAAGTATAATTACTAACATTAATACACAAATATAATAGTTTTTATGTAATAGTTATAGTTTATTTATTTTGTTCAATTAAAATGAGATAATAATTATTTTATTATCTGTAGTAGAAAAAGTTAAACATTAGAGGGCGTAGTTTGTAAATGTAAGATTCTTAGACCGCTTCAACAGGCACCCGAATATATAATGTGGGTATTTGGTATTTTCCTCTTCAACTATTTACCAAACAAATCAGCTATGAAAATCTTTACAATTATATTAATATGTTTAAATTGTGTTGTCTTCAGAAAAGAATTACATTTCAAATGACATGTTTTCACTCATTAGCATAACATTTATAAGATAGCTTAACTGCTGCAGATTTAGCAGCTTACACGACGAGTGCCTTAAAACACACGGTTTTGGCAAAACAAATGGAATAACCAATCCTAACTTTATAACCATTGATTGTATTGGTCATGATAGATGGATAATGACTGACCTGCCACACTGAGAAAAATTCCCATGAAAAGTTGCAGAAACAAGCTGGTGTTGGTCATTTGCCTTGTTTTCTCCAAGCTTTACTACAATGTCTTCCTTTGTGGTCTTTCCCAGTGAAGATTGCTTCCCGAATTTGAGCTGCCGTGGTCCGCTGTTCACCAGAGAGGAGGGGGCTCTGTGCACTATGGAGAGACACTTCTGAATAAGCAGTCATGGGATGAGGAGGCAAGGCACTTACTGTAAGTTCCTCTTTTTCACGGATCTTTCTCCTGTAGTAGCCATTCCTAATGAGGGTATCTCCAGATAAAAGGAAATGTGTGAATTTCAATGAGCATGCATTGAAAAAAAACACAGTTCTTACAATCTGCCAACTGGATATGTTTGATTAACACATGAAATGAATGGTTCATGCATTTTGACAATTGTAATACTTAACTGGGGTACTTATAAACATTTCATATCAAAGGGCATGGCATTCAGATACAAATATATATATATTTGTATCTGAATATATACAAATATGTATAATTTGACCTTATCAGATACGTATCACTATTTCCAGATATTCTCCATGTTGGGGCTTTTACTCACCATATGTTAATGAGATAATAAAAACCCTGAACATCAAATGATTGGTAACCCTATTATCCAGAGTCAAACTGGAGAAGTAATATCCCACATTACTAACTTTAAGCATTCCAGTGAATGGACTTCAAAGCCGGCTTTCTAGACCTTTCACAGTTTTATTTTAAGCTCCCATAAATAGAATACTGCCACTGGTTGAGATTCATAATCACACCCACACTTTATTTAGATGCAGCTCTCAGCTCACACTGTCTGTACCTAATAGATGTACTGTCTGTCTTTACCTGGTCATATAATCAAAAATATACTAATACTTTCATGAGTTATTAACTACATTAGGAACTTCTGTAAGCGGCGTCTCTTCAATAGCCTTTGGAATTTCCACTGCCTGCTGACAGCATCCTGTTTTCAATAGACTCAGGTTCCATGCTGTAAGTATTTTGGCAGGAAACACAAAACATGCATTTTAAGCACATTCTATTTCTTCGCTTGACATTTTAGAGCAAAGGGTAATTGAATCTTCCTGGTAGTCATGTGACGCACAAAATAAAATAAAACAATGATTCAGCAGAGAAAGTGAGACATCTGAGAGTAAACAGCTGCACTCAGCAAGTTGTCTCGGGGTCGGAGATCATCAGATGGGCGCACAGGGGAGGCCAGAAGATGATATGTAACGAGGGAGGCATTTAAAGACAAACAGGCAGCTTCAGTAAAGAAAACAAGCATTAAGATTCCGGTCATGTTGCTGTTTCACTCCCCATTAAAGCAGCTAACAGCACCCAATGCATTTGCCGAACCCAGGGTTTCTCAAACAGTGGTGTATGTGTCATCTATCCCTGGTGGCACATGGGGGTTAAATAACAGATAACCCCTTACTACTCCAACCCTTTTCTCTAAACCGCCTCCATTTCACAAAATATTCAACTGATTATAAACAAATGGCTGGACTCTTTTTGAAGCTGAGGTCCTGTAGTTTTCCTGTAGTTTTGACCTTTAGTTTAGATCTTTACTCTAATTATAAGGGGGAACTATCTCTACACAGTTTAAGATCAAACTCCTACCTACATTTTCCATGGTGTGTTCACAGTAAAGTGACAATTGAAGTATCTAGACTTTAAAATGTTATAACTTAAAAACTAAAATTACTTTCATAGATTGGAAAAAAGATTTCAAACACAGACAGATTGAAGAGATAGTGTGGAAAAAATCTAAAGGAAAGATTGACATAAAAATGTTTAGCAACATTTTAAACGACCAAATTAGCCTCTGATTGGACCATTCTACTGTGACGCCAGTTACATAGAAAATAAAATGTCCTCAGTCTGAAAAAGCAGAAGATGAAATCCCACAAGATTTACATGGTTAACACAACAGAAGGGAATCACTTGATATAAAAAGGAATCGTAAAAAAATAAAAAATAATTAATTAATTAAATGACCCCTGAAAAATGTATAACGGACGTGATGAGGACGGTCCTCTTTTCTCTAAAATTTAAACTTGAGGAAAAAAGAAATCTGGTCTGTTTTCACATTTAATTGCTTGACAATATGAAAGTATCACTTTGCATCTACTTTGTGTAAAAAAAAAATAGAATCTCTGAATCAAATGTGGACATCTGAAAATACCTATCAAACTTCCACAAAGCTCATTCCGTCAAATCATCACGTCCGTTACTTAAAATAAACAGGGCCGCTATAGGAAACTTGTCTAATGTATAAAACCGTTATGTTCTAGCAACTTCTAATGGACAGAGGAAGTGTTTGGAAACATGAAAAACATAAAATATCTTCTGATTATTAAAATCTAATTTTTGGCCTTTTGTCACACTTTTGTGCCCTTTAGTGTGAACAAGCCCATAAAGCAGAGTATAGTTGGATAATTTTAATTTTTTATTTCTTTATTTATTTGACTGGGACAGTACATTTCAATAACCATATTGTCAACATACCAAAGGCTACCAATGAATAAGCTAATTTAGGAAGAATGAGATTTAGGGACCTGCATCAAAACAATAGGTGATTGTTTTTATTAGGACTATACTTTAAACATCGAACGTCTTTATTTTATAGTTGTATACTTTCAATAATCTGACAAGAAATTAAAATTAGAGTAAAATCCAGTTGTACTTGTACAGTCACATTAATGTAGTAGGGCTTTGACCAGGTTTAGCCCTATAATTCTGACCTGATGATGTTGGGCTTAGGCTGGTGGGATTGAAAAGTGAAAATATTATCTTTTGTTGTTCTAGCTGTACTGTATTTCAGAACCAATCGTTGAGAACATTTGATTACAGAACTTCCTTCCTTGGATTGTTAATGCTAATAACCCAATAATCAGCTTTACGTGCTTTCACTCGCCACTGTTTCCTTGCAACAGTGTTGGAAGAACTGAAAATGTTCAACTTTCAACTCTTTTGTGTCTTTGTCCATGTGAAGTCATTTCTGATAACTGTTACGTTCATGCAACGTTTTACCTGACACAGTTCGGAAACTTTGTTGTTCCTGGTGACAAATACATTATTTTGTTGTATGTGGAAGGTAGAATTGTAAAACAAAAAAGAGCTAAATGTAATTAACAAAACAAACCATAAAAATCTTTCTTCAAAATACTTTTTCACCCCATGACAGATACAGTGTTAAAAATATATCTTATTATATTTTGAATTTAATGTAGTATGTGGCCTGTATTCAATAAAAATCTAATCTTTTATATCTTAACAATTCCAATGTCTACATATTTTATTTATGATATAGGAACCAAACTCAGAAAATACAGACAGTTGTGACGCTATTTTTATTTTTTTTCAATTAAAGAATTTATAAGATTTAAAAAAAAACCGATGTATTACTTTGCACTACAGAATTGATCAATAAAAACAAATCATGGTTTAACGGTGAATTCTTATACAAGCTATACAACCAGACTCTGTATATAGTTGCTATCTTTCTACCCCCACTGTTTGTTTGGTTTTACTTTTGCTACATGGTGTTGTTGCTTGTTCTTTTCTACAAAAAACTCAATACATAGTTAATCAAAGAGAAAAAGAAAGAGATCAGTAGTTTGAGTCACATACAAAAGTGACCTCTTTTATTGTAATATTGAAAGTGAAAGGGTTTCAAGCAGGCATTTCTCCCATTTCCTCTGAATTATTCCCCGTGGTGCCTGTTTGTACTAGCTCACTCTGTCCCTTTGCCAAGTGAAAACAGAGGGCAAGTGACTGATAGCCGTGAAATACAAGCAAGTACAACATATTCAGGGGACTGTTGACTTGTGGACCAACCTTGAACGTTCAGATTAAAAGCTATGTCATCCTTCATGTCCAGATGATGTTTCCCAGGCAATTTAATAATTAACCATTTGAAAATTCAGTGGGTAAAAAAACCTGTATTCAGCTACAATATCAGTGTTGTTCATTTTCTTGTCAAGGCTTGTAGTGTAATGCGATCATGGAAAATGCATGAGTTTCACAATAGGCCCCTCTGTCTGCTGATTCTTGTTTCCCTTCTGGTATTTGTAAGACTTCACAAAGGCTATCTTAAGCAATAAACAACCCGTCTTTCAAATGATGTTTTAACATGAATATAATCTCAACTGCTATACCTCCCTCTGAAATACTGAAGGGAAGTTTATCATGGGATTATCTTGACAATTTGAACTGGTGCATACAGGTACATGTCTTTAGGTGGACCCCTCATGCCACTATCTGAGTACGATAGATTTTTTCATGCCAAACACTGCATTCTTTTCTCATTCCAGAAATCAAGCCACATTTCTGGAATGCATCTGTGTGTGTAACTGTTTACATATGCGCACATTTGAAAGCCACTCTGCAGTTTGCATAGAGAAAACCTAAAGCAGAGATCAGCCCATAAGGGGTTTTCCATGGCTGATCCGGATTTGTTAAACATCCAGAGCGGAGTAAAAGCTCTGATAACAATTCTGTGATTTAAACCTTAATAGTACAGGAAGAATAACACAGTCTATCTATAGACATACATAGTGTTTCACTTCACTGCAAAAACAAGTATTGGGTATTGGGTAATGCTTGAATTAGGTTTTTTTGTCTTGTAACAACATTTTTTAATGGGATGCTTCCAGTTAGTCTTTACTAAAATCAAGCCAAATTACATTTTGACATTTAAAAATCTTTTCTATTGCATGTTCAAGTTTATTTCAAGCATATTCTATTCTACAAAATGTATGGACATTTCTCAACATTCATGGATGTTGGTCTCCCAATGGGTCAATGCATATACTGTATATGCATATTTTCTGTGTCTTAACTTTTGATTACAAGAATATACAAGAATAAATTGTATTGTATTGTAGTGTGTATTGATTCTCTGATCTGTGTTGGTGATACAAGAATAAATGGTATTGTATTGAATTGTTTCGTATTCTATATTTTGGGGGCCGCTGATAGATTGTATTGTTGTATTGCTTAGCTTCTGGGTAGTGATATATTGAACAGAGTGAATACGTTTTATGAGTTGAGTGGTAGAATGCATTTCATTATTAATATAAACTTGATAAATATGAATGACAAATCTCCGGTGGTGGGCGAAGACTACTGAGTCACTGCCACATGCTGTCTTGCACCTAATCGAAATTACATTTAATGAATATCACTAAAAGTATTCTTCGCTCTTGGAAAAGCACAAGTGTGAAATGTGGAGGAAAAAGATAGCAAACAGGAAGAGCACTACTTGAGGAGAGGAAGTAACTGAGATGCTTCAAGTCTATAAATCGGAAAACCAAAATCAAAAGTTCTACAGCTCAAATGTGATTTCTACTTCCTTTTTTACTGGAATCAGTTATTATCTTTGGATTCACATGCATGTACTTAAAATACATGTACTTGTGGAAATCCTTTACTCCACTTTTTCTTTGTCACAGGTTTTGTCTTCTTTGCTTCTAGACCTCCTTTAAAATGCACCCACTCTTTTCAACGGGAAATGAGGGATTGTTTGGGCCTCTTTTCACAGTAATTACATTCTAGTGTTTTATTGTTACAACAAAAGGGGCTTACTTCTGTCCAGCTGAGTCAGAGGAGAAAGCCCCTTCAAGAACATGACGTCCCCCTGAGAATTCCTCCCCCTACATTTTTACTCTCTGATAATCACAACTGAACTGTATTCTCACATCAGTCAAGTGAAATGACTTTTAAGTTACACACTCATGAGAGCCTTCAAAATACTATTTCATTATAGTTTTTTTTTACAGAAGTTGTGACTTAAGCTCATACAGGTTCACCGGCCATATAAATATTCTCCTTCTGCTGCTGAGCTGACATCATAGGCATATGGGAGCACTTAGGGGCTGGACATGGGGATACAAATGTTAAAGTAGTCACTTACAAAGAGTATGTACAAAAATGAAGAGGTGTGTGTAAATGTAGTAGTAATAATAATTAGTGAAGTAGTGCTTTTAAATAAATCAATTTGTATATTCTTTGAACTTCCTTCTACTCTTTTGAATAATCTGCTTTCTTATTGTGTTGTTGTTCTAATCGTTTTTATAGTTCTATTTTTTCAAGCCTTTTACGGTGACAATTAGAACACAGGTTAAGAATCTGTTCGCTTGCATTTTAGAAGCGTAGATTTAACTTATATACAACTTACAAGACCCACTATCAGGTTCTATCCACAATTGGGAGACGCTACTTTTACTTCAAAGAATGACAAAAACTACCCATTTAGCCTGAAGCCAATTAGCAAACTTGTTGCAAATGTGCTTGAAATTGGCACATTAATTAACCTTCATTCCTGTAGATATTGAGGTTGCTCTTATTCAAATGTATTTTCTTTGGAATTTGCAAAGATAATGTTTGATGTGTAATTATTCTCCCACATGTTTATTAGCTTCAGTGGAAGGAAAAATTTTGAATCCTTTTTTTCTCAAGGTCTACCAGAGCTTTCTTCAGTTCCTCATTGAGACCTCTACTGCCACCATGAGTCCAGTTCAGGAAGTTGTATTGGTGAGTTTTTCGTACTTGGATCTATGATAATAAATATGCCTCAACAAGAAGTCATGTTTATTCTATTGTCATTATCCTCATAGAAATGTGTGACATTTTAACTGCAGATTATGTGTGAAGAAAATAGTGAAAATGAATAAGACGGATGAATAAGAGCATAATGAAAACAAAAATAACATTAAAAATAAATAATAATAATTTGATAGGAAAGAGAAACACCACTCGGGAGCGTTATTGCATTAACACATTCCAATGCTCTTCATATTATAGTAAAAAGGCCAATTGTATAAAAAGACCCCCCCCCCCCCCCCCCCCCAAATAATTTCTAATTTTTGAGTATCAACAAAAGGGATAATACTTATATTTATGCAACATTTTGAACCATACCCGTCTCCCAATGAGCCTTGAACTCCACTTAGGGAAAATATTGCAATAGATCATCCTGCTCCTCCATTGTGCAGCCCAAGGTGGCATAGTGGTTAGCACAACACGAAGGTCCTTAAGCCCACAACAAGTGTAAAACTCTCTGCAACTGTTTGTGAAAGGTTACTTGCACACTTGTTGCTTTTTATTTTTAATGCCCAGTGAGATTTGTATGTGTTTTTGCCTATGATTCTGCTGGCATCATTGGCAAACTTAGGGATTGGTCAATAAAAATACAGATTTTTGTTAATTTTTCAGTGTATATGTTTT
Source organism: Knipowitschia caucasica (assembly GCA_964034765.1). Taxonomy (NCBI): domain Eukaryota; kingdom Metazoa; phylum Chordata; class Actinopteri; order Gobiiformes; family Gobiidae; genus Knipowitschia; species Knipowitschia caucasica. The sequence goes on from OZ035840.1 coordinate 14,257,022, forward strand.
TTGTTTACCAGTTTGTTACCAGTTTAAACATAACTTTAGTTTATATGTTGATTAGTATGGAACAGTCATAATGAGTTATTAATGGTTTTGATTAACATAAAATCTAAATTGCAACAAAAACCGTTTTCCTTTTTAAGGTCTGCAGGAGTTTACTCCAGGCCTTGATTGAGTCTGGTTCTCTACAGCCTCCATGAGTCCTGTGATGAGTGTTTTGTGTAAGTTAAGAAAATGCACAGGAAACAACTGAGGGAGACGCCTCTCATTGTCACCACTAGAGAGCAGTGTAGTATCAACACTTGATTGTATCTCAGTTTGTTTTATCTAGACTAGAGGGAGGCTGGAAGGGGCCTTCTCCACACATGAAGGTTCATATGGATTTGGGAAACCTCAACTTTGTAACCACAATGACCACATGCTTTCACACTGAGACCAGAGCCAAGCCTAAACGAAAATCTAATTAGGCAGGTCAGAGCCACTGCTGCCGCTACTCTGTCTCCAGCAAATATTGATAGCGTCTTTTGCAGAAGGTTGTGCTCTCATATTAAATAGTGAAACAGTCCTATACTTTGGCAGTAATTGCTGGGGTTACGGGGGCTAACCATCCATTTGATGTACTGTACTTCACTATAGAATTACAGTAATGACAAATATAGAACTTAACTTATCTTCAGATGACATCACTGCTTTGAATAGACCAATATGTTTTTTTTTAAACCAATGATGTTTGCCCAATCAGTAAATACATAGGTATACAGATTATTGAAACTAGTGATAATATTTTTTTTACCCTGGAACAAATTTGAACAAAAGCAGTTGTTTTTATTAACTAGAAATGATCACTTTCTACACTTTCTATGTGGATTTTTCAGATATAAAAGAAAAAGCCACTCACCCTCCATAGAATTATAACAATGTAGAATATAAATGTAAACTTTTTTACAGCACCATTGTATATACAAAATTCCACACAAATGTGAAAATCATTTATTTATTTGTAAATAAGATTATGCTCCATATGGTCTTTTTGTTGCATCTCAATTGTAGTTCAACACCTGTCATAATAAGATATTTCTCTTCACACGCTGACATTATTTCACCACCGTTCATTGTGAGGCCTGACTGCGGTGTTGTAGTTACACTGATTACTGGGATGTTTTGAGGCAGAACAAACCACAAAAGTGACAATTCTTAGACATTTTCATTGCAGTAATCCTTTGTTTATAAGTACTTTAAACACCAAAATTGGCTGCCTTTCTCTGGTATAATTTTAACTTATTTGTCTTGGGCCTTTTCCAAGATATTCTGCAGATGGACATTTTCTCACAGAGCGCTGCTGCTTTTTTCTTATCCTCTCGATGATGTGAGCAATGTTGAGGTCCTGGGTCCACTTGCCAGGCAGAATGTTATGTTGTCTAGCCTTGTGCCCCTTTGCTCCAAGTTGAGTTTAGGTTGTTTATGTTGTTTTTGTCCATGATTAGTGGATATCATAGGAGCAGTCTAAAGTTTGTATGTAGACTTCTCATCAACCGAACATGCATCATTTCCTAGCAAAGCAGTTGCGACACGGTTTGTATTGCAACAACACACGTTTTTAAGAAGGCGTTAGACATGTAAAAATGTGCCCCGAGGGCTGTAAGCTTGTCTCATGGCAACTTAAGATGGGGCCTAAATGATGGCTTGCAGTTTGAGGAAACATAAACCTGGTATTATGGATCATTAGTGGCGGAGAAAAGGATAGTGACACCAAAACTCCTATTGATTTGTGCTTGATGCCGATAGAGATGGGTGATAAGATGAAGCGGAGAAGAGACACCCACAGGACCTGCCCTAGTGTCTAACCTAACCTGAAACCTGATATCCGTCAGCCCCACTACCCATCTGGAGGGAATACAACCAAATAGGAGTGTGCGATACTATTACGTTGCACATCTTTAATTCTCAATACTGACCACACCCATGTTGAAACCCCACTGAAGACTTATTGGTAATAACCCTGTGAAAGGGAAAAGATGCCAAACTCTTTTTATAGGCACAGTATGAGTTTGAAATGTCTTTTGACCCCCTTCTGCACTCTCCCCCGACACTGGCCTACTGGGTACCATTAACACTATCTGAAGGACATTGGTTGGGAGTTTTGGGCAGGACCAGAGGAGAATTTTAACATCTGGAAGACATTATGCTGCGGCAGCCTCAGGGTGAAACACTGGGAGACGATGACGAGGGACTGACCCAGCTCTGTGTATTTTACATGGGATTACTTGTTTTGTAAGAATCAGTACACTCTTTGGCTTCTTTACAAATGAGTATCTGATGGTTACAGAGAGAGAGAGATAATGGTACAGTGTGTGCTTTGTGTGAGGGGTGTGAGTGCGTGTGGCACAGCGCTGGTCCTGTATGGCTCTTTGTTCGTGCGTCTTGTTTGAAGAGTGGGTCTTTGACTCTGAGGCAGGATGTAGAGCCCTGGACCCTTGGCAACAGAGCTGCTACATCTGAGCTGGACTCAAACAAACTGGCTTTGTGCGCCCCTCCCTTCCTCCCCTCACACTCACCCATAGCCGACTCTTACCTATAGTCTTAATGCACCAGGTGCTGTGCTTCATTAGCCTCACAGCGGCCGACCTGCTGCTGCATAGGGAGACTTACCTCAGCACCTTCAGGCAAGTGGCTCTTTAATCAGAGCTCTGACATCAGCCAGAGGCACAGGGGCCGCCAGCTGACAGGGTGCAGCATGTGGTATTATAGGCGCTCATTATGCCCTATATGTCCCAGATCCTATGGTCCGAAAGAATCAAGAGCTCCTGTTAATTTGTTTTTATTTTATGCTGAACAGGTTCAGGGAAATTAAATGTCTTTGTACAGTTTGTTTTAATATGTTTTTCTTTTTTTTATATGGGTTTTTAATGCACCACACAAACTATTGAGGAATGCTGTCGGAAGAGTTTCAATAGTAATGCTACTGTTAAGGACGCTAGTATTGTCGTAATTTTTATCTTCATCCTCATCACCATTGTCGCTATTGCTGTTATTTTCTTCTTTTTTTGTTGTTGTCATTGTTATTTTGCCTTTCTCATCTCGGGTAACTTACACCATACCACCAATTCCCATCAATATGCTTGTATAATCAATCAATGCACACACACAAAAAATAAAGTAAATAATAAACAACACACACACACACACACACGGAAGCCCCCCCCCCCCCTTTCCCCCCTTTCCCCCCCATGTATGTATGTTCATGTTGTTTTGTTTAAAAAAATAAAAATAAAAAATAGATATGTATAACGTAACAAGCACTTTCCCCCCCTTCTAAAGACACAAATTACTAATAAACAGTTTTTTATGATCCTTGCCATTTCATGATATTTTCTCGGCTGCTTTGTCACTTCCCACTCTTGCATCTTCAGAACACTTGTGGTGGGGTAACTGTCCACTCCCTTCTCCAGTGCTGCTCTTGCCTCTCCTCCTGCCTGTCATCCTGCTGTCAATCCAGTGTTATTGAGCAGCGTTTTACAGACCCTCCCACTGAGACCAGTGACCTCATCAGCAGGCAGGAAGTCAGAGGGTTCAAGTTCCTCTTCAGAGTCGTCCCACACAGATCTGCTGGACATGAAGCTGAGGGGCCTCGGGGGTGTGTAGACTGGAGCCTTACTCCATTCTCAGACCACGCCACAGCGTATTGTCTTTCTCATGACCATAAAGCTTTTTATAGGCTTTTGAGCATCATCTAGAAGTAGGATATTCCCAGTGGAACCAACGTCAGTTCGATCCAGGTGTTTCTACTTCCCAGCTTTGAATCACTGCAAATGAACAATGGACAGGAAGAAGACATGTTCAGAAAATAAAGTGAGAAGGAAGAGTCTTTTAACAAATGACTTTTTTCAACCAATGTCTATTTCAGGCGGCATATGATGTGTGTGTAAAACTAAGACCTCTAGCCTGGCCTGCAATACAGGCAAAGGAATAATCATTAATGAAACCTCAGGGACATGCGATTGGTCACTGAGCTCGGTCAATGTTCTGGACTGTTTGAGCTCCATGGCCTCAACAATGACATCAGTGGGAATAATTACTACAACTCCCAACTCAGTCTTATGTAGACCAGGCTTCTACTACACGTTATTGCTTTTTTTTAATGTTGTAATATTTAAGTGTTTTATAAGGAGATTATTATGAAAGATCAGTATGGCAACAAAATGCATATTGAATATTTTTGTAGTAATTTTTCCTTACATTATTGATCTCTGCTGCTGTATCCGAGTGCTTTGGCATGTGAGTGCATGTTCACACTAGATCAATGGAGCAGCAATTAAATGTAACCTGCAGCTATCACGTGAATGTCAGCAATATGGCACTAAAAGCATGAGCACCTTATGCTGTACTGTAAACCTACTACCTACCTACCAAAACTGCTGATGTTTTTATCAAACTCCCCCTTTCACGGCTGTTATACTTCCAGTGCATCTTGTCACTTCTCTTTCCAATTTGTTAGAGAAAAATAGTACATATATTTACAACATACATCAGAATACAAGATTGAACCCAAATAAAAGCGGCCATGGGTGTGGAATGTTGAACTGGGCACAAGTCACATTTTTGCCGAAGGGGACATTGTGCCCAGATGTGTGGGAGAAACACAGTGCTCCAACTCATCAGCTGCAGTCCATTCTCCTCAATAAATCTTCCGTACTTCCAGCCTCTTGGCGTCAGTGACTTGATCGCCGTTTTTCGCACGTACACAATAAAGAGCTGTCTGAGCTTTGACAAGGGTCTTCCTGTCCATCCACACTTTTGCACAGTGTGGGGACAAGGGAGAGGGGCAGGAGGAAGTGTTAACATGTATTTTTTATCAGTTTTATCACTGAGGAAATAAACGCCACTGATAGACTGAAATGGCCACTGTGTGAGGGTTTATTGGTTTGCTATGGCATCCACCAATGTATAGACAAATATGAAAATATATGTAAGTCAATATTCTTACCATCAGGTCTGCATTGCTCCCCATGCTGATATTTATTTAGGAATACTGACTCTATGAGGCAGTTTCTCATCAGAGCCATGTAATCCTGACACACATGTGACTTACATCAGTTTCTTAGGCCAGTTACGAATGCAGATAATTATTTTGGTATAATAGAAGGTATTTTGTTTTAAAATGTGTAAGGGAACAAAACTGTAAAAATACAGATAATACACAGGTAACAACAACAATGTATCTTCTTTTTACTTATTATAGTCTTCTTTCCATTTAATGAAAACCCACTGCGCAGACATCATGGCTATAAGTCTTGTTTAAAAAAAAAAATCTGTATGACCCTAAGATTATATTCATACATTAGGGAAGCATTCAGCCAGAGACAGCGGCAATGTTGGGAGGACAGATTCTGATACACTGTGGCCCCTCGCATCAAAAACACTGTTCTTGCTGTTTGCTGTGAATTGTTGTAAAGTAAAACTTTTTTAACCATGTTTTTGTTTCATATTTCTCATATTTACTTTAAACATATTCAGTAGCCTGGTTTGGACTGTTGTCAAAGTATTTTTTGGTGAAATAACAGGGTGTTTCCTTGTTTGCAGGTGAAATCAACTAAACAATCACATTTTGTTTACAACCATCAGATCTAAAAAAATAAAAAAAAATAAAAAAGGCCATTCAATAACCTCAACAAATTGGGCTAAATTCACTCAAAATGAAGAGAATTATTTTATAAAGGAATTTTTGTGTGAAGAAGTTGAGCTGGACCCCATGTGAAAGTGGTTTTGCTGATAAGTGCGCGTCATTGGGGACTGGCTACATTGGGGTCAAGAAGGTCTATGTGAGAAATGCAGGACGTCACCAACTGTAAAGCACAGTGTGGGAAATGTTGGGGTAGAAAAGGGAGCATTCTTCAGGTCGTTGGAGATAATTGAAGTGAGTCCTGCAGATGGGGTGTGTGTTTCGGTCAGGAGGAGAGAAGGGGAGAGAGTGGACAGGGGAAGTAGATTTGGTCCTTGAGCAGGTCTGGTTCCCATTAGACCAGGGGCCCGTAGCCCGTTTGTTTGTACAGGCAGAAGGTCCCAGAGGAGAGCAGCTTGCCTGATGTTGCTCCTCCCAAACGTTCCACTTTTTTACTGCTGGCAAATTTCAGTATTTCACCCTCATCCTTACTCCATCCCACCCAGTGTCTTCGGAATTCAAAAGTGTCCTGCAATCTATTCACAGATGTTGATTGTTCTGGTGGCATATCTTTAAAGTTAAACATGTAGCATACAAATATAATAAGTTTACAAATAATATAAACATATACGTAGATATGTTTTAAGGATATCAACATTTACTAAGTTTGTTATGAATATTTCTTTACAACCTTAAAACCTTTTATTCACAGCTGAGGTGAGAAGAAGCCAAAAATGTCACTCAAGTAAAGTAGATTGGGAAACTGCTCAATTGGGAGGATGACACATGAAATAACTGAAGATATAAAAAAATGCATATCTTTTACTATTCTGTCGTGCAAATTGAAGAATACCTTGATTTGCTTTTGAAACTCATTGTTCATTCTTACATTTTCTTTCTTTCTTGAATTATTTATGAACTGATTAGTCTTAACGGTTCAGGTCTCTTTAAAAAATAATAATTATAACTCTTGTGTTTAATGGGCATGCAACAACAGGTCTGCAGCACCCATGGGTTGGGCTGCAGTGAAGCACTCACACGCGGCTTTCAGGCATAATCACAGGGCTATCAATAAAAGCGCACCCCTATTATGTAAAACTAGGCTTGTGCATCACCCTCTTCTATTCTTGTTGTGTCATGGAACATTTTCCTTCTATAAATTGTACTCCTCTTCCTGACAGCTTGTGAGACTTACTTCAGCAGCCCCCCCATGAGTTGCATGTTGTTGTTTTATGTCAGAGGGAGCAGACAGCAGCTATAGTCACTTGACACAAGCAGACATTGGCGAGGATTGACGGCAATAAAGGCCTCTTAACCGTGACCACATGCAGAAACGGTAACAGGTAAATGAGCGGGGAGGCTGGTTGGAAGCAGCATGACTTTGACGCCACCACAGTGTGACAGACAAGGCCGTAAAGATCTAAGTGCACTATGAGTGACTTAAAGTGAAACACAGGCCCGGTAAAACAGTGAGGAAATGCTCTGTGTTGCATTAAAAGTCTACTGAAGCTAAGAAAGTGGGACTTGGACCAATAGCATTGATAATTTTTGCCTTAGACGCTCTGTAGGGAGTGGAACTGTGATTTATGGAAGCCAGAGCCTTACTACAACTTTTCCTGGAAAGATCTGAAGGAGTAGGTGGGGTCGTCCAAAGAAAAGGGGTGAGGGGGCAAGAGTGGTCCAAGAGGGCAGGATGGGAGTAATATTTCACCAAGGCCATTAAATCAATTCGTCTCTCAAAGGGGCTAATGAACATTGAGTCCTTTGCTTTGTGACTTACAAGAGCTGTCGGGATCCCTGGAGGTCGAAAGGTGGGGACCTACCATTTAAAAATGTTATTGTAACATTTACAGTGTTACCGTGGCAAATCATTGTGTGACTTTTGTTTATCAAGTTTAAGCAGGAATAGAAGTGAAAGTGGAAAAAGTAGTGGTGTCATATAAGCTTCACTTGAAGAGTTCCTCCAGCTCTTTCACACTGAGGTCACGTAAAGTTGTTCATGCACTAACACGGAGGATGACATGATCCCCATGTAAAATATGATGCCTCCTCAAATCCTTAAAATCTAGTCGTACCATAACGAGCCCTTTGTGTTATAAGATGTAAAGACAACACAACAGACTGAGTTCTCCGTATGACCTGTTACATCACACAAATTGTTGATTCAGTCTGTTTGGCTCACCTTCTGGCAATGAACATGCGAGTCTCGTTTTCCCATCATTTAACCTTGACTCCAGCTGATATAATTACCATGAGCCATGCTTAACTGCAGATGCTATCAAAACGAATGTGCTTCTGCTAATGAGTCTCTCTTCACTAACAGACTTTAATAGCATGACTCATTGAAATTAACGCAACCTACCCATCTGGCAATAAGCGGCATAAGTTAGTAATCAGCGTAGACATGTTCTTACTGGCCACTTTATTCTGTGGAATCATCATGCTTTGCTATTTCCCAATCTACTTACTTACTCCCTAACTACCTCTTATGCATCTTCAATCTTCAATTTGTACAAAAACTTGGGGACAATGCTTTATAACATTGACTGTGTACAAAGTAATAGTGGGGTAATAGAGCAGGGGTTACCATTTCTCTTTAACCCTAATGTAGAGATAACTGCGTTTGCTCAGACAATCCTCTCTCATCTCAAAGCGTCATATGGACTTACACGGCTCTGAAAATTACAGTACATGGTTGCCTGATTTGTTCATAATGATTTGCTTTTACCAGTTTTTTCTGAGGTCTGAAGCATTATTTATTAAACAAAAAAGTGTGTTGTACCTTTTACAATTTTACCGTTGAACACAACACACAATAATGTCTACATGTGTTACTAATACAGTGGGGTGTATGCTATCATGGCCTGACTTAACTATTGCACAAGTGAGAAATGAAGGGTGGTGCTCTTTAGTCATTGTTGCTCATTGTGGATGGCAACAAGGAAAAAACGTGACATGGTCTTGATTATTTATTGACCAAATCCAATGGGTCTACTGCCAAGGGGATGGAGATGTTGGGATATGTAACTTATTATTTTTGTCCTGTCTGTTTATCCTGGGATTGTACAGAAGGGATTTTTAATTTGTTGGGAGCAGATTAAATTGCAGAGACTTTCTTTTAATTGCCTGGCAGTGGCTCATAAGTAATGCTGAATTTGATTGGACGTGGCCTGCCACTTCATGAGGTAATTTCTGTATCCATAACACTCCGAGTAATTCCCCCAAACCTCGTAACTGTTGGCAGTTCGAAACGTATTTTCTTTGTATCTTGACAAAAAAGGCGAATATTGCCAAAAGAGCTGGAGTTGCTGACTTTACATACACACTTCCTGAATGTCTAAATATAAATATCTTTGTGCTGAGTGTGTGGATATTGCCCAATCTTCAAAGAGTAAAGTATAGCACAGACTTCAACTTGATCGCTATATGCATTCCTTCTGCAAACAGGGTGGATTTTGTGCAAATCAGGGCAAATTTGATCATGCATGATGCCAGAGGGTAGTGAGCTCTTGACAGTTTTGAACCATTTGAACTTATTACAAATGTGTTTTTGAGAGTTATCAACTAAAAACATAGGTTGCAACAGTGTAAGATGAGAATGAGTATGTTTGGTCACTGTGTGATGAACAATATGACATACAAGTATCCATTTGTATTTTTAGAACTACAGTATATTTAGCGGATTTATTTCTAGAACTAATGTTATTAACCTTTATGGACATTGGTCACCCCGTTTCCCTATGGACCAATGGCACTAATGTGTTTGTTTTTATTGCATTTGATGGGTTAAACTGTTTGATGCTCTGATCTGTTGTTGGCAAATCAACAGCCTCTTAGACGACTGCTGTTGTGATTTAGGGCTATGATTTCTAATATTCTTGTAAATGTCCTGTAAAGTATGATATTCTAGATGTAAACAAAATATGCAACTTTTTACTACAGCCATTTTGTGAAGGTTTTTTGTAGAATCTCCTAACTCTGCAGTGTGTGTTGGTGGCTAGATGAAGAGTCTATTTTCTTACATTGAGAAGGAAATGAGATAATACTCTAAACTCAGAGAACGTTTCAAGCCTTGCTACATCTGCAAACTAACATGAGCATATTCATGAATACTATTTGTGTGAAGCTTGTTGAATTGAGCGGAATTTATTTTTATTATGCAGGGACCATGCACAATAAACATAAAAAGTCATGTGCCGCGTTAGCTGGCTAGTTTCGACCAGCAAGTTTATAATATGATTACAGTAAGACATCTAATTGAGACTCTTTATACAGTCGACGGTAACATTTGGCAAATGGGTGAGTCAGTGTCCCAGTATATATGTGCAATGTTTCAAATTGATGCACATTTGTGGAAAAACCTTTTTATTTTTTTATTTTTTTTGGCTTGGGGGAAAGTCTCTATAAAATGATGATACTTTTGGCCAATGATAAAGAACAATGACCAAATATTTTCGAAGTTTTGAAGTGCTCACATGCTTTTACTGACTATTACTGAGCATTGGCTGCCAAACTCTTCACAGTATTTTTTTTCCTCCTGAGAAATTCATCTTCCTCTTCTTTTATTTTTGCATTGCTTTTTTCATGCCAGATAATTGTCTGAACCTAGTTATTCCATTAATATGCGCTTAGTCTGGCAGAGAGGACCACACTGTTTTTCCATTCCCCTTTGCACCCTTACCAAACGCCACGGCTTGCGATTACCGTAACCAAAGTGTCAAATTAGATTCACAGTGCGCTAAATCGGTTGAAATGTGTTTTGCGTGCCTCTGTAGCAAGTTTGTCGGTGGGTTTGTTGTCAGCGTGACCTTGGAGGAGCGAGGTGTTCCAGCTGCAGCCAATAATGAACGCTTTGGTCCGAAAAAGAAGTGATAGGGTGATGGGAAAAATGTGTGGTGTGCGCCAGGATCAAAGCGCCACGTCCCGGGTGGTGGGTGCAGCCCAACCACAAGGGAGAGCCTACAACTGGACCTGCTCAATAAACCTGACAGTTACAAGCAAGCAATAAAAACAACTTCAAATGACTGCCTAGAAAAATATTTGCACTGAATCACATTTGTTCATTTGTAAGATGATACACTTGTGAGATGTCCGCTTTTAAACTCAGGACAGCGAGAGGATATGTGATTTAACAGAAATCACAATTTTACTTTCAGAATCAACAACCCCAAAGAATGCACATTGGCAAGACAAGGAAAGTTTATTTGTACAGCACAATTCATACACACAGCAACTCAACGTGCTGAACAGAATAAGATGGCATTACACAATCACACAAGGTATTAACATCATAAATATTCACAGTACATTAAAAGTACATACGTTTCAGTCAGCAGTTCCTAACTTTCCTGTCTCTCTAATTTGATTGCTGTCCTTCTCAATAGATGTTACTCATGTTGGGTATTGTCAATTATCACATGTATTACACAATATAAATTTAATTTATTAACACAATTCACCTGTTTTTTTTATATGGCTTTTATTGTACATTGTTATGGAAGAACTACAGATGGAAACTAGCTATTTGTTAAATATGTTCAAGCCATCATTTTAAAGGGGACATAACCCGATTCTTCTCTATAATATATTCTATAACCCCTGTGGCTCATTATTAAATATATTGCATCTTTGAAATCTCAATGAGCTAAAATTATGTTACAAAAAGTTACATGTCAAGTCCCACCTCTTTCAGTCTCCGTATGTTCCTAAACCTGCCCCTTTGAGTGTAAGGAAAACGTGCGCACATAAATGGTTCGCACACATATTGGAATTTAAATAACTCAAACATTCATGAATCACACTGAAAACAGCTCTGAGTGTGTGAAGGCTATGCGGCACGGTGGCGCTTACTTATTTAATGACAAAGGAAGCTGAGAAAAGCTTAATGTCACTGTACGGCTTTGTTTGATTTGAATAAATAAAAGCCTTGACTTCCATCTTAATTCCATTCAAATCACATGCTTTCCCATGTGTGCCTATAGAAACCCTCAGCTGCCTGTCCACTATTGAAATGACTGTGGACGTATGGAGCGGTGTGGGTCATGTGCAGCCTCATGTCCTGGGGCAGTATCAGGTAAGTGTCACTCCCCCCCCCACCTGCTGACCTTCTGTCATGTCTGCCTTCATGCTTTGTCTTTTTCTAACTTGTGGCTCGTTTACGGCACACATGTCAAACACGAGGCCTTGGGGCACTTTGGCCTGCTGTTGTTTGTGTCCTGAGCTTTTGACTCAGTTTATTCATTTTAGCTGTCATTGTCTGGTTTGTTATATATCGGCCTTGATTGCTCGCCGTCTGGATCCAATCTGCTTATGTTTACTATTGTGAGAGTATTACTATTTGTCAAGTTTTATTCAAGATGTGACCTAAAATCCTGTTTATTTTCCCCTGTTTGAAGAATTTAGCACATCATTTCAAAACCTGGATACTATAGAGTAACTGGTAGACTCCATGACATTACCCAAAACTTGTACAAAGTAAAACATTTTTTAAATACCTGCATATAGATTATAATGAATGTAAAGGGCTTCAGTTGCTGAGCTTGGCATTACTTCATCCATAGCTTTTACCTCAACCTTTTGTCCCTGCTGCATGACTGATGTACAACTACAGTACAAACAATATTTATAAATGTATCTTTAAAATGTTGTATTTATAATAAAAGAAAAGTAAAGCAGTCACTTTAACTGTTGAAGACTACAGGTTTGATTTAATCTTGGGAGGCCTTAGTGTCCAGACCGTGGGGGTCATGGGAGAGACTTGTCCCGACAGCTGGATTAAACTAATAGCCTGCCTGTTCCCTCTTATCAGATGACCCTTAAGAATGACCTGCAGGACCTAATGCCAGTTCACCACAACATGCATGCTCTAGAAAAATTCATGCTTGATGCATTGCCACCAACTCTCCTTTTTTAAACAAACAACATTGACATCACCTTAAATTATTGCACACATCCGATCCTGTCTGGCTCTATGCCTGTCAAAGCAAAAGCAATCGACAAGATGCACGCTTGACCTGGTTTCAGCGAGCCTATTTTACTGATCGAGTTGGCTTCACAATCCATCCTCTTTCTATTTCCTTCCCTGACTCCTTTGCCGAAACGCTTGATTGACTCCCACTGGCTTGTGAAAACGCTCTCGGATCTAGCACGCACGGACAAAAGACGCTCTAGTCTGTTTTTGTGTGTGTGCAAGCGTTGAGTGATTATGGCGTGACATATGGGCTAATTCTCTCGCTTACCTTTGCGACACGTGTAGAGGTCTGTGAAAGAGAGCAGATGTTGTATGCATTTTAAAGATGTTGGAAAAAATATCTCATGAAAGCATTATTCAAGTGGAATTTAGCTTGAAATGTAATTACGCTAATCATGGTATAGCTAACCTCATTGCTTTATGTTACCCACTCACAAAATAATTCTCTAACCTTTTCAACTTGTTGTATGGTTAATGAATTAGCAACAAATGCTAGTGTTGGGTTACTTTTCTCCGTCAGAAGAGGAGACGCTGATGGCTGCCATATGGTTCCAGGTCAAAGCAACAGATTTTCTTTTTTTTTGCTTTGTGTGAGGTTAGTATGACTGAAATATCAAGCGCTTTGCTTAAGCTAGGTTTTAGATCACAAAGTGACAGTTACACCACACACCACACATTTTACGGAACTTGCATCCCTTGTGACACAGATTCCCTTGTTTGCATCATAAATGAAAAAAAAAAATGTATACCAAGAGTCTAGAAGGAAATGTTCTGCTTTTGTTCTAAGTTCAATTATTTCAACTTTTGCGCTATGATCTACAAGGAACAAGGAATTCCTCATTATACTGTAGTTACTTATAACAATTACTTACCGCCAGAATACTTTGACAGGAAAATTGCTTCTATGTGGATTGTACCCTTATCATAACTTTTCAAACTCTTAAGATTCCAACTCAAATAGAAAAATAATGGCTTCAAGATTAATAAACTTTAACTAAATTGTTGGTGTTAACCTAAACGGCTCTGCTTTAAAATGTATTAACCTCTTGCCATTGGGGTAATAATCCTGCAAGAACAAATATTAAGATAATGGGCTCGTGGCTTCAGTGGTGTTTTGCTTTGGCTACTTTAGCAAAGCTTTATAAACACTGGCCTAATCTGACGGAAGTCATGACTCCCCCAAATGACGAGGACCCCTCCAACACTGAAGTATCAGCTAACACTATTTATGAATACAGCATTTGTTTTATAGTGATACTCTGTGTACAGACACTGATCATGGGAACAGAACAGAGCTGCCAAAGTAATGCAATCCTATACTGGTACAAGAGGCATTGTAGTAAATGGAGGAACTTTGAACAGAGGTAAAATCTTATGTTGCGTTCATGTGGAAGCAAAATAAGATCAGTTATTCTTACTGTAAGTGGAGTATGTTACACGTTCACTGTTATTGAGAGAAATGGTGAGATAGAAGCTGTCCATGGAGAAGTAGGTGTAGGGAGGATGAATCAAACCTACAACAAAAGTATTATTAGGAAAAAAAATTTACTTCTGCAAACTTATGAGGAAGAGCCCTGTGAGTCACTATTTGGCGCTTTGGACTGTGAGCTTATTGGCTGAGTGCCCCTCTCTTTATCACTTTTCCGTCTGAAAAAGCAGATCTAAAGTTGTGACAGAGGTAAAAAAGAAATGTGAAAACCAGTGTTAGAACCAAACTACCGGTAGTTAGTTGGATTTCATCATATAGTTAATTATTTTGTAGTTTGAAAGTTAGAGACCCCAACTTTAAGCCCCTGTTTAGAGTTCAAACAGATGAGCATCTCTCACTTCATGTATTTCAGTGTTCGGAATATTAGAAGGAGGAAAAGCGAGTCGTTTTGTCTATCCGTTCTCTCTATAAATAAGTGACATTTGTGGACGATTCATCCCAGGAGAATTACTGTCTGTAGACTGTTTATTCTGCTAAAATTTAAGATCCAACCCGGACATTAAATTCAACTGACAAACACTGAAGGCCTAACTATAAATAAAACTATGCAGCTGTTTTCAAAAATTATCTCAAGAACAACTATGAGAAACCTTTAGGGATGGTGCTAGTTTTAAAATGTAATTCTAGAGCATATAATGTACACGTTTTTAGATTTACTAAAGAAACAGTTGTTCTCACAGTAGGACATCAAAATTCCAATGCTTGCTTTTTGCATCCAGTCAATTGTAAAACACAGTATGTAAAATGTATTATTTATATTACTAAACTGCAAAGTCTGTAAACATTCTTTTTTTAATCTGATGCAGCCTATCCAGTTTAGCTTTTTTCTGTGAATCCAAACACAGATTTAAATCTCTTGTTTGGTCTGGTGCAAGTCGTCCGTCATTGTAGGGAAGTCACTTGTGCACAATAGAGACACATTTGACAAGTTGATACAAAAGTAGCTGACGACCCTGAGAATCTGACAATTTCCTACACAAAAGTATATTTAACTCTACTAAATAAAGAATATATTTTTAGCCAGAGATGATTTTTTGTTGCCTTTTTTGGATTCTGTAGAAAATAGATGATTCCGCATAATCCGCAATCAGTCGCTATGCATGTTCTATCTTTTACGCCTTACTGAAATGTGCTTGCAGATCACTTTTACTTAAGTTCAGGCCAAGGTCAGGCCACCGCAGTCTCGTTTTTAAAGTGCTCTGCAAAGTACACTACCTGTTCCAGTCATTTGTACAAAGCCAATATTGAAACCTATAATGTGAACCGCTCAGGCTAAAAACAATTGATGGGAAAATGTTTGTGCGGTAAAAATTAAAAGAATTGATGTGGTTTGATTTTGCTGCCTTGTGAGACCAGAGAAGAAAGATTATCTGACGCTGACAAAACAAAGCTGTTCATATTCACCACAAACAGAAAAAAGCACTATTTCACCTCTAGATGTTCTTTGCAATGTTTTTGTAGACATTGTTATTGTGTGAGGATAAGCAAGCTAAATATGTGTGTAGTTGTTGAGCTTCAATTTGTTCCACTGTTCATGATCTATTATCATAATAGTTAAAACAATTATAGAATTACAATATAATAAAGATTAAGTAAACTTGTGGAATATACACTGTAGTTATTTACAGATGGTTGGTATTGTACTTTAGCAGTGGAGAATATGACCAGAATATTTTGTTTTAATAATATTTAGAATTTTGTATTGTACACATTTTAATAATGGCATCACCAGAGGGATGCTTCACCTTCAATGATCAGTGAAGACATATTTATATATTTCTACTTTTATTTGTGGAGTGAATCATGTAAGTGTACAAAAAGTAGTTTGTAGTAAATTTTGTCAAACTTCATGATGAACTGTGATCTAGAACTCTTCTCTTCTCTTTACTTTTGTCAGTTTAAAACTAGATTCCACCAGAAAACATTTTAAAATAATTCAAGCTGTTCATTTTTGTTTAAAAGTTAACTTCTAAGATAATGTAAAATAGTCATAACAATGTTACACAATAATTATATTTTTATAATTTCTTTCAGGTTTATTGAAAATTATTATTAGTTTTTATTTTTGTTTATTTTTTTATTTGAGCAACATGCAATAAAGTCTTACAATAACAACAACAAAAAAGTTATTACAGGCATATTTGCTGCTCAAAAGGAGTAGGTAGAAGTTCAAAGAACTCATGAGCACCTACCCCACATACAATCTGTGCAATTTGTCATAAAAGCAAATTAATGAAAAGCTGAAGAATTCTACATATACATATGCAAGAACATACACACATATATGTGTATGTATATATATACTGTATATGTGTGAATACATATACACATTTACAACAAGAAATGTTTAGTACGACTAGACTGTACTTTAAGATTAAATGCTCCACGTAGATTGTTCCCCTTCTCTTTTATGCTTCGTCTTACACTATCATCAGAGTTCTTAACGTCATTAGATCCTCAAGTTTTAGGACACGAGATTTTAAGAATAATGGGTTTGTGTGTTCCCTATATCCAACATTGTGAATTATCCTAATCGCTTTTTTTTTGGAGTCCGCACAACAATTCCAGATGACTAGTGTAGGTGTTTCCCCAGACCTCATTACAGTCAGTGAGGTAAGGGAGGACCAGCGAGCAGTAGAGAATGAGGAGAGTTCTTTGATTAAGTAAATATCGACATCTACTCATGACTGCAATCTTTTTAGCTAATTTTACAAGAATGTTAGATATTTGTGGTCTCCAGATAATATTGTGACTGAGAATTACTCCCAGGTATCTCTAGTATAGCAAAAGCAGAGCCAGTGGCAATGGGGTGAGGGCAAACTACAGTAAATCCATTTCACACTGTGTTGTTATGGGTGACAAAAAGCCCTGTCCCCTCACCCCTAAGCAAAACATACAAAGGGACATTGCCACACTGTATTTGCCAGTTAAAGCAAACTCTTTTTTTCCCCCGTAACAAGTGTTGCTTCAACAAAACAAAAAATCTCTAAGAATCTTGCCATATTGAGCAAAGTAAAATATCTGTTGAACTACAAGGCAATGCGAACTCTATACTGTTCTTTGATCCTCCCGTATTATATGTATTGCCTTGAAGTCTGGGGTAACTCCTACAACACTAATTTAACACCAGTCATCCTTCAAAAAAGAGCTTTACGAATAATACACAAAACGGCTCCAAGAGAACACACAACTGAACTATTTTTGAGTCAGGACTGTTAAAAATGAAAGATTTAATTGTATTAAAGACATTATTGATTATGTTCAGAGCACGACATTATTTATTGCCCCGTGGTCTTCAAATGTTTTTCTCTGTAAACAATGAAATCAGCAGAAGGAATCTGGATTTTAAAATGCCTTTTGCAAGAACAACACTCAAACAAATGTCCATCTCATGTGCTGGTATAAAACTATGGAACTCTGTGGACAATGAATTTAAAACATGTTCAAATAAATTACAATTTAAGTTTAAATGTAAACAAAAAATGATCAAGTCCTATGTTAAATGAAGTGAGAAATAGTATTGTATTTGTATTAGTTGTATTTGTTGTATTTTGATACAAAGCCATCTATGTATGCATAGTATGTATGTAGGCATAAGATTGGGGTAGGGGTTTAAATAAGACTTGGTCTTCATCCTACTCCTGTTCTTAATGTGACTGTAATGTTATATAAGAACAAATAAAAATGAATGAATGAATTAATGTTGGTTGTGGGCTTTGATGTGCCAGTTTGTTCGGCGTCTTCCGTCCTGGGTGACCTTGGTCTGTAAAATGCATTATATAAAGAAAAATGTCTTACTTATTTACTTTATTCTATAAATACTAAATACTAAATACTACTCTATTGATAACCAACCATGGTAACACAATGCACTGTACAATTTTATTTACTGGTAATTGCCATTCCCACCACACACAATGACGAAAGAAGCGAGATTCCATTCAGACCTATTGTGCTATTGTACCTATTGTTTTTGTACGTTTTTGGTGGTAGGGGAAACCGGAGAACCCAGAGGAAACCTATACAGACACAAGGAGAACATGCAAACTCCGTACAGAAAGACCCTATCTGGATAAGTACAAAAAAATAACAAAGAAAGGTGTTAGAAAAGGTGATTTTTTTTGTGTGTGTTTTGTTACCATTTGGACTGAAGATTTTAGGGAGAATGTAAAAATATTTTGATACGACTCCCCTGGCTATACACTCCTAAGCACCAAAAAAACTAAAAACTCGACATGTGAGCAGAATTTTGCAGTGATCATCCATGTCAAATGCTAAAAATAATCTCAATGTAATGTAGATTATTGTGATAAAAATGATTATAAGACATACATTAGTGAAAATGTAGTGAAAGAAAGCCATTAAATTATACTTATTCTTCTGTATGTATAAGTAATTGATTAACTGTATTTAAGAACAGTTTTCTTTTGTTCAATACAACATCTATTATGTTAAACAATGGAAACAGATGTCTACCTGCTTACCCCCCTCTCACGTTCACAAAAAACCCCATGCATTGTTTATGGACTAATGCATTGTGGTCCGTCCATATTGTAGTTTTGTCCTTAGAGGCTACAGTGGGGAAGTGGGTACACAGAAGGCTTTGCTAATAACCGCGTCCAGATGTGCAGCAGCGTCCCATGAGTCTGTGCACATTCTCACAGACAATGGAATGCTTGTGAGGAACCCCAGCAGGAAGTGAGGTCAGAACTCTTCACCCCTCCCCATTCTACTGTCGCTCTCTTTTGGGGGGACAACGGCGGTGATAAAACGTCTCCCTCAAAGCTCCAAAGTGGACGGTCATAAAGACGCTGACAGTGCGCAGTCCATAAAAGAAAGTCTACTAGGCGTCCATAAAATCGAGTACTTCAGTGTACGGTAAACAAAGCAGACGGCAACATCCTTTGAATAAGTGGTTCACAAACATTTCACACCAGGCAAGTTGCGCTGTAAAGTACTGGGATTTTTATGTACTTATTAAATCGGTCTTTTCCCCTGCATTCACATCACCATTCCTCCAACAATTCCACATTTTCATAGCCATTGTTGCCTATACATTTTCTTCAATTTCTTGTCTCTTATTTTTTGATTTGCATAATTTGGCAAGATAAAAAGTGTGCTGCTGTGATCTCTCTCTATCGTTATCTGTCTTGTCTGCACTTTGCGTTGTGAACTACATCAGCACTCTATTTAACCTTTTTAGCTTTAGATCAATATCCATCCTATAGTGGCATTAAAGGGATGGGTCAAATGCAGATCACACATTTTCAAGTTCATCTCACTTTTTATAAAAACCAATGGGTGTCATAGATTGTAATTGTTGCGGAAAAAGCTACAATGTACAATAGAATAGATGGATTAGTACTATAATGACTCTATCAAAAGGACAGACCCAAATGTACATATATGAGTCAAACTGTAAAAATAAAGTGTGCAATTCTGAGAACTGAGTCTATAGAAGTCTTTAGAGAGTCTATAGAATTCCATGAAATCTACAACCGAGACTGGACGAAACCGATTCTAAGGCGAGTCTAAAACAGGAACTTGCTAAATATAAAACCACAGCTTTACACAAGTTGGGTGAAAGTTGGTATTCCTCCGAACCTCCTGAAGCAAAAGTAAAACAAAGCGAATTATTGCATCTGTGAAGTTTTTGTTCTTGAACGCGACAGTACAGTTTCCACATACCAGCTGTTGCAGGGGCCGGGACTGTTGTGGTGAGTGTGGAGACTCGCTGTCATCATTCATAGTATAGTTTTACCCAAAACTTGCAAGAATGGAAGTTTAACTTTTACTGTAGATTTCCGTTGGTTTTGATTTGAGCATTATAGGGTGGAGTTTGGAAAGTGTTCCCCACGTAGAAAAATCTGATTCAGTCATCTGTATGAGTAACAACATGGTCTGAGACAGAAAACTATAGTATAATTGGAACTTTTTGCTTCCTTTATGCGTTATACTCTCAGAAATTAAACACATGAACAAGAGCATAACTTTTCCAATGATAAAGTGTATGTTTATAATGTAGCTATTAGTATATAGTAGTAAACAGTTTTTGTATATACGACTTCAAGTGTGTGTTAACATGTCATCCCTTTTCTATGTATCTATTGTGGAAGGTTTCAAAGTTTAAACAAAAGTTGATTATCTGATGTCTCTCTGCTCTATTGGTGGTCTACTGCTCACTCTTAAAGATTGCATAACTACTCTTTTGCCTATTCCAAAAATGCATCTGCGTGAAATCCGTGTCTTATCTCCCTTTCAGAAGCCGGAGCCCCCCTGAATGTTTGAGATAGCTAACACTAAAACAACATTAGCAGGTTCCCGCTCCTCACATCACAGACGCTGACTTCATGGCCACTTGGGATGACTCTGAATCTGAAACGTAATGAGTGTGAAGACATTACTATTACGTCCACTGGGGCTGGATAGAGGCTCTTTCACTGACGAGGGAGCACCTGCCCGGGCGTATGCAGCCATGAGTAACAAGCCCTGACTTACCTGCACGTCACCTCCCGCGTGACAAGCACCGCTGCACCTGGGGCAAAATATAGAAATAAAACTTGAATCACTTCAGACAAAATAATTGGATCACAGTGAGAACGTCAGCTGCTGGCAAATGTGGGGCGACTGTAGACAAAATCACAGCCTGTGAACAAAACCCACTCACCCCAATGCCTCAGTGGGTTTCCTCCAGGTGCTCCGGTTTGTGCCTGCTGTATGTATATTTTATCTGTCTTGATATCAACCTTCTATGGGACTATGGATGAAAATTAGCCTACATGGGTTAGGGTTAGGGGCGACAGTAGCTCAATTGGTAGAGCATTGGCCTTCAGGCCTGAAGGTTGTGGGTTCAATTCCCACCTCTACACTCCCCACCGACTCCCACTGATGACTACTGTCGTTGTGTCCTTGGGCAAGACACTTAACCCCACTTTGCCCAAAGCCCCCAATGAAAGATCAAGGCTATGCTCACACTCAGAGAGCAGCCGTCCTCCTGTGGACTCACCACCTGCAGAGGGTCAGTGAGGGGCTGGTGCTATAAGACTTGGGTGGCATCTCTGATTGCATCTCTGATTGCCACCCCCCTGACCCAGAAATGGATTAAAGGGTAGAAAATGGATGGATGGATGGATGGATGGATGGATGGATGGGTTAGGGTCTGCCACATTTACATGTTGAAAAACACATGTTGATTATGTGCACTGTCCCAATTCAAATAAAGAACAACAAAAAAAGCTAGTCCTGCAGCAACATCTGGAGATTGGTCCCCAGGAGTTGCACAGGAGTTGCACTGCGGTTGCCCTAGTTATAGGCCAATTGAATGATGGGTTATTTGATAGCTAAATTAGCTGACAGTTAATCCAACTAATATATTTATTCCATATTGTGCCAAAACCAAGAGAAAAAGGTTACAAATCAGAATAATCCTCATTTGCTTGCCCTTAAAATGTTTTGATGATACTATAATATGATCATTTATAAGTTGAAATACACAATTACTTCATAATTTTGGTATCTATCTGGTGAAGAAAGAAACTATTTGGTCGAATGAGTAGAAGGGATTCATTTTGGGTCGCATATTATCATTTGTGTTGTTTTTTAAATAGAAAAGAAATAATAATACATGTTGTTTCCATATGTTTTTCTATAACTGACATAAACAATATCTGACTGTGTTCATTTGGCTATAATCTTTCATGAAGTAAATCCAGTCTCGCTAAGGTTTTAACTTTCTATGGAATCAGGTGACCTTCAACAGGGTCTAAATACGGCCATGAGTTGTTTCATACAGCTGCATGGAGCTTTCAATCTCCCTTTTTGGAAAAAGAAAGAGTGAGAGAGAGAAACTTTCAACCAGATATGGCCCTAATGTTTTGCAATATTGTAAAAAAAATCTTTGCTGAAAATCTTTATTCCTCCCACAGTGTGGAAATGTCAGTCTTGCAACACACATTACACAACTGGAGGGATAAAAGGAGCTCTCAAAACACCTGTGAGCACTAAACCATAAGGAAAATCTTAGCTGACTATAAAACTAAATTGCACAAAAGAAAGAAGTATATACGTGCCGTTAAAAGTATATAGATGCATGCATTCATGTTTATCAGTGTTTTAACATTCTAATTGCAGTCTTCTAAATAACTAAGTTTTTACCTATGATATATTACCTATATATGATAATTATTATATCAATATTATATCCATTGCTTAAATATTTTTGAATGAGCAGCACTGCTTTACTTTTTCAGTGTGGCCAGTGTTTACTGCTGTTAATTGTCAAGGATTATGTAAGCAGAAGGCACAATAAGACAAAGGGCCATATGCATGAGATCTAACAATAGTCTTAAGGGAAACCGAGGCAGGATGAGCTGAAAAGGCTGTGGACTATACTTCTCACTGGGAGGAAGTGAGGAGGACGAACATCTGGACTTCATTTGTGCTTCTATGGTGACTAAAGACTCCAGAAATAGGCTTAAAAGTATTTTCCATACTATTAATTGCGGTCCATATACGCTGCATTATCATTTAGGGCGCGCGACTCTTTCAGCGCCACGTGACGTGTGTCTGATGGGACTGTGGGTGTGCGCTTCACATGCACTCCGCGTAGGCGCGTGCGTGCATCAGTGACGCTCCTGCCCCGTGTGGAGCTGTTGTTCACAGACCGCCACAAACAGGGCAATCAGACCCACTGCTAGATCCGGCGGCAAAGGAGAAAGTTCAGTATTTTACGTGAAATTCAAGTTTCTCTCGGTGTATGTTGAATGAGATCGTGAATAGAAGATCTGTTTGAGGCGTATGGGTTTGCACACAGCGCAATATGGATTTAACAGAGACGAGACAAGACACGCCGAGCCGTCCTCCAGCAAACTTTTGATTGTCTTCGCTGCCTCTCGACCCCAGTGGAGACAGAGCGCTGAAGTTTGACGCATCACTGGGATCGCATGAGAAGTTTGGGAGGACAGTGGCCAGCCTGACCGTCATTTAGCCACTTTTAAAGAAACGGCTCATGGGGCAAGTATTCTGAATGACATTTATTCTTAGCGGTCCAAAAGAAACACTTCACAAACAAACCATATGTTTAGCTACCTGCTTTTTTTTGTTTTGGAAACATGACAAAAGCATGTCCTACAAAAAGATGATGTTATTACGCATGTGACAACCTCACTCTATGTAAACTACTGCTACCAGAGCGGGCTCCTAGTGACAGTTGCTTTTCAAACACATTGGTGAAATATTAACTGGAGTGAGCTTGTAGGGGTGTGTGTGGCGTGTTAATACATACTAGTACTAGTAGACCACAACTAGGCTACAGAAGTTGCATGGGGGGCCTTTGCAAAGATACCCCCCTTCCCCCCGATCCTCGATGTTGTTGGGGCTTGTTCATCCGTCACTCTCAGAAAGCATTGTTGAAAGGATGTATTAATAAGACAAAAGGCTATGTTATCCTTTTGTATGGGAGTTAATCTTGCGGGCTTTAAATGGATTGAATTGGAGCAGTGAATAAATTAAACTAGTGCTACTGGTGAAGCTGTGTTTATTTGGACCTGTATTTTTTTTGCACAATTCAGGATCAGATAGGCAGGTGTTAGCAGGCCTGTCAGATGCACCCTACTGCAGCTGAACTCTAAAATCACACACAGATAAGATGATAAGATGCAGGAACTAATGTTTATTGCCCAGATAAAAGCTACCATCCATCATGCTTTATCCTGTGGTTGGGATATCTTCGTCCAAGTAGTGTTTCTCATAAGAGCTATGGGAAAGGTTCAGGGTGAGAAATCAGACAAGAAATGTGAGCTTAGATGCTGCTGAAAACCCTGTTTAACTGGGATGCGCAAACAACTTGATCTAACAACATTTGAAGGGGGTGTAAAAGAGGAAGCCCGCTTGCAGCTTTAGGAGAAGACTCTCAAGTGTTGAAGATGCTGTCAGCAGGTTCATTGATGATGTTGTAAGCCGAGAGTAACTTGCTTTGTTTTGGGATAGCCTGTTTATTTGTCATCCCCTGACTCCCAGCCGCATGCATTAAAGCAGGCAGACAGACAGGGGATGATACAGCCAGCTTGCAATCTGTCTTTTTGGACCATATCATCACACGGGTCATTGCACCAGAACAACGCCAAATTATCAACAAGCTCACCAAGCCTGATCGCTGCCAGGCGTCTTTCACTCAAAGGAACTGTTTACCTTCAATTAACCACCCAGATGTTAATAATGCAACTAAGAAACTGGAAGGAGATAGCATCAGGGGATAGGGGCTATTTGAAATTGCATAACTAATAGTTGCCACACCTGATTGGCAATAATTTTAGGAAGTCTGAAATTGAAGCAAAATGTGTAATACTGCCTAACTGGACACACTATGGGCAGTAGACTACTAGAATGCTTTTCATCTCAGGGAAGGAGGAATTTGCTTTGGCATGTATATTGCGGTAGCGTAGAGGTGATGTGGTGAAACTGTGAAGAAAGTAGATAGTAGACAAATTTCAACATTTTATGAGACCCGTTAAGCATAATGAATCTGAATACTTTTGCATAACATTTATGGCTTTGGCATTGGTAGAATCCCTATGGTTAAGTCTTCTGCATGTTGAATTTGGTTGACGACCAATATCGTTTTAAATTTATGATGCATTGCCCCATGAAGCTTGGAGTAAAATGAAAGTTTACTTTATGCATAGTATTTGGCGAGCGCGCTATCTTTCATACAGTGACATCACCAGTCTCGAACCTTTGTGTCAGTGAACCAGCTCCACTCTCAGCGCGATTTCCTTCTCTTAATGTAATCTTAGCCCTTGCTGTGTATGCGAGCGTGAGAAACGGAGACAAACAGATGAGCAGGAAAAATAAATACAGTTCTGAAGTTCACCGCAAGTAAATAAATGAATAGTGATTTAGGAATGGGAGAATGGGATTTGTGGGAGTTTTTTAATAGGTCACTGGGGGTTGAGGAAAGCTGGGCTGGGTGGTGACAGCAGCGATGGTTGGTGGGTGGTGTCGATCCCTCAAGGATACTCGGGTTTCAGCAGAAGCCTGGGAGCGGCCCACTGATAGGAGGACACAACGAGAAGGACTTTTCCTATGGGACACTTTTTGTCTTTTGTTATCGATATACACAGCACTTTTGACAGATCAAGCTTTTTAGAGAGAAGCACTCAAAAACTTCAGAGGCGCGTCCACCTAGAGGCAAAAGACCCTTTCTATTAGCAGCTTAAGTGAAACCAGTTTATGGAAAAGGAAGCAGCGAATGACTGTAAACAATGCTGGCATGTAAATTGATCTTTTCATATGGCTAGTGTGCCAAGGAGTTATTCTCAGCCAGGTTTACTCAAGTATTTTCACTTTAAACTGGAGTACTTAACCTTTTTTGTGTGATTCATATGTTATGATGTGTTTGTTCTAGCTGAAATACTCATTAAGTAACTTTTGTGAACACATCAGACCACGAATTGCTGTCTTAATCTTAATAGAAAACTATTTGTCTTTTGCACACTGAGAGCTGAGTGTGTGTTGGTTCTCCTTTCCCTGGAAAAAAAAAATCTAATCTGCTAATCTGAAGATGTATCAGAGGCTAAGATTGCATGTGAAAACTAGTGAGAAACTCAAAGCCTTTTGAGAGCAAGGAACTAGTGATATTGATTTTATTACATCGTTACAATTTATGTAGTTTCAACTATACTCCAGCCTTGAGTAACATTTGAATACTATTTACTTCCTCGGGGAAGTACTTTTGTGCCATGTGCATGTACTGTAAGTAAGTAAGTAAGTAAGTAAGTTTTTATTAATATAACTGTGTAACAGTACTTTTGTAAACAAAGTATTGTAAGATGTGTGTTTCTTGGACTCTTGGAGATTTTGTTTTTTATTATTGGAGCAGTTATTTTTCTTATATCCAGATCAATTACTCTTCAATGAACCGATTAGAGTGCTTTGTGTTATAAGAACTGCATGTCCCGTACAATTTGCAATTCCTAACAAAAAACGTATATAAAGTGTTTATTATCAACAAGGACATACAATACAAACCAAATCCCTGGAGCCTTGGTCGATAACGATGACAAGACAAAAGAAGGGCAGTGTCCTAACAGACATCTGGGATCCACTGCTTGCTTAGATTTTTTTAGACCGAAAAACACTTTCATTGGGGTGTGGCAGCTGGAGCAAAATAAACGCATTCTGTTTTAAAGCTGCCCAAGCACAAGTCACAACACACCGCTGACGGCTGGAGTGCAGTGATTCACAGCCAGCTTCAAGGAGTGTCTTGGATGAGACAGATACATAGGGCCAATATCCAATATCCAATATTGTAAACACAGTTGAGACATCACCAGAAATCCTTCCTTTTAAAGCACTGCAGTGAAGATGCAATTAGTCTTTGTGTGGTGTTGTATATTTCAATATTTATAGTACAGTCTTCCAGTTAAAGAAAGTTAAACATTCTGAGAGTTTAGCCTTATTAGCCAAAGTCTAAAGCTCTAGCAAAAGTAGTAGCTCTCTCATTCACAGACAATTCTCTTCTCAAAAGACACATATTTATGTATTGATTTTTCATATTATTTTCTTATAATTCTTGCCAGTTATACATACAACATGATTTTGCATAGAAAATAGAGACACCAACAAAGGGAACAGGAAGCAAGATACAGCCTTATAAAACCTGCTCCATAATTGTCCAAGTGAGCCTTTTTCAAACATAAATGTAACCCCAATACTCCTTTCTGGGTCACTTAAACTTATTCTAAAATGTTTATTTGTTCCATATCAATATGACTTAATTTGTACTCCATCTCCATTATTCTCTTCTTGTACATTTTCCTAAACATTGACACAAAAACAAATTCAACATCTTGACCAAACCAAATTGCTGGTTCATTTACCCAAAAATTCAGGATCTCTTTATCAGGGATGTCTTGGCCCCAAAGTGGAAGGAGCACCCAGAGAAAACCTTCGCAGATACCAGGCAGACCATGCAAACTCCACACAGAAAGGCGAATCCAGGATTGTCTTTCTGAGAAGCCAGAACACACTCAGCCAACCCTCAGAACATTCTGTGACCAAGACGTTTTTGTAACATTACCTCTCCACTCATAAGATACGCTTTAGAACCCCCTCCATTACAAACTTGTTGCAGCATGCCAGGATATTCTGAGACTTATTTGGAAACTGATAAGTCTATTCTCTAAAATAATTTTGTATGACTTGTGCGATAACTCTCCTCAGGTCCTAAGTAGTTTTGAGAGTCTTTTGAACAGAGGTTTCTGTGGTTACTACAGTGCTGTGAATTGTAGCTCATCTTTTAGGTTGATTTACAGCAGATATGGGAGCTGACTGTTATGGCGGCTCGCATAATCACTGTGGTCGTGTTGTGGTTTTCAAATCAAACTCTGGTCATTCTTCGAATTCAAGTCTTGGAGCAGGTACATGTGTGAGGCTGATGTGGTTTACAGATGTCCCGTTGCTTCCCTTTTCTTCTAAGTCACTCTTGGGTGCCTTTGTCATGCACTCAGCTTTGTTTGTGCAGCTGGAAATCTCGCTGGGATTACCTCAGCACCCCACCTCCCCGCATCCAGAGCTGAACGGCTGGAGACCATTTTCTTGGACTGCTTGAATTGTCCCTTGCAGCCAGTGGGAGCTCCGAGCTTTTGGAATCCAGGCTGAACCATTCATTTAGTCAGCAATGGAAAGTTATCTCCTCCCCTAACAAGCACTTTCACACTTTGAGACGTACTGAGGCGCATGTGCAGTGTTTCAACCAGTAATTATAGTGAGGTTGTAAATACTTTTATAAGGTTGGTATAAAACATATTGTTCTTGAGCTGACCAGAATGCTCATCTTAGAGTCAATGGGTATTTTTAATGCTCCACAATTTCCACTTGTGTATATTTGTATGAAAATGCTACCAGCAGAGACTAGTGTCGTCACAATACTAGATTTCAACCTCAATTTTGATCATAGAAAAAAAACTTTAATACTGGATAACCATTTCCATACAACTGTGATTAGATATAAACCTATTCTCTCAAAATAACAATTCATTTGCCCACCATAAGACCTTCTCCACCGACTCCCACTGATGACTGCTGTCGTTGTGTCCTTGGGCAAGACATTTAACCCCACTTTGCCTGAAGCCCCTGCTGAAAGATCAAGGCTATGCCATAGAGCAGCCATCCTCCTGTGGACTCACCACCTGCAGGAGGATCAGTGTGGGGCTGGTGCTATGTGTACTGGGTGGCATCTCTGGCCACCCCCCAACCCAGAAATGGATTAAGGGGTAGAAAATGGATGGATGGATGGATAAAAGGGGTTCTACTTTTAAAAAATCCTCAATAAATGACAAAACATTGTGTGTGTAAATCTATTTAACATCAACAAATGTTGCCCCATTTATGTAATTATTTTCATTATCTGCTCATACTAGTATCTGTTTTTATAATAGCTTATTGACTAATAACTGATTTTTTAAATCGTTTTTACAACCCTTGTGAAGACCTCTGAAAGAAGGCTGTGTTTTTCTTCCTTCTATGTCTGGATTATCCTTTTGAATAAATAAGTCTTTAATCTTTAATATGTTTTACTTTTCTGTTTTACTTTTATAGTTTATAAATTTCCCCCACACTCAAATGGAGATAAGGACAGTGCCAGACTAGCTGTATTCCTGGCACGTTTTCCATTTCTTAAAGTTGATGGAGTTTGTTTATCCTGTAGCTGTTCACATGACTGAATTAACCTCCAGCTATAGCACATAAGGAGGGTCACAGTAAAGGCCAGACTGTTTCAATTAGAAGAGGACGGACTGAGAGAAAATAGATGCTGTTTACTTGCAACTCATATGACATGTGTGCTGCTTCACGTCTTATTTAAGAGAACAAGACGAGGTCAGAGTCAAGTAGCTGTTGTCTCAAGTATGTGTGTGACAAGGCCAAACCGACTTTCTAACTGTGAAAAACTCCAATCTCTGCATGTGGGGTTGCAAAAGAGCAATCTATGGTGACTGTTGGTTTTGAAACTCATACTTGCCTAATTTAGCCAAGGAAATAAACTAGAGGCACAGCATGCGATCCAACTCAAACTCGTAATGCCCTTGGGCCTCTTTACTTCAAACTCTTGCTGATTTTAATGCAATTCTTAACTATCAAGGCCCTAAACAAACAATATAAACCTTTAGAATTAACAGTTGCTGGCACCTATATATTTTTTTTGTAAAATTCTATGGAAAGACTTCAACTCTCGTGGACACAACACTGTTCCTTCTCCAGGCAACAGTGTTTTTCTTCAATGTGACGGCCATGTTTCAGAGGTCTGTGTTTGCCAGAGGCTGGCTTTGTTTTTTCTCCGGACCATAAGTCACTGTGGAGACTCACCATCAATTCATCATCTTATCATGGTCAAGAAGCACAGACTGTGCGCAGTAATCACGGAGGCTTTGAGTAGAGAACGTATTTCTTTGATAGTTTGCCTTAAACTACATTTCCTGTCGGTGCACTTGTGTAATACTGTATGTGTGTGTCTGCAGTTTCACATCGGTCACAACCAAGTTGGTGTTACATTTGAGTGAAAAAATAATTATCCATCAATAATCGTTGTACTACTTGAAGTAGATATTGGCAATGGATGTAACAGTAATTGCTGGGGACCAAAGTACAATGTACTTTGCGATGCAAACAATTATTATTCACTATGTACACTGTGGTTGAAAGAGACTTAAATATCCACAGCTTCCCTATGGGAAGTCTTGCATAGATATACAAAAACAGTTTTAACTTTTAAACCCACCACAGCGACCTCCCATCCTAGTCCTAACTAGGGACAAGCCAGGTCTATTATGACCAACACTGAAAACATGTAGATAGTAAACACAAATGTATCCAGACAATGTACACAGAACCTCTAGATTTGATTAACAGTTTTTTTTTCCTTTATGGTGGGAGGAATTGGCAGTTAAATTGAGAATGCCCAAAATTCTGCATTGGTATCGGTCCAAATAAGTTGGTCCCTACTCCTAATGACTTGTAAGACCATTTTGTCTTGAATAGATACTTCCTCTGCCCTTGCCCTGGTGCCTGTTGTCATGCTGAGACAGACCACACTTCACAGTTTGGTGTGGGGCTGGGGGTATTTTTCTGCGTTTTCTTTGAAGGCAACAAATAATCTCTCACGACAGCCTCACAGATTAGCCATAACACAGCATAATATGAGACGGGGTGGAGTTCAAGGTCTGGCAGTGAAGGAGAATAGGATCAGGACACGGGACAAAGCTAGTTCAAAGCCTTTCATTAGAGGCTCTAAAGACAGAGCTTGGGAAGGTGTGAAGGGGCAGAACTCTGAAACCTTAGCACACATGGCTGGCTCTGGTATATATTTCTCTGTTTGTGGTTAACACTAAACTATTTATGTATGTTTTGCACTACTTTACTCTTGTGGAAAACCACTGGGCCATGTTCAATTTCCATCTTTTGATTCAGATAAAATCAGTTTCACCAGGAGAGCCTGCTTTTCAATAGTATAAGATTTCATGATTATTCTACCATATTTGGGTCATCCTAAACATGAAGGGAACTTTCTTTTGAATTCTGAAGATTGTATTTAAGCTGCAAATACTTACCTTAAGGATTGATAGTGTAGTAAATATTCATAAAAGTTTCCTTCATCAGTTATGTGGCCATTTGTGAAAAGCACTAGGGATTGTTTACATCATTGTTTCTCCGTAAAATGACCTCAAAATGTCACAAATGCAGCCCATATCCAACCAAGAAGTGAAATGTTTTGCATAGCCTAAGGCCCTGTCCACACGAAGTCAAGCTCAGGCCTAAACGCAAAAATACTTTATCAATCCAGTGTATCGTCCATACGAGGCCGGCGTTTTGGGGGGGTGTAAACGAACATTTTTGAAAGTAGGTCCCAGAGTGGAAAGATTTCAAAACTCCGTATATGCCGCTCCGTGGTTACTGCCTCTCCGCAATGTATCTGAGACGCTTGCGTCATCGCCCCGCCTCTTGTTAAAGCACGCATGCGCCGCACTCAGAAAATAATGACAACAACAATGTAGCTTGTTGGTTTTGTAATCCAGTGTGACCCGAAGCAACAGTTCAACCTCATCGTCCGTCCTGTAGTACCAGCTCGCCCACTCGCCATGTTGTCTGTTTACAAAATTCTGCGCATGCCCAGTTCCCGTCACGGAAGTTTGGGCTTGATCCCGTCATTGCGTCACAGCGCCACCAACAGGTCTGGCATAGTTTCACAGCGTTTTCAGGCGTATTGACTACATTCATATGGACGCACACATTTACTGAGCTAACTCCGTGTTTACAGAAAAAGTTTCTGAAATTATAAGCGTTTTGTCTTCGTGTGGATATAGTCTAATTGTACTTGATTTTATTACTGGAATTCAATGATTTTCATTTATGCTAAATCTAATTTGACCTGCATTCTACCGCAGACTTCTCAAGTTCTTTACAGCTTGGGGATTAAAACCTGCTGCTATAATGAACTCTTAAAAGGCACTCCATACTCGCTGCAGATGCGAGCTAAATAAATCCTGCTTGATACGCTTTTAATCACCTCTTTGTGGTATATGCCGTTTGATCTTTGTGGCAAAGTTTAACGAGAAGAGGGGGTGGTGGGACCAGGACGCTGTAGTTGTAAATCAGTCAGGCAGAAGAAAAATATGCAAAAGAAAGCAAAAAACCTGAATAATTTGGAGCGACTTGACAGCAGTATTACAGTAATTGCTTCTCAAATACCCCTCTTTTTGGAGTTCCCCTCCTACTCCTATACCAATCCCCCCAATGGGACAGACATGGGGAGAGTATGGGGGGGGGGAGTAGATTGCTTCTTTGTGCAATCTACTTGTTTCACACTGACACCGCAGCCGCACAGCAGAAAATGTCTGTTAATACCAATGTGAGAAGTCGTCTGGGTGAAGTGAGAAGAAAAAAGCGAGACACGAAGTGCATCTACAGAGACTTCAGACAAAACAGAGACAGGAAGCAGACCAGATCCTGAAAAAAATGCATGTGCTCAAACTGTCAGTTTGAATGACGACTGACCAATTGTGTCACAAAGTGCGCTTGTATAGGGGCCACAAGAAGTGACAGCTCACAGCTTAGTATGCATTGAAATATGATTAGAGTCCATGAATATGTATGAGATGAGGAACTCAAAGCTACTGTACTTCTGGGGTGATCCGTGTTCTGTGATCCAATGAACTGACACTCTATCTAAAAACACATTAAATGCTGTTAAAAAGTGCCCAGTCCCCCAGACATTTGTACTTTTTCTTTTTCTAATAATCAATTAGCCTTTTTGACTTTTGATGAGCCAAGACAATGTACCATTTCAACACTGGGACTATGGGTGGAAATAATAGTGTTGTCATTTCAATTTATTTTTGTATAGCCCTAAATCACAACAGTTATCTCAGAGGACTTTACAAATTTTTTAAATTGCCAACACAGATCAGCGAATCCACAGTTCAAACCCAAAAGATGCAATAATAAAAACACATTGGTCCTTAAGGGGCAGATGACCAATGTTTTTAAATGTCCTGGATTATCACCACTGTCCTGAGACCCTCCTGCCTCTGCAAGGAGCAACTGAGTGGAAACTATACTCAATTTCAAACTCAATTTTGATTCTATAAAAGATACTCAATACCAAATTTGATTCCACAACAATGGACTATAAACTGTAAACTGTAATGTTTAACTAAAAATGATATTACAATCTGATTCTTTATACATTTGACATCCCTCCTTTGTACACTTGGTATTCCACCAGTTTTAGTGTTATAGTACCGTAATTTAATTTATGAACATATTCCTCATTGAGGGGTATATCAGTGCTATTCCTTCATATCTAAGGACATTTCTAAGCAGCCCTATACTTTTGACGACCATTTAAACATGATAGTTTCAGAGAATCTAAATGTCACATCATTAAGCTCTGCCCAGTATCACAAAATAGGGACGAGAGGAATGGTGTATAGAGGAACCAGGTGTTAGTAATCCAACCTGTAATGAAATACTTCTTTTTAAATATGAAAAATTAGAATTTATTTGGCAAACTTCATAGATTTTGTTGTTGTTCCCTTATGTTAATTTCCTTTATGAAACTGAACTCGTAGTCATCCTTTTCACCCACAAGTTCTCACCTCCCTGACTACAGACATTATAACTTTTCATTTCTGAAACAAGAAGAATCCAAAACACCTGCCCAGGGCCATGTATTTACTGTGTCTTTAATCTTCACTTTGTATTTTAATCCATCATCTTTGGTTGTTTTGGGTGAATCTTGCAGACGTTGCTGACTTGCTGGAGCCACTTTGATCCTTTACTTACATCTTTATTACTGTTCAAACAATACAAAATGAACACGCAGCTTTAGAAAACGAATGGTGAGTACCTTGAGCTTGAATCAATAATAACTAGAAACTTGCAATGGCTGAAGCCATTGCGATTGACTGCGGAACAGATCTAATGTGGAAATCTGCTAAAAAAAATCCTTGAAATCCTTTAAAAGGCCTTGAAACTGTTAAAATACTTGATAGATATTTGAAACTCCTGAAGTCCTTGAAATTGTTGAAACCTTTAAACTCCTGAAATCCTTGAAACTGTTGAAACATTGAAACTCCTGAAATCCTTGAAACTTTTTTTAAACCTGGAAACTGTTGAAAGTGTGGAAACTCCTGAAATCCTTGAACCTCCTGATATCCTTGAAACTGGTTAAATTCTTAAACAGTTGAAATCCTTGAAACTACTGAATGTATTGAAAGTGTCCTTGAAACTGAAAAATCCCCTCACCGCTGAAACAATTTGGTTCCTGTAACTAAGGAAACCTGGTCTGTGGTCATTATCTGGTGGTGGTCTGAGTCTTCGTTTGGGTCTTGGTCTGGTGGTATAATGCAACCTATTAGGTTGCATTATACTGGTTTACATGGAAAAATCCCTATTAGGTTGCATTATACTGGTTTACATGGAAAAATCCCTATTAGGTTGCATTATACTGGTTTACATGGAAAAATCCCTATTAAGTTGCATTATACTGGTTTACATGGAAAAATCTCTATTAAGTTGCATTATACTGGTTTACATGGAAAAATCCCTATTAGGTTGCATTATACTGGTTTACATGTACAAATCCCTATTAAGTTGCTTTATACTGGTTTACATGTAAAAACCCCTATTAGGTTACATTATAGTGGTTTACATGTAAAAATCCTTATTAAGTTGCATTATACTGGTTTACATGTAAAAACCCCTATTAAGTTCCATTATACTGGTTTACATGTAAAAACCCCTATTAAGTTCCATTATACTGGTTTACATGTAAAAAACCCTATTAAGTTGCATTATACTGGTTTACATGGAAAAATCCCTATTAAGTTGCATAATACTGGTTTACATGGAAAAATCCCCATTAAGTTGCATTATACTGGTTTACATGAAAAAAACCCTATTAAGTTGCATTATACTGGTTTACAAGGAAAAATCCCTATTAAGTTGCATTATACTGGTTTACATGGAAAAATCCCTATTAAGTTGCATAATACTGGTTTACATGGAAAAATCCCCATTAAGTTGCATTATACTGGTTTACATGTAAAAAACCCTATTAAGTTGCATTATACTGGTTTACATGGAAAAATCCCTATTAAGTTGCATTGTACTGGTTTACATGGAAAAAACCCTATTAAGTTGCATTATACTGGTTTACATGGAAAAAACCCTATTAAGTTGCATTATACTGGTTTACATGGAAAAAACCCTATTAAGTTGCATTATACTGGTTTACATGTAAAAACCCCTATTAAGTTGCATTATACTGGTTTACATGGAAAAATCCCCATTAAGTTGCATTATACTGGTTTACATGAAAAAAAACCCTATTAAGTTGCATTATACTGGTTTACATGAAAAAACCCTATTAAGTTGCATTATACTGGTTTACATGGAAAAATCCCTATTAAGTTGCATAATACTGGTTTACATGGAAAAATCCCCATTAAGTTGCATTATACTGGTTTACATGTAAAAAACCCTATTAAGTTGCATTATACTGGTTTACATGGAAAAATCCCTATTAAGTTGCATTGTACTGGTTTACATGGAAAAAACCCTATTAAGTTGCATTATACTGGTTTACATGGAAAAAACCCTATTAAGTTGCATTATACTGGTTTACATGGAAAAAACCCTATTAAGTTGCATTATACTGGTTTACATGTAAAAACCCCTATTAAGTTGCATTATACTGGTTTACATGGAAAAATCCCCATTAAGTTGCATTATACTGGTTTACATGAAAAAAAACCCTATTAAGTTGCATTATACTGGTTTACATGAAAAAACCCTATTAAGTTGCATTATACTGGTTTACATGGAAAAATCCCTATTAAGTTGCATTATACTGGTTTACATGGAAAAATCCCTATTAGGTTGCATGATTACACTGAAGTCCTTGAAACTGCTGAAGTCCTTGAAACTGCTGAAGTCCTTGAAACTGCTGAAGTCCTTGAAACTGTTGAAGTCCTTGAAACTCTTGAAATCTTGAAACTGCTGAAATCCTTGAAACTGTTGAATCCTTGAAACTGTTGAATCATTGAAACTGTAGAAATGTCTGAAAGAGCTGAAGTCCTATTAAAATGCATGGGCCTATTAAAATGCATTGCAGAATTCTCAATGCAGATTTTTGTCCGATTGCGGAAAAACCGGAAATCGCTGAAGTCCCAAAAGTAATAGCAATAATCTCCCAAACATGTGGAACGTTTTGATGTATAACTTGTGGAAATTGTTGAAAATGTGAAAGCTGTGAAACGTGTCAAAAAAAATGACGGAATAAAGAAATACAAAACCAATGGTTGACTGCGGAAGGTTCCGCAGTCAATAAAGAACTACACTGTGCTAAAACGAATGGACATCTAAACTTCTTGCAAGTGGCGACAGAAGCAAATTGCGATGATGTATGACTGCGGAACAGATCACATTACTAGAAACTGCAATGCTGAAGCCATGCGATGACTGCGGAACAATCTGTGGAAATCTGCTAAAAAAAATCCTTGAAATCCTTTAAAAGGCCTTGAAACTGTTAAAATACTTGATAGATATTTGAAACTCCTGAAGTCCTTGAAATTGTTGAAACCTTTAAACTCCTGAAATCCTTGAAACTGTTGAAACATTGAAACTCCTGAAATCCTTGAAACTTTTTTTAAACCTGGAAACTGTTGAAAGTGTGGAAACTCCTGAAATCCTTGAACCTCCTGATATCCTTGAAACTGGTTAAATTCTTAAACAGTTGAAATCCTTGAAACTACTGAATGTATTGAAAGTGTCCTTGAAACTGAAAAATCCCCTCACCGCTGAAACAATTTGGTTCCTGTAACTAAGGAAACCTGGTCTGTGGTCATTATCTGGTGGTGGTCTGAGTCTTCGTTTGGGTCTTGGTCTGGTGGTATAATGCAACCTATTAGGTTGCATTATACTGGTTTACATGGAAAAATCCCTATTAGGTTGCATTATACTGGTTTACATGGAAAAATCCCTATTAGGTTGCATTATACTGGTTTACATGGAAAAATCCCTATTAAGTTGCATTATACTGGTTTACATGGAAAAATCTCTATTAAGTTGCATTATACTGGTTTACATGGAAAAATCCCTATTAGGTTGCATTATACTGGTTTACATGTACAAATCCCTATTAAGTTGCTTTATACTGGTTTACATGTAAAAACCCCTATTAGGTTACATTATAGTGGTTTACATGTAAAAATCCTTATTAAGTTGCATTATACTGGTTTACATGTAAAAACCCCTATTAAGTTCCATTATACTGGTTTACATGTAAAAACCCCTATTAAGTTCCATTATACTGGTTTACATGTAAAAACCCTATTAAGTTGCATTATACTGGTTTACATGGAAAAATCCCTATTAAGTTGCATAATACTGGTTTACATGGAAAAATCCCCATTAAGTTGCATTATACTGGTTTACATGAAAAAAACCCTATTAAGTTGCATTATACTGGTTTACAAGGAAAAATCCCTATTAAGTTGCATTATACTGGTTTACATGGAAAAATCCCTATTAAGTTGCATAATACTGGTTTACATGGAAAAATCCCCATTAAGTTGCATTATACTGGTTTACATGTAAAAAAACCCTATTAAGTTGCATTATACTGGTTTACATGGAAAAATCCCTATTAAGTTGCATTGTACTGGTTTACATGGAAAAAACCCTATTAAGTTGCATTATACTGGTTTACATGGAAAAAACCCTATTAAGTTGCATTATACTGGTTTACATGGAAAAAACCCTATTAAGTTGCATTATACTGGTTTACATGTAAAAACCCCTATTAAGTTGCATTATACTGGTTTACATGGAAAAATCCCCATTAAGTTGCATTATACTGGTTTACATGAAAAAAACCCTATTAAGTTGCATTATACTGGTTTACATGAAAAAACCCTATTAAGTTGCATTATACTGGTTTACATGGAAAAATCCCTATTAAGTTGCATAATACTGGTTTACATGGAAAAATCCCCATTAAGTTGCATTATACTGGTTTACATGTAAAAAACCCTATTAAGTTGCATTATACTGGTTTACATGGAAAAATCCCTATTAAGTTGCATTGTACTGGTTTACATGGAAAAAACCCTATTAAGTTGCATTATACTGGTTTACATGGAAAAAACCCTATTAAGTTGCATTATACTGGTTTACATGGAAAAAACCCTATTAAGTTGCATTATACTGGTTTACATGTAAAAACCCCTATTAAGTTGCATTATACTGGTTTACATGGAAAAATCCCCATTAAGTTGCATTATACTGGTTTACATGAAAAAAAACCCTATTAAGTTGCATTATACTGGTTTACATGAAAAAACCCTATTAAGTTGCATTATACTGGTTTACATGGAAAAATCCCTATTAAGTTGCATTATACTGGTTTACATGGAAAAATCCCTATTAGGTTGCATGATTACACTGAAGTCCTTGAAACTGCTGAAGTCCTTGAAACTGCTGAAGTCCTTGAAACTGCTGAAGTCCTTGAAACTGTTGAAGTCCTTGAAACTCTTGAAATCTTGAAACTGCTGAAATCCTTGAAACTGTTGAATCCTTGAAACTGTTGAATCATTGAAACTGTAGAAATGTCTGAAAGAGCTGAAGTCCTATTAAAATGCATGGGCCTATTAAAATGCATTGCAGAATTCTCAATGCAGATTTTTGTCCGATTGCGGAAAAACCGGAAATCGCTGAAGTCCCAAAAGTAATAGCAATAATCTCCCAAACATGTGGAACGTTTTGATGTATAACTTGTGGAAATTGTTGAAAATGTGAAAGCTGTGAAACGTGTCAAAAAAAATGACGGAATAAAGAAATACAAAACCAATGGTTGACTGCGGAAGGTTCCGCAGTCAATCAATTACACCAAACAAAGCTGGGTGAACACAGCATTCATATTTCATTTTATTGATTGACTGCGGAACCTTCCGCAGTCAACCATTGGTTTTGTATTTCTTTATTCCGTCATTTTTTTTGACACGTTTCACAGCTTTCACATTTTCAACAATTTCCACAAGTTATACATCAAAACGTTCCACATGTTTGGGAGATTATTGCTATTACTTTTGGGACTTCAGCGATTTCCGGTTTTTCCGCAATCGGACAAAAATCTGCATTGAGAATTCTGCAATGCATTTTAATAGGCCCATGCATTTTAATAGGACTTCAGCTCTTTCAGACATTTCTACAGTTTCAATGATTCAACAGTTTCAAGGATTCAACAGTTTCAAGGATTTCAGCAGTTTCAAGATTTCAAGAGTTTCAAGGACTTCAACAGTTTCAAGGACTTCAGCAGTTTCAAGGACTTCAGCAGTTTCAAGGACTTCAGTGTAATCATGCAACCTAATAGGGATTTTTCCATGTAAACCAGTATAATGCAACTTAATAGGGATTTTTCCATGTAAACCAGTATAATGCAACTTAATAGGGTTTTTTCATGTAAACCAGTATAATGCAACTTAATAGGGGTTTTTTCCATGTAAACCAGTATAATGCAACTTAATAGGGGTTTTTACATGTAAACCAGTATAATGCAACTTAATAGGGTTTTTTCCATGTAAACCAGTATAATGCAACTTAATAGGGTTTTTTCCATGTAAACCAGTACAATGCAACTTAATAGGGATTTTTCCATGTAAACCAGTATAATGCAACTTAATGGGGATTTTTCCATGTAAACCAGTATAATGCAACTTAATGGGGATTTTTCCATGTAAACCAGTATTATGCAACTTAATAGGGATTTTTCCATGTAAACCAGTATAATGCAACTTAATAGGGATTTTTCCATGTAAACCAGTATAATGCAACTTAATGGGGATTTTTCCATGTAAACCAGTATTATGCAACTTAATAGGGGTTTTTACATGTAAACCAGTATAATGGAACTTAATAGGGGTTTTTACATGTAAACCAGTATAATGCAACTTAATAGGGATTTTTACATGTAAACCAGTATAATGCAACTTAATAGGGATTTTTCCATGTAAACCAGTATAATGCAACTTAATAGGGTTTTTTACATGTAAACCAGTATAATGCAACTTAATAGGGATTTTTCCATGTAAACCTGTATAATGCAACTTAATAGGGTTTTTTACATGTAAACCAGTATAATGCAACTTAATAGGGGTTTTTACATGTAAACCAGTATAATGGAACTTAATAGGGGTTTTTACATGAAAACCAGTATAAAGGATAACAGTTTAAAGGATATCAGGAGCTTCAAATACTTCAGGAGTTTCAAAGATGTTTAAAGTATTTTAACAGTTTCAAGGATTTCAAGGATTTTTCAGCTAAATTCCACATTAGATCTGTTCCGCAGTCAATCGCAATGGCTTCAGCCATTGCAACGGTTTCTAGTTTGGATTATAAATGACAAAATGTTGCTATACTGTGGAAAATACTAGGAACATTATGCAGCTTTTTGAAGTGAAAGTGAAGCAGAAAATGTACACAATTATTACTATTGCGGAATACAAAGAGCTCCAGTTCTCCAGACAGCATTTACGCCTCGTTTTTGTCTAATGTTATGATAATTTAGTGAATTATGTGCTGTGGCGTCTTTTCAACATGACATTGTATTGTCACTCATATAATAAGATTGATAACATCCCTGACAAATGAGTCTTTCATCCTGGTTTTAAAGGGAAAGACAAGCGAAGAGAAGAAAATTTGATTTATACTCGATTTGTGTTAGGCAAGCTTATTTGTTTAGCACAGTTTGTACACAAGCCAACTCAAAGTGCTGTACCAAACAAAGTACAAGGATATATATAGCAGCTCTAGATATATGTAGTAAGCACAAACATTAACATTAACTTTGCATGATGTTGTAGATGCAATATTCCTCATTGCATTCCTTATTGAAACATGCAACTGTAAGCACTACACTCAAGTCGAAAGTCAGATATACAATATAAGTTTACGCTCTTAAGTTGGTCACATATTTTTTTTTTGGACATTGGAGGAGTCTTTGCCCAGTTTCATTTGGTAATATAATTTAGAACCCTGAGGTAATAGCATATAGGGAGTTACAGACAGACATTTTTTTTGTTATTCTTAATACTTGTCTCAACTTGTATTTTTTGCTTAAGATATTATTTCATATTTTAAAACATGAAAGGACAAAGTAAATTTTCTTGTTATCATTTTTAGTGGTGAAAAATAATCATGATATTTCTTGTCCAATCAGCGCAGCTCAGGCCTGTGGCAGAGGCTTCAGCTTTAGCAATGCTTTCTTCTCTGCTGTCGACATGTCAACACTTGAATAGAGAAAATCTTCTGACTTTCTCTGCTGCACTCTGCATGTGGAATTTTTCCTCAGAGGAGCCTGAGTGAGCCTCCACTATATGCAGACACCTCATCGTTTACTTAGGTACTGGAAACATTTTACTGAGTCACGAAGGCCACAGAGCGATCGTATCTCCCAGATGGCTCCATTAGTATTAATCTTTGTCAGCCTGGACACTGTTAGAAGAACAAGGGGGCTTTCACGCACATAATGTCAGCTGCTGATACTGCTAACAGCCCAAGAAGCAGGAAAGAGCAAATCAGAGCATCAAAGTGTTCATTGGTGACGGATTGCCCCGCAGACGTAGATGCTTTCACAATAAGATTAAGTTGGAGATGTGATCACTTTGGGAAAGATGGAGTTAATTCAAATGAAAAATCAAAGGAGATGTTAGCCCAAGAGGTTGAAAGTAATGTACAAACACTATTGTGCCTATAGGAGCCAAAACATGGAATCACTGGACCATTTCTTAACACCACTGAACTGGTTCTGGTTCCTCCCTCCTCTCCGCCTCGTCATCATGGGGAGGAGAGCCTTCAGCTGCTCTGCTCCCCAGCTCTGAAACACTCGTAACATCGACTCACTTACACACTTAAAATCCACCCTCAAAACTCATCTGTTGGAACAAGCCCCACTCACTTTCACCATAACTGTTTTTACAATGTACTTTTTATTTGTATGTAAGGCGACCATGAGTATCAAGAAAGGCGTCTATGAAATATAATGTATTATTATTATTCTGCTATGTCTAGTGCTGAGACTTGATGCTAGGGCCTTGGTTGAAAAGTGGATGATGTAACTTTTCTGTTGGACCGTTCAACATGTTACTGTTTTCCCTGGACATTTACAGTGTGGCATTAAACTTGCTATTTCCTGGGAGGCAAACGAGAAGCTCTCACAAAGAATACATATTTTTCAAGGCATTTCTGAGCAAAACAGATAAATTGAAGCCAAATAAAAGTTTAATCCCATTCTATTGAACGTTCTGGGCAAAGCATTAAAGTAGAGTAGCTGATTTTCAAACTGTGAAAGGGAAATATTGAAATCTATCAAAGTCATTCCTATCTATCAATCCCTAACAAAACGTAACACACGCTGAGCTACATGTATATTTGCATTAGCACAGCATTAGGACAGCATTAATAAAGCTTTTATGCTAACCTCACATGCAGCTCAATACATCAAACAGTGACTCACATGGCTCTTCCTTACAAGTTCACAATAGTTCAAATGTTTTATAACTTTATGAAAATCAAGTTGCATAAAACTTTTGTCTCACAGTTTTGTGTTTGCAGAAAGTAC
This sequence comes from Knipowitschia caucasica, assembly GCA_964034765.1. Classification (NCBI taxonomy): domain Eukaryota; kingdom Metazoa; phylum Chordata; class Actinopteri; order Gobiiformes; family Gobiidae; genus Knipowitschia; species Knipowitschia caucasica. The sequence continues at coordinate 14,299,308 of OZ035840.1, forward strand.
ACGTTCTAAAGATAAAATGTTCTTTTTTACGTCTACTTTATCCATCATTTTTCAGAATCACCCACCAATATATATTTTTGAGAATTTACATATATTGCATTATTTATATATTTTCTATATGTTTTTCTTTTATTGTTAATGTAGAGCTGTGGTAAGTATGAATCACCTTTGTACATGCCACATCTGAAGCGTCTGCATCTTCCTGAATGTGTAGTCACAATGTCACAGATTATGATCAACCACAAAAAGTCCTATACTGATGAAAGACTGAAGACTTTTGAATGTTTGTTGAGCAGGGGGATTCTTGCAGTGTCATTGTTGTGTGTTTTGAGAAAGTGGACCTGTGTTGTTTTGTGTGACAGGATGCATTGTGAAGTGTCGTCACAGCGGTTTCTGCCGAACAAACAGGAGTAATTGGGACTTATCAGGTTGTTTCTGGTAACGGCAATCGCCCGTGTCTCTTTAGGGGGATTAGTGCAAAAACAGAGCTCAGATTTCATCATTGGACTTGTAAAATAAATGTTTTGTTGCTTTCTGCTATGTATTTCCTGTTACAGGACCACAGTCCTTCTTGGTGTTAAATGTAGAGGAAGTTTACCTTGTACATCCTTTCGTCACCTTCTTCTACAACATATTACACTTTGACATCTGCAAACAGAAACTTTCCATCGATCACATTATAGTGATTAATGACACACGTGTAAAAGTCATTGTGGAAAACATGGCGGACAACTCAATACCGCTGTGCAGTGAACCGAATATTAATCAAGAGCTAGATTCAGTCCTTCTTTCGTCAATAATTAACTTGGATCTTATTGGAATTACTGGGCTGATGGCTTTAATGGACAAGAAACCCACAATCTCTTGAAACCGCATATGTGCAATGCTTTTTATCACTTCACCATTGAGTACAGCTTGGGTCTTTTACCGATCCAATAAGCAAAAACATGTGGTTTAGACTAGAGTTTACTTTTTAAAAGGAGGAATTGGACTTTTTCTTGATATCAAAAGTAGAGTTTGTAAGTTTGTATGGTTTATCCCAAGGAAATCCATTGTATTTATTGAATATTGTGTGATTAATACCAGAAATGAGGCGTTGTAATTCCTCATTGTCTGGGAGTGGTCCGTTGCCGTCTCCAAACGTCGTCATCTGGACGCAGTTTTCCGAGGCATTTTGACTCCCACCCAGACGTCGTTTTCTGATCTGCTTTTGACACAGCTACTCTTCTCAGTGGACAATGTTATGTTGCTGTGTGCAAAATAATATCACATTTTACACATTTATACGTAGAGTAATTGGATAAAAGATGGGCAATATTAAAGATTGCCTTGTTTCCAGTCCACGAGCCATGAAGTCTTAATTATGCAGGACTAATATTTGTATTGTATAAGTTCTGTGGAAGTATCTTAGCACTCACAGTCATCGTTCCTTGGGTTATTATTTGATTATGTTCACTGTTGATCTGTAATTGTTTTTATTGTAATTTGATCCGACAGTGTATCATTTTTTTATCAGGCCAACACTTTCTAACATGAGTCACCAAGTTCAACAATCTTGTGATGTAATTATAAGGATTGCTCTGTCACTAGTCACATATGGGTCTAGTGCACAGACTGGAGCTGCTGTCGTTTTCACCACAAAAAGACGGCTTTCTTTTTGTCTCAGCCAATCTCCTGCAGACACCTTAATGATACGGAACAGGTGATGGGTGCAAGGAGTGACACACCAGAACCAGCCTGTCTGGTTTTCACTTGCAAACACACAGACATGTAGTGAAATCCCTTGATGACTGATGCCAAGATCATCGTACTGACAAAAAAAATCCCCAAATGTCAATACAGTTTTACCATGACCTCAGAAAACCTAGACAGACTTAAAACTGCACAATACGGGACAAGTGTGTTTTTCTTTGGCCGGAGATTGGGGAAGAGGCGCACATCTGGACAGTATCATCTGACTTTTTCCATTTTTAAAAATCGTTAAATGCTCCTAAGTGTAGCCTAAAGTGATTATGTATTGTGCTGCTACTAGCATGTGCTCAACCTCAAGGCTCTATAATTCTATTAACGGAAAGAGGAGTGTGGCAAGGGTTAGCGCAATGATACAGAAGTTACGAAAGAAAAGTTACATAACAAGGATGGATCAAGGTTGAGTGCTGGTGGTAAATTAATATAATTTACTCTCCTCATTTACCCTAAGTTGTTTTTATTGATTTGTGAGTAATATTTCCCAACTGTATTATGACATCATTAACATTGTATGTTTGTTGATTTTTATTTCATACATGATTGATATACTGTAGACGGAGTGAAGAAAATGACAAATAACGCAGTATAGCCCTAAGATCTATAGCATAGGCATTTTGGCACACATAATTACGTTGTCTGCTGCCATCTAAGCACCTTGTTGTGATAAAATGTGTTTTCTTTTGTTTTTTTGGTGACTTTTTGTGAGAGGCAAATCATGTTCAATACTTAAGTAAATAAATGTTTATTATATGTTTATCACCTGTATATTTGTCTGTTATGTTGATTTTTGAGATGATGATGTTTGTGCAGGTTTTGAAATAAATAATATCTATCTATCTATCTATTATATAGCGCCTCTCACAGACCATAAGTTTGGATAAGTTTGTTATTGTCTCTAGCTGGTGGTATCTGTTCTTCATGAATCTTTGTATTGTTTCTTTAAAATAAATGTACACATTGAAAAATATAATACTATCTCCGTTAGCATTTTCGCTGTGCACAGATAACAGTGGCGTATCATTCTACACCAGACTAATAGAAAAATGACTGCTTTATATCCAATTAAGTCGGCTGTCGGAGGAAATGAACGAGGCCATTGTCCTTAACGGCAGCTTGAGGCAACAGTGTGCGGTTATTACAGAGTCCAGTAGCTGCAGTGATGAAGTGAATGTGTTTGTTACAGTCTTCACGAGGACACACTCCAGCATCTGTGTCAGCTCCTCTCTCAATCCTGTTTTTGTATTGAAATGCCATTCCACATGCTTGATCACTGGAGGCCATTGTCGAGCCAAAATAATGCATTTGATTTATGTGGCGCTGTTTTTGGACATAATCCTTATTTTGCATCGAAGTATTCATGAACTACTACTACTACTTCTCAGTGGTTGTGAGCATCAGTTGTTGTGAGTTAGTGATGCTGCCGTCGTCCCTCCCTCACGTTTGATTATTCTAAAGATGGAATCAAATTTATGGGGTGAGAAATAAAAACCCTTGAGTAATATGAGTAATATACAAAATGGCAAATATACTGTTTTTACTAACCACAACAACAATGTTTTACTACCAGGAAGAGGGTTATGATTGAGCAAGTCAATGAACTCCAAGGCACTTTAATACATATATTGGCAAGATTTAGATCTGTTTAAATGAGCCATCCTGAAAGTAGATTTTTGGAACATGCTTTATGCGTATAGTCCAGTTACTGATTACAGTTTTTATTATTCTTATACTAATCATTCATACTGTATACTAATCTATACTGCCCTAATGATGACCTTTTAGCCTAAACATCAAACCCCAAGACAACAGAATCAGAATTATTTTATTGCCATAGTAAGAGGAAGTTACAAACTAGGAATTGACAAGTTATACAAGTAAAAACTAGTCTGAAGACATGCATAAAAAATGTTCGTCAACATATTTTCTTAACATTTCTACTTTCTACAAGTGCACACTAGGTACACACAACAGATATTCAACAGTTCATCAACATAAAGATGTATCCTACTTATTTCCAGTCAAATTGAACATTTAAAGATGAATCAGGACAAAATAAACTCCAAACTCACAAGTAACATTTCAAAAACAAATTATAAGTATTCATCTGGGAAGTTTATGCTTCATCACAAGTCAACTATCCATCCATGCATTTTCTACTCCTTAATACATTTCTGGGTCAGGGGGGTGGCAATCAGCTGCCACCCAATCAATCAATCAATCAATCAATCAATCAATCTTTATTTATAGGGCGCTTTTCCTGCACAGGGCAACACAAAGCGCCTCACAGTCCACACCACACAATGCACAAATCATCACCATTAAAATACAATTAAAAACACATATGTAATTAAAAAGCATTAAAATCACATAAGTAATTTAAAAACATAAGAATCACACAAGTAATTAAAAACAATAAAATAGTTAAAAAACACAAAAAGTTACAACAATAAATAACAAGGTGTGTTAAAACGATAAAATTCTCTAGTTGTATGCACAGGAAAAAAAAAAAAGTCTTTAACATGGATTTGAACATTGACAGAGAGGCAGCCAGTCTCACATCCTCAGGAAGACTGTTCCAGACTTTAGCTGCATAAATCTGAAAAGCAGCCTCCCCCTGTCTAGTCCTGACTCTGGGCACTAACAGGAGTCCCGTCCCTGCGCTCCTCAGAGTCCGGGCTGGTTCATATGGGACTAGCATATCATGGATGTACTTTGGTGCAAGGCCATGGAGAGACTTGTACACCAGGAGAGCTGCTTTAAAGTCTATCCTCTGGGCCACGGGAAGCCAGTGCAGAGACCTGAGGACCGGACTAATGTGGTCGTACTTCCTGGTTCTAGTCAGGACTCGGGCTGCAGCATTTTGAATATACTGCAGCTGTTTTACTGCATGTTTGGAGATACCTGTGAGCAGGCCATTGCAGTAATCCAGCCTACTGGAAACAAAATAATGGATAAGAATCTCCAAGTCTGCCCTGGACACAATATTTTTAATTTTGGCAATATTTTTCAGATGATAAAAAGCTGCTGATGTTACCGATCCAATGTGGCTATTGAAGTTTAAGTCAGAGTCCATTATTACTCCCAGATTTCTGACCTTATTTAAAGGCCTTAGGGAGAGAGACTGAAGGTGACAAATGACGGTCTCTCTTTGTTTCTCGGGACCAAAGACAATCATTTCGGTTTTGTCCGCATTTAGCTGGAGAAAATTGCATTGCATCCACTCACTGATCCGCTGGATACAGCGAAGGAGTGAGTCCACCGGTCCATGTTCTCCTGCAGTCAGTGAGACAATTCACAAAGCACCAGCCCCTCACTGGTCCTCCTACAGGTAGTGAGTCCACAGGAGGACGGCTGTTCTGTCGGTGAGGTTACAGCCAGTCAACTAAATCACTTCAAACTTTCCTCCATTGAGAAAAGGGAATTGTTAAAAAACTTCTCTAAAAACTCTGTCTATCACCAGCTTGCCTTTACTCACCTTTTACTCACATTTACCATAGAAAATCTCGGTGGAATTTATTTTTCCCCACAGAAAGTAAATGAATCATCAAGACCGAAGCTACAGGACTTCAGCTTCACAAAGCCTCCAGCCACTTGTTAATACTACTCACTGGCCTAAAACAGATTTAACTGGCGTTTTAGAGAATACAGTTAATGGAAAATCTATCAAACTAAGTCACGTTCTGCCCTTTGAAACTTTTCACTGTATCACAAATATCTCCTTTTTTATAGTGGAGTTTGGCCAGCAGAACGACAGCTGCTTATTGTTACAGCCACAGTCCAGTGTATGCATTATAAAACTCTTCTCCATCCGTTGTCTCTTGAGTCAAACATTGGCAAACAAATGCAAAGTCCAGACCCTTTTTTCCACTTCAGATCCTCCACTTTTGGCCGTACTTTTGGCCGTACTTATCAACAGAGGCGCTCTGTTACTGCCGACAGGTTACAGACATCGACCTCTCTCCTTAATTTGATTTCCAGAGCCTTAAGTTTTCCTTTGTTTCCAGCTGATGCACATAATATAGCCCTGGTGTCGGTTTTCAACGTAAAAATACCTTCGGCTGCAATGTGACACCGTATTTATGGTTTGCGATTGTTTACGGTATGAAGACAAGTTGAAAATGGTTTGAAAGTGTAAACACGGTGCAACATTTCAGAGAGGTTGTTTTCTTTGTTTTCTTTTTTTTTTATAATCTACTTTGAATGAATTAAGTTTATTTCGATCACTTGCGAAATATACACATTGTTACAGAGCAGTGACTTAACAGCAGAAAGCTACTATGATTCCCAATTAGACATTCAACAATATAAAATTCAAATAAAATCTACAAAAGTGAAGTAAGACAGTTAGATACTAGTACCTTATTGGGGAGCTGGATATTTTTGCTCACAACAAAAATGTTTAAACTTAATTATGCATTGACCCCTTGCATGTGACGTCACGGCCACGTTCACTCTCCATGACAGACGGCAGAAGTCTGCGAGCCTACGGACACCTGACCAAAACAACCTGTTTCAGCGCATTACAGCCACAACTGTGACATTTTGCAGTGCGGTTGATTATACTACCAGGCAAGGACATACGCTTTTTTATCTGATACCTGCTCGTCATGAAGACTGAAGACTACGATGGCCAGCGGCAATCAACCAAAAGGACTGGGACCTACTACTGTCCTGTATGTGCGCTGCAACATTGGAAATTTTTATCTTTTAAGTCAATTGCGTGTTTCACTATTTCCTTCTCCGTCAGTACGTATCATGTTTGGCTGTAGACAGAAAAGCCACAGAAAAGTGGACTATTGCTAATGCTACCAGCAAAATGTACATATAAATCTGCTCCAGTGTGAGGGGATGCATTGGTAACGATAATGATAAAGATCATTTAGGGTGAATTTGGGCAAAAATAGACATTTCATTTAATCGATAAAATTGACTGGATGACGGGTCAACATCCAGTTAGGCAATCCTTAACTTCTCCAAATACCACTCTTTGTGAGCCCTGACCTGATGTCCTACTTCCACCTATAACGTAATCGAACATGTACTTGAAGTAGCCACTTCTCTATTTAGGAGAGGAAGCTCCGTTTTGCTCTCGCAGCAATGCTAGTTTCCAATACTTCCGCCGTAAGCTCATTCACAATCACGTGACTGGATGACGTTGATGCATCTGGTCAATACTGCTCTATTTGAATATTATGAGCAGACTTCCACAAACAAGAATTAATTGTACAGTAATACCTCCTTTTTCTTTTATTTACATGGAAAAGCCGTTCCTTTTGATTATAATTTATCGACACAATATGGCTTTAAATTGTTGAATAAAGTGTTATTCTATTTTCAAATTATAACATCATTGCGTTGCTCTGGGGAGATCTCAAATGTGCAGTCATGAAAGACAGCTCAGGAATTGACAGGAACCGGAGGCTTTTTGCCCAAGAAGAATGGGCAGCTTTACCATCAGAGAGGATAAAGAACCACAACTACCACACAAGCTGTCAAAGATATTAATGGGACAATACACACAGAACTGGGGCATGGAAACTACTAATCAGGGTCATTTGAGTAGTTTCTGTCATCATTGGAATTTGAAAATAGAAAACATGTGCATTTGACAATCTATCACACAACCACTAAAAGGAGTGGATTAAAAACAGATTTTTTTTGACATTTCTGGCTGGGTGTGTGTACTTTCAATCTCAAATGAATGTATCTGGAGATGGACCCAATCACAGGTTGCTCAAGTGGTATTGAAGGATGGGTTAAACGCAGAAGATTTTATTCTCCCGGGACAATAAACTATACCTTTAATATTGTCAGAGAAGGATTTTTATCTCCAGATAGTTACATTCTTTTAATCTAAGCTGAGAATGACCTATGCCTGGTTGAAGTCTGTCTTGATAGACCAAAGACTCTACCCTTTGTCCTGAAACATTGTGAAAGCCCCCCACCTTTTCCTCTTGCATGTGTTCATCTATCTATATTTAATTGAGTCTGTGTGAAGTGGTCAGACAGGAAGGTCATCGCAGAGGGCCTGGTCTGACCCACGGACTATGCTAAGTTTCAAGAGGCAGCTCACTGGAGTGGAATGGCTCCCTGCAACAATGCTGTGTGTTGACAAGGATAGAGGAATGTCCCCTTCGGTCTGTCAGTAAAGACTTTTGTGCCTGTAATATGCCAGCACTCCTGCACAAAGCATCATTGTGCTACCTGAAGATAACCACCTTCCTGTGTGGAAAAAAAAGACTAATGATTCTTGCTTTGTCTTTATCTTTGTGTGCATTGTTCAAGCTGTGAATGTACAGGTCTAGGCGTCATGGGGTTATAATTGTCCTTGCTCTAACAATGTTGCAACAGTTGTGACAATGTAGAGACAAAAGGTATCCCTGGGGTATTCAAATTACCATCTGGTGTGTATTAGTAATCACCGTGTTAATGTGGTGCAATGTGATATAAGGGAAACTGTGTTCATGAGATTGAACTTCATTTTATGTGTAATTTTGTGTGTAAATATGTTTGCAATGCATATAGATTTACCACAATTGTATGTACTCATTTACTGTTCTTAGGTCACAGGTTCAATTAATATTGCACTTTGTTTGTCCCAACAGAGAGAGTCTTGTAAATGTATAATTTTACGATCAAATCAGAAAACAATGCACAGAAAAGATGTTATTGTGTAAGAAATAATCCCTTTGAGTCACTAATGTGCTAAAGGAAGTAGTTAGAATAGAGGTTTCTTTACATAGTGAAGAAGATGACAAAGTCTGGGATTGTGTCTTTAATTCAGACAGAAGACATGTTTTATTGTTGTTGGTGGACAGCATGAACACGAACATGAACAACGATTTTACAGACTGCAACTGATAATAAACAGCGGAGGAATGGAGTCCACCAATTAGCTTTCACCGCCATGCCAGCAGCTTCAACCTTGAGATAACCAAAACATGCAGTAGAAAAGTACTGGCTTATATGTTAGAATGATGAGTTAGAACTTTAACCACAGTTGCTTCAAAATGTCATACCTAAAATAGTTTAATTTGCAGACAAAAAATTTAAATAATAACATATACAAACCTACAACAGACATTCAGTCATACAGGTGTTGTGGCTTGCCCTAGCTTTACGGTTCTGGGGGTTTTGTGACTTATCTGCATTCACAGTGAAGTTTTAAATGACTAACAGGGTGCCCCGTTTTGTCTCTGCAGGTGACCAGCACTGAGCATCTGAACACAGTCTGGACATGGCCTGGAACTTCCTCGTGTCCTCTTCTATAGGACACTACACCACGTCATAGTCACTCTGCATGAATCCAGATTGAATGAATCTTTACCAAGACGCAGCTGTGCTCTTCTCCCCCACCACCATGAGGAGCAAGTATTCGCTGTACTACAACAAGAGCCTGGTCCAGTACTACTATGTCTACGCCAAGAACATGACCAGTCAGGAGGTGGCAGAGCGCAACGCACAGAGAAATACTGGGCTGAACACATTGAATATTGTCATTGTGATTCTTTGCACCATTATCATTTTGGAGAATCTCCTTGTGCTTATTGCGGTTTGTCGGAATAAGAAGTTTCACTCAGCAATGTTTTTCTTCATTGGGAACCTGGCATTCTCAGACCTCCTGGCTGGTTCTGCCTTCATAGCAAATATATTTCTGTCAGGGGCCAAAACTTTTTACCTATTCCCTATACAATGGTTCATCCGGGAAGGTACAGCATTTATAGCTTTGGCCGCCTCAGTCTTCAGTCTGTTGGCCATAGCCATTGAGCGCTACATTGCCATCACTAAAGTCAAAGTGTATGGCTCCAATAAAACATGCCGCATGTTCTTGCTGATAGGGGCGTGCTGGGTCACCTCAATTCTGCTCGGAGGACTCCCCATCCTTGGCTGGAATTGCATTGATAATCTTCCAGACTGCTCTGCGGTTTTACCCCTATACTCCAAGAAATACATTCTTTGTGTTGTCACTATATTGAGCATTATTCTGCTTTCAATTGTGATCCTGTATGTAAGGATATATTTGATTGTGCGACAAAGCCACCAAGAGGCCACAAACTCACAGGCCTATTCCCTTTTGAAAACTGTGACTATTGTGTTAGGAGTGTTCATCATGTGCTGGCTGCCAACGTTCACCATCCTCCTGCTGGACTCCTCCTGCAGGATACAGTTCTGTCCAATCCTAAACAAAGCAGAGATGTTTTTTGGCTTTGCCACTCTAAACTCAGCACTTAACCCCATCATCTACACTCTGCGCAGCAAAGACATGAGGAAAGAATTCCTGCGTGTGTTGTGCTGCTGGGGGGTGCTTCAAAGTGGACGTCCCGCTGACCGCTGCCTGGTCCCTCTGAAGAGCTCCAGCTCTCTGGAGCACTGCACCAATAAACATGAACACCAGACCACACCCATCATGCAGGACTGCACCACGTGTGTCTAAAACAGTGCATCATGTGCTTTTGGGTGAATGAGCATTGAGACGCTGCTCCTCTGTGATAGACCGGCATAAAGGCCCGAGGACAATTGGACAACAACATTGTTCACCTTAAACGGCTGATTGCGGCCTACATACCAAACAAGGAGTGAATCCAAAGTATGGAAGCAAAAGGAGTCTTCTATTGGGTACTTAAGGAGTTAAAAGCCATTTAGTATAAACGTGTCATATCTTCCCACCTCTGCACCTTCTCCATCGACTCCCACTGATGACTGCTGTCGTTGTGTCCTTGGGCAAGACACTTAACCCCACTTTGCCCAAAAGCCCCCACTGAAAGATCAAGGCTATGCTCACACTCAAAGAGCAGCCGTCCTCCTGTGGACTCACCACCTGCAGAGGGTCAGTGAGGGGCTGGTGCTATGAGACTTGGGTGGCATCCTGATTGCCACCCCCCTGACCCAGAAATGGATTAAAGGGTAGAAAATGGATGGATGGATGGTGTCATATCTTATTTTCTGAAACACACTTGCAACATGCATCTTATTATAGTTGGTTCTTGCAAGATTCTAAATTCGCACTTTGTGAATGTGTATTGCAATTAGGTTAAAACAGTTGACTCCCACTTTATTGGTGAGCGTAAAATCATTAATCGCATGCAATAATGGGTCAAAAGAAAGTAAGCAAAACCTGCTGACCCTTCAACAAACCAGGGCTATATATTCCCATATAACTTTGCTTGAACTATTTGATTAACCACAACATACTTACATATTGTCCATATATGTAATGCATGAATTCTAACTCTATCTATCAGTCTATCAGTGTATAATGTATTCCAGCTGAGTTTCACCACTAACCCCGTTCCCTTTTAAATATAAACTGTCCCTGTTGCTTTAACTGTAGTCTGTACCTTGACTGTTTCCTTGAGGAAGGCCTTATCAGAAAGTACATTTCCTCAAATAAGTGGCACTGATAAATTTCACTTAAAGTGTGCTGTCCTGCACCTCTGACCATGGGGCTGATGCCCTAACTGTGTAGCATCTTTAATGTACTTTGTTGGTTTTGCCTTCCTTTTGGGCCATAAGGCTGAATGTATGTATGAAGTGTTTGGAGCAGTTTCTCCATTGTTGACAGTATTATTAATTATCAATGACAAGCAGAGAGTGAGCTTGACAGGGTAGATTTACTCCCACTGTGAAACTTTTAACGTGACTCCATTGACCACCCTAGCTCAAGGCTTCCATGTTTCTGTGACCCCATAACCCCATTTAAGCAGATCCGTTTTTTTAGACAGGGATGTGGTCGTTTGGGAGGTCACCTTGCTCCCCATCCTCTGCCTATAACACTCCACTTCCTTTGACCTGAGGAAGTCCCGTTAAACACTGTCCGGTTGCTGTTCAGGGTTGACTTGCCCTCTTTGTTGGCTCACTCATTGTTTTAATTAATTAACATTTCAAATTCAATTTAAATTGATAAAGAAGCACTTTGGCAGCTCCAGATATTAGCTTTCCAGCAACACATAAAATCTTATTTTATGGTTGTGTTGTCCAACTTTTTGCCATAAATGTATAATGTTTGTACTGTGTGTTACAGTGTGTATGACTGTGTTGTAAAATATGTCTTGTGTGCAATAGCCTTGTATGTAGTAGCACGCTGCCTTTGTTAAACTGGTACAATCTGAAACACTAATGTAGGTACATGAACTATGTTAATTACATTCCTTTTTTACAATAAAATAAACAACAAAAATTTAAACCTGATGCCACTTATTTTTTATTCTGAGAGAATTGATTTGATGTGTGATGGCAGCTGCAGGTCCAGAGATGTCTCCCTTTTGTGCCTGAATCTGAGAAGTCTTCAAGACGCTAATGCCAACATGCTCCAACAAAGTCAGAAAAACACTAGCTTCAACATGAAATCCTGATACTCATGTATGCAAATCCCACCATTAATCACTGTTGACTAACCTAGATAGTCTTTTAAATATTAAACTGTTGATAGATCTGTAATAGGAAAAGCCACAAGTAACAGAGCAGTATATGTGTGAGATACTTTGTCTGAAACAAGCATTTAGACAGTCCCCTAGAGAGGCTGTGCATTGGGGGAGACTTGGGGTGAAGGGAAAGGATGCCTTCAAGTAGCCTTGGGAAAGTTGGGTCTGTTTCCTGTCAGACATCCAGGATTCCTGGGTGGGAACATGGCTGAACCGGCCCCGGGAGGCTTCACTGCTGGCTGGGATCCAGCCAGGTCTCTCTGGAGTTCCACAGGATGTGACATATGCTTTGACGTGTTCATACACAAACCTTTAACTCTGGCAGCACAAGCAAATGTAGGCTAAATTATTGATCTGCTATTAAGATGTGGGTTTTCTATACATCAAAATAGACCATACTGTCATGTAATTTAGACTGCTATGTGTTATGTTGAAGTTATAAATGGCCTGATTAATTAATGATAATTCTGTATCCTTGAGGAAAAATAATAATTTAGAGTTGTTAACACTGCACAGAAACGGAAAAGCCTACGCGAAACATCCCCGGGACAATGTGGCCCTCTTGTGGTGAAAAAATGCACCTCACCCAAAAAAAAAAAAAAAAAAAAAATGTTTGGACGATTCAGCGGTAAAGACAGTCTTGACTAGGATAAATACATACAAAAAGCATAGGCTTAGGAACATGTCCATTAATGAGTGCAATGGTAATATTCAATATTTCTATAACAATCATAGCATCCTTATTCAACAAGTAAATATTTACAGAATATATCATCTAAATGGCTGTATGATAATCAATGCATAACCAGAAGCTCAGAAAACGTGAAAATATCTTTCATTATCACCAAATATAATCAATGACTGTGGATACAAAAAAAGTTCTGGGGGCATTAAAGTGCATTTTTATGGTATGTTGTTTTAGTTACCACTCTTTTTACGCATGAGGACACGGGAAACTAACTATCTACAGATACACTCAAATAAAATGATACATGTAACGTTAAGTATCGTGTTTTGTTGTTATTTTCACGGACATAGATCATTCCATTTGTAAACAACAGTCACCGCGGCAAAGTCTTGGATCCACTTCCGCTTCGAACATGAGTGTCAGACTACGGGGGTGCAGCTTTAGATTTGGACATATAGAATAACCGTGTTTCAAAGCTAATTGCCATATTATTAAAGCCATGTTGATACTAATATATTTTATGGTTATTTTTTGTGTTTAGACTTAAAATAATAACAATGTTGATGTTTTAAACGTTGAATGTGAAAGTATCACCCCCTCACAAGCTTCAAAAGGTACGGTCCACAACACCCGGGAAAAGACGGCCCGCGCCCGAGCGTTTATAGCATCCATTGTATCAGACACCCCGACTCATTCAGACGCGCTGTATGTCCACAGGCCGCTGCAGTGCTTTTAACTTTGTTTTTAGCCGTTTTTAAGCCATTTTAGCACTTTGTCTGTGTGCTGCTGTTGCCATGCCAGCCAGCATTTCCATGTCACTGCCAGAGGATGTCAGGAAAAGGTAACGCTGCTTTTGAGAATGTAAATAAAGCGATGCATGAGTCGCATCTTCATCCCATAACGCTTTCAGTAAAAGTAGTCGGCACACAACCGTTCACTGTTGGTTCATCTGTCATCCGCGACTGATGTCCTTCTGGCATAAGCCCATCTCCTTAAGTTAGCTTTTATAACTGTTAGCATGTAGTTAGCCTGTCAAAGGAAACACAGCGTGGTGGGTTTGGCGCCACTAAAGTTGTACTGTTGTTGTCACTGAACAGCGTCATGGAGTGTGAATTCATTTGATGGCAAATGCATGAGTTATATATTTATAATGCTTCGATAAATTGGTTGGTTTGTTTGCAGGCTACAGGTGCTGGATGAGGATGGAGTTTCAGATGAGGTGAATTTTTCCAGCTAGCCTTTACTTTCACAACTTGATTTACTAAAGATTCGCGATATGATCCACTGGATAACCATTTACTGGCTGCTTATTTCTACAACTTTTTTGACCATCTCATTGTGTTAGATTTCATTGTACTTAAACGAATTTTCCATACCTAGGATCAAGTGAAGGAGAAGCTTAGTTTGCTGCAGGACTTTCTGAATACCAGCATTTTGGACAAGCTCAAGAACTTGAAGGAACAAATGACAAGTTCTGAAATCACAAAGGTGACAGATTTTAGAGTATGAGACTATTCTATTCTGAATTTGTTTTTGATGTTCTATCTGCCATGGGTCATAGGAGTCATATCTCTCCAAAGTAAAAGCTGTCTTGGGAAAGGAGCTTTCTCTTGAAAATGGGTCCCATACTGATGGTTTGGAGGAAAGCGGAAAATCTAACGGCCTCACCAATGGCTCTCACAAAGAAGACAATGGTGATGTAGTAATGGAGGAAGAAGAATCTGATTCACTGAAATCACCTGGATCAGTTAAAGGAAAGGGAAGACGCAAGAGCAAGACAAACTCTGACTCTAAAAGTTTGTATTTATTAGTTTTTGTTTCTCCAACCAACTCGAATATGTTCTCATCACTGCCCTTAAAATTGCAGAGTCTCCAGCAAGTTCTAGAGTTACACGAAATGGCAGCACACAACCCACAATAATGTCAATGTTTTCCAAAGTGTAAGTTCTTTACAAAAAAGTGTTTTTGTTTTTGCGTTAGTTTTGGCATGACTGAAGTTTTGTTTTTCAGTCAAAAACGCAAGTCTGAAGACTTGAATGATGGAGCAGTCAATGGTCATGAAGAAAAGAAAGATGACATTGAAGAGGTAAGTGTCAATGTCATCGATTTGACAAGCTTTCCTTTGGGAGTAACTTTGTGCTTTTTACATTTTAGGTTCAAGATGAAAAGAGGCTTAAAGTAGACATTGATCCGAAGTAAGTTATTCACTAGAAATGTATCAACTTTCATTATTTGTCATAATTATCCAACTTGACCAAATGTGCCACTTTAGACCAACTGAAGAATCAAAGCCTGCCGTTTCAAAAACTGTTACTGCAAAGGTAATGTGTTTAATTGGTTCATAATATGAAGGTAAGGAGAATAAATGTTTCACTTTTTTTTCCTCTCCAGACACCACCACCAAAGTGCACAGACTGCCGCCAATACCTCGATGACCCTGATCTTAAATTTTTCCAAGGGGATCCAGACAATGCTGTAAGTATTTTAATTTGTATATTCGTTATAACAATTGTTTTAATACATAAAACATTTTCATTTTAGCTGGATGAACCAGAAATGTTGACAGATGAGAGACTTTCCCTGTTTGACTCAAATGAAGACGGTTTTGAAAGTTATGAGGATCTGCCACAGCACAAAATTACAAATTTCAGGTTTGTTTCTTAACATGTCCCTGTGATGAGACTGAAATACTGATTTTTCTGTTCACCAATTCCCTTTAGTGTGTACGATAAGCGTGGACACCTCTGCCCTTTTGATGCTGGTTTAATTGAAAAGAATGTTGAGCTCTACTTCAGCTGTGTTGTCAAACCAATCTATGATGACAATCCATGCATGGATGGTTAGAAAACTCGAGACCTAAATAATGATTTGCATGAAAATTCCAGCGTATTTAAAATTATGCCTCTTCAGGTGGTGTTCCTGCTAAAAAACTTGGGCCGATCAATTCCTGGTGGATCACTGGCTTTGATGGAGGGGAAAAAGCACTTATTGGTTTCACTACAGGTATTCTATATATTACCTCCTTCTGAAATGTGTTCTTCGCTCAATAACTTTTCTTGTTTGATATTCAGCGTTCGCGGATTATATTCTAATGCATCCCAGTGAGGAGTACAGCCCCATCTTTGCTCTAATGCAAGAGAAAATCTACATGAGTAAGATCGTTGTAGAGTTCCTGCAGAAAAACCCTGATGTGTCTTATGAAGATCTCCTGAACAAGATCGAGGTGCGTTTGAGCCAGAGCCCGAGAGATTTGACTACTCAGTTCATTCTACATTTACATTTGCCTACAGACAACGGTGCCCCCTGCAGGATTGAACTTTAACTGCTTCACGGAAGACACGCTGCTGAGACACGCTCAGTTTGTAGTGGAGCAGGTGGAAAGCTACGATGAGGCTGGAGACTCGGATGAACAGCCAATCATCGTCACTCCCTGCATGAGAGACCTTATCAAACTCGCTGGAGTCACTCTGGGGAAAAGGTGGGTCCCAATTCTGACATTTGAAATATCATAAAACTAAGTTCTCAAGTAAACTTGTTCTCTTTCTCTAACATTCTGTATGCAGCATGCTGCTGTACTGGTAGGTCAGACTAGCAACAAAAGCTTGTATTTTGTGTGTGAAGCATGTCTCTTCATTTAACCGCTATAACTTTCACATCTGTAATCATGCAATGTGCGTCTTGACTTCAGATCAAACATGTTTAAGATGCTTGCTTAACTTTAAGGAGACATATGTGAAAAGAAGTGGTACTGCAATCACTGAAAATTCTGTAGTCTCCTCCCCCTCTCCCTGGCTTGGAGCTGGATTTGGCGCCATATCTGGCAACTGATGGAAAGTCCTACAGGGAAGGTTTCTCTTGTTTGTTCTTGGAGTCTCATGTTCTGTAGACCAGTGGTTCCCAAAGTGAGGGTCCAGACCTCCCTAGATGATTTCCTTAACATTATCTTAGTTTTAAATGGAGCAAATTTATAGCCCTTTTAATAGTTGTTACATTTGATTGGATTCAATAGGACTGATTGTTAAATTGTTGGTGGGTGTATATATATATATATATATATATATATATATATATATATATATATATATATATATATATATATATATATATATATATATATATATATATATATATATATATATATATATATATATATATATATATATATATATATATATATATTGGTGTGTGTGTGTTTAATGTATATGTAAATTTGTCCCAGACATTACAAGAGTACAGCCACGTCAGTCAAAATCAAGTTGTGTAGCTTGCATCATGCGCAGCGACAAAAATGTGTCATGCCGTTTGCTAAAGTTGTTTGGTGGCTACAAACATATACCTGCTTTAAAATGAAACTGCTATTTTATTCGGTGTTGGAAAACTCTGGGTTCTTTTAGCGTACTTTAGCCATGCAACAGTGTGCTGTACAAAAAATAAAAAAATTGTGACTCAAAAACCGTATGGAGGATTTGGGGAATTGTGACATGTTCAACATTGATTTCCATCTTTAGTCACATTAGGATGCTAGAAGTCCATTCGCATATACCGGCTCAACTACTGTAATCAGAAGTAGATTTCAAAAATACCATTATTTATTGTCCTGACATATTAGGGAAATGTAATGACTTGACATGCAAATCTTACATATGGCTCCTTTTTAAACTTGGAAATTGTCCAGTGACTTGGTACACTGTCTGGTGTACCCAGCCACGATCTTTTTTTAATGGTCAATATTTGTCTTGTTTTATGTACATGGATGTATGGGCTGAGTGAAGCGCTCTTGATGCCAGCGGTTGCAGTGGTTGAAGATTGACTGCAGTTTCTCATTGTGGTTCCTAGTTACATTTTGCCTTTTTTTTGAATAGGCAATGTTTATTTAAATAAAATCCAATTCTTAAATCTTTCCTTTTTAATGGAAGTTTTAAGAATTGTATTTTATTTTTAAAAAATTGAGACAAAAAAATTGAAATATTTGCATTCTGACTAAGACTTTACTTGTCTGTCCTGTGAAATGTAAATTTAGTACAGTAATGTTCCAAGAAAATGATGAACATTAGTCTTATTTTGTAATGCAGCCTGTGTAACTGAACGCAGTGTTTCTGGTCACGTGGGCCAACGAGTTAGGTTTCACTTTCGCTTTCATGCGGCTGCAGTTTATGGAGAGGTTTCAAATACCGTGCTGAAGTTTTGCTTTTGCCTGGACAGAAGAATGATTTTTGGAAACGTTGGGTCATATTATATGATTAGCTGCAACTTTGCAAAGACGTGCGCCGCACACAAGATATTTATTAGTTGCCAGAACAAAGGCCGGGCGCTGCAGACTTCAGGTTTTCTTCCCACATGTTTCTTCGGCACATCTATTCCCTGGTAAGACGCTTGTGCTCAAGGGCTTTTCACAGCTTTAATCTGTTTTCAGTCAAGGGGCCAATTGACAGATTTTAGTAATATTTGTTTAGATGATGTTGCAAAGTCTCCTTACTGTTTTGGCTGAGTTTGTCGACTTTCCAGTTTGATTTGCATATTTCCCTACCAAAACAAACAAATGGGAATCCTCTCTGGGCGTCACGGATTTTGTGACATAAACACGTGACCTGAAGCACATTGTCAAAAGACAAGACTGGAGTGAAACAATTTTTTTTATTTACATTAATCTCCAACCTTTCAATCTCTGCTTATTTAAAACTTTTCTGTATTTAATTTGTGCCTATACCTAATTTTGTATTATTCAATATTTAACTGATTGTGGTCGACTGAGAACATTCTCATTGACAAGCTGGTCTATACTAGCCTAATTGACCGGAGTTTACAGATGGCTAAGGCCAGGATAGCTCTAGCCTGCATCTTTAAGACTTGATGAACATAATCAAAAAGTTTACACTCGTAAAACTAAAACCTCTACTTTCCCATGGTGCAATAACTCATGCAAAATCATTTGATTTGAACAAATGCACATTTTATAATTTCTTCACTTTGGTCCAGTGCTTGTTTGTGTTTGCATGGCAGTTTTTGTTGGACACATTGAGCAGGTGAACAAATAACATTTTGCTGTTTAAACAGGAGGGCAGCGCGCAGACAAGCTATTCGACATCCCACAAAGATCGAAAAGGACAAGGGCCCGACGAGGGCCACCACCACCAAGCTCGTGTACCAGATCTTCGACACATTCTTCTCTGACCAGATCGACCAAAATGACAAAGAGAACGGTCCGCTGAAACGCCAGCGCTGTGGTGTTTGTGAGGTTTGTAGTTTAAAGTTCATAATGCACTGTCCTCATTTAGCAGGGATTTAAAAACCTATCTTTTTTCAGGTTTGCCAGTCTGCTGATTGTGGCAAATGTAGCGCCTGTAAGGACATGATTAAATTTGGGGGAAGTGGAAAGAGTAAGCAGGCGTGTAAGAAAAGAAGGTATCTTTGTTCCTTGTTACTCTCAGTGTTGAAGAATGTACTTATAAAAAAATGAATCTACATTGAATGGATTCTAATCTGCTTCAGGTGCCCTAACCTTGCCGTCAAAGAAGCTGAGGATGATGAAAACATTGAAGAGGAGGACGTGCCTGTAGAGAAGCCTAAAAAGCCTTCCACAACAAAGAGGAAGAAGCAGAGCCAGTCCAAGCTCTCGTGGATCGGAGAGCCTGTTAAGGTTTGTACTTTAACAATGACTCTATTGGGATAAGGGGAGATAATTCTTGGTTCCTTCCTCAAAGTTTCTAAACCTGTACTGCAATTTTCCACTTTAGGAAGGTAAAAAGCAGTATTACAGGAAAGTCTGTGTGAACGATGAGGAGCTGGAGGTTGGAGACTGCGTTTCAGTTCTGTCTGAGGATCCGTCTACTCCTCAGTATCTTGCCAGGTGAGATTAGCAATAGTATAAAGTGTTGTATTTCTAATCAAAAGGCTATCATAAAAGGTACCAAAATGCAGAACCAGTTCAAAACTTATGCCAAAGTTGTTGTATTCTCCAATTATGTATCACAACGCCATTTTCATTGATTGTCGGCGCTCGAGATTTTAATACATTACATGTTTGTGGAGCAACTAATTTAACGCAAACGAGTCTAACCCATATGTCAGAGTACTATCCAAGGAGGACATTATGCATTTGAAATAAATGGTCACAAATGTAAAAATGGTTAAACTTTTTTTTAGGATCACTTCACTTTGGGAGGCCAGCGGTGAGAAGATGTTCCACGCCCACTGGTTCCATCGAGGGACCAACACCGTGCTGGGGGAGTCCTCGGACCCCCTGGAGCTCGTGCTTGTGGACGAGTGTGAAGACATGCAGCTCAGTTACATCCAAGGCAAAGTCAACGTTATGTACAAAGCTCCGTCTGAGAACTGGTTTATGGAGGTAAACTTTGCCTCACTGTTATCAAGGGGTGGGCATTGGAACTTTTTCAACACATGGATCAGTCTTGACAGAAGTTGAGTTTGTGTAAAGTGGATATGAAGGGTAAAACATGATTTGTAGATTTTAATCCAGAAGAGGAAAAGGTTATTTCAGGTTAGCTTGAGACAATTGAGTAAATTAAAGCTAGAGTACCTTACTTTGAAATCACATTAACTATGCCATAAAATGTAACTAGTTCTTCTAGATCAGACTGTCCAGTGAAACGTGTAACAGTTGCCATTCCTCACATCCAATTGGTTGAGAACTGCTTTAATTATTGTCATGGTGAAAGTCATTGTGAAACTTGAAATGGTTTTGTGCCAATTCCAGGGTGGGATGGATGACGAGATCAAGGTCATTGACGATGACGGCAAGAGTTTCTTTTATCAGTTTTGGTACGACACTGAATTTGCCCGTTTTGAAACTCCTCCTAAAACTGTTCAACCAGATGACTCAAAGTTAAAGTAAGAATGACTTGAGTTGTAAGCAGATTTTTCTTTGTACCCTTTTCTAACATGATCATACTTTGTGGCAGGTTCTGCAACAGCTGTGTCAGAAACTCAGAAAAGGAGGAGCAGGCGACCCCTCGAGTGTTTGAACCTTTGGACAATGAAGACGACGACTCGAAAGCCTTCTATGCTTTGGCTTGTTTCAAAGGAGAACAGTTCAAAGTGGGAAATGGTGTTTACCTACCACCAGACACTTTTCACTTCAGGTAGGACAATCAAAAAGACTAGGTGGAAATGGAGAACCCACCATCTTTGTAACGAGTACAGCTAACTCAGTCTTTGTTTTTACTTGTAGTGTAAAACCAGCCAGTCCAGTGAAGCGCTCTCACAGGAAAGAGGATGTGGATGAAGACTTGTATCCGGAATATTACAGGAAGTCTTCAGATTACATCAAGGGTTCAAACCAGGATGCCCCGGCGCCTTTCCGCGTCGGCCGCATTAAGGAGATATTTTGTCATAGACGCAGCAACGGAAAACCGGACTCGACAGAGGTCAAACTTCGGCTTTACAAACTCTACAGGTAACTGCACATAAATCCAAATTAAATTCTTCACAAAAGTCACTCCACCAACACAGTTCAGAGAATCACACGGTTCAAAAACAAAAATGCAATGATAAACACATAGGCATTAGTCCGTAATAAATTCTTAAATAAATCTTGAAGTGGTGATGATCCAGGACTCTCGACCTTCAACGACAGTTCTTAGACCCTCCTGTCAAGGGAGGTCTAAGAGGCCATGCGACGGAGGAGGGTGTGCACTCCACGAGTCTGGGCTGGGGAGGGAAGATTTTGGGTTGGGTGACCTTTCAAAAAATGTATTGGTGAAATTATACCCTAAATTATAGAAATACTAGAGATGGGAAATATGACTTTACTAATACTAAATGTCTTAAACGAGGCTCACTTGGCACTGATGACTAACTCCTTCTGTCCAGGCCTGAGAACACGCACAAAGGGGTGAAGGGCAGTTACCACACAGACATTAATCAGC
Organism: Knipowitschia caucasica; assembly: GCA_964034765.1. Classification (NCBI taxonomy): domain Eukaryota; kingdom Metazoa; phylum Chordata; class Actinopteri; order Gobiiformes; family Gobiidae; genus Knipowitschia; species Knipowitschia caucasica. The sequence continues at coordinate 14,321,051 of OZ035840.1, forward strand.
TCTATTGGAGCGATGAGGAGGTGACCGTGAACATGTCAGAGGTCCTCGGCCGCTGTCAGGTCGAATATGGAGAAGACCTCACAGAGTCTGTCCAGGAGTACTCCAGCGGAGGACCTGACCGTTTCTACTTTCTTGAGGTATCCTCCACAAATGGTTTTTAACCAATGTACACAAGAGAATATGTTGGTAAGGCACAACTTTATTTTTCAGGCCTATAATGCAAAGACTAAAAGCTATGAAGATCCACCAAATCACGCTCGCTCTGCTGTTAACAAGGGAAAAGGAAAGGGCAAAGGGAAAGGTACGTAGTTTTAAAGCGGGATAAGGTTTGGCAAATAATGGACATGTAACATTTTGTCCTGTTCAGGAAAAGGCAAAGGAAAGGGGGCTGCAGCACAGGAGACACCAGAGTCTCAGACTGGACCACAGGAAGTCAAACTGCCCAAATATCGTACGTTGGACGTGTTTTCTGGCTGTGGAGGCTTATCGGAAGGCTTCCATCAAGCAGGTGATTGAACTATTACACTCAGTGGTGACGGTGAAAGGCAAAGACTAATGAACTTTATATGCAGAGATATGAAAAGAATCTTGTTTAAATATGACTTTCCTCCGCAGGTATCTCCGAGACCAACTGGGCCATAGAGATGTGGGAGCCTGCAGCTCAGGCCTTCAGGCTCAATAACCCCGGCACCACAGTGTTCACTGAGGATTGTAATGTTTTGCTGAAGCTGGTCATGTCTGGAGAGAAGACTAACTCTTTAGGCCAGCGGCTGCCGCAGAAGGGGGATGTGGAGATGCTCTGTGGAGGACCCCCATGCCAAGGCTTCAGCGGCATGAACCGCTTCAACTCTCGCACCTACTCCAAATTCAAGAACTCCTTGGTCGTCTCCTACTTGAGGTATCAATTGCAATGTTCACGATTGAATTTTATGAAACTCCACAAGACTCGCTACTGGATTAGTTTTGTCTCTTATAAAGCTGTAATCATAAATGTACAATGTTCTTGTTTTGCAGTTACTGTGACTACTACAGGCCGAGGTTTTTCTTACTTGAGAACGTGAGGAACTTTGTTTCCTTCAAAAGCTCCATGGTGCTGAAGTTGACACTGCGGTGTCTAGTACGAATGGGATATCAGTGCACTTTTGGGGTTCTCCAGGTTTGTCATTTATTATTCAAATTCTCCGACTATTGAAAGTATTTTAATTGTTTCTTGTGCACAGGCTGGACAGTATGGTGTGTCCCAGACTCGTAGGAGAGCAATTATTTTAGCCGCTGCTCCGGGAGAGAAGTTGCCGCGTTACCCAGAGCCTCTGCACGTGTTTGCCCCCAGAGCCTGCTCCCTCAATGTGGTCGTGGACGAGAAGAAATATTTCAGCAACGCCACAAGGTAAATGGAGCTTAAAAGTGATTGTCTGCAGTTTGTCAGAAAAAGAGGGGTACTTGATTTGAAAAAGCGACGCAAGCTCCCTCCCCCTTCCTTTCTGATTGGTCTACACCTACGTTTCCGTAACACCTTTAAATGTTAACGGGAGAACACATTATACATATACATTATTAATACACATGCAAGGAGGTTTTCAGAATTATTTAACGTCCATCCATCCATTTTCTACCCTTTAATCCATTTCTGGGTCAGGGGGGTGGCAATCAGAGATGCCACCCAAGTCTCATAGCACCAGTCCCTCACTGACCCTCTGCAGGTGGTGAGTCCACAGGAGGACGGCTGCTCTCTGAGTGTGAGCATAGCCTTGATCTTTCAGTGGGGGCTTTGGGCAAAGTGGGGTTAAGTGTCTTGCCCAAGGACACAACGACAGCAGTCATCAGTGGGAGTCGGTGGAGAAGGTGTAGAGGTGGGAATTGAACCCACGACCTTCAGGCCTTAAGGCCAATGCTCTACCAACTAAGCTACTGTCTATTTTTTTATTATTATTATTATTTAACGTTTTCATGGAAAAAGTGTTATAATGCACAAAAAAGCGATCGCGTCAAACCCGGAAGTGGCTATTATCATTAATTGCACATTATAGGACACATCTGCAGAGGATCTGATTAAGGATATAGGTTCAGTATATAAATGGGTAACTCAGTGCAGATGTTCAGAATTCTTTGTTCAGTTTTCATGTAGTTCCAGAGCCTAATGGAGGCTTGATTGGAAGGTTCTGCAAAAACAAACTGAGCATGAGCAGCTACGAGCATCAGCGCAGATGATTGACAGCCCTTGGCATCACTTGATTGGTTAAACTGGACGGCATTCTGAGCTATAGCTAAGAGAAGGGAAGGCGGGACTTACCCGTAATATTAGAATAAATAAAATGACTTATTTTATATCAACATTTAAAGCCAGGAGGTAAATTTAATACAATTCTTAACATTTGTAATTCATTTAGAGTTAGACTATCACTTTAAATACATTGGCTTTTGTACACAAAATTGCCTGGTTTGCAGAAATCTTGAAACGTGTCCTTTCAAATTTTAGAATTAAATGTCAGCCATTTGTGCAGAATGTTAAATTCAGAGCCACTGACGAGTACTCCGATTTAGATTTCTCATATTACTTTGCCTCTTTTCCCAGAGGTAACGGTGGAATCTACCGGACCATCACTGTGAGAGATGCCATGTCAGATCTGCCAGAGATCAGAAACGGTGCAGCGGCGCTGGAGATCTCATACAACGGAGAACCACAGTCCTGGTTCCAGAGGCAGATCCGAGGCACACAGTATCAGCCCATCCTCAGAGACCACATCTGCAAGGTGTTTACTTCAAATCAGGAATATATAGGTTTTATAACGGGGAAAGTTTTATTTACATGACATGAGGGATATTTGTATAAAAACTGGAATGGTGCTTTATGGGGGATTTTTTTAAATGTTCAAATTACTCCTAAAGGTAGTCTGACATGAATTAAAATATAATGCAGCACATTATCTAAGTGGATTGGCACAAAATTGTGTATACTGTATTTAAATGTATACAGTTTTATTTATAACATATCTGACATTTTGGCTTTTTGTTCTTAGGACATGAGCGCTCTGGTGGAGGGTCGAATGCGGCACATTCCTCTGGCCCCCGGCTCTGACTGGAGGGACCTGCCCAACCTGGAGGTGCGACTGAAGGACGGCACCATGACCAGGAAGCTCCGCTATTCTCACCCCGACAAGAAGAACGGCCGCAGCAGCACCGGGGCTCTGAGGGGTGTCTGCACGTGTGCTACAGGTACAGGCTCAGGTTCAACTTCAGCCAGACACTGGAATGAGTTTTGCTCTTAGGATATGCTCTATTTAGGCCTGCCAAATGAAGTGGTGAAATAAAGTTTTTTTTAAAATTCATAATAACCGTACAAAGGACTTTCAAATGGACCTTTTTCTCATGTCTGAATCACTCTCCAATGATCTAAAGCAGCATTGACATTTTCTTAATTTCTTTCAAAGATGTCTCTGATTTGTGTTGTCAATGCAACTCTATGGAATAGATTGTGTTCAGGTTGTAGAGTTCATCTTATTAATCTTAAAATCGGCAGATTTTTTGATGGGAAACCTTTCTCTAATGGTTGTAATTTGTAGTTATTGCCTATTCAATAAATGTGTGTGTGTGTGCGCGCGCCCCTCAGGGAAGCCGTGTGATGCTGCTGACCGGCAGTTCAACACTCTGATCCCCTGGTGTCTGCCTCACACTGGCAACCGCCACAACCATTGGGCCGGACTGTATGGGCGCCTGGAGTGGGACGGCTTCTTCAGCACCACAGTGACCAACCCTGAGCCCATGGGCAAGCAGGTATGGCAACAGCCTGTGTACCGTTCACAATTAGGAAATATTGACATGCTGCTATTTGAGTCGCTTTCATAGGGTACCCCCAAAGGGCCCCCAATCATTAAAGTTTAAGAGCTTTACATTTGTGAGATGGCGACAGTTATGCTTTACAATTGGAACTTTTATTGACACTCTTTCTTAGACACATTGGCAGTGATGCCTTGAACGTGATAATCTCATTGTCATTGGAAACTTTTCCTTAGAAATCTTTACCAGGCAGGAAAAATCCCAGCTGCAGTAGTTTATTTTTTTACTGGCTACATTAACTGAGATCATACTTGAATGCTAACCTTTTAAAATACTGAAATCTAATAAATTCCCCATATTCTATAAAATCCAAAACTTGCCCAGATATTGTAATGTTCTGTTGTGACTCATAGGGCCGTGTGTTGCACCCGGAGCAGCACAGAGTGGTCAGTGTGAGGGAGTGTGCCCGCTCTCAAGGGTTTCCAGACACCTACCGTTTCTTTGGGAATGTCCTGGACAAGCACAGACAGGTACTGGTTCAGAAATGTGATATAAATTGTATCTGGAGTCGGTCCAAAACTATCTCTTGCCACAGGTTGGAAATGCAGTGCCTCCGCCTCTAAGCAAAGCAATTGGTTTGGAGATCAAAAAGTGCATTCTGGAGAGACTGAAGGAGGAACAAGGATCAGGTAAAGTCTAAGTTTGGACTCTTCAAATATTAACCCTTATCAACTTGTCCTTAAACATGTTTTTGCTCTTCACAGAAAACGTTAAACAAGAGAAAATGGAAGTTTCTGAATAGTCCCATATGAAGGACTGAATTAGATCAATGTTATTGCTGCCATTGTTTTAAAACGTTGTCATATGTGCCGCATCATTCCAGTGTTTTAAATGTGCTTTTAAATCATGTGTTGAATTGTTCGCTTATTGTGGAATGAATTTCTATTGTATGTAGTTTTTACGTGTAACATTCAATTAAAGCTCTTATGGAATTTGTTTCTAAAAAACGTTTTTGTCCAGTGTTAGTCCATTTAGTTAAGTCTTTCGGCTCTAGCGTTTGAAGTTAATTTACATTGACAAAGTGTACATTTTATTTCCAATCCTATTGACTGCTTATTTTGTATACATTTTTAAACTCAATTGTTCATTAGGAATTTTTAGCTTTTTTATACTATTGGCTGCAGACTACAGAATGGCAGCTTTGTAGATGGAACTTAAACCCCTTTAATCAAAGGTATTTTAATTTGAAGCTACTTGTTAGTCATTGTCAGTGAGCTGACTTTCTTCTCCCCAAAGGACTTGTCCTGGGCATGCTTAATACATTAATACTACCTACAGGGTTTACATACTGGAAGTGTTTACCATGAGGTAGTAACAGAATTGCTACATGATCCAGAATCTAGGACCTTCTCCTGAGACCTGGTACAGAAGCAAACTTTACACCTAGAGATATTTTGCAAGTTGAACTTAAGGAGCTTCCATTCGACTTAGTCCTAAAGCAGTTAATGCAAATAAGCCAGTCATCTCACAAAATTACTCATACCTAGTTTAGAACTATTGTCAAGCTTCAAACATTTAATTCAGTCTAAATGTAATTGTACCACAATGACCTCAGCAGTTTGCCTTTTAAGTAGTCGTAATTTCACTCTGTATGCAACAAACCTTACACCTCCATCTGGTGATAGCATTTACCCATGACTCATTTCAACATTTTACTGAAGCTATTTCATACTCATACATGAAATAACATTTTGAATGGGTAAAAACATTTAGTCACAAGTTTTGGTCTGAGCTTGTACAATATGCATTTCAAACCATTTTATTTTCCTGGAGCATGAGAAATACCCAAATTAAAATGTATCCTAGAATGATCCAACGTCTTTTAGTTGTTTGACGGTCTGTAACAGAATGAGACTGTCAGTGACAGTATAAAGTAAAAGTTGCACATTTTGATATTAAAGATGAACTCACTTGGCCCATTCAACATTGAGAATAAGATGGTCATATCCAAATCCTGACACTCCTGCAATTGCTCTGGAAGCATCCTCTCTGCGGTGAAAACTGATGAATGCGAATCCCTGTGGAACCGGACAAAATAAATCAGAACAAACAGCTATTACAAGCATTGATCAAGTGAACGTGTTGCCACACCTTGGACTGCCCGGTGTTCTTGTCCTTGGCCAGATAGATCCTGGAGATGGAGCCAAAGGGTCTAAACAGCTCCTGCAAATCTGTCTCACGGGTGTCCTCAGACAAATTGGTCACACGGATTGTAGCATTATCATCAGCTGCAAAGTCAAAAAGGACATAAGTGTGAAAACTATGCACAGGCTTTTCAGCTCATGCTGTGAGGGAAAACCCACCTCTGCGGTTTGGCTGCATGGACTCTCCTCTCCTGGTTCCTCCGTCCCTCAGACTGGGAGGAACATATTTACCGGTCTTGCTTTGAGAAGGCGTTGCAGGCTCTGGTTCAGCTAAAACAAATTAAGAATAAAATAAAAAAAAGGTGCCAAGCCATAGTGTTCAAAAGCTTCTAAAGATATCCATACAAGAGCCAGCAGGCTTTTCCTTGTCCCCAGTAGTGAGTCCAAGCTGCTCTGCCAGCTCCTTCTGCATGGGCCCAAGAGTGTCCTTGTAAGGGCAGCGTGTGGTCCAGTGGTCGCCTTTACAGATTCGACAAGACACAATCTTCTGTCCCTTCAGTTTGTTCATGGGATCTTCATCTTGGTCTTGGGAATTCAAATCCTGCAACACACAACTCATGTGACAGATATCAAAACTTTAGCTTTTAAAGTATAAAATTTGGTTCCCTTACCTCTTTGTTGGAAACAAAAGTCATAAAAACATCATCGCTGACTGTGGTCGTGGCAACGTTTGGGCCTGGAGCATCAAACTCCGAGTTGCCAAATTTCTTCCAGTTCTAAAAAAGATATTTTACTATAATCAAACTTTATTTTGTATTAAATATTTACACCAACTCCATATCCTCTCTTATTATACGTAATTTTATTACGTATAATAAAACACATTGAATACTACCTTTCTTCTGGCGACTGCTTTTGAAGCTTTTCTGTTCTCAATTTTGAAAGTCCGCACAATCTATTGAAGAAAGAGTCACATAGATAAATGTGATAGTAGTTAATGACAGGGTAATACAAAATAATACCCTGTCATTAACTACTAAATAATACAAAAGATACAAAATAATAAATACATTATATATAGTATCTGCAGAAGTAATACTGCTCAAAACCCACCTTGAACTTCTTTCCATCTTCTATTTTATATTCAGTCACTGTTTTCACATTTCCTTTAATGGTTTCCTTTGGTGATGGGAGTGTACCTGTCGCAAAAGATCACGCATAAAACAGCGATGTAAACAAACGCAATCATAGGCACTGTTAAACTGCGGTTAAAACTTTTTCTAAAAAATTCAACATGTTTTTTTCTGAATAATGGGACAAGCCTACATTTAATGCACGTTAGCCATACATCAACCCAACGAGAAAACGCCTAGATCATTTATCTCTCTCCACACTTTTTTAATCTGAGAAATACTGTTTACATAATGATTTTAGCCTGAATAGCGAAACTATCAATAACAAAATCAACAATAAGGAGGCACTAAACAGACACGTGGAATAGATGACAAGAACACCGGGGCCTGTGGACGTGCTAACAGCGGCTAACTGTACCTTCGTCGCCCTCCTCCTCCACCTGGTCCGCCCAGCTGGGCTTGGAGCTGAGGGCACAGGGACATATGGATCAGACGATGAGGACAGGCCACGGTAAATGACAGGATTATGATTAGAAATACTCACTCGTCGTATTCAATAGACGGCATCCTGAAGCTAGCTTTAGCTTCGAGAGAGCGAAGCCGCGAACGGGAACGTGCACAGGAAGTAGCCACCACAAACTTCCGGATAAATATTTCACAACAAAACTGTGAAATAATAGATCCATGGAAATACTGTATTTCACTTTTTATTCTTCCACAATCACAACAAAACACTCTTTTCACTCATTACGTAAAATGTGCTCAATGTACTTGAAGCCTCAATTCTTCTCTATGTACAGTTTCATGATTATTCACCCTCTTAAAGTTCTTGACATGCCATTCTCGAGGTCGGACATCCGGGAACTTGGACTCCCATAATGCACTGCGCGCGCATAGCAACGCGGCGAAGGGTAAAACAAACCAGCGCCCGCCATTAAGCAACACGAAGCGAAAGACAAACGAGCGTTACAAAACATGCCGAAAAACTGTTGTATTGTTGGTTGTACCAACAACAGCGTAAAAAGGAGTGACCTATCCTTTTACATGATCCCTAGCGAGGCAACTGAGCCAGAAAGGAGAGAGAAATGGCTCCAGCTGGCTTGGAGCTACTCAGTGGGAATCTTTAGATTTTGTCACTTTGCTCCTTGAACAGGAAAGAAAGAACAACAACCCCGCACACCCAGATTACACTCCGTCCATTTTCCCGCAAGCAGTGCTGAAGGAATTGACTAAGAGTACCACACTTGATCGCTTCAAGAGAGCACAGAAAAGAAAAGGTAAGTTTGCTACCCACAGTACCCTATCGTTAACAGAAAAAAAAACCATCAAACTGTAGTGTGATCAACATGCATCTAGTTTGCTCCTAGATCAATGACCAAAAATTATCTGAATTTGTTTGACACAACACTTGAAATTTAAAACTAACAAATTGCAGTCGATTTTGTTTATGCAGACATATATATAGTAGCAAATTGTGTTTATTGCTCTTATTTTACACTGCAGTAAAACCGTACCTGCAGATAATGAGCTGCATTTCCAATGCACAGTTAAGAATTAAAAGATTCCATATTGCAATGAGGTTGTGTACAACAATTGATACAAGCACCTTGTGAAATAGAATGTTGTCCCCCATATGAAATACATAAATAAAAAATACATGTTGATTTCTAATGACCAATTTGAAAAAGTAGTACTTGGGAGGTTAACTGCTACAAAAATGGTAATCTGTGTAAAAATACAGATTTTGCTAACAAATGTATTTTCCTTGAAAACAAAATTACCTCCTGTATGAAAAAGTCATTGCATCTACAAAGTAACTAGTCATGCAGATTTTTGTACATAATGCCTAGCCTGGAAATTCTTGGTAAGATGGTATTTATAGTACAAAACTAGTCTACTGGTCGCTGCTTTCTAGTCATAGTCGACTATTATGACTTATCGTCCCAATCCAACTCAATACTAAATATACTGCCGTTTAGTAACACCAGGAAGCCGAGTGAGTGAGTGGTTGGTGGTGGTCGGAGGGGCCGATGGCGCAGACTGGTCGCCTCGCTTCAGTCAGTCTACCCCAGGGCAGCTGTGGCTATAATAGTTGCTTACCACCACCAAGTATGGAGTGAATGAATAGTGCAATGTTAAGCGTCTTTGAGTGTCCAGAAAAGCACTACATAAAACTGATGCATTATTATTATTATTATAAATATGAGGCCATGACTTAAAATTTCTGTGATCATTTGCAAAATATATACCTTTTATCTATTTTTTTCAGCACCATCCACTACTCTAGTATCACGAAAGGAAAGGAAGGTGAAGAAGCAACTGGAATTTGAGGAGACAAGTGTCCCAGAAGAGTTGCAACAAGAAGTGTCAACACCCTGCATGGAAATGCAAGACCTGCAGCAGACGGAATTAGGCATTGACAAAATCAGCAATGATTCGGTCTCCACCATCATAATACTAAATACACCTGAAACAAAAGAAAATGAAGAAAGGGAAATAATTTTATTTTTATACATTAACATATCACATCTAGGAGAGTGACAATTGACCAGAGCAAAAACACTGACAAATTGCAAGTAAATGATACAAATGTTTTCATGTCAATCTTCACGTCTTTTAGTATTTCTACTTATACAATGTCTAATAAACTATTTCTCATTAGAAATGTTAAAGTCTTGCTGTTGTCGTTAGACACTACATATATAATATAATAAAATGTAATCTGATGACTGGTTATTGCAAAAAATAACCGGTCATAAAAAGTGTGAATAGGGTATGCCATTTTACTTTAAAATTTAAATAGAAATGTAATCTCAAATGAATGGACACATTGAGGGGCAAATCAAAGAATAACAAAATAATACCAATGCCATGCCACTGTTTTCTGTTGCTATGTTATGACATCGCTATGCATAATGGTCGGCAGCTCTACACCGATAAGCAACAATGAAATGCACTAGTTGTGTGGGGAATAAGTGGAATTTCTGCAGTTAGCCTTTTTTGGCTTTTGAAAAAAACTGTGTCCCTCACTTACACTGTACAAGCTGTGCCACTGACAGACTGAGCTCATTACAGCCACATTGTAACAGAATGCTTTTGAATGTCATAACATAGTTAATGTTATCGATGCTTGATGGGTATTTAAATATTACTACAAGTGTAGGACACATGGTATGTACACATGGTGTTCATACCAGGGGACTTGATGAGGTAATTGTATATGTCTGGATACTCGAGCCTGGGCCATGCCTTTGGGTTGTTTTCCCAGGACTCTGCTGGATGCCAATAGGGACAAGATTGTAAACCTACAAGCGACAGCTTTCTGTGGTACCTTAGCCTGGCCTTTGCCATCCGTAAACTCCGGTCAAATCTTTTTTTCCCGGGATGTACCCTCTGTACGAAACAAGTACGAGGGTATGGTAAAACCAGGCTAGTGGTACCTGGTCAATGCAGGCGCTAGGAGACTGTCAATATACTGATATGACATGCTGCAATAGAAGAAGATCTGTATTCATATAGTGCCTTTCACAGACATGTAGCTAGTCACAAAGCGCTTTACATGAGTGTTTAATCTCACATGTATGGAGTGAATGTAAACTAAAACTGGCGATTATAAGTGTAAAACTACAACTGAAAAAGGTGGTCCTGTTGTGGCTTAAGGTGCAAGAACAAGAGGAATGACATTTGCGTTAATAAAATAAGGTTTATCTGATATTTCCAACAACAGTTAGACATTTCTTTATTGTTACTATGACAACAGCTACAATGGAAATAGATAGGAATTTAGATTCCTGCCTCCAGCTAAGCAAGCCCTGAATGTTTACACCACCAACATACATTCGCATACACAGATATCATTCATCAATAATTCAAAGTTGTCCGTTAGTATCCATAACTGACATAATCCACGGCAAAACATATGTAAATAGATACCTTTTGGATTCGCCTTCGGTTTGTTTTACCCTTCAAACATGGCGGCGGTTGGTTGCTACGCAGGTCACATGATTCGTGACGTAACGCCGACCTCGAGAATGCTGCTCAGACCACGGACATAAATACAAAAACACATGTTTGCTTTAAATTTCATGTAATGGCATTGATAAATGTTTTTTTTATTAATCAAAAACAAAAAAGTGGGGTCGTGTGCGAAAGTATCTACCCCCTGAATAAATACTTTGTGGGAACACCTAAAAACAGCTGCACATCTGTTTGGATTTGTCTCTACCAGCGTGGCACATTGAGACTGGAGGTGTTGGCCATTAGACTTTAGCATTTCCCTATAAGATTCTCCCGAATTTTTCTTCATCCAAATTCCCATCAACTCTTTTGTCCCTGCTGAAGAAACGAAGCCCCACAGCATGTTGTTGCCACCCCCTTATTTCACACCGATAATTTAATTCTGGACTCATCTGAGGACTTCATCCACATGTTGAATGTGTCCTCTGCTTTTCTTCTTGCAGCTTTATTTCAATGCATTTTATTTACCACTCGTCCAAACAGGCCAGATGTGTAGTTAGTGCATGATATTATTTGCCTATGGTACTATTCCCCTCAGCATTCTATAAACTGACCTGCGGCAGCTGTACTTGAAATGAAATCAGATTTGTCACTCTAATTCAGAAATGATCAGGAAACTTCTGAAAACGATGGGTTGCACAAGGAAAGGGGGTATGGTTTTGCACAATCCGCATTATAGTTTTTTTTTTTTTTTTACTGTGACTTTATTGGTGTATGAATCAATCAAATCAATAAAATATCTTTGAGAAACTTGAGAAACTTTGAGAAAAATGCATTCTGCAAACTAGGGCAAGACTACAGATTTGGTTTGACCTGTGACCCAACCATATACATGTGTTGTCTACCTTGTAATGAAAAAAGTGTTAATTTATAATTCAAACTATATGTACATTGACTCAAGATTCAAGAATTTATTTGGCAATTGCAGTAAAACCACATTGGAAAAACTGTGCAAGACTGTGCACCAGGATAGCACACACCAGAGCTCTTGCCACGGAACACACTATGCAAAATACTTGAGGCTGGTAAATAAAACAGTATTGAAAAATGTATCAAAAATGAGAACATGCTTTTAAAGGTGAATTTCACAGCTGCCGTGGTGAAGCTTGGTCCACTTTTTGCCAGGCTTTTTCTACAGTATGGCATTAAACCTTCCATTTACATTGAAAACAAGTAATGCGACTTTCAAAAATAGTTATTAAGCACTAAACCAAACAAAATTACAAGCAAGGCAATAACCTATCTATGGTAACAAGCAAGTAGTGGATCCCATCAGAACAGTTTTGCACTCTGCAGTAATTTGTCAGAATTCCCCCGCCCCAGAAGCTGCAGAGAGGCCGCAAACACAGCCCTTCGTTCTGCAGGTCCTTTTAGTTCAACAAGAGACAAAAACCAATGTTAAAACAGTGATAGAAATGACAGATACCAAACCTGATTTCAAAAAGGTTATATTGAAGATTTTGCAAGCAATATTACAAGATAACGGTCCGCGAACAGATCTCGCTTCGCGTTCAGATAAGGAGTGGCCCCCGGGGACGTCTCACTGCTCCTTGTCAGACGAAAAAGCAAAAAGTCTCTCGTGACCACTCCTGCACATACATTTATACTTTACATCCAAGGTCAATGACATCACAACTGTATGGACTCCACGACTCCTTCTGGCCAGCTGCCAACGTTTGCACCTGCTCTGATAACACTTGTCTCCCTCTTGTCCCCCTCCCATTTCAGACTAACCTTGAACTCACTGCTCTTTGAGATTTACACAAACAAGTGCTAATTTGGCAACAGAAACAATACTAAACTGATTTTAGTTTTTAACTGGTGGAGGAGTTAATATTCCAACAGTCCCCCTGTTGGCCGGAGAGGAACTCTTCGGACATCCATCACTCTCGTCTCAGATGGCCCATCTTCATCAGTTGATCCAGCATTACATCCTATACTCAGTCTAATCCCAGTCTTCACGACGATCTGTGAACTCCTAAACCACCCCATGTGACATTATGAAAAATGTGGTGGTCTTCCACTCAGCCCTTACTTCAGACCCGCCCCAAAGGCCTCTGGGCGGACTGAGCATCCAACTCACCCTAAACTACATACATTGAAGTGATCCTATAAAATATTCTATATGTGGGTGTGCTGCGGTGTCTATTCTGTGTAACAAAAACAATAGTTGCAAGAGCTGTGGAGAAAGAATATGTTTGTGTCGTGCATCAATTTGAATTATGTAATTTTTTATTTTAATTTTTAATTTTTATAATTTTTTATCGCATCCCCGATTTTCCCAAGTCCCTCTTACAATTTTGCAAGGTTATGTGCGTTATTTACATGCAAGCAGTCATACATTTTTGATTAAAATATTTTGATAATATCATAAAGCATACTCACAACTCCTCTGGTGATATTCTGACAATATCACAGACCATACTCACCCGTTCTTCTGATGATTGTCCTTTATGGCTTAGGCTATGGTCATCAATTCTTCTGGTTCCCACTGTAGGTCCTGGGTTAGTAGCAGTTGTCTTTCTGCCACCTTCCCTTCCACAGCGGCTGTTATCACTCTGTTACATAAGGATCGTATGCACGGAATACAACAGCATCCACATAGCGTCATTGCTGCAAATACAGCCACCGATAGCAGAGTTGATGCTATCAGTGCCTTATATCTGCCAAACACATCCAACCACCCATCCCACATTGATTGGTCTACTCCTGAATGTGCCTTCATTTCTTGGGATAGTGCCTTTAGTCCCTGAAGGGCCCTTGTTAATTTTCCATTTGGGGCAGTATTATTTGGGATAAACGTACAGCACGTAGGGCCAATCAATGAACAGGCTCCGCCTTCTTTGGCTAAAATCATGTCAACAGCAAGTCTGTTCTGAAAGGTCATTAAGGATGTGGCTGATAATTGTTCATGAATTGCCTCAAATCCATCATATGTATAATTGCTTAGCCTCTGTATGTTGTAATGTAAGTAGTTGATCCGATCGACGTTCTTATTTGGGGTTATTGGAAAAATTGCGGAGATTATTGGGATGTTTTCAAATCCTGATGCAATTTCATCAACCAATTTGTATTCATTTGGAATTCCCCTAGGAATACCTATTGCATCAATATAAACTGGACTTCCCTCCTCTGGTCTAGCCAGTGCCCTTCTTGATCTGGTTTTTACACTAATGATTTGTTTCAAAATCTCTGGCTTCTCTAGATCCACTGGAGATATTTCAATTGGTATAAGTAATGAGATCAACACACACATGCCATCCCACAGAGGGTGTAGATATCCCCTTAAAGACTTGCCACCACAATACCACCACACATCTGCTCTGGCTACTGTCAACTTGTGTCCATTTAATTTTTCTGTGAAATCCTCATACCTAATGCATAATGATCTATTTACATGTCCTACTTCCCTTTTTTCTCCACTAAGGACCTTCCTAATGACGCAGGTGTATTCACCTTTTACTTGTGAATTAAAAATTGGTGGTGTCGCATTTGTGGCAGTTACCGGATATATTTTATCATATAGTGAACAGTTAGGGTATAGGTTATCTCTCATCATAATCTCTACTAAACATGTATGATTGTCCCTATCTACTACAGTCGGTACTGCATGTAACATAGGCCTTGGTCCCATACAAGCAATACATTGACTTAGTTGTGTAGCTTTTGCAGCTTGCTCAATCATAAATAGCCAATTATTTTTTGTAGCTGTTATTCCTGTCTCCATTCTGAAAACATCATCTGCGTGTAAGAGAGTTGCATTATATACCATTACTAGATTTGTGTTACCTACATGTCCTACGTTAAGCCCCCCTTCTCTTGTGACACTGACTGGATCTTCACATATAGTAATTAATGCCCAAGGGTCTTCTCCTGGCACATATGCCCATACCAGAAATCCCCAACAAAACCATAGAGGTTTCTTCCCTGATCTGTCTCTTGGGTCCAATGACTCACCTCTCAAGTCCACTGTAATTGTAAGACATGGTACACTTCCCTGCATAATCCCCTTTGTCATGGAAATTATTTTAGAATGGTGTCTTGCAAACTCTGTAGTTGGTGTTGGTGTCCAATCTAATCCAGTATATGCCACCATTGTCCCCCATGATTTATCTCTCATGTCATTTGTCATGTACCATTCATAATCTGAATTTTCTGCTCCCACTTTTTTCCCTTTGTTTACTAATGCTATAAAAGGTACCTGGAATGCCATATGTTCTCCCTTTGCCAAACACAATTGCACCCCAAATAGGTATTGTCGCTTTTTTGCACATGCTCCCAGTTTATCCAATTCCCTTTTTGGTCTTATTTTTATCCCTGTCCCCTTTGTAGGTTGAATTTTGCGTTCTCTCATTTGTTTGCCGGGTGAAATGTCTGAATAATCAGAAATTGAGGAATTGACACCAAGAGTTTTCTCCTTACCATAGACAGTTGTTGGTTTTGCATACCCCTGGCCTAACTCTGTTTCCCAGGCCCACATAAAAAATCCAGCTATAATCCCTATACCTACCACCATACTCACCCACTCTCGTGTCCTCAACCCTAAGAGTGTCCATGGTCCTATCATGTTGAGAGTACCTGCATGGTGAACACCTCAGTCTTAAAGTCTATCCCATGCATACCAGATTAGTGTTTTCAGCTTTGATTTGCTCAATTGCTCATCTAAATAGTTGATTCTGGATCATGAATATTTTTTTTTTTTTTTTTTTTTTTTTTTTTTATATATTCAATCAATAATTATAAAAATAATATTAATAATCAATCAATAAAAATAATCAATAATCAATCTTCCCCCTGTTTTATCACAATCCTGTGATAAATTAAACATCCCTTATAGGCCAATTTGTCACCCCCACCATAATCACTTATGTCGGATCCAAACCACGTCAGTTAAATGCACAGTCCCCTTGATCAGCCCAATCCATAAAGTCAGAGAAATTGCCAAATTCTTCAATAACCTGAAGTCCATCGACCATAATTTCAAACCCCTGAATCCCAAAATCTAAAATGGCAATATCCTGATATTCAACATCCTGAACCTCATCGCCCTGACCTTCAACAACCCAATCTCCAATGTCCAGGACCTCAAAACCCTGTCCTCCACCATCTCTAATGTCAAAATCCTGATATCCAGACTCCTGAACCTCAGGGGCCAGAACCTCAACCTCCCGATGTCCAAAGTCTGGAAGTCCAGAGCCCCAAAGTCCAAAATCCTCAACTTCCAACAGTTCCAGAAGGTCTCTCATACTATTGTCATCACTAGTCCCTATGCCATCAGACACTTGCATCACAGGGCTATCTGGAGAGACACTGTCAGGGATATCCTGGGCTGCTTGGTCCAACTGTTGATCCCCGCTGTCCAGCATCGGACAGGCTTCCATTGACGAAAGGGCCATCTCTCAGTGCGCCCATTTCAGCCCTGTATCTAGCAAGCCTTGCCTCGATCAATGCAAACACCTCCTCGTCAGTTAATGGGTCCTGAGGATCCCTCATAGCTGTATGGTGATGTCTCCTTTCTTATCAGACGCACTGGGACCTGTATAGAGAAGAATCTATATAACCAACGGATTCTCCTTTGTGTTAGTTCAATTCTATTAGTATTAATATATATATATATATATATATATATAATTTTTTTTTTTTTTTTTTTTTTTTTTTTTTTTACATTTACATACATATATATTGGGCAATTAATACATTTTTATGGTGATAATTCCTATTGGTTAAAACAGTAAGTATAGGTGCATTTTAGGGTTGCTCCGCCCTCCCTAGAACTCCCCATGTTCTAACTAATAGAGTCAGACACTTCCCTCTCTGTCCCCCTGTCGGCCTCCTTTTCTGATGACGTAGTGATATCTCTCATTACATCAAGCAGGGATCTTTCTGGTGCACTAGTGGGCCTAGTGTGTGATATGTGCACAAATGATGACTCTGTAGTTTGTGAGTCGTCTAAGTAATATTTCAAAGTATACTCGTATAGTTTGGAGATTTTAAATGGGCCTTTCCAAGTTAGCTGATCCCAACAATGTTTCTGGTTTTTCACATAAATGTAGCCTCCAACTGTAAGTTTGTCTTTTACAGCCTGCAACGGGGGCTCTGGAGATTTCTGGGTCAGCGTGACAATGTTATCTTGCAGAAACTTCACTGTAGTGACCAATGTTTTCATATAAGTTTCCCTAGCATCATCAGTGGCTGCTGGAGGTGGGAGCTCCAGTGAACGAGATAAGTTACTGGGCATGTGTCTCCCATACATTAGTTGAAATGGTGACATAAAAATTGGCCTGCTTGGTTCTCCTCTTATTGCCATCAAGGCTATAGGCAGTGCCTGTTTCCAATTCATTTTTCCAGCCCTACACATGTGTGCCAATCTGTTTTTCAGTGTCTGGTTGAACCTTTCAATCACCCCTTGTGATTGCGGGTGTAACACTGCTCCAAAATGCTGTTTTATATTCAGCCTCTCACATAGTTGGGTCATTGTCTGGTTCTTAAAATGCGAGCCGTTATCAGATCTGATAACTCTCGCTGGGCCGTACCTTGGAAAGATCTCTGTCAAGAATACTTTGGCTACTGATTCTGCATTTGCTTTTGCCAAAGGAAAAGCTTCAGGCCATCGTGTGAGTGGGTCAATCATTGTGAGCACGTATCTACACCCATCCGCTTTCTTATCAGCAGTCATGTCGATGAAATCAATTACGATTTCTGCCATGGGCCATGGAGGCACTGGGTATGCTCCTATGCCTGCCTTCACAGCCCTTGCCTTAGAGAGCCCTTGACATATGTCACATGAGTCACATAGATGCTGGATGGTTGGTAGCATAAAAGGATGGAACATGTGCCGTCTTAGTTCTGAAAAAAGTTTTGAGCACTTTATGTGTGTTTCCTCATGCTTACTTTGAATGATCTGTAGTAGTTTTTTAGTAGTCACGCACGGTTTACCAAATGTATCATAGAATACTCCTTCACTGTTTTTAATGGCCCCTGCAGTTTTCCATGCTGTCACATCATACAGTGAGGGATTTTCTTGCAATATGTGTGTACTGTACTCTTCCCTTTCTTCCACTGGTTCCTCTGTTCCCTCAGGATTGTCTTCAATAACTACCTGCAGAGCCATACCTATCCTGTCATACCCAGCTGTCATTTTAGCAACTCTATCAGCAAACTCATTGCCCTTTGCCACGAAGTCTCTGGCTCGAGTATGTGCTCTACACTTGACCAATGCAGTTTTGTGACGTACATTCTTGATTTGGTCTGCCACCTTCTGCCATAATTCCAAATGTGTAGGTCTCAAATTTTTTGTTGTGATGAAATTGTCATGCAATACCCAGATTGGCAAGTGCAAATGCACTGTAGAATGCACATACTCAGAGTCAGTATATATTGTGATAGGTCCTTCTGGCCTGTTCTCCAAAGCCAGGCTAAATGCTTCTAATTCTGCATACTGAGCTGACTTCCCTGCCAGCGCCTCTGCCTTCAGTATGTTAAAATCAGGATTGGTAACAGGTGATGTTTCCCTGTCATGGATGACTGCTGCTGCGCTTGCAACCAATGCTCCAGTTTTGTCTCTATGCGAGTGTCCATCTATAAAAATAGCATGTGACCCCTCAATCTCTGACCTGCCCAACTTTTTGATCAAGTTTGTTTCTTCACTATGTTGGACCTCACACTGGTGAACTGGGCCTGAGATAGTAAATGGTAATATTGGAGAGTCTGTTGGTTCAAATGTAACTTGCATATTTACGAGTAACAGATGAATCTTTTGAGACATTGAATTTGTCAATGCAAATGTGTTCCCCTTCAAAGCTGCATACATGTTATGTGGCGTTCTCACAATAACCTCTGAGTCCAAGATTATGTGTGATGTGGAAACCAGTGAGTTCTTAAGGGCCATTACATAACGTGCACATGAGAAGTGGTGTGCTTCTGATCCTCTGAGATTGGAGCTGAATATGTACAATATTTTGGGTGCATCTGCTATTTTCTGAAACAACACTGCACAATAATAATCTCCAGTCATTGTGATTTCCATCATAATTGGGTATTTCCTATCAACGCAGTGTAAAGTCTGCACCATTGATAGTTTTCTTTGATTGATTGAAATGCCTGTGCTTGCTCCTCAGTCCATGTCAAGATCCCATCATAATCTGTGTAGCCTACATCAATCAACATTTTCTGCAAGGGCTTCATCATGTAGGAGAAGTTGAAACTATATTTCCTGATATAGCTTGCCGTATTTATGAAGGACATCATTTCTCTCACTGTTTTTGGTTTGGGAAACTCTGATAGTTTGATCAGTCTTGACTGGTCACACATGACTCCTTCTGAAGTGAGATAAGTCTTTAGAAACGATACTCTCTGTCTTACAAATGCACACTTGTCATAATCAATTTTGAATCCCTTTTCTGCCACTACTCTAAGTGTACTTTCATAGTGATTTCTGTACATGCCTCTTCAGATACTCCTGAGATTAGAATATCATAATCCCCTTTATCCACTCATCTAATGTTACAGATGCCATGTTTTCTACCGTCTAGATTACAAGCCTTGTGTTATCAATATCAATGTAAAAAATCAGCAATTGGGTGCGTAATCTTAGAGCGTCAGATCGTGGTATCTCCCCGTTCAACCACAAGTGGTGGGGAAATGTACGCACGAATCGTGACCCCGTCCTACGCGACCCAAGTTACTGCGTTCACTGTGACCGTTTGTGCAATGGTCACTTTCAACAGAAAACATCAATCACTCATTCACACCAAGAGAAAAATTAAAAAGTGAGAAAAGTTAGACACTGTCCCTGTCCTTTCCCTTATTGTCAATTAATTAAAACACACAGTTTTCTCCTTCAACTATTAAATCACTGAGATAACACACAGTTGACTCCTTAACTCATAAATCACTTAGATCCTCACACACAGTTTTCTTTCCTTTAGGTTAACTATCAATCACTGAGATAAAACACACAGTTTTCTCCTTTTCTTACGTCACTTAGACTTAGAATACTATTATCCCAATAAAATATAAAATACTTGCAAATCCTTCAATATTTACCCTACTTGGTGTTTGTTTGTTTTTATTTTTTATTTTTAGGTCTCAGGTCAGGTGAAAGGAAAGATTAATTAGTTGGTAACAATCTTACCGTTTTACTTTGGCGCCAAATTAATCTTTTCTCTGACCGGTCCTAGTGTCTCCTGTCGAAATCCTGTTCGTGACGCCAAGTTCTGCAGTAATTTGTCAGAATTCCCCCGCCCCAGAAGCTGCAGAGAGGCCGCAAACACAGCCCTTCGTTCTGCAGGTCCTTTTAGTTCAACAAGAGACAAAAACCAATGTTAAAACAGTGATAGAAATGACAGATACCAAACCTGATTTCAAAAAGGTTATATTGAAGATTTTGCAAGCAATATTACAAGATAACGGTCCGCGAACAGATCTCGCTTCGCGTTCAGATAAGGAGTGGCCCCCGGGGACGTCTCACTGCTCCTTGTCAGACGAAAAAGCAAAAAGTCTCTCGTGACCACTCCTGCACATACATTTATACTTTACATCCAAGGTCAATGACATCACAACTGTATGGACTCCACGACTCCTTCTGGCCAGCTGCCAACGTTTGCACCTGCTCTGATAACACTTGTCTCCCTCTTGTCCCCCTCCCATTTCAGACTAACCTTGAACTCACTGCTCTTTGAGATTTACACAAACAAGTGCTAATTTGGCAACAGAAACAATACTAAACTGATTTTAGTTTTTAACTGGTGCAGGAGTTAATATTCCAACAACTCTTTCAAACTTCTAAGCAAACGGTAAAGTTGCAACACACAGATTACTATCCATGTATAATGCATGAAGAGATAACATGTGTAAGATTATGTCATATCGTGTGCTTCATCGTCTCTGCTCTCCCCACAGCACGCCATTTTGATGCTGTCAAACACCGCCATGTAGAGCAGCGGGTGAATGCACATGTTTAGAATCGCCAGCCCTTTAGTAACTTGGTACGTATCAGACATCAAGCAGTTGACTTCATCGCCTGATAGTCTCTGATAGTAGTGGTACATTCGGAAAATATGGTACGGCAGTAACGAAATGACATACAACGCAATGACCGATATCACCAACAGGGCCACCTTTCTTCTTTCAAGCGCAGTTATGCTCACACTTTTCCAGACCACTTGAATAACCACACAATAAGCGACCAGGGTGATTAAGAATGGCACCAAACACCCAAACACAGACAGAAACATTGCATAATGAAAATGTGGTCTCTCTGTGTTGTGCTGAATACAGAAAGAGACACACACAGTTGTGTTGCCACTTATGTTAGGGCAAGATGAGGCAAAATGAAACACAGGACTTGAAAATATTCCAACCATAACCCATATGACAGCACTGGCCATCTTTGCCCTTCTAGGTCCCAGGTATGTTCGGCTGAAGAATGGGAACTTCAAAGCCACGCAGCGGTTCACACTTATGGCCATGATGAAGAAGATGCTGACATACAAGTTACAGTTGAAGAGAAACCGCTCGATTTTGCAAGCAGCTTTTCCAAATATCCAGTCTCTCTGTAGAGCGTAGTAAACAATTAGAAGTGGTAGAGTGAGGATGTAAATCAGATCGCTGATGGCCAAGTTGACGGATAAGACTATGCCAGAGTGCCAGTTCCTCCTCTCTTTGGTCGCAAGCAGATAAATGGCAAAAATATTTCCCACTAGAGCGACGACAAACTCAATTCCATACAAGGACGGAAGCAGGTTGATTTGAAATTTCTCACATTTATTGGAGATGTTCATCTTGAGAAAGGACGCTCTGCCACGCTTCGCGTAATCTGACCAAAAATGCTGCTGTTACTGCGCCTCAAGTCGACGTTTGAATTTTCCGCATTCTGCTGATAAAACAGCACATAAACCACACAAGTATAGCTCTTACTTCCTCTGGAGGTTTCACAATATGCAGAAAAAAAACTGACGCAAGTTTGCTCACTATGGTCAGTTGAACTATCTATAAATAGTGAATATTAAGATTAAGAGATCCTTCGTTAGTCCTTTAAGGAGCACACAGCACAAGATAAGTGAACAATAGCTATACTAATTAAAATAAAACAAAAACTCAAACTCTAGCATCAAAGAACAAGTGTAAAATCTATATCTTGAGCATAATAATAATAAGAAATATACAAAATTTACATTTGGCAAAATAAGAGGCGAGTATAAGATCTATAAATTAGCAGCATGATGCTCTGGGACACAGTGACTCAGTAAAGTGACATGTGTGGTTCTATATTGCACATATATCAGAATATTAGTTAAGAATATTGCACTGAAGCATGACATGTGAGATCAGGTTGGCAGTGTTCATTAATCCTCATTGTTTGTTGTACAGTCTGACAGCAGGAGGAAGGAAAGACCTGCGGAGCCTCTCCTGCACACAAACATTACTTCAATATAGTTCAAGAACCATTAAGAGCAATTAAAATCTTTTCTCTATCTGAACATCTGTGAGAAAACTGGTTATGTTTATGTAGTCCTTTTTGGACACTCAAAGATGCTTCACATAGCCTTCTTGTGCTGTCTGTTTGAGGCAGACTGACAAGAGGCAACCGGTCAGTGCCATCAGCCCCTCGGACCACCACCAAACATTCACACACACACACCAGACCTTGGGTGAAGTGTCTTGCCTAAGGACATGACGACAGTTTGGCACTTTACATCCACCCCAATGGGGCACCTAGTGTTCCCAGATACCTCCTATCACTGTACTAACCAGGTCCTGCCCTTCTTAGCTTCTGAGGGGATCAGGCATTTGCATGCAGGTGGCACCATTTAAGTATTTCAGTCTATCTAGAAATTAGGGCTGCAACTAACGATTATTTTAATAATCGATTAATCTGTCGATCATTTCTTTGTATAATCGGATAAAAACAAAAAAACAGACCTAAACAAAAAAACATGCAAATGTAAGCTATGCAAATATTGGCTTTTTGAAAAGTAAAGTGCACAAAATAGGTATTTTTAGGGATGCACCCTAATTTTTTATATATATATATATATATATATATATATATAAAAAAATTAGCGTGAAAGGGATGAGAATTTTCAGACAAATGGTAGAATTCCGACTTTTTCTCGCTGAAATGGACCTCTGACTTTTTGTTCAAAAGTACATTATGAATATAGTACATGTCAAATTTTCAACGATTTGTAAACAGGCGGGCGCGTGGGCGGCCATGTGCGCTGAGAGGTCCTTTTATGGGTCCTTTGGAGACTACGGAGCTGTCAAATAACTTTAACGGTGTCTACTGTCTAAATCATGGATCTAAATCCGAAGTGATTCAGATAGGAGGAAAGAGACTAAGCACACACGCACAGTGTGTGTGTGTGCGTGAGCCAGCGGAGGAGCAGACGTGTGTGTGTGAGCGAGCAGAGGAGCAGACGTGTGTGCGCGTGAGCGAGCAGACGTGTGTGTGTGTGAGCGAGCAGAGGAGCAGACGTGTGTGCGCGTGAGCGAGCAGACGTGTGTGTGTGTGAGCGAGCAGAGGAGCAGCAGATGTGTGTGTGCGCTGCTAATACCACAGTGAATTAGAATTAATCAGAAGTCACCATCTTTGTGCATTATATTAAAAAAGTCTGAACACAGCTGTACAAGATTGAGCCCAACTCATGTGAGCTCCGCAGATCCACAACTCCGCGACGTAGTGGTTGACGCATTATGGGCTAGACACACGGGAGGCGACATCGCATCGCCTCCATTCATTTCAATGGGACGTGCGCGACATAGCGTCAATCGCTAGCGAGCCTCCTGCTCAGCGACGGGCGAAAAACGTGCGTGTGAAATCCTCCCGCTCGTGCATGTATCGTGCACGCGCAGGTCAGCGACGCGATCCCAGAAAGTTGAAATCGGCTCAACTTTTCGTCGCTGTCGTCAAGCCGCATCGCGCCCCGTCTGTCATGTTATCTGAGCGACAGCGTTGAGTTTCGCTGATCGCTCTCATTTGTCGCCTCCCGTGTGTCTAGCCCTTTAATCGCGCGACACAACGAATCGAGAATGAACATGGATCTATTATAATAGATAATGAAATTTGTTGCCAACAATTTAAATTATCGATTCGTTGTTGCAGCCCTACTAGAAATAAAACATTTAACATTTGTCTTCCCATTTTCAGCATTAACGGCCTATTTAAGAGCCATAAGTAGCTTCATACTTAAGTTACAAAAATAACATTCTGCTATGACCAGTCCTGCTAACCTCTGCTGCTGTTGCACTTTATTAGTAACTTAAAATTATGAATTTGTTTGTATGGAATTTTTTTTTCCCTACGGGGATCTTAAGTATGTAACAATGGCTGAACCAGTTTGTGTGAACGCAGGTGGTCAAAAAGATTTAGCCAAAATGAATTATAGAAATATTTATTTAAAAAAAGTGTAAATTCACATTTTTACAATCTTTTATAGTTATATGTACAAACAGAAGTGACAGTAGAACAGTTTTTTGGGAGGGGCTCATCTCTTTAGCCATTTTGTTTCCTCTGTTTGAAGCCTTTCTTTCCCCCTGCAGGTTTTTCAAAGGCTGGTTTTCCTCCTTGTCCTTTAGGTTTGAATTTGCCGTCCTTGTTTTTCTTGGAATAAGTTTTATCTGAATTGAATTTATTTTTGCCGAACCTTGCCGGACCACCAGCTTTATCCGAATTGAATTTATTTTTGCCGAACCTTTCCGGACCACCAGGCCTTTTCTTGGTGAAAGTCCTGTCTCCTGGTTTACCCTGCTTTGAGAAACGCTTATCCGAATCACCAAATTTCTTCCATGGTTTTTGTGGGTTCCCAGTCTTGACTGTTCGATCGGCTCCTGGGCCATTTCTTTTAGGTGATTTGCCATGTTTGTCCTTGTATGGAGGCTTCCCAGGAAACTGTTTCCCCTTGTTGGCAGATTCATTTGACTTGTCTCTCATTCGCCTTCTCTTGGCCCCAGGGAACATATCTGCACACAAAGGAATTTGAGTGAGAATCAATGCAATCCATAATCAACAAATATTTGGTCATAAGACTTTTACCTTCATCTGGTTCCTGCCCCACAGCCTGTCTGTAGTATTCCACCTCATCGTCAGAATCCACACGAACCCTGTCGTCCTGCACTCCAGGATCTTCCACTTCACTGTCATCCTCAGCACGTTTCCTTTTTATACCTTCAAGGCTCTTTAACCTGTTTAACAGTTTAGACAAATGAGATTGAAGTTGACAATTTAACTTAAATCAATGAGCTGCTCCTCTGGCTTACTTGTTCTTCTCTTTTTGTTCTTTCTTCAATGCCACATTCTGTTCTTGATTCTTCCGTCTTTCTTGTTTTGCCTTCAGCTGCACCTCTTTTCTCTTCAAGATTTCTTTGATTTCCTCTTCTGTCTTAGTAACTGGAAAATATTTTGAAAATCCCCTCAAAAACATGAAGACAAAACCAATACGTAACTCTGGTCAAGAAACTATATCAGCAAGCGTTTACTTTAGGAAATGAATCATTTCTCAGATCATAGAAAACGTGTCATCAGTTGCATCATAATGTCTGAAAGTCAATCAGGCTACTGTACTTACTGACAGAATGATACAGGATATTTCCACCCCCCATGCCTTCTTCGATCTTTGAGAGTTTCAGAGTCATCCGAGGGCCAATCTACATAAATTAAAACAGCCGCTTTCAAAACAGTGAACTGGTTTTATTGTCAGAGGACTCTTGTCATGGGAAAGGGTATAAATAATTATAAACTATTAAAAACCTGAAAATATCACTCACCTCAGTTAAGCGAACAGCACTTTGTTGAGATGCCATATTTCCTCGGCCCGAATAGGCTTGGGGAAGCTCTGTAATGTTGTGGTCACCATCTTGCTCTGCTTCGCTTTCCGAGAGGTTTGCACCCCTAAACAAGAGCAAACACACTTAGCACAACAAATGTAATCACAATACTGAAATTTAGAACATTAAAATGTCTTTACTTAATCAAGAGCTCACTGATGTCCTCAAGCTTGTTCATGTTGGGAAACCGTTCCTGCATCAACTTCTTCACTCCACGACTCATTCCCACAGGAACCACCTTGAGGCTACTGCGAGGTGGGAAAACCAATTCTCAGGATCACATTTTTCAACATTTAAAACTATTCTTTACAACAGAAGGGTTCATCAGTGCGTTTACTTTGAGACAAAAATCACTGAACAATCAAGTCAAAATGGGTCATCGTTTGAACCAGAATATGGTGAATAATAAAGTAACTATCACTTACTAATGCCGGAATTCAATTTCTTCAGACTCTGGCTTGTAATTTAGCAGCACACACCTCTTGATATTGTTGAGATTAACCTGCAATACAATAAGGTCCAGACCTGAAACACCTGGACACTTAAAGAACAAAACAGGTACAGCTAAAAAGCATTTCAAGTCAGAAAGCGTTTACTTTTGATTGATCGTCAATGTTAACTCAGAAGACTATACTTTCATCATACATCTCAGGAAATATAGTGACCAAACATCACATTATGTGTACCTTATGCACGTTTATGGAGGGGAACATGTTTTGAAACATGGTAGCCATTAGCTTGATGTGCATCCCACTGGACCCAAAGTTATTAAGGATAAGGAGTGGATGATGTGTGAACTGCTGCTCGTGCATCCGGTGTTTCTTTAGAGCAGACACCACGTCCTTCACCAAAGAGTACTGAAAAATAAAACATTACTTAACCAAACAGGAAACTTAATTCTCAACATTGCCATGTGCCTTCGGTTAATCAGTGCGTTTACTTTGAAAAACATCACTTTCAGTCAAAACAAAGATGTAGCATCACTTGAGCCCTAAATATAATGCCTGTTTCCTTTTATAATTTATGTTACCTCGACTATTTTGAAGTGAAGCGTTGGGCCTTTAGGAAGACGAGCAACCCTCTGAAATTGCAATTTAAAAAGGTTAAATAAGAAAATACATTGATAAAATACGACAAAACTTAATATATCTGCTCACCATGTTAACTGAAGTCGGCGTCTTACTAAACATAACAAAATGAGTGACTCCGAGTGGTCCAGCTATGGACACAAAGTCTTTGAGAACATTCTTTTTTCTAACCTAAAAACAAAAAAACCCAATTAATTACCAAGTTAATCAAAACAATACTTTGCATACATTTGTGACTAAACACGGACCTTTAAGCTTTCTGCTGTGTACGGCTGCATGACTTTTCGAAAATCAACGATGAGCTGGCCCACGTTTTTGCCAATCTGTCCTCGGTTAAACACGAAGGTGTGCGGGACTGCGCCGTACGTCTCCTCGGCCACATGGTTGGCGGAGGTACGTGCCTTTTTCTGGTTTTTAGTCTAAAAACAAATAAATACAGACATAGCGTTATTTCCGACAAACCAGTCCGGGAACACGAGGGAAAAAAAACCGTGAAAAAGACGACATGGTAGCTACCAAGTCTCACCTTTGTTTTCACCATTTTTACCTAAATGTAACTTTATAACAAGACACAGAAGTATTCTTGTCGAGATTCTCTAGGCTATACTATTAGCACATATATAAACAGAGTAAACGAAGAAACTACGTGTGAAATAAGCGTGAAACTAACGTCGAACTGCACATGGCTGCAGTTGCTGCTGTGTGTCACCCCGTTACACGTCCGGGCGCAGCACGTTCGTAAAAGAAATAGTTCCCAGACCCATTTCAAACGAGATTAAAATTTGAATAATAAATATAACAACAAAAATGTAATCAAGAATAATACTCATCATGTTACTAATAATAACCATCATTATAATTTCTACACGTTTTCCTCACACAGGCCTTAATTATAATTCACATATTTATGTGGATCATTGATAAACGTAAAATAAAATCATTTAATATCACATTATGCTAAATACTTTTGGAATTTATAAAACTATTCATTTTGACTTTTTTTTTCTTGATGAACAGGTTTGTAACAGAGGGAAAGGGAGGAGGAGACAGACACCAGGCTCCATTCTGCTGAAGGCGGTGTCATTAGGATGGTTTTGAGCCAGTTTGTAATTAGCAACAGAAGAGACATCTCAGACGGACCCTAAGGAGCAGGACTGGTCTGCATCGTGTCCTTGACATTCAGCTAATTTCCACAATGCTAGAATTTGATCAATTTAAATAAATATTTAGAAAGCGTTGGTGTTACTAACACAGATCAATTCCAATTTAAGGATGTAACTTTGAGAAATCTTCTAGGATGCAGGAATAAATCACTGCCTGGAGGACTAGTACCCATCATTTTTTTGCTGCCAAAGGTAAGATTTTTGTATTTTTATTGAATCTTCTGTTTACTGTCCTTACTATCTCTTCTGTGAGAAACCTAAAGAAACAAATTGTCAATATTTGGTTAATGGTTTTATGGTGTTTACTTAGTGTGATTTTGTTGCACACACTTTAAACAGCTCAGTTGACCGTGAGGTGGGCGCTGTTGATTCTGACTAGTCTGTATTGACTGTTGTCTCCACATTGTTGACTTGCTAATAAATTCCTGCCCAGGACCAATGTGTCTTTTAACCCACACACACAGCGAGTTATCATAGAAAAACTGTTGCTTTGTTTGTAGATGTTGTTACTTGCTTTTAATGCCAATGTTTTGGGAAAAAAATTATTCAAACATAGATCATACAGCTGTACAAGAAATGAACAGAAATTAACAACGGATAGATGTGATATTACAAATGTATACCAATTGAGATTTTTTGCACACATTACAAAATAAGGACTCACTGGAATATAAAAGATGTATTAGCAACCATGTGCATGTTGGGAACTAGAATCATTTTAAACATTTTATTTTATTTTATAACATACTGTTTGAATTAAAGCAATATTAGGGTTAGTGTTTTCTTACTGCCTTTTATAAAGCCTTTGTAAAGCCACTTTTCTGTCGGCACCTTACTGCACTGCTTGATGTATATTGTATATTGAGTGCACCGAGTGCACTTGTATATAATAATCTTAATAATCATACTTTTGTAGTTTATTGAAACTTGTATACTTTAGGAATGTTTTATTATGCCTTATTCTTTCTCTACTTTTGATTTGTTTGCACAAAGAGCCAAAGCAATTTCCTGGTCTGTGACTGTGACTTTGGTATTGGGATCCTCTTACCTACATGACAATAAAAATGATACATATTCTTCTTTGACTATGTATTTTAGAATTTACTTGTACAGTCCAGTAAAGTTTGTGTAATACTTCTACATTGAAGTCAGCATAGTATTTTATTATCAAAGATTTTTATTTCTGACAATGGGACACTGTACTATTGTGTTCAGTTTTCAAGAATATTATATTCAAAAAATTACCTCTCCTTGGCATAACTACAACCTGCTACGATTGCTGGAGAAGAATAAGAATATAAATAAATACATATTCACCAAGCAGCAGACTGCAAAGGGAATGAATGGGTCTAACTACTGCCTCTCTTCAAAAAGTGTCTCTCTTCACTGTGTGAAAAGTAACTGACTTTACTGTCGATTTTCTTATATATTACCCAAATATTAGAAGAATAAATACATTATTGCTCAATATTGTCCATCCCTCATGTGGCAAAAGTCCTCATTGTGTCGGTAGAGTCCATTCAATTTCAACAACATAAACCTGTTATTGAAGCAAAACTTTCCCACATAATTTTTCTTAGAAGTCCAGACATCACAAATTCATGGGGACGACACTGCTCATCGGCCTGGGAACTCTTCTGCTCACACTTGGCTTGTACCCCAATGCCTGCAACACTCAAAAAGTCCTAAATCGTCCGGATCCCAAAGACGGACGCTGCTCCTACACCTTCATCGTGCCTCAGCAGAAGTTGTCCGGAGCTCTCTGCGTGAACACGGCTTCTGCAAACCAGTCCGAGCTGCAGACGCTGAGGGCAGAGCTGAAGAAGCAGCAGGAGCAGATGGACAGGCTGAGGGCTCGGCTGGAACAAGAGGGGGCAGCGGTGATGGAGGTCCGGACCCTTCGCAAAGAGAGCAACAGCATGAACTCACGCATCACACAGCTCTACGCACAACTGCTCAGCGAAGTCATCACCAAGAAAGACCAAATTCTGGAGCAAAAGAGAGTGGAGAGCTTGCTGTTGAATGCCACAGCCCAGGTAAGTGCTGTGGGGAGTAGGCCTGCAAACAAAGTGGCTGTATAAATTTCCATTAGGATTTGAATAGAATTGGGCATTTTCCTTGGGAACAAGATTTAAGATTTAAGAAGACCTTTAAGAGTACAGGTTTTAAAACTTGATTAATTTGCCACAAAATTGCCATGAAAATACAAATACCAACCTAAATACAAATACCAACCTAAATACACTATTTAAATCAGGTCTTTAACTGAGGCTTAGAGAAATTTGGTTAGCTGTAAAGTGCCAAAATGTTGTTGTTTACTTTGGCAAGACACTTCACATACTGCTTCATTTTTACCAGTCAGTCCCAGAGCAGCAGTGACGATTGAATGCTATGTGTAGCATTTTTGAGTGTCCAAAAAACTGCTATAAAAGCAATGCTCTATTATTAAGAGGATTTACATAAAGAAACAGATAAATAAAAAAATAAAAACATTAGGTTTGAATAAAGCAGCAAAGCAGGGAATTTTGTTTATGTGGCATCTATTGAAATATTTAAATAATAGTTTGCTGTGATAATCCTGATTTGGACATTATTATTATTATTTGTATTAACTGAGACTCAGACCCCTCTGTATATATGTCTTATGATATGATAATTCATATCATGTGAATAAAGGCATTGCAGGTGTCTAACAATTACCGGGAGCTTGAAAAGAAATACGGCGCCCTCACGTCCATGATGAGCGCCCAGAACCAATTCATCTCACGCCTGGAGAAGCAGTGCCAATGCAAAAACTCACCACACTCGGCTGCGGTAAGGTCACATCTCTTCATTATTTTAACCCCTACAGTATTTAAAAACCTGTTGCTTGATAAGAGCTGTTGTTTTCTGTGCAGGTCACGCTTGAACCGCCCAACGCTCCTAAGCCCAGTGTGTATCATAATTACAGTTCAGCTGCAAACGACGTTCAAAGGGACCAAAGTCTTCCTGCAGCACAACAGCAGGAAAACAGCGTCTCTGTGGGACCCCTCCCCACCAGCACGGCCGACGCACCCACTGAGCCACCCTTCATTAGCTTCCCTGTCACAAAGACGCCAGGTATACGGCCTGATACTTCTTTATACAAATGTGCTACTAAAATAACTAAACTGGAGCTTAACTGGAACTTAACTTGACATGGACTAGACTTGACCAGACCAGACCAGACCGTCTTTATTAAGCCAGGATCAGAACAGGAAAACAAACACAACATCAGGACTTAACTGGGATAAACCAGAGCCAAAACAAGTCTTGTGTGAATTCTTAATGTGCAAACAGTAATACCTATTGTTGAAGAATAAGGAACTGTTTCCCAAAATGAAATATGGGGCTCGCTGGGAAAGAAGCACTTCAGGGAGACCCCCAAAGGTTGCCATTACAACAAGAAATTGATAATTTGAGAATTGTTTGCATACTTTGATATTTTATTATTATTATCTTTAATATTGCCCTGGAGCTAATTGGCATATTTTGATTCCATTTATTATCTTGAGTTAGGGTAAGGGTTCAGTTTAAAGTTTTTTGCGCACTAAGGTTTTCCTGAATTCCAATAAACAGAAGTGAGTCATTGACCTATATGTAGGGCGAAAACCATATCTCTGTGGGAACTTCTAAACATGTAGATACATTTATCAAAGCTTACTAAATAATTAGGAGGAGATCACATGACATCTCATCATTACAGACCAATCATAAGCTATGAAACCAATATTATAGTGCAATATTAATAAATAATAATAACCTCCAGTGATAATTTTGTAATGCTTTATTGTTTGTAAGAAGGCGACACAAAGAATAATGGTAGGCTGTGTATCTCTATGTTTATAATCACCCTAAATTCCATTCTGTGAAGACCATTGAACATTATCTCAGTGTGGGAGGCAGGCACGATCATCAACATTCTTAGCGTATGGCTTATCTGAAAACTAGACAAGGACTGCACATTGTAAAAACTAGAGCGGTGTGCAAATAATGACCATAATAATGTCTAATAGTGTGGTACTTTTAAAAAGTGTCATTAATATAAAAAAACACATTAGAAAACCAATAGAAAGAGGCTGGTAAAATGAATATTGTTCATATATGGTTAAAATGAATAATGAAAAAGGCATGTAAACAACATAGACCCCAACTTTCACAGACTTGTAAGAAAGAGCCCTGTGAGTCAATTTTTGACGCTGTGAGGGTGGTTCTCTATGACTTTTCTGTCCGAAAAATCTGTTTTAAAGATTTTATCAGAGGCCAAAAATATATGAATGTGAAAACTACAGCGTGAGAACCAAACTAGGAAAACTAGATTGATTTTATTACATTGCTTTTTTTTTTTTTGCTATTTGAAAATTAGGCACCTCACCTGGATTTCTTTTCTAGATTATTGTCATTTTCATCACATATCAGAAAATATTCTTGTCAGTAGCATTCTGTGTTGTGCCTATACAATTAAATGAATAGCAACATATTTGCATAAGTTATCTTTATTTATTATGCATAGGTTATCTTTATTTAGAGCTGTTTGTAAATGAGAATAACATGAGCCTCTCTTTCTCTCAGGGCCGTGGCGTGACTGTCAGCACGTCCTGTCCTCAGGGGAGGGCATCAGTGGGATTTACCTGTTGCGTCCTCAGGGCACAAACACATTATTCCAGGCCTGGTGTGAGCAGAGCCATGCTCAGGGAGGCTGGACCGTCATACAGAGGAGGCAAGATGGATCCGTCAACTTCTTTAGGACGTGGGAGCAATATAAGGTGGAGCTAAGATTAGACAATTAAATGTATTTTTGCACAAATCTGTAAAGGTTTCATTTCTATACTGGGTAATAATGAAAAAACATATCTGTTTATATTGTTGATGGATAATTTATACATTTTGAAAGGACATAACCCCACCCACACTATTATTTGAACATTTTAATAAACGTCTTATTACCATCACATTCCATCTACACACTACATTTCAGCTCAATCCGTCCAGTGGTTTTGCACAATCCTACCTACACACACACACACACACACACACGCACGTACGCATGCACACACAACTGCCTGGCCCCTCCTTCTGCTCTCTCTCATAAGTTTGTGTCATAGTGACAATCTTCAAAGCAGCAGCTATGGCGCAGAAAGCAGTGCAGCCCTTAGCGTTTGTCTGTCCTGTGTGTTTGGATCTACTGAAGGATCCCGTTTCTCTTCACTGTGGACACAACTACTGCCTTAATTGTGTCAAGCAGCACTGGGACAAAGAGGAGGACAAGCAGCTCTTCACCTGTCCTGAGTGTCGCATGAGCTTCTGCCCCAGGCCTGTGCTGGTCAAGAACACTCTGTTAGCAGCTGTAGCAGAGCAGATGAGCACTGCTGGGCCTCAGGATGTGTCTTGTGACATGTGTTCTGAGAGGAAGCTGAAGGCCGTTCAGTCCTGTCTGCAGTGTGTGGCCTCCTACTGTGAGCGCCACCTACAGCCACACTTTGATGCATCAGCGTTCAAAAACACCAGCTTGTGGCGCCTTCACAAACGCTGCAGGAAAACATGTGCTCTGAGCACAACGAGGTGAAGAAGATGTTCTGTCGCTATGATGAACAGATCATCTGCTTCCTTTGCTGTGAGGATCAGCACAAGGACCATGAGACCATGTCCTCATCCTCAGAGAGGGCCCAGAGGCAGGTAGAGCTTCCAGAAAAAAGGGACCTACTCCTTCAGAACCTTCAGCACAAAGAGACAGAGCTAACCACGCTCCAACAGCAGGCCCAGGATATCAGCCGCTCTGCCCAAGCAGCACTGCAGCTCAGCAGGGACAGCTTCAGAAACATGCTCCTTCTCCTCGAGAAAACAGCCAAAGAAGTGGAGCAGAGGATCAAGTCTGAAGAGGAGAGCCAACTGAGCCGAGTCCAAGATCTCCAGGAACAAGTGCAGCAGGACGTGAGTGAGCTGAAGAGGGGCATCTCTGACCTGGACTCACTTTCCCTCATCAAAGACCACAATATGTTTTTACAGCTCTACACTTCACTGCCCACCCACTGCCCTTCACTGTCACAGAGGACAGTTCCTGCCAAAGAAGCCAGGAGCCCCTTCGAGGAAGTGACCGGAGCTCTGTTCGATCTCAGGGACAAACTGCAGCTCACTTTGGAGGAGGGACGCAACAACATCTCCCTGGCTCTAAGTCGTGTCCGGCTTTTACTTACAGAACCCAAAAGCAGAGGGGACTTCTTACTGTATTCTACAGACTTCACTCTGGACACAAACACTGCTCACAGGAAGCTGTATCTGTGTGATGGAAACAGAAGTGCAACAGTAACAAGAATAGAGCAAAACTATCCAGATCACAAGGACAGATTCAGTGACCTGTCTCAGGTCCTGAGCAGACAGAGTGTAACGGGCCGCTGTTACTGGGAGGTGGAGTGGAGTGGGCTATGTGGTGTTTCTATCGCTGTTACATATAGAGATATTCAAAGGAACGGCTACCGTGAAAGTGATTTTGAAAAAAATGATAAATCCTGGGCCTTGCGGTGTCATAAGACCTATCCTTCATTTGTCCATAACTCAGTGGAGTCCAAGGTCTCAAGTGATATCGGGTCCAAAATCGGGGTTTACTTGGACCACAGTGCAGGGATATTGTCTTTTTACAACGTCTCTGAAAACATGAGGCTCCTCCACAGAGAACACACCACTTTCACTCAGCCACTTTACACTGGAGTCTGGATTGACTTGAATCATATTGGATCCACTGTACTTTTCCCGAAACTGAAATAGCATCTGATCCCCACAGTTTGGTATCAAGTCTGTTTTTCTTGACAATTACTTTTTCCTTCAATGCAGGTTCAGATCAGTGTGGTAATGTTTATGTAGAATAAAATTGTGTAACTTGTGTAACTGTGCCTACCTGACAGACTATTCACTGTCATTACGTAAAAGTGATTTATATCCGCTCTGAATCCACTGTTTTATGAGTTTCGTGTGGACTTTGATTCAAAATTGTAAAACTGATTGGGTCACAAATGATTAACATTGGTTTTTCTTGGTGAAGGCTTTTAAATCTGAAATAAAAACATAGAATGTGTATGTTTTTGTGTGGCCTTTTTAACCTAATATCAGAAAACTGTAAAATGATCAGCCCCAACTTTACCATAAGCACTTTACTTTTCTAAATGGCAATGTTTGTTTCCACACAATCTGGTCACTTGGTACCATAGACTTGGTACTGAACTTACCTCATGTTGCAGCAAGGCTTTGGAAACCTGGACGGAGAGTACTGGCTCGGTCTGGAGCACCTCTACTGGCTGACCAAACAGGGGCAGTACAAGCTGCGGTTGACCCTGGAGGACTGGCAGGGCCGGCAGGTGTTCGCGGAGTACGACAGCTTTCACCTGGAGCCGGAGACGGACTGGTACCGGCTGCGTCTGGGCCACTACCAGGGCACGGCGGGGGACTCGCTCTCCTGGCACAACAACAAGGCCTTCACCACACTGGACCGCGACAAGGACAGCTACTCAGGTTCATCACATTTCAGTTCAATCATGAAACAAAGTCATTCACAAACAGGGGGTTGGGTTGGAACTGTTTCTGCAAGAAAAAAATACAGTATTTAAAATATCCTTGGGCAAGACACTTAACCCCACTTTGCCTGAAGCTCCCACTGAAAGATCTCAGCTCCTGTGGACTCACCACCTGCAGGAGGATCAGTGAGGGGCTGGTGCTCTGTGTGCTGGGTGGCATCTCTGGCCACCCCCCCGACCCAGAAATGGATTAAGGGGAAGAAAATGGATGGATGGATGGATGGATTTAAAATATTCTACTGTAGTTTTATGCACATCTTCTATTCATTGCTTTGACCATGGCCGCCTTTTCACAGTCTAAAATGTACTAATAATAATGTAATATTCCTACACTCTATATGACTTATGCAAACACCACTCATAGATTCATATGAGGCAAAGTGGATGACCATCAGATGTGGTAAGCTAAGCAGGACAGGGCCTGGTTATACTGTGATGGGAGACCTCTGTGAACACCAAGTGGCACAGTGCTATACTGTTGTGTCCTGTTGTGACACTTCACCCATATTGCCTGAGCCAGGTGAGCGTTTGAGTGATGAGGGTCGAAGGAGAAAAAGTGAAACAAAGTAGTCGCCTTTTTTCTGTCAGTCTGCCCCAGGGCCGATGTAGCTACAAGAATAGTGTATCACCACCGTGTACAGAGGGATTCTTAACAGTTTTTTGTGTTTTCAGGTAACTGTGCTCACTTCCAGAAGGGGGGCTGGTGGTACCACATGTGTGCCCACTCTAATCTGAACGGTGTATGGTATCGCGGAGGACACTATCGCAGCCGTTACCAGGACGGCGTCTACTGGGCCGAGTTCCACGGGGGCTCCTACTCACTGAAGCGTGTGTCTATGATGGTCAAGCCCATATAACCAGCACTCAGACATGGTAGTTTTGTGGTTATCCCAACTAATCATTCCCAGCACAGAAAAAAATGTGTTTGGCATAAGGCTGCATTTATGAGTGTGTTTACTCAAAAGTTAAGTATTTTTTTGCGTTTGACCATGCTACAACCTTGTTTCCCCAAAAACAGGCCTGGAGTTGATTTTAGCTCCATCCACGCTAATATTTGAAACTCCTGGCACCAACATGTAATTCCTTTTAAAGGCAGTTTCATTCCTTTAAAAAAAGTATTACCCCCAAATTAGAGAGAAAATTATGATATTTAAAATGTACATTGTAGGAGATCATTTTTAATTGTGGAGAAAGACAAAACAAATTCTACTCCTTCCTTTGGTGATTACATAGGAAGTGTAAAGCATTTTTTGAGATATTATTTTACAGTCTAAAATATTAAGCAACATTAAGTATATAGTCTAATCATTATTTTTAATTGCCAAAAATAACATAGATAATTTTGTCTTTGAAAAAGCATAAAATTGCCAACTTGTGTTTTCATGATCACTGTGAGCCACTGCTTTGCTGCTGTCCGGTACTAATGCATGTGTGTAATGTCTGCCACGAACACCACATACCAAACCACAATATGTAAAGATGGTCTTTGTTATTGTTAATTACATCATTTTCTGTACTTTATGAACTTTATGAAAAGCTGGAGTACCTGACATTACCACAAGAAACGGAGCTCTGTAATAAAATACTTCAAACTAGTTCTTTGCTCTCCAAGCATGTGCATCAGATCAAAAAAATGAATAAGAGAGGACCACCCTCACTCACCTTAAAAGGCTCTCGCCCAAAGCAACTAGATTAAAGGGCTCTTTCATATTAAGTATGCTAAAGATAACATGTGTTCAGCATTTTTTAGATAACTGAATACAAAGAGATTTAGAAAACATTACATTTTTACAACCAAAACAACACAATTCGATACTTCTTAACAGGAAAGTACTCCCAGTGTTCAGAATACATGAACACAATGCATTTTCAGTTTCACTTTATTCTCTAATCTTTCTTCTCTCACTGTGGACGACTGCCTTATGCTGATTTTGATCCATTAACTATATACTAGTTCTGTCATGACATTTCTGTGATCGCTCTTATCAATAAATCATGTTGAAGTATTGTGGGGGTCATCGATGGGTGTGTTTTTTAAAGTGAGGTGTCCATGTTTTGTCCTCTGGAGAGGTTGTGGTGACACTGTTTCCGTTGGTGGTTTCCTGTTCACAAGGGCGTAGAGTTTCCCCTTATATACAATCGGCTTTCCCTCCTGAACCTCCTTTCAACTCACAAAAGCCCAGGTCACAATCAGCATAGAACCGGGACTATTATTAACCACACAGGACCGCGCAGCAGTAGCCTCCCTGGTCCTGGCACCCTGAGGGGCTCATGGTGAAGCAACATGCTGCTAATCACTATGTGGATCCCTCTCCTCATGCTGACTGTTCTGCCAGGTAAGTGACCACATTTGAACTATCATCAAAATGGTTAGAGTTTAGAAATTCCTCTCTTGGCTAATCTTGTTTGTGCCATGGAAAAACTGCATTCCGAAATCTTGACAAAAGGCGAGCCACAGACAGATCCACAGATGCTCCATTGCATTATAGATAAATATAACAGCAAGGCAACGCAAGGCAAGTTTATTTGTATAGCACAATTCATACACAAGGCAACTCAAAGTGCTGAACAAAATAAAAAGGATTACAATCACAAATAATCACAGTAAATTAAAAATAAAGATAAAAATATAAAATCCCTCAGTTGTATACACAGCTAAACAGACCTGTTTTTAACCTGGTTTTAAACATTGTCAGAGAGGAGGCCTGTCTCACATCTTCAGGAAGACTGTTCCAGATTTTAGCAGCATGAATCTGAAAAGCAGCCTCCCCATGTTTAGTTCTGACTCTGGGCACTAACAGGAGTCCAGTCCCTGTGCTCATCAGAGTCCGGGCTGGTTCATATGGGACTAACATGTCACTAATATATTTTGGTGCGAGGCCATGGAGAGACTTGTACACAAGCAGAGCTGTTTTAAAGTCTATTCTCTGAGCCACAGGAAGCCAGTGCAGAGACCTGAGGACTGGACTAATGTGGTCGTACTTCCTGGTTCTAGTCAGGACTCGAGCTGCTGCATTTTGAATGTACTGCAGCTGTTTTACAGCCTGTTTGGACAGACCTGTGAGCAGGCCATTGCAGTAGTACAATACAATTAATACAATACAATACAATACAATTTATTCTTGTATAGCCCTGAATCACAACAGAAGTCATCTCAGAGGACTGAACAAAACCATTGAAATCACCAACACAGATCAGAGAATCAACAGTTAAAACACATGAGAAATATAAAGAAAATGTCCATACTGTACATGTTGTAGAATGCTAAAGTGTCCTGGATCATCATCAATCCTTTCTGCTGGACACTAACTGTCCAACAAGACCCTCCTGCATCGGCAAGGAAAAACAAAACAAAAAACAGTGGGAAAAAGTGAGAAACCTTGGGGAGACCACATTGAGAAAGGGATCCGCTCCTCCGGACGGACAGGCTATAGATCCAGGACCTGAGCTAGCTAGATAAGCAGCAGATAAAAAGCTGCTGATGTTACTGATTTGATGTGGCAATTAAAATGTAAGTCTGAGTCCAGTATTACCCCTAGATTTCTGACCTTGTTTGAAGGTTTTAGGGAGAGAGACTGTAGGTGACAAATGACGCTCTCTCTTTGTTTCTGGGGACCAAAGACAATCATTTCAGTTTTTTCTGCGTTTAGCTGAAGGAAGTTACTTTGCATCCACTCACTGATCTGACACTAACCATATCTTCTCTCCCATTTCTGTTGTTAAAAGTAGAATATCCAATTAAAATATTTTGGTAACCCTTGCAAAACAATTCACTTCTTTTTGATATTGGAAATGTGTGAAATGTTGTCAAATATTCTTATTATAATCTCATCCATGTCTATTTATATGCTCCATGCAATATGTTTTCCAATTTGAGAAAGTTGTTGTTGCTATTCATTATGAAACCCACTGACTTAGCATCAAGCATCCTATTTCTGGTTTGGAATAGCTGAAGCCGGATGTCCCCCCCTAATCACCTGTGATACTTTTATGCAAAACCCTTACAGCCAAAAAGGACATTGTTCAATCTCCTCAACAGCTACACACAATTGTCTTCTACTTTTAAAATTATTTTGTTAATTTAATGTTTTCATTTTGCTCTCCCCAAGCAAATCTTACTGTTTGGACTCAGGGAAAGGGATGGGACCATTCAAAATACATTATTACTGAAAAATATTAACAGCACAAAATAGTACAGTGCTCCATGGTCAGACATATATACTCTTAAAAAAATTATTTATTCAATGATTTAAGTAGCAAAACATCATCTTTAATAACCTTTTTCATGTATTTGCTGTTTTACTCAGTTGTGTCCGCTGAGGATCCCTGTGCCCTGCCTGTAATTCAGCTGCCTTCTGATATTGTACGAAAAGTTGGCGAAAACCTTTTTGTCAATTGTACTACTCCGGTTGACGGGCATCAGGGCATCTACTGGACATATGACGACGAAAAGCTGGACCAAGAGTTGACTTCATACACTGAGCTGCAAGTACCACACATTAACTGGGATTTCCAAGCAAAGTGCACAATTCTACTCAATAGCACTTATAACTGCAGCGCAAATCTCCAAGTTCAACTAGAAATGAACAGTAAGTAAGACCATATCGACCGGACATAAACACACAAACACGCAGGTCCAGGAGAGAAAGTAAAGATATACAAATGTGGAAGAAAGAAATACATTTGGACTTTAAATTGTCCAACCTGCTGCTCCACATGTGACTCTGTGTACTACCATGCACTCTCGCTGTGGACAGTTCAATAGATGCATATATTAAAGCTGGGGTACCTAAACCCTCACTATTTGGCGCTTTGGGCTCGGAACTGATTGGGCTGTGCAAGAGTGGTCCTCTCTTTTCCATTGTGACAAAAGCCAAATAATACAAACATTTGCTGATTCATTTGAGTAGTAAGTAAGTAATCTTTATTTATATACCACCTTTCACTGCAGGCCAGAGTCTCAAAGCGGTTTACAATTGTTATTATAATTGTTTTTTTTTTTTGGGCATTTGTCTCCCACTCCACAGAGAGACGGGAGCGGGGCCAGTACAGGAGGTGCATGACAGACCTATTGT
Source organism: Knipowitschia caucasica (assembly GCA_964034765.1). Taxonomy (NCBI): domain Eukaryota; kingdom Metazoa; phylum Chordata; class Actinopteri; order Gobiiformes; family Gobiidae; genus Knipowitschia; species Knipowitschia caucasica. The sequence continues at coordinate 14,361,854 of OZ035840.1, forward strand.
ACATATTTTTAGTGGCAGGGGAAACCTACACAGACACGGGGAGAACATGCAAACTCCACTCAGAAAGACCCTGGTCCAACTGGGATTCGAACCCAGGACCTTCTTGCTGAGAGGCGAGAGTGCTATCCACCAGCCACCGTGCCGAGTAGAAATGATTACATCCATACATTAATACATAACAATCTATACATTACTTTGTTCATGGAGATACCATTAAATTGAATTCTTATTGTTATTATTCTTATTATTTTGGTGGTTTGAAAAAACTCCAACCACAACAATGTTTTTCTTGCTTTACAGTTAAACGCTTGTTATGTTTGAACTTGTATTTTGTTTTGACAGAGGTAAACCAGGTGAAAATCAATGAAACGACAATAGACCAACATGAGTTCAGCTGTGATATCCCTAACGCTGCCCCAGTTGAAAACCTCAATATTACTTGGTTCACCAAAGGCCAAATATTAAAGACCGTTTTCGATAACAAGACACCATCCACCACCGCGGTGTCCTCCCTGGGGATGAATGTAAGCAAGGAGCACGACGGAGAGTCTTTCACCTGTGTAGCGGTTCTGAATCTAGGACCAGATGGACATGTCCTTGTTTCAACCACAACATGGAATATTTCGGTCCAATGTGAGTAAGACTTTTCAACACTCACGGCTTGTACTTTAAATGGTTTGTGATATAATGATATTATGCAAACATTTTGTGTATTAGTCCCTGCTTTTTTGGATCTCTCGTTAACTAATGTGAAACTCCTATTATTACAAAGTATGTCACATTTCTGGTTGATATTTTGGCAATAAGGTCCCATAGTTGAGTAATAAATTTGATTTTCTCCATGAAGAGAAGACCCAAGGCCAAGTGCCAAGTCTGATCTACAGAAGCAAGCCTGCTCAGCTGTTACTCTGAGAAAGCAAAGGATCTGCTATGGAACATTCTTGTCAAAACAATAACTTCTTAGGGGAAAGCAGATGCCAGATCAGAAAAAGGTTAAATTGTACATCTTTTAGTGTGAAGATTTTCCCGTTCTTTTTATTCTGTCTGTAGATGCCCCAAAATTACCTCAAAAAGATCAAAATGACAAACCTACTGTGGCAAAAACAACAACAGCAGCAACAGCAACAGAGGCAACAACAGGAGTTACAGCGGCAGCATCATCATCATCATCATCATCATCAGCAGCAGCAGCAGCAGCAGCAGCAAAGCCGCCTGGTAAATCAATCAACAGAATTTTTCACCTATCTCTACATTCTATTGTTATTGTTCTACTTTTACTTTTTTTTTTTACATGTATTGCAGACTGTCCGGTGACAATAACACCAAATACAATAATTGTCAAATATGGAGAAATAGCTTCAGCCACCTGCAACACAACTGTAGAGCACGATGGAATAGGCTGGGAGGCCACCAATGGAGGCGTCAGCCGAACAGAGGACGTCACTTACTTACAGTGGAATTGGACGATAAAGGATTTTAAAGACTTCAATATTGAGGTGGAATGCTTTATAAATCCTATAAATGGAACTCATTGTAAGAAGCCACTGGGTATCACAGTTTACAGTAAGTGCCACTATTTTACTACTGAGATAAGAATAAATTAAAATATACAAGGACATTAAATTCATAAAAAAAAAATCATAGTACGATAAAAAGAGGTGGGATACAATCCTCCTGTTGTATAACCTGGATTTGAACATTGTCAGAGTAGAAGCATGTCTTCATCATCATGTCAGGAAGACTGTTCCAGATTTTAGCTGCATGATTCTGAAATGCTGCCTCCCCATGGTTAGTTCTGACTCTGGGCACCAGCAGGAGGCCAGTCCCTGTGCTCCTCAGAGTCCCAGCAGGAGCCCAGTTCCTCTGCTCCTCAGAGTCCCAGCAGGAGCCCAGTTCCTCTGCTCCTCAGAGTCCCAGCAGGAGCCCAGTTCCTCTGCTCCTCAGAGTCCCAGCAGGAGCCCAGTTCCTCTGCTCCTCAGAGTCCCAGCAGGAGGCCAGTCCCTGTGCTCCTTAGATTTGGGGTTGGTTCATATGGCACTAACATATGTACTCACAGATGTATTTGGTGTGAGCAATGGAGACACAAACAGATCTGCTTTGAAGTCTATTCTCTGAGCTGCAGGAAGCCAGTGCTGAGGCCTATGCTCTGTTTAATGAGCTTATCCACATGAAACAAAACTGAATAATAACGTTCTACACATTGTTTGCAATCCCTTGTAACAAATAATAATATGCTTTGTTTGTGGATCATGAATGTGAATATATTTCATAGTTTGGTTCTCCTCTGAAAAATAATTTGAGACAGTTAACTCTGAAAGAGAGATGTAAGAAGCATGCATAATGGGGTAGAGGTTTGTTTATTATCAGTAACAAGTGGTATAGTCTATTGGAGCCTGGTTTAGCTTCTGTTATCATGAGTAATAAAACCTCCAGAGAATAAAGCAACATCCTCACATTTTGATCATCACTGTTATCTGAAATAATTTATTTTTCTATGGATGGATATCTCTATAAACTAAACGATTGTGCCGTCATGTTACAACAGTTTCAAACTCAATTTTGGGACTAATTATTAAGCTGGATACTTGATCCCAATCTGTTGGTGATGGTGACTGTTTTAAAAAGTGCTCCTCTGGACAATAAGATTCCAACACAAAATCAAACTTTTTCAGTGGTTTCCCCTCAAAACATGAACCATAGGTAAAATCCTCCAGCAAAGGTCCCGACCAAGATCATGAGCAGTTCTGTTTGTGTTAAAGGAGCAATATGTAATATTTGCATGTCAAGTCATCATTAAATGACCCGAATATTTCAAAAGGCGTTATTAAATCATACTCTTTTCGAATTCATCTTTAACTGATAACAGTAGTTCAGCCGAGATATTTGATTATCAAAATTAGTTTTACGACCCGTAAAAGTTGTTATTGTTTTGATTTTGATGTCCTACCCTCCGCCGTTTCGCCAATCAGGAAGTGTCATGTAAGTCCGTGATCAGGTTGCCAGAACTCCGTGCGGCTCATTAATCTCAGTGGTAAAATAACATGTGGCGTAGAACTAAAAAAGGTCTTGTTATGACTCTCAAATCATTAATGACAAAACAAAGACTAAAACGAGGATTTATATCGGGATGCCTTTGAACAATTGAGACAGCTTATAAAAGTTCACGTGTGATGCAGAATTTTCTAGTTTGAGTTCGTTCTTCACAGTTTCGTTATACGTGCGAATCGGTGGTCTTGTGCTCTAAGCAGTGCGCCGACGACGCAGGCACCCGGGTTCGATCCCGGGCTATGTCTTTCTGTATTTATTGCATGTTATCACATTCTATGACAGATTACTCTAAAAACGGTAAAAGATGAAGGTCAAGACATTTTTTTTGCAGATTATAGCTTAATTGTAAAAATAATCATTTAAGACCACATGTACCCCAATTAAAATAATGTTAGTCTCTTTTTGATGTGGGACTTTTACATGTTTGTCTAAAAAATAGGGAATAAATAACATTGAAAGGTGATATCCTCTTGAGCAAACCTTGATGTTGATACGCTGAAGAAATACGTTCCAACATCCATTCATCCCACTCCTATTTTGGACATCAATTGCTTATTTATTTTGCATAAACAATGTATAATTACATTGCTTTTATTTTGTTTTTGATTTTTTATCTCAAATGTCCAAATAATAATAATAAAAACACATTAATCAAAACATTCATTCAGCATTAGCACGGCTGTCATGGCAATGTGAATGGAGACGGACAAACAACTGATAAAATAATTCCCTGTGTTTGCTGCTGGATTTGGTGTGAATCTGGCAACCTGAGTCAGGGAGAGAGGGAGAGGACTACAAAATATTGACTGTGACTGCAGTACCACTTTTGGCCAGATTTTTAGGCAAGGCAAGGCAAGGCAAGTTTATTTATATAGCACAATTCATACACAAGGCAATTCAAAGTGCTGAACAAAACAAGAAAGCATTAAAATCATAAATAATCACAGAACATTAAAAAGAAAGATACAAATATAAAATCCCTCAGTTGTATGCACAGCTAAACAGAACTGTCTTTAACCTGGCTTTAAACATTGTCAGAGAGGAGGCCTGTCTCACATCTCCAGGAAGACTGTTCCAGATTTTAGATTTTAGATTTTTTACATATTGCTCCTTTAAAAATTATTGATTTTTTAACACGACAACTAAACAATTGAATTTAATGTTGCAGATATTCCAAATAGTGTGCAGATCTCTCCAGTCGAGAACATCCCAGTTGAAGAGGGCAACAAACTCACGCTCAAATGTGACATTTTGAATATAGCTCCCATTAACAAGCTCCGAGTGAATTGGTACCAGGAGGATACACTGGTCCACACGGAAGTGTTCAATGGATCTGACCCTCATCCCTTAAATGTGACCTCATTTTGGGACCTGACGCCTGAGAAAGAGCACAACAACATGGGCTTCAAGTGTGAGGTGGAACTTCGTCTCGGACAAAACCTAAAAGTCGTGTCAGCATCGTACACCCCTGTTGTCCAGTGTAGGTCTGATTGTATTCATTGTTTAACGTTAACATTGATTATAATGACATCGATTACCCATACTGTTTCATAGATAAACCCAGAATCAACCCAGATTGTCCAAAGGAATATGGCGGTAAAGAGGACGAGTTTACGTTGGATACAGTGCCATGTAAAGCCAGTGGAAATCCTCAGCCCAATATTTACTGGTACTTCAAGGACAAACTAGTTGATTCTACAAAGACTCTGACCAGGAATGATTCGGGTGAATACACAGCTAAATTTGAGAACACCGTTGGAAGTACCAACACCACCTTTGCCATCACGATTGAATGTGAGTTGGGATTATTCTATAAGTAAAGGTGAAAATGCATTTGCTGGAATTAAACATGTTATCTTTATGTTTTTTGTAGACAAACCTTACTTTTCTTGCAAAGACCATTACAACGTGAGAGAAAACACCGATATAGGATCTGTGTGTGAACCAGCAGGAATACCAAAGCCAGAGCTGTTGTGGGTTAGAGATGAAAAGCAGGTGGAGTTTTCAAAGTGGGAAAGATGTGACAGTGGAGATTATGTAATAGTAGCAACCAACAAACATGGCAAAGCTCAGCACAATATCAGCATCAATGTTTTATGTAAGTATTAAAAATGCAACACAAAATATCACAGCACAACAGAAATGTGTACTTTGTAATTTACAGTAATGGATACTTTTTAAAAACACGTTCATATGTCTGTAAATTTGAGAGCTTCTACTTCAAATCTGTTTTGAACTGGACAAAAATGAACGATAAAAGTAATGTTTCAAAGAGATATGTTTACGAAATGGATACATTTCAAGTTCAAGCTCCAGATTTAAAAATTAAAAATAAATCGTCCTATAGAAAATTTTTGACCCAACAAAACCGTAGAGAATGATATTTTCTGGCCAAGGAAGCTGCATGGAGCAACAGGGGGAAACACAATACATAAAACAATAAAAAAATATACATATTGATATTAAAAACAAGGGCTTTAACAACTGCTTAAACATTTCAAACATCTTAAACACAATATCTATATTTCTGCAAAATACTTTTTATTTTTACTTTGCATTTGAAGGGGTAAATCCATCACTGTTTAAACAAATACTAGATTACTCTCTACCTGTGAAAAAAATATAACTAGAACTTACTCTACTTTGTTAATAGTTGCCCCAAGTTTTCCAGAAGACATAACTCAAGAATTCCACATGGGGGAAAATCTCACCGTAGACTGTCGTGCTGATGGGAACCCCCTGCCTCAGCTTCACTGGAAATATCCCCCTGCTGCAAACGTAAACACAGCCAGCAGAGGGCGCCAGATTCACATTACAGAGGCCACATCCACCAACGCGGGCGTCTACAGCTGCAATGCCACGAATGAAGTTGGAAGCGTTACAAGAACTGTCACACTCATAATGAAAGGTATTATTTTTAAGTTGGATTAAAAGAGACAGAATGATTTTGGGCATGATTTGCACTGTCTTGTTATTTCCTCTTTTTTCTATTTCAGGAAAAACACACATGGACCACATTTACGGCATCATATCGATCTCTGTTGTACTTGCTTTGCTCTTTTTCATATTTGGGGTTGTTCTGATTTGCCGCAACTGCAGAAAGAAATCAGGCCACTATGATGTCATATCTGATGATGTGCCACTGAATCCAAGATCCTCCGTGATTTAGGATTAGCCTTTATTTATTTATGAATGAGTTAAAACAATTAAAACAATGTCTGTTATTCATATTTAATAAGTTATCAATGTATACAGTGCCTGTTCTTTAGGCTCTCGGGGGGCCATAGCAAGTTTAGTTTCAGGGGCTCATTCAAAGCCAGGGGGACCTTACATTTTTTTGACTATATTGATATTTTGTACATGGAAATAAAAGCTTTAAAAAAATACGTTTGCCATTGGTGCAGTGAATACATAGAAACATGTCTGGCAAAGAATACTCTAGTTTCAGGCCTGGGTGAGAACAACAGTGACAACAGTTACAAAGGATGAGAGAAGAGCTCCTCCCATTGGGCAGAACCACACTGAAAACATGGTCCTGATAAATATTTGAAAGTTGTGCTGGTCTGCGATGAAAAATAATCTCAAAATGTGTGTGACATTTTTGGGGCCCTATAAGCCCATGTATTGGTTAGGGCCGGCCCTGGTCAATTTGGTTCTGCTTGAGATTGAGTTTTATTTCTAGCTCTATTTTATGTTGAAGGAGTGAACAAGACTGTTTTCTGCCTTGTTTACATATTGTTTGCATGTTTTGTACAGGGTGCACTGGCGTTTCAAGCAAAACCTAAGCAACATTTTTCCCTATGCTTGTTCAAATCGATTTATATAAATATTTTATTTTTTACCCTGACTAACTCAACAATTAAAAAACACACACAGCAAACATTTCACCTGAAGAGAGGCTTAACACCACCAGCAGAGAGTGTCAGTGGGTTAAATAGTCTTGCAGCTCAGCGTGTGCCTGGCCCTTTAAGAATTAGGATTTGAGAGAGTGACGCGGATATGAACGCTACTTTATCCCTGCTCTTTCCTTCGCTATGAAAAATATTTGGGCAGACTGAACTAAAGACCACCAGCCCTGGATAATCGGTTAATTAAAATGTCGCTTCCCTGCCTTCGCTAACCCGAAGTCTCCGTGCATGATCTTAAAGAAGGACTTAGTTGCACAGGATTTACTTGACGGGCCGCGATCTTCCCTCTCTCTCTCTGGGATAACTTTGGATAACTTCTTTGTAGCTGAGGGAGACTGCTACTCTGCTTGGCCCGAAGGCTGAACATGGACTGGGGCACGGAACTTTGGGTAAGTGCACATGTTTTATTTTCATTTGGTTTAAATCGTCATACGTGCGTTTTATGGCTGAGTTTTCCTCGACAGCGTCTGCTTCTTAGATCCACCGCTAAACCTTTTACGCGGTGCATGATGCAGTCTGGCTCGGTCTCTCCACGGTCCGCTCTTCTCACCGCTTTGGCTACATGTTGTATTACTGGGATGTTTACAAACCTGACACTTTGTTATCATATTGGACCCTCTTTTTGAACGCACACATCATTGCTTTGTGTAGTTTTTGCTGTGCGTAAAGTTGGTCAACAAAGCGTGATCCATGACCAACCAGGCTTATTAGTGTAGGTTTGATGCACAGGCTAAAAGCTGACGTAGTTGTCTTGAGGGATGCTTCATTGTTTACACCTTGGCGCACCTTGCTTCCATAGAGATGTGTCTGATGCCTAAAAAATTGCCTCATCAACATATCTGAGATCTCAAAATAAAGCTTGATTTTATGAGCTTGAAATCCTCAAAATGATGTGCAGCATATTTCATAGTTTCTTTTACAGTGCATAGGCAAATAAGATTTCAATTGTTTGCTTATGCATTGACAAAAACGTTGCCTATTTATGTTTCACCTCCTTGGATTTGTAAGTGAATGTTGATTTGGGTGCTTTCACATTTCACAACAACATAAATGGAAGTATTTATTCCTAAGAGCCCATTTATATAGGGCCGTTTCAAATGGAAAGAATGCTGATTTTAGTTATCAACATTCTTAGGTACTTTTTTCTGTTAGTAAGAAGCAATGGTGGCAGATTTTCAGCTTTAAACGCAAGAGAAAAGTGTCAAAAGTTAATATTCACTGTTGCATCTTTTGCTATGTTTACAAGTGCCACAAAACCATCTAATCCCTTCTACCTTGATGCCTGGCGCCCTAACCACAGCAATAAGCTCACACATGGCTGCAAGCATTCTCGAGAAGCCCTGGGTATATAAACTGGAGCAATGCAAGATGAGGACAGGGAGGTTGAGGCCTCATTACAAACCCTCTCCCCCTGGGCCCCTCCACTGTCCCCTTTCCATCCCACTGCTGGTGGAGCAACAGCATAATTAGTTATGTGTCCTACTTTGATCGAGTCCATGCTACATGCATCACCTCATATCATTGTCATAAGTCATTTTATTATTAGGGCTTCCACTTCGATCAGGCGTGTAAAATATTCCCTTCCTGATATTGACAAAGCACAGGGCTATGGATTGATGATCCGTTAAACATAACTTGAAATACAAGCAATATATTGATATAAGCCATCAAACCTGTATTAATGAGTAAAACATCAATACAATAGTATGTATTGTTTCTTATAAGAGATGGGCACTGGAAATGTGCAGCAAAAAGTGTTAAATTAAAGATATGTGCTACTTTACAAGGAATTTGGAGGATGGAGAAAAATGAACTGAGGGCTTCATTTGGCCCGTGGGCCATAGTTTGGACACGAGTGCTTTGAATTTTACCTGTAGGCTTTTTACATTCATCCAAATAGACAATCAATAAAAACAACAAACATGACAAAGTGCCGTTCACACCTTTTTTTAGGCTAAATCTTTTTAACTTGTGTCCATCAATTTCTTTGTCTGTTCTTAAAGCTCATCTGTGGTTATTTTTTTGATTAATCTCAAACCAATAAATCAGAAAACGACTACAGTATATGTATTTTGAGACATGTAAAATTATGTATTATTATCATTATCATCATTATCAATCCTGCAAGTTGATAAGAATTAAAAAATTATAGCGGTGACCACAAAAAAAATCTCTCGGGCCACATTTGTGTTTGCAAAGATCAAAAATTGATAATGAGGAGCAATATGTAATACTTTTTCTGAACTAAAGTTAAAGTGGAGTTATTATTAATTAAAATGTTTACAATTTTTCTCAAGCAGTCTAACCACTCAGAGAGTAGAATGAGGCTGTCATTTGAGTTGCCAGTTTGTTAGAGCCAACAACACTTTAACCTCACCTATATCTTTCACACACAAAAATAGCACCACACATTTTATTCCAAATGAAAGCGGATACAAAAAAAAGTAATTCAGATTTGGCACTGTTTTTAGCTAAACCCCAACAGGTTGATTGCATCAGTAATCATTGATTAGGAGCCACATATGTCAGACTGAGAGATTCTGGCAAAAAATTGTGATTTTAAGTGGAATGACTTTATTAGACCACTAAGAATGCACATTACATACATTTAAAATAATTGAAATACTGCTTTATGTGCTGCTATTTGTTGTTTTACTGGTTCAGTAAAAGTGCATTTGACACATTTCACTCACGAGAAAGTTGGTTTATTATTAATTATTCATTCCATACACTTCAATGGACAACCCAGCTAGTTTGTAGTCGTTGTTAAAGCCAGAATCTTCCCTCTTATTTGTTGTACTATCATGTATCGTCGTTAATTGCTTCTCATTATTTGTGTGTAGTAATCCTTCCTTGGGCCAACTCAACCGTGTGGCATCTGCTCCTTGATTGTTGTTAATCCAAAGGCTATTTTAAGGTGCGTGTATTAGCCTGTGGTGGAGAGAAAGCTGCCGGTGAATGAGCTCCAGCGCGGTAGGTTTGGCTTCATAGTGACTCAGGACTGAAATATCTTTGAGCCTCGTGGACCAGACTTATAGGGTTACACCTTTTAAAGTTAGGTTCTGGTTGTGTGACAGTTTTGTCTGTGGGATTACTGGAAACACTGGGGGATAAATAGAACCAGACTCTCAAGATATTTTTATTGTACTAGAAGCAACAAATGACTGTGCCACGTTCTGGATATGGAGATGATGGTTATTGAACTTTGTATTAACATTAACTAGAAGAGCACGTTGACTTTTTTAAACAACAATATGTAATTTACTTAAACTCCAGAAATGGAAAAATTTGATTCCAATTGAAAAAAAACTATGAATACAAGACAATATTGATAATGTATTGTTTAATGTTTGCAATTTGAATCTCCAGCTGATACATTTGTACTGAGATTTATTATATCTTGATGCTATCAAAATTGGATATTAATCAATATTTCCACAACTTGTGTGGGGGAGTGTGCTCTCCTTCTTATAGCTGTAATGCATCACACTATGCCCTGAAAGTGGCATAGTGACATTTTGTAAATTTCAACCTTTTCTTTAAATTTGTTAAGAAAATTAACAATTGGGAACTCTATGGAGATTAAATTGATAATTCAGTGATACTTTATCATAAGGCTAAAGATTTGTAAACATTGAAGAATATTCATAATCTGTTATGTTTACTGTGGGTAGTGTGGGATTGGAATCTCCATAGACTCTATCATTGGACACATCAGTGGTGGATTTTGCAGTGCAAATATTGGATTTGGAGTCTCCTGTGTCAGGCCAGGTTTGCTGACCAATCCATCCAAAATCCTGGGAGACAAACTGGAACACCTCGTTAAGGAATTTTTAAGATCAGGGTGTGATTAACTTTTTTATGCAATTATTGAGACTGATTTTTTTTTTAAGGGGTTAATTCCACACAGTTCCTCAAAGGTGTACCAGTAAATAATGTGGTGTGACTCCAGAATGGGAAAAACACACTGTTTTTAAGATGTTGTCTCATTAACAAATCCCCCGGGGCTACTTGTTTTTTCCTTGTCTGATTGTAGTGATTGATAACAGAGCTGCCCTGAACTGTGTTCTGTAATTAGTCTTCACATTGGCTCGTTCAACTGGTCTTTTGTTTTACCTGAAGGGCGGAATAAGGGTACCCAGAGCATGGCTCGACCTGTCAGGAATCCCCCTTCTCACAAAGGCTAACACCAGACTCTTGCCTCCAGCCATGTTTTATTGCAGAGTCTGTCTGAGCATGGATTCCTTTACGAAACTATAAAAGAGGTGTAGAATGGTAGTATTACAGATGATTTCACTGTACAATCTTGACAATATGATGTGAAGGCGAAGTGTATCTAGTTTTAAACTTCTAATGTACACTGTTGTATGAGTGATACACTGCCTTTTAATTCTCACAATTATGTATGTCATGTCATGGCATGTCATGTCATTGTCTTCCCCTTTTATTAATCAATTTCTAGGTCGGGGGGATCTGCTATCCAAATCTCATAGCACCAGTCCCTCACTGTTTCATCGACGAGATGGCCTTGGTCTTTCAGTAGGGGCTTCAGGGGATGTGGTATTAAGTGTCTTGCCAGGGACACAACAACAGCAGACATCGGTGGGAGCAGGTGACATGGGTCGTGGTGGGCTCGAACCCACGACCATTTGGTCCAAAGACCTGTTCCCAACTGAGCTACTGTTGCCCCAATTATGTCCTTACTCCGTTTCTATTGTATATAGTATTACTCAATAAGGTCATTCCAGTGACGAGCCTGGAATACATATAATGGAATAACATGATTTGCTGAACAAGACGAAGGTTACAGTATTTCTTCCTTGGAGGACATCTGTCTGTTGGCTGAATATTGCTGTGTTTGCAGATGAAAAACTGGATCTTTATCAAAACATTTGGAAAGCACAGATGTGTGACCTCAATATGACTAGAGCCAGTTATGAGTGTGCACACTGGACTGGACTCCATCCCGTGGTGTAATGTCTTTTCCATAATTGTATCCCATGGTTTTCTTTTTCTTCCCCAGGACCAATGCGACATCCTCGAGAAGCACACACAGTCAGGCCTGGAGCTGGTGGAGAAATACGTCAAGTTTGTGAAGGAGAGAACAGAGATTGAACAAAACTATGCCAAACAACTGAGGTATGCCCCCCTCCGCTGCCCGAGCTTTGGATTCTTGTGTGTTGAGTTGTGATGGCACCAGTGCATCTCACAGCACTGTTTATTAAATGTTTGTGTCCGTCTTGTGACCGCTTTGGGACAGAATCAAACTTGTCTGAAACACTAGACTCATTCTCCAGCTGCAGTGCTCTCTCTCTCTCCCCTGTCATCCATATGCTTGCTCGCCCCCTCCCACATCTGTGCTGAGCGGAGGAAGTGGGAGCAGACTGGCACATGATAGGCAGGAAGTGGTTAGAAGAACACTGAAAACAGCATAAATAGAAAATAGGTTTCATTTTCAGGAATGCGCAATATATTGTCTTTATTGGTATTGGGCAATATTTGCATCGTATTTCTTTAATATTAATATAAAACATTCTGAACCAAAATAGGGTGGACACTTGTATACTTTTTTTGTTTGTTAGGTTTGGACCACTCTAGTTTAGTCGCTGTGAAGTTTAAATAATGGAGCTGTGCCGGCTGACGCATGCGCAGATGCAATTTTTCATAATTTTCTCGTGGGCGGGACCACTCGCGGCCATTTTGGATAGCTCCAGTAGAGCACATTTTTTGGCCCATTTGTTAGAACGGCGGAGATAAGCATGACTACGTCTGTTAATATTTACAGTCTATGCTTGTCCCATTAGTCTATTCATACGCCAGGCATTTAAAAGTGCCTTACAAAATCATAAAGAGATAAAACGGACATTGTCATAGTAGAAGCCTGACTACACAATCTGAAATGCTGATTCTCGAATGGTTAGCTGTGACTAACCAGAGGCCAGTCCCTCTGCTCCTCAGAGTCAGACTTGGTTCATATTGTACCACCAGGTCTCAGATGTACTTTGGTGTGAGGCCATGGAGAGACTTGAACACAAACCCTAACCCTGCTTTAAAGTCTATTCTCTGAGCCATGGAAGGCCATAATAACCCTATAACAGCCAAAATTACTGAAATGTGACAATTCTCTATACAATGTAAAGTCACTCTTTATCAATGTGATTGTCTATGATTAAGATAATATTCTCGGATCATTTTTGATAAATTAAATAATGGAAAGTTTAGTTTTTTTCTTAATTTTTTCTTATGTTTAGTTTTTTCTTATATTTGAATTTGTCTAAGTTGAACATACTAATAATAATTTTTAGTTCATAATTGATGTACTTATTTGTTTGTGGGGATGTGTGTTTCTGCTGCTGGACACTATTTATTGACAGGAGACAAGAAAAGCATTTTTCGTTTTTGTCATTTAGAAAAGGTTAAAACAAATTTTCAGTTTTTTATTCTTTTGTGACATTTGAATACACACCTTTTTTATCCTTTCACCTAGGAGATTTTTATTCAAATATATTAGACAGAACCATCTGCGAGTGCTCATGCAACGTGTCACATGATGTGTAATCAGTTAGCAACCGGAAGTTACCCCGGCGATGCAAACTTTACAATAACCACTCTCAAACATGATTTCTATCTTCAACAGGAACCTATCAAAGAAGTACAATCTTAAAAGAAGCAGCAAAGATGAAGCAGATTGCAGGTGAGCCACGACGTTTGCCGAAGCTGACACTAATTGACTGCATAACAAGCCATATTCTTACTTCAGATTCATTTTACTTTCACAAGATGTTAGTTGTTATGTGCATACAGCCTTCCCCATCTGCACTCAGGAATCAAACATCCTCCAAAGCAGTAACTGCGATGTAATTTCAGAAGAGGCAGAAATAGGTTTGAACAATGCAAGACAATACCGGCTGTTCCCAAAATGGCGGCGTAATAAGGAAATGCCTGTCCTCATACAGCCCACTGCAGCCTTCTCTTTGAGTCCGGCCATTTATCATCTTATCTTTTGACCCTTGTCGCCTTGTCCCTTTATTCTCCACCCTTTCCTCTCTCCTCCCCTCAAACCACAGGCTGTCCAGCTTCCAGGCCCTCCTTGACATCCTGAACGAGATGAATGACTATGCAGGCCAGAGGGAGCTGATTGCTGAAAACATGATGATGAACATATGCATCGATCTCACAAAATATCTGCAGGAAATCAAGCAGGAAAGAAAGACGGTATGCTCGTCTCGTGAGCTTCTAATAATGCGCCTTACTGTGGATGTATGAACTTATTACCAGTGGGAATACATTTAGTCTTGAACACATACGACACAGCAGTAGAAGTGTTGAAAACAGGAAGTGATTTGTCCTCTTTAGGGAGTCTGGCTTTATCAATTTGGGAATGTTTTAGTATTGTCATTGCGCTGCAGTAGCATGCAGCTGTGCGCAGACGTGATGTCTCAGGCAGACACTCTGGTATTTGTTTTTGGCTGGTATATTGTGTGGTTTTTAGAGGTCATTGTTTATTCTATGTCTCCCCTACATATAACTGCGTGTCTCCCTGTCATCTGACCCTCCTCCTCTCACTCCGTCTATTTTTATGAATGTCTGCAGTATCTTATGGAGGCCAAGAAAGCCCAGCAGAATTTGGAAATCACTTACAAGCAGCTCGATAGTGTAAGTTTAGAACCCATTTCAATGTTTTGTTTTATGTCAAAAGCTTTTGTCATTGTCACATTTTATTAGTACACTGCCAACATCCATCCATCCATCCATTTTCTTCCGCTTTATCCGTTGCCGGGTCGCGGGGGCAGCAGTCTAAGCAGAGACGCCCAGACTTCCCTATCCACACACACTTCCTCCAGCTCGTCCGGGGGGACCCCAAGGCGTTCCCAGGCCAGCTGAGAGACATAGTCCCTCCAGCGTGTCCTAGGTCTTCCGCGGGGCCTCCTCCCGGTGGGACGTGCCCGGAACACCTCCCCAGGGAGGCGTCCAGGAGGCATCCGGAACAGATGCCCGAGCCACCTCAACTGGTTCCTCTCGACGTGGAGAAGCAGCGGCTCTACTCCGAGCTCCTCCCGTGTGACTGAGCTCCTCACCCTATCTCTAAGGGAGCGCCCAGCCACTCTGCGGAGGAAGCTCATTTTGACCGCTTGTATCCGCGATCTCGTTCTTTCGGTCATTACCCAAAGCTCATGACCATAGGTGAGGGAGGGAACGAAGATTGACCGGTAAATCGAGAGCTTTGCCTTTCGGCTCAGCTCCCTCTTTACCACAACGGTCCGATACAGCAACCGCATCACTGCGCACGCTGCACCGATCCGCCTGTCAATCTCACGCTCCATTCTTCCCTCACTCGTGAACAAGACCCCGAGATACTTGAACTCCTCCACTTGAGGAAGGACCTCTCCACCCACCTGAAGAGGGCAGGGCACCTTTTTCCGGTCGAGCACCATGGCCTCAGATTTGGAGGTGCTGATTCTCATCCCAGCCGCTTCACACTCGGCTGCAAACCGTCCCAGTGAATGCTGCAGGTCCTGGTTCGTTGGAGCCAACAGGACAACATCGTCCGCAAACAGCAGAGATGAAATTCTGTGGTCCCCGAACCGGACCCCCTCCGACCCCTGGCTGCGCCTAGAAATTCTGTCCATAAATACAGTGAACAGAACCGGTGACAAAGGGCAGCCCTGTCGGAGGCCAACATTCACCGGGAACAGGTCTGACTTACTGCCGGCAATGCGAACACAGCTCTGGCTCCGGTCATACAGGGACCGGATGGCCCTCAGCAGAGGACCCCCGACCCCGTACTCCCGGAGAACCCCCCAAAGGACACCCCGGGGAACACAGTCGAACGGCTTCTCCAAATCCACAAAGCACATGTGGACAGGTTGGGCGAACTCCCATGAACCCTCGAGTATCCGATGGAGAGTATAGAGCTGGTCCAGTGTTCCGCGACCGGGACGAAAACCACACTGCTCCTCCTGGATCCGAGATTCGACCATCGGCCGTAGCCTCCTCTCCAGTACCTTGGAGTAGACCTTACCGGGGAGGCTGAGGAGTGTGATCCCATGATAATTGGAACACACCCTCCGGTCCCCCTTCTTATAGAGAGGGACCACCACCCCGGTCTGCCACTCCATTGGCACCGCCCCCGATCGCCACGCGATGTTCCCGATCACCCCTCTCCAAGTGTCACTGGCGTTTCCCACATGGGCGTTGAAGTCCCCCAGGAGAATAACGGAGTCCCCGGGCGGTGCACCGTCCAGTACCCCTCCCAAGGACTCCAAGAAGGCCGGTTACTCTGCACTGCTGTTAGGCCCGTAGGCCGTCACAACAGTGAGAGACTTGTCCCCCACCCGGAGGCGGAGGGACGCGACCCTCTCATTCACCGGGGAGAACTCCAACACGTGGCGGCTGAGATGGGGGGCAATGAGAATGGCCACCCCAGCTCGCCGCCTCTCCCCGCGGGAAACACCAGAAAAGTGGAGCGTCCAACCCCTCTCAAGGAGTTGGGTTCCAGAGCCCAAGCTGTGTGTGGAGGTGAGGCCGACTATCTCTAGTCGGTATCGCTCAACCTCCCCCACAAGCTCGGGCTCCTTCCCCCCCAGTGAGGTGACGTTCCACGTCCCGAGAGCCAGCTGTTGTGTGTGCGGACTGGGTCGTCGAGGTCTCCGCCTTCGACTGCTGCCCAGTCCTCTCTGCACCATGCCACCACGGACCCCTCTGCAGGTGGTGGGCCCACAGGAGGGACTGCCCACGTCGTCCATTCGGGCTGAGCCCGGCCGGGCCCCGTGGGCTAAGGCCCGGCCACCAGGCGCTCGCCTACGAGCCCCGACCCCAGGCCTGGCTCCAGGGTGGGGCCCCGGCTGCGCCATGCCGGGCGACGTCACTGGTTTCGTATGAGTGCTGTCCATGGTGTCTTCTGGACTGCTCTTTGTCTGACTCGTCACCCGAGACCTGTCTGCCATGGGAGGCCCTACCAGGGGCATGAAGCCCCAGACAGCATAGCTCCCAGGATCATCCGAGTACTCAAACTCCCCCACCACGTTAAGGTGGCAGTCCAGTGGGGCCAACAGTGTTTATGAAATGTGATGTGAAAAACTGAAACTGGAGCCATGCACACATATTCTTGAATTCGCAGAGTAAAAAGCGTTTTGAGAGGGAATGGCGAGAAGCAGAGCGTGCAGCACAGTATGCAGAAAAGACCGACCAGGATATCAATGCCACAAAAGCAGATGTGGAAAAAGTAAGATGTCACGCACAATCAATACAATGTCTCTTTTTACAAATGCATGTGTGTATTGACTGTCATTGTGTTCCCAGGCCAAGCAGCAGGCTCATATGAGAGCACATGTTGCAGAAGAATGTAAAAACGACTATGCTGCTCAACTTCAAAAGTACAACAAGGAGCAACACCAATTTTATTTTAATGATATGCCTGTAATATTTAATGTATGTTCCTATAAGTTGTAAGTTATAATTCACCTTTTAAGCACCAGATAATTTATATTAAGTATATTTTTCTCCAGAAATTGCAAGATTTAGATGAGCGGCGAGTAAGAAAGCTAGCGCAAGGATACAACTTGTTTTCTGAAACAGAAAAACATGTGATGCCGATCATTGGCAAGTGCCTCGAAGGCATTACTAAAGCTGGCACTAGTGTTAATGAGAGGAATGTGAGTTGGCCACAAGAAAATACTTGAACATACATGCCATTTGTTCCAGTGCATACTTTTAATCTTGATTTGTGATGTATGCACTTCTGTAACTACAGGACTCCATGGTTATAATAGAGCAGAACAAGTCCGGTTTTGAGCGTCCTGGAGATCTCGACTTTGAGGACTTCAGCCAAGGCATCAGCAGGACTTCCTCTGACACAAGCTTGAGCACCCCTAAAGGCCCCATGGACCTGCTGGGAAAGAACCGGGGCAAAAACTTTTGGCTTTTCAGCAAAAGGAGTAAGGTAAAAAAAAACAACATTAACAAAAGGATGACCATTTGGCAATTATAGTTTAACCGGATGCATTAAAAGTCCTTTATAAACTCAGAATTATTTTCAATTAGTCGGGTCGAAAAGCATGTGATTGTAGCTTTAACCCAATGGGAGGTATGAAACGTGTGAGAATGTTTTTAGAGGGCACTCTGGATGGACTCGTGTGCTACACACTCACAGCGCCGACTCGGCCCTCTCCAGTTCACCATAACAAAGCTTGTAGCATGTCTCTCTCTGATGTACAGCAGCACGGGTTCTTTGCATGGTACTGTCCTCTGTAGATGAATAGACTGACCCACACCTCTCTCCCTCTAGTGTGCTTTCCAGTAGGTCATTGAGCAGGCTGCATTCTGCTGTGCTGGTGCTTTCATCAGCATGGGCCTAAACAACACTGTTTTCCTCTACAGCTATCCCAAACACTGCTGCTATTATCCCACCCAGAACTCCCTAGCATTATGTCCTGCATCACAATCAAATCTTTGTACTAAATAATCAGGATGACAAAGGTTTGATAGGACACAACTGGATACTAACTTTTACTTGGTTATTACTACTTTAAAAAGTCAGAATAATTGTTTGTCTAGTTGAGTCTAGTTGAGCTGTCCCAGGAGAAGTGTATTTATGTGATACCTAACCTCCTAGCACTAACTCCTACAACTCTACAAGACCCTGCTTCATCTTCTGCATTATTTGTTCAATTTCTTTTTTTCTGTGTCTTTGGCCATAGTCTCGGTACACTGTTGTGTGTATGTGTGTGGCACACTGCTCTGTGTTATCAGTCATGCTCTCCCAATTAGGCCTGGAGTCGTATGAATGGCAGATTGACCAAACTTACTTGAATGGGCTTTGGGTTTACGCCTGGCCCATAAACACTCCAATTTCAGCTACTCTCCTCTACTTAAGAGTCCTATAACTCTTGTGCAAAGTGGCACATTCTCTAAGTATTTACGTAATAATAGTACTTAAGCCCGTCTTCACACAGGACATTTATCATCAACTGCAAAAAATTTACTGTTCAATAGCCTCAATAATTATAACAAATGCCTCAATAATTATGATAATAAATGAACAACAGACTACAAATTTCACTGTTGTATGCTCTGCTCCAGTGACCTATAGCTTCTTATTATAGCTATATAGGTCAGAGCGCGAGCTAGCAAGTGGGTCTGATATTTTACAGGAACAATCTGTCTCATAAATCACGTGTAGCATGGTGGTAATACAAAACAATCTGAAATTGGTTTTGTTTGCCAATTTGTTCTGTATTGTTGATGATACAAATGAATGTAAAGAGTTTGTAGAAACATCTAGGCCAATACTAAATGTAAATGATATTGCCAACAAGTGAAGACGATAATTGCTGCTTCTTGCTGGTATCACTGGTGTAGGGCTGCACTGTGGGGCGCTTGCAATGTTAATGTTTTATTGTTCTTTGGGTTTGCTTAAATGTTGTCTTTCTGGCTTCATGGTGTTGATGGTGTCTTTTTCTTTCCCTTGTCACATGTTGTTTTTCCCTCTACCTGTCTGTCCCCCTTCTTTCCCCGCCCTCCAACTATAACCCAAACTCAAACTTTTATCGGTGGCGGGCGACCGTGGCTTTTGCCCCCCTCAGCTTACCCCTTCTTCTTTCCCACCGTTCTCCTCACCCCCCGCCCCCTCGCCCGCTAATGGACCCCCTTCCCCAAAGTTTGGCCGGGACACTCTGTCATACTGTTTGAAGGAGATCAATAAGACAGTCAAACCCCGAATCTCATCCTTCAGGACTCTCCGGAGATCGGTGAGTCTACAGACGGGTCGGGTCACTTGTTGGATACCTCCAGCTGTGGGTCTATACATGTTACTGCTTCAGCCACAGCAAAATAGCCTTCATTTGATGTCAGCCCTTTAACACTAATTTGACATAAATCTTGTGTTGTATGTTTTATCTGGTTTAAAATATTTTGGGTCATGTACAGTATTCTGTTTCTTTGTCCCACAGAAGTTTACACCAGAAAGGATCATGGTAAAGTTAACCTCTGACACTGGGGGTTTGGTGGTGATAAAGTGGCCAACTTTTCAGTGCGAGTGTAAAAAAAACCAGAAACGAATTCATAGCAAGCTGGACATTTCAAAGCAATGAGAAGTTGGCCACCTAGTGGTTCAAAAGTACCTATTTTTCTTTTCGCCTCTACAGGTTTTGGTTTTCCTATATTTTGACACATTTATGGGTGACATTTTTTATGTTTTTTTTGTGGTGAAATAATTGTGCAGTTCAATCCAGGAATCAATTCTGGCTATTGTTAGATCGATTCACCTTTTTTGAACCATGATTCTCTGCTGATTTTTTAGTTATGTTGTTCACCATGGTTGCAGCTGGACTGTTGTTACTGTATAAACAGTCTTGTGTCCTCTCAGCCCACAGTCACGGAGGACTTCACCCATCTGCCTCCCGAGCAGCGCAGGAAGAGGCTGCAACTCAAACTAGACGAGATTGTTAAAGAGTTGCAGAAGGAAGTAGATCAGAGGTACATGTCAATTTATTTTCTCCTGCGTATTAATAAGCATGTCTGTTAGATCTGCTCCGGAGGGAGCGAGATGTAATATTCATGCAGCACAGAGCTGCGTGTTTGTTATTTGTTTACACTCCCCGAGCCCCACACGAACCCGCTCCTCTCAAAGTCACTTTCCTTTTCCTCCTTCCTCAGTGAGGCTTTGGGCAAGATGAAGGATGTTTATGAAAAAAATCCTCAGATGGGAGACCCTGCCAGCCTGGCATCGCAAATAACTCAGACGTCTCAGAACATAGAGCGGCTAAGGGCAGAGCTCAATAAGTATGAGGTAATTCTGACCTTGTTCACAGCCAGGGAACTCATCAATATTTCAACACAGATTGCAATTGTGACAAACTTACTTTTGCAAATAAAACGTCACATTTCTATGACTAAATCCCCTGTCCCTGTTCTTATGCTACTTTAGACTTGGCTGGCCGAGGCGGGAGGCCGCGGTGAAACACTACGCTACAAACCACATGTATTTAACAATAATGGGTCACATGACATTCACAGGTGACAATCATAGTTTAACAGCATGTCTGATTTTATTGGCAGAGATGTTTTAACGCCTGTGTTTACCCTCAGTCCTGATGGGGCTCATTCTGACGAGAGCACTCCTGACACGTCCCAGGCCATTTACGCAGAGTTTGACGATGACTTTGAGGACGAAGAGCTCGCGGCTCCTATTGGGACGTGCACTGCGATGTACAACTTCCCCGGTACGCCTGAAGACTCATTTGTCAGACTATGAATTGTGTGCCAGGAGAGAGCAACAGAGAGTCAGACTAATCGTTTTTTATAGCAGCAGAGTTTCCTCTAAACTTTATCTCAGCCTCTGGAGAGTGGAGACCAGCATAGTTTTAGCTCAGAGCTGCAGCCAACAGAAAATGGACAAAGAGTAATGCTATTTTTAGACTTTGGCTCTTTTCCTACACCCAGCTATTGTCTTCTCTACTAATTGGATGGCTGCGTACTAGATATGTGAATGTTTATTGTGAATATAATTATAGCTTGTTCTGTTTGATTCATCTACTAGAATGGGAAAGGTGTGAACTCATTGAAATATTCAGTATCTCTGTAAGCATCATCATTATTGGGTCTAGTAAGAGTAATTACAGAAAGGTGCTCGTCTGGAAATAAGGATACTCTCAAATATCCAGCCAACTTCATGACTTCTTCTTTCTCATTTATCATTTATGGTCGTCTAAGGCTGTTTGACTTAAAGCCGGGGTACCTCATTTTCTGTTTGTCCCCACTGAAAGAGCTTTTTAAGAGTAACATGCTGTAAACAAATCAGACTACAACATTCTGTCTTCATCTTAATAGAAAACCGGTTATCTTTTGCAAACTTCTTCTTATGAGTCGTTTTTTTGACACTTTGGGCTGAGAGCTGGTTGGCTGAGTCAGGGTGTTTCTCTCGTCTTTTTGAAAATGCTGTTACGTCCGGCTCAGCTAGGGAGTAAGAACGTAGCAAAAAACCAGATGGAATTGGTATTTGTCCATTTTAAAGTAAGTTTTTAATGATGACAGAAAATAAAATGAATTTGGAAACGAAGGAGGAATACAGAAATAATAAGAATATTGATAATAAAAAACGAAAGTCACTATACAAAACTAGAGCTCAAAATTACAAAGTGACAACGTAAGGGAACAGAACAATACAGGAGGAGCAGTGACGGCAGACTGGCACGGACACGTCCAGCTGCCCCGAGCTGACGGCGAGTGGGAGGTTTTATGGGGACGCCCTCAGTGATGGATCCCCGGGGTTGGAGGACGTCCACGCTCTTGTCTCACTACAGCCACTCAGGCGTTAGACCGGCCACGTCCACACTTCAAGTCCCTCCAATAGATCTCCCGCACAGACACCTGTACAGAACACGAAGGCGCACACACCAACACAAAGGGCAACGGGAGCGCCATCTAGTGCACAACTGGCACAATAGGTCGTTGCCCGTAACAATGCTTATTTATGTAACGGAGGTCATAAACGAATGCATGTGAAAACTAGTGGTAGAACCTGATAGAACTGTTTTGAGAGTGTGGAACTAAGTATTACATAGTTCCTTTGTTTGTGGTTGGAAAAATGGGTACATTAGCTTTAATTGACTTATTGATGACGCTAATAAAACTTGTTATTGTTTACATATGTGTTTGCTATTGACAAAATTCATATCAACCAGTTTTATTCTGCCTGCTAAATTGTTGTTAAAATTAATTATTTGCTCTGTTCAGGCGCCAGTGAAGGGACCATCTCTATGCAGGAGGGCGAGGAGCTGGAGGTGGTCGAGGGCGACAAGGGCGATGGCTGGACCAGGGTGCGTAGAGCTAACGGGGACGAAGGCTACATTCCAACTTCCTATGGTACAATCACTCTGTTCAAATGAAAGAGCGAGGAAACTACACAGAAAGGACCTTTGCAGATGCTCCCAACGTGGGAATCACAAAAAGACAATGCTTGGATTGGGACTACCGAGTTTTGCCAAGAGGAATTACACAAGAGGGCTCTGCAGTGATGTTTGTTGCAGAAAGGAGCACAAATCTTCATTGAGACTGAAATACATTTTTGACTCTTGACCAGACGGTGACTATTGAAGTGCATTGCTAGTTCTCGTTCACCTCCATAAAAGAGGGAAGAGCTGCTCTGATTTTCACACGCAATGTTAATATAGTAATATTTTTTTACATTTTCAGTCCTCATTTCTGTTCAAAAATTCCTTCCTAATGGCTGTAATTTAAGATGGTCACCTAGTCTCGCCTCAGTCTCAGCAAAAGCACTTGTTTAGAAGCGTGAAGCTAAATCATGCACATTTTTTAGGAACTGATGAGTTGCGTAAGAGATTATACATGGACAGCTCCTCTGTAAGGAACATGTTAAGACAACACTAAATCTCTGACAATCACAAGCTGCAATTGTTTTTTTCCCCAATAAAAAACAAAATGTCTTTATAGGAAAGTTTGTTCTAAAAATAATTTATTACATGAGTTTTTGTTAGTTCTCAACTTCGGAGTTTTGTTCTCATTTCTATTCCCAGATGCACAAACACTGCTGCCACAAAAGGGAGTAGAATAAGGCGTTGCTAAATGTGCTAACTTGTTTTTATGTAAAATATATTTAAGGATCACAGCACCACTTTTGTCTTAGCTTTTATCATTAATAAAGGAAGTATAGACAGATGCTAAATCTGTAACACCGCTACTACTTGGTTTGGACTTCACCCTGTCCTGGTTAATGTTTTTGAGCCAGCTGTAACTTACTAGTCACATTTCTACAGTGCCTTGTTATTTTTATTGTACATACCATTTTTACCAGGATATGTTGTTTTTCAATGCTTAATAAATGTGCAGCACATTTAAAGTTAATTTGGTCTTGTGTTCTTGTTGACAAAGAATCATAATCAGTCATTTTTATTGCCACGTAAGTAACAGGAGGTCACAGACTTGGAAATTGCTTTGGCTCAGTGCAACAGTCAGAAGAGAGGTAAGGGTAGAGGGGGGCATAATAAAAAATGAAGAATAAAAACACTTCTAAGGAATAAATGTAAAATAAAAATTTAAAATAGAGTTACAATTACTATATACGATACAGTGCACATGGTGCACACTATGTAAGGTGACAGCAGTACAGTGAGGTAAAGTGACGTTATAAAGAGCAGTAGGGGACTTCTAGAGTGACTACTAGACAAAACTATTTATTCCCTCTAATATTGCATTGTTCAGTTCGATAGATGGCGCTATTGCACCACTTTCAGTCCCAGTGCGCCACTAGACCTTCTCTGCGCCTTTTCCTCTCAAATAGGTCACGAATTTGCATAGATGATTACGACCGTATAACTTCCATTCGCACCGTGAATAAACCTGCGCTTGTCCCATTTTCTTGCTCACTTCAAACATAAACCTCAACCAGGTGGGAGAAGCCGAACCTACACATTTCCACATAATAATGCTCTCAACATGTGTTTTTTTACAAGGCGTTTTGTAAATGACCACCTGTACTGTTCCTGAGTCTGAGGTACAAAATAATAAAGTAGATTGTGAAGTACACAAGCTCCTTTTTCAGGACAAGGCAGAGAGGTTCTGACTTTTAAGCCAAAACTCATAAATTGTTGATAGCCTCAGAATATGTTTATGATCAATGTAAGCTTTTAGTTTGCTAGTTTGTTAGTTTGATCTATTCAGAAGATTATTTATCATTTCTAAATCATTTGGTTACTGGGAGATCCCAAAACATACGTTGGATACCATATCCTAGTTTTGGGATCTCCTAGTATCCAGGATACCCTGCTTTTATATTAGGTTTGAAGACTATTCTGTAGCTTAAGCTGTAGCTCTGCAAAGTATTGTGGAGAGTGAATTGACGGAGCAGTATCAGACTTTGAGCCAGATGGTCTCTTAAGGTGCATTGTATCCCTTTTCTCATGGGCTCCACTGCCTACTTGTCACCATGGAGATCTTATTACTTTACTTGGTAAAGGCCTAAGAATTAATATTACAACACTGATAATAATTAGAAATGATACCAATTATACATGTATTTGTACAGTATACATTTCCTACATGAACTTCAGCTCAATGTGGGAACCAATTAAGTTCATGTAATATCGGGTAGAGTGTGAGATATTATACTGTAATTGAAGCCAGTGTGCTCTTTTCAGAACTCTGAAACTAAGCTGTGCAGGGCCTGACCAGTGCTGGGATGGGAGACTGCTGAGAACCGTGCCGTGGTTTAATTTGAATCTGTCTGCTCTGGTCATGCATTTTTCTTGAATAGATGCGTTTTGTAGTGCACCTTAAAAGAGGTTTAGTGTTAATACTGTTGTATGTGTTGTATGACTGCTGGGATATGAGATGTGTGACTACCCGGTGACTTGATGCTGTATTGACAGCGGATGGCAAGAGAAGTCGGATCATCATTTGTATGCAAAGCCTCCACTCCCAGGATGCGGTAAAGGTCAGTCTCTCAACAAGGAGACTGCTTCTTCCTCACACTGTTCACGGCTGGGGACATTTGGAAGAGCACATATGCTGCCAGAGGTGTCCACACTATGGCCCGTGGGCAACATTTGGCCAACAATCTTCCAGTTGAATATGCTCATAAGGACCGTCATTTACTAAGCTTGCATACAGCCATATTTGTGTACATGTTGTGCCACTTGATACATTATTTAATAACGCAGTCCTATGAACTTATGTTTACCTTATGCAATTGAATTCCCTGTTTGACAGGTGGAGCTGCTGGCTAATAAGATTTTTAATGCATATAGGCCAAGTACAGTCAGAGCTGCACCCAGCACACAGAGCACCAGCCCCTCACTGATCCTCCTGCAGGTGGTGAGGCCACAGGAGGACGGCTGCTCTAGTATGAGCTGCCTTGATCTTTCAGCAGGCGCTTCAGGCAAAGTGGGGTTAGGTGTCTTGCCCAACGAGACAACAGCGGACAGTGGGAGTCGTGAAGTAAGTCTTTTGGTGGGCTTGAACGCACAACCTTCTACCAAATGAACCACTGTCGCCCCCAACTTTGAGTGGGTAAATAAAATGGTAAAATTACAAAAAAGTTCTTTTTCACTGCAACTCTATGCAGGCATACAGTAAATCAGAGAAAGCTGAAATGCCTCAAGGGCCTTCAAAATGCAGCAACTCATTTTCTGACAGGAAAGAAGAGCACATCACTCCTGTTTATAAGTCACTCCATTGTCTCCCTTTCTATTTTAGAGTCAAGTTTAATTGGCATGGCCCTCTTCTTTATTGGACCTCTTTTAGTCCCACCAGCGCTCTTCACTCTGCTGATCAGAATCTTGTATTTGTCCCCAAGACCAGGTTGAAGACCAGAGGAGACAGGGCCTTCTCTGTGGTCTGTCCTTGTGCAATAGCTTACCCTAGCACATCAGAACAGCACACTCCAGCACTTTAAATCCCTCCTAAAGACACACATTTTTTATCACTGGCCTTTGACACATGGAGATTTATTATGGTTCTTAAATTATTTTTGTATTTGTAACTATTTTAATATTTTCTGGATTTCATTTTGTAGCATGTATGGTGACTGTTTTAAATGTGTAAATACATTTGATTTGATGTAAAGAATTCTGTGAGACCTCCCACGGGTCTTCATTATCTGATGGCTTCATTCACCCCTCTCCTTATGGACCTGTTGGAAATTAGTTTTTTGGTCAAACATTTATGACATTGCAAAACTCTCAACATCTTCTTGCGCCTTATTTTCAAAGTGTAATTACTCCCCCTCTAATCAAGAAAGCTTCCACTCGTAAATCTCTGCCAAGCTGAGTTGAGAACAACAAATTAAAAACAATTATTGGGCCCAATTCACTCAATATATTGTGTGTCGGCTTACTGGCAGGAGAGACGGTGACATGTAATTCTACTTATATTACGGTGGGCTGCTGTTACAAAATAAGCAATTATTTTTGTGCCTGGTGCAGCGCAGGTGATTAAAGATTTAAGAAGTCGATCCTTTGCTGCTGAGACAAAGATGGAGGGAACCTGTTAAGCTCCAGGCAGCTCTTTGCTTCAATAGCGTCACATTTCACTACTATGTTAGGCTGTCACAGCGCACAATTAAAACGGGATTACTCGCTTGAATAATTGAATGCTTAAGTTGAGGATTTCTATTGCGCCCACTCAATTGTTTTATAACAGGCACAATAAAAAGTCATAAATAAAATGTTAACTTTAAGCTGTGACTTTTCTGACACAAGATGTGATTTTAGCGTTGGACCTTCGCTGGAGGCAGTTGGTTCAGAGTTATTGTAACTCAAACGAACGATTTATTATTTAGTCATCATTCCTGAAAAATATAGAGGATGTTGTTTCTCATCTTATCAGGGACCTGCTGTGATTTGACAAAGAATATTAATTAGTTCACTATTGTAAAGTGTAAAGTCTCACCTGAAAAAGGGTGTTTATTGTGGACATCAGACTCATTCCTTCACGATGTCTTGAGTTTGCCTCAGGGCTCCAGCCCTGTCTCTGTTTGTCCATGCTGTATACGGTACGTACAGAACAATCAATATATACATTCTTTTTGTGCAACAGCTTTTCATCTCCAGCAGAGTCAAGGCTGCAGTTTTTGTTTCAGACAACTGTTTGTGATCATAACCTCAATGAACTTCATGACTGAATTAAACAATTGGCAGAAGACCCTGATAGAAGCAGACAGCAGGATAACAATAGGATACAATAGCAATCGCACGCAACTGCTTTCCTATATGAACTTGATTTCCTGTGCATTCCTCTATTCTACAGCATCATTGTTGATTCAGTTATATGATGTAAGATGATTTACAAACACGCCTGTACTGTACATTTTCTAAAGTAATTGAATAAAGAAACCTTAAACCATTACATATACATCAATGTGTTTTATGCCCACAGCGTTTCAAATGTTGCAAGGTTTTAATCACACACAATTATATGTGTGTTTACTGTTCTTCCCGTTCATTGAAAAGAGAGAATAAAACATAAATTAGCATTATGAGATGTTTGCTGCAAAACAAGAGGCTGTCGAAGGCGGCAGGTCACTGCGCAGCAGCTGAACAATGAAATCACAGCCACTAAAGTGAGAAATAGCTACAACTGCCAGAGTCTAATAGTCATACATGTGTTTTTCAAGTGCATAGTGTTGCCTACAATATTCCTTTTTATTATTTATTATTCACATAAATATAAAAAGATTTGGTGGTTCAATAAATCATGTCCTGACTATTTCTTTGGATACACAAGACCATAGGAGAGCAAAGAAGTCTCAATTCCAACATTTAGAAAAATTGAAAAATGACACTATTTTTTCCATCCCTTGTTTTAGAACGTGAAATTATATTGTAAGTTGAAAATATATAGTGAAAGGAGTTTGCAGAGTAATAATTGCACTCTGCCTATAATGCAAAAACAGTCAAAAACATTTTGCTGATAACTTGCGATAGTGTGGCTGCATGTGTGTAGTGTGCACAGGGAATATTGCACAGCACCAATGGGACAACTGTATCTTAATTTGACTGTCTCAAGATTTGACAATAGGACATGTCTTGTTTTAAGATAGACAAGAAAATTCAAGATATTTTTCCCTTGGAATGAGAAATAAATTGCAATGGGACTTGAAATGACACTAATCAGTTTGTACCTTTTGTATTCCATTTGAAAAGAATACATGCTTCTGAATATAAGACACTGTACCATTGTGTATTTGTCAACAATAATATAATCAGGAGTGTCCCTCTCCTTGGCATAACTTTGACCAGAAAGATGTTCTGGAGGAGAATAGTTTTACCAATCCCAAAGGCATAAAGGATTTGAATTTATTTTGACCAATCGGGAAGCTGCGGGAGTGAGCCTGGGCGGGTCTTACCAAAGCGTTGTCCTGAAAAACGTTCACTCTCACTTCTCAGTTAGATGAATAACTGACGTCACTTTAGGACACGATGGCTGAGTGGATTGCACTCTCGCTTCTCAGCAAGAAGGTCCTGGGTTTGAATCCCAGTTGGAACAGGGTCTTTCTGAGTGGAGTTTGCATGTTCTCCCTGTGTGTGTGTAGGTTTTCTACAGATGCTCACATTTCTCCTACCACTAAAAACATCCTCAGCAAAAATGGAATATATAGAAAAAGATTACTTACTTACTTACAAGTCAAAATGTACTTGCTTTAAATAACAATAATAATAAAAAAACAAACAATTACAGCATCTTTGTAATCTTTGATCATTTTTTGCAGTGTATTCCCCCTCCCTCCTTGTGGCTGCTGTAGGCGTCATAAGTCTGGGCTTTCCTCCACTCCTCTGCCAGGACCTCGCTCTACACTACTGTGAAGACGTTTTGTTTTTATGCTTTATTTTTGGAATTCGATTTTCTGATCCAGTTTTTCTCTCCTTACTTTTTTCCTTCCAGCTGCTCCGCCACCTACCTGCTCCAGCTCAATATTTTGTAAATACCATGGGGCGGTAGGAGCTCAGTTGCGGTTTGAATCCAGCTCCCAATGGTGACCGCTGTCATTGTGCCCTTGGGCAAGAGACATCGGCCCCCTGTGTGTTCAATGAATGAATGATGCATGAATATGTGTGTGATTGAGTGATTGGTTCTTTTGAAGAGGATGTGCCAAGTCTGGGATCGTGTCATAAATTCCGACAGAAGACATGTTTTATTGTCGATGGTAGAGACAGCACGATCAACAGATACAACAGAATGCAAGTGTATTATACAGAGCGGAGGCATGGAGACCTCCAATCAGCAGCTTCCACGGTGTGCTTGTAGCTTGGCCTTCAGATAGACAAAACAAGGGAAAAGTACTGGCTTCTGCACATTGATAGAATGATGAGTTTAACCTTAACAAAAGTTGCTTCAAAGTGTTATGAAATCTCACATTCCCCCCTCTGGTCACACATTCACGTGTGACCATCAGGATTGATAAACAGCAACATAACATCATGACTCAATACTTAAACTCGGTACTTCACTCGGTACTTCAAAAAACTCAGATCTCGGAATACTTCAAAAACTCATAAAACATGTTCAGATCTTTCATAAAACTTGTCAACAATCTTCAGTAAAATACCAAACTTCATCAGTCGATGGTGGTTCCAGACATTGCTTTGAAAACAGTCTCTCCCGCTTCTCCGTGTTGATTTCTTCAGGCTGCATTTGTGTCGAGCCATGAATTCTTCTGTGACGTGTCGTTCAATCACACGTTTCAGCTTCAGTGTCCAGATTCAGCAATTCAATTCAGTCCAAATTATGTCCAAATTCAGAAATACAGATTGTTCCAAATGATGTCCAAATTCAGAAATCCAGATTGTTCCAAATTATGTCCAAATTGTGTAATCCAATTGTTCCAAATGGTGTCCATGCAAAAGAGGACGCTGGTATTGTCCATGTCTCAGCAGCTCACAGCCTGAGTGGAGTCAGGGGCTGTGCAGATTGTCCATGTGTGCTGGTCCAGATGCATTCTCTTGAGGTTTCTCAGTTTTGGCTTAAAAAAAAAACACTTTTTGTGTAAAAAAAAAAAAAAAAGTCTTCTGTTCTCTAGATGTTACAGACAAGGCCCGCATCCTTCCACCACCTGAAGAAGATGACAAAGTCTGGGATCGTGTCATAAATTCCGACAGAAGACATGTTTTATTGTCGATGGTAGACACAGCACGATCAACAGATACAACAGAATGCAAGTGTATTATACAGAGCGGAGGCATGGAGACCTCCAATCAGCAGCTTCCACGGTGTGCTTGTAGCTTGGCCTTCAGATAGACAAAACAAGGGAAAAGTACTGGCTTCTGCACATTGATAGAATGATGAGTTTAACCTTAACAAAAGTTGCTTCAAAATGTTATGAAATCTCACACTTTGATGGGAAGTGCTTTGTTTGACTTGATAGGAAGAAAAGTGCTGTATAAATATGATCAGTTTTCTTGTTAATCTCTATTCCGTCCTTCAATCTGGAGAGGCTACAAGAGACAAAATGCGTTCAAAGATTTATTGATTGCAAGGTTGTTTGTAGTTTATTAGTCGCATAGGCCCAGAGTGTCCCCTTGTTCTCTGAGGATCGATGTTTGAGTGCGGATTATGACGCCCCGGGGCCATAACGCTGGTGGTGGAAATAAGGCAAGGTGGATGTGAGCGTGCGGGAGGGGAGGGCGCGGTTGTGGTTTGAAAGGCTGTTTGGTGTGTGATGTTTTTAAGTGTTGGCTCGATTGACACGCCTGGCAGGGGAGTTAACAAATCTGATGTGATAGGCTGAGGAAGGAAGTCTGGTGTGATGTCGTACGTAGGTAGTCTACCAGTCTGAAGTTACGCTTAAGCTTCATATCTGCTTTTGGGTTCACCTCTTTACTCATAACAGGTGGAAACTAAGGATTAAACAATTCAGAGCAGTGTGGTCATATGGTTTGAATGCTCTCCACTATGTCTCGAAGAGATGTTTAGTCCACTGTTTGTATATAATAATATTACAATGGTATATTTTGTCCACTACACTCTCAAAAAATATGTCTGAGAAAAGGGACTACTTTATTTGCCAAAAGCCAGCATAAGATCCTTCATAACTGTTGTTACAACCAAAATTAAGGAGAAATTGCGCCTCCTGCATGTGGAAGCACATGAGCTTCAGACCTCTGAAGCTAAGTAGGGCAGCGCCTGGTTGGAACTGTGATGGGAGACCTCAGACAACACCAGGTGCAATAGTGGGGCACCAACAGGTGTAAAGTGCTGTTGTTGTATCCTGGCAAGAGACATTGAATGACTGGTGTGTGCGTTATTTGCTGTAGGTCGGAAGGGGCCGATGGCACACACAGGTTGCCTCGCTCCTGTCAGTGTGCCCCATGGCAGCTGTGGCTACAGTAGCAGTGTTTGGAGTGAATGACTAATACTGTGACAAGTTTTTTAATTTAAAAAAGTTGTAAATAAAACTAATGCATTATTATCATTAAATGTATTCAACGCAAATAACACCAATTTTGCCTGTTTACCAAATAATTCAACATCCTGCATTACAATGAACCTTTAACCTTTAATCACAAACGGTAAGTTAGCACTCAATGCCCAAACGTGCTTTGTGCTGCTATGCTCCTGGGAGTAGGTAAATGCGTTCATTAGTGGATTGTTTGGTGCTGCCCTGTGACATGGCGGTGCAAAAGCAGAGTTCCTCTAATTATCCTGCCTGTGTTTGACTGGAGCTTGACCGGTGTTGGTTGCAGCTCTGTAGCTCAGGCTTTCTGCTCTCAGTCCCACACAAGAAAGTGGGATTAGTATTCAGCTCCAGAGGAAGTCCTGTCTGCGGAGGGCAACTGCCGCTAATGGGCTCTCTCCACTGTGGGAGCATGCTGGCTTCACTCGTTTCCATCAAAAGCAATGTCTTTTATTTTATTTTAGAGAAAGGCCTTAAGAAAAGTCTGTGATTTTTTTGTGCATTGTTTGTTTCCATGATCTGTTTAGGTGCACACAACAGAGGCAAATATGTTGTCTCTGCCAGTGCGGTGAAAAACCAGCTCAGAGTTGATCGCAAAATAACTTTTTTAGAAACAAAATCTGGTGGTTTAGGAAATTGATGGGATAGTTTATAGTCTAGCAATTAGTCTATGGGAACACAACACATTTTTATCATTGGAAATATGTATATACTGTACTATGTGTGTGTATGTGCTTACCTATTTATGTGAAATCCTTCTGCATTTCATTAATTTGCTAATATGTCAAATGCATAGATTTTTCTGGCACTCAAGCAGCAAATAGGCCTCTAACTTTATACTTTTTATAATCATTATTGGATGTTGCTCAAATAAATAAATAAATAAGATAAATAATGATAATAATTTAGCTAACAGTAACATAATAGAATGTTTGCTGTCGAAGATGAATGCCACTTGTGCTAATTACTGCTTCTTCCTGCGCTGCAATTCAATTTACAATGTGAAAAAAATATATGACAGACTCATTACACGCAAAGTGAGATATCGGGCCTTTGTTATAATGTTGATAATTGGCTCACAGCTTAACAACCCCCCCCACACACAAAAACACATCCCCGATAATTCGAGTATTTGTGAACTATTATGGGAATTAGCTAAGCAAGAAATCTGGTCTTGCGTAAGTCACAAGGACTCCGATTGTGTGTCCGCTCTGATTGTGTGTCCGTGTCAGGACTGTAACATGTTCTGATCGTCTCTTGATTTGACATGTCTACGTATACAATACAATACAATACAATACGTATGTCTATGTGACGTATTGTATGTGTGACGTAACATTGACTATATGAACCATGTCCTGACTTTGTTCTGTCTGAAAAAAACTGTATGAAACCGAGAATGAACTTCCAGGTGGCTCTGCAGCGTAAAGATCCTGTCTCAGGGAGGTTGATTTTCCACACTATGATCTTTAAAATTATAACAAAGAAAGGCTTGACAGAGCTCACTTTGCTTGTAATGAGTCTAATCCTTGAATTGGCTTCAAATTTTAAGTCAAATTACAGAAATAAACTATTCAAAGATATTCTACCTTTCTAAGTTTCACATGTATAATGAAAATGCGTTTCTGGGACTATCCTGCTATATTATAACAAAAAGTAGATTCAATGTATTTTTTATTGAAACGCAGTCCTTTGCCGTTTCCAGAGTCTCTTGTGCCATAGGGATAAAAGCACAAATTTAGACAACATTAAATCACTCATTTATTCAAGAAACTCAGCTTTGGCTTAATGGCGCTGTATTATTATTGTGAAACAGTCATACGTTTAACCAGCACACTTATTATCGGCTGACTTACACTCTTGCGGGTGCTATAATAATGCCGCTGTCACAAGTAATATCCCATTTTTACTCTTTCTAGTGAGTTGCATCACAGCACTGTTCTCTCTATAGTGTCAATAATTAACCTCAGCCATATACTTCGTTACTTTCTTCTCTTTCATTTTCCCTTTCATTGTTTTGCGTCACCATCTGCTCCACTTCAACCACGACCAGTTATGCAACAAGGTGTGACAAGTTCTCCTCTCGGTGTCTGTCTGCTGTGGCTGCGTTTTTGACTGGTACGAAATCTAAGGTACGGGCTTGAAGAAAATGAGACTCCTTTAAGATGAAACAATGCAGTATTTTCAGAGAGCATAGTGTATGGAGTGAGAACATCAGTTATTCCTAAAGCTATTGTAATTCATCCCAAAGCTGAAGTTAAAGCTGGTGTGCCTAGCTATGTAATAAAATGCTTGTCAAGGATCTCAAACTTTATAATTCGTTTTCACACTGTGCCACGTATTAGAGCATTTTTCAAGAAAAATAAGTTCAGTAGGACAACTTTAATTGATATAGACTTTATATTTTTTATTTGAATTGGTCTCTATATTTAGTATTATATAGCGGCAGTACCAGCAAATCTTATATGTGGGTTAGAATATGTGTTTTCTGCATTTAGGTGCTTAAAAAAATAAATGTAATTGAATTTTTTTTGTTAAAATGATCAAAAGTCCTCAAATGAGCAGTTCTTCGGGCAGAATCGGCTATTTTTAGATTAATAGAAATTATAATGGTCATTGTGGACTATACTATAAGAGCTCCTGTTAATTAGCCCTGCACAGAGAAAATTCCAAGAATGTCTTTATCAAAATAGAATGGTTGTTTATGGTTAACTTTTGTTCTGGTTTGACTAGTTGTAATCCAGAAAGTGCACAAAATACTATGTTTAAACTCCTTTAGCTGCATTACTCTTGATTGTAATAAAAATCCTGAAAATAAGAATTGGAAAAAGGAAGTGTCTGCCACTTGCCGTTGTTTATGCATTCCAAAAGTGTCCTATATCACAAATTAGATAAATTGCAAGTATACATTTTGCCAAACCAAAACAATAAATAAACATTGATTTATGTTTTGTGCAATCCCAATTATCTTTCCTGCCAAATGTTCTAAAAAAAAAGTGACAAAAAAAGATTTTCTTGATTTGGGTGATCTGTTGAATCAAAAATATTCTTCTTTAGAATGAGAATGATAAATTGAAACTCAAAATTGGACAAAACGCCTTATCCCATTGGCAAATCTTGTTCTAAGAAAGTCAAAATGAACTCAATTCAAGATTCAAAAAACAAACAAAAAACTCTTGTTATACCTTAGATTTGATCATCCTTTGCAGTGTACAGGGGTCTCGTATGCACATTTCTTCCATACTTTGAATTAATAAGCGGCTAGGACACCTGTACGATTACTTCCAGCCGGTGGAGCTCTGGACTGTCCTGCAGCAGCTGTTGCCCGTGAGTGACACTGCTTGGCTTCCTGCAGCGCGCCTGGCCCTGCTCTCTGGCCTCTGTGATGGATGAGTGGGCAGAGGGAGAGGAAATCTATCCCCAGGTTACAGCGCTGTGTCGGTGATGGATGGACCTTTAGGAGTCTGAGCAGAACGGATGGGTCTAGGCACCAAGAGAGCTGAAAGCGGAGAGCCACAAGATAAAGGCCTGGAACCATAGACTGGGACAGACGGAGAGGATGAACACGACATTTGTATCTCCTTGTTTTCGGCATGAGCTGCAGTGTGTTACCATCATGACATCTTCTGCAGCCTATACAAGATTAGAAAATGAAAATGCAGTGTTGTTAGTTTGAGCTTCGTGAAGTTTCTCCCAAAGGAAATATGTTGAGACACACTGTTCAATTCATATTTTGGCCGTTGGCATTTAGATATTGAAAAAAACTCATTGTTTAGAGTATTGTGGAAAGAATATGCTTGAAGGAACAACACCATCTTATTAAAACACATAGGATTAAGAACAGCAAGATGGATGTTTCATTTTATTTAGTATGGACACATTAAAGTTATAATAATAATAATAATAATAATACATTTGATTTAAAAGCGCCATTCAAAACACCCAAGGACACTGTACAGGCAAAATAAAAACATTAAAAACAGGAGCAACAGAATAAAAAAGCAATATGGGATGGTGGGTGCGTGTGTGTTAGGTGGGGTAGGACAGTCTCAAGTTCTCAACAGATGGGTTTTGAGTCTGGATTGAGTGGAAGAGAGTCAAAATCTTTTCCTTCCTCCATTCTTCTTCTGAAATGTATCAAAATGATGTGTTTTATAAACCATAGCGCCCTCTGTAGGTCAATTATCATGTCTAATATTTTGCTAGCCCAGATGAAACCTCTATTTTTATTAAAACTACTATGTATTTTCATTTTCACCCGTGAGAGCGATGGTCAACAAAGAAATCCTGTTCTGGAAGTGCTTTTTCTTCATTCAATATTTGTTCTGGCTAGAGATATTAAAACCAAACATGAAAATAAAATAGATGATATTGTGTGTGTGTCCTTCCCATCAACATTTGGCCAAGAGCGTCAAAGAAATGTATTTGTAATCTGTTCGTGTCTCACCTTTGCGGGACAAGTATTTGATCATCTCGAGTGGGAAATGAGCTGAGAATCAATCTGGGCGATGCGCACGAGCCGCTGACAGCACATAACACAATAGTTTTCTATTAACGCGAGGAATGGGACACTCGCCCCTGAAAGGTCACGTCAACATTAGGCCTGACAAGTCACTTCCTCTTCATGTTTCTGAGAAAAAGCAGGGTTAAAGATAAATATTATGTATAAGCAAACTCAAACTCAAAAACTGTTGTATTTTGTAAAGGTGTATGTAGGTGTTTCCCCCATATTTTTTTCAGATTTTTATAACTGACCTATATCATATACGTTTTGGAATGTATTGTATCATATTGTATAATCAGAAAGTCCCTCCTATCTAGATATGTATTGTATGGTGTCATGCGTGTGCAAGTAAATGTAAAAATACCCAGCCATATTTTAGGCATATACTCTTCCTTTATCGAGCAGTAAAAAAAAATTTGAGTCTAAAGTAAGTTAGACTAATGATTAAAGAAGCAATGAGGTAGTGATGAAAAAGTGTTTCCAGAGTCTCCATAGTTTTAATGCTGATTTATATTCTCTAGTTATTACAAGAAAAACAAATGTCCACATTATTTATTTATTTTTCTGAAAATCATTAAAGAAGCAGTATGTAAAAATCTGGCCAAAAGTTGTACTGCAACCGCTCCCACTCTCCCTGACTTAGGTTGCCAGATATGCAAATGAATCCAGCTGGGACCATAGTGTCTGAATCGTAGACTGTCTGAATAGACATGAGTTTTGTGAACAACAAATCTATAACCAACACCTTTTTCATAAAGGCTCCGATAGAAATTGTCGTTTTATTCCTTGTTTTGTTATTAATGATTTGAGAATCATGACGAGACCTTTTTAGTACAGGCTGACATGTTACTTTACCAGTGAGATTAGATTAATAACAAAATTTGGGGGCTGTAAAAATAATTTTGAAATTCCATATCTCAGCTGAACTACTGTTATCAGTTAAAGACGTAATTGAAAAGAATATGGTTTGTTTATGCCTTTTGACAAATTAGGGCCCTTTAATGATGACTTGACAGGAAAATAGAATGAGTCTCAATTACTGCAGACAATGATCATTCAGCCTGAGCAGCAGGGGGAGCTCTTGTCCTGATCAGGTCCAGGTTCCAGAAGAAAAAAATACATATATTTTTCTTTTAGGGATTTAGAAAATGTATAATCATAAAAGATCTTGGGTATGTCCAGGGCTGATCAGCACGAAGTAATGACCACAAGACAGCTCCGTATGTTTTTGAAACGATAAAACCATAAATGTATGACCAAACTTGCTGTGGTTAGTTAACACACATGTTCATTTAGTGCAGGTCAGGGGAGAGGTGACCCTGCTGCCAGAAAGAACGCTTCATTTGGTCAATGTTTTTGAGAAACAATGATTGTGATTAAATAGTTTTAAAATGAGTTTAACAGAATACTACAGTCACAACCCCACCATTTCCCTGAAGAAGCCCTCCTATACTGCATATAAACGTTACCGTGTTCTAAAGAATAATAAACTTCTCCACGCACACTTTCATCCCACTAATGTCTTATCCCAAATGTAAGCTAATTATGACAGGCAGCCATATGCACAAACCACTGAAAGAAGGCACCAACACCTGCCATCACCAGTCCTTCTCTCTAAAGCAATATACCACCGCAGCAGTATCGGCTGAGGTGGTCTTCAGTGATGAATTGCATAGATTAAATGTCAAACTGGAGAAGATTCACTCTTCATTGGAGCTGGTGTGAATGTCTTCATATTAGAACAAGTCAGCTGTATTATTGCATGGGCTTAGGTCAGCAAATTATCTTTATGAAGGGCAAGAATGAGTAGGATGATACTAGAAAGTAACAGACCGTATGACAGATTACGTACGACATATGTATGCGTCGTTATTGTGTGTGTATATTATCATAAATCCAAGCCAAATGAGGCCGTTTGTTTTTATTGATTTTTCATAGAGGCTGTAATAAAAAGTACACGCGCCGAGTCGAGAATCTAATCCAATGAGCTGCAAGTCACCTCTAGATTGTGAGCCGAAAAAAAAGGCCTTAAAATGAGATTGCGCTTTTTCATTTGAGGAGCTCGCTTATGTTGTAAAGGTTTAATTAATTGTATCTCCCAGTGCAGTATTTTCACAACCGTTTTCATGGAGGAGGCAAAAACATCTGTCCAAAACGGCGCCCAAGGTGAGATTCACAGCAATAACGCTTCTTAATTAGGAGCAAGACAGAGCGAACGAACAATGACGAGCAATTTGATTCTGATGGAATCCAAAAACGGCTGTGCAGAAATGGTTCATGTAATTTACAACTATAAATTATATGTCAGCAGTTTGGAAGTAATCTGGAAACATGAATATCTGCAGTTTTACATACTGGGACAGTGCAGGCACGTAGAAATGTGTAGGAAATGGCAATAGTAGTTGTGAATCTATGTAACATTTGAATACTTATTTTTAACATTAACACATATACTGCAGGGCTGTTGATGAATTGAGATTTACAACTACAGAACATTCAAAAGTCGAATAATAATCTTCCGAAACCGATACATTGATTTAAACATATTATACGACAACAAACCAATTGTGTCAACTTGTCTCAACGTTATTTTTGAGTGACATAACTTTATTTATTTTTTTGTTTATTTGACAGCGACACTGTAGAATAAAAGTGCAGTAAGCGATTTTGTTAGCTTAGCCGTAGCACCAACTCGAAACCACTCCCCCCTCCCCTCGCCTCCCCACCAAACCAATCATCCAGCATTTATTTTTCTTTGTCAAAACAGGGAGAGTGGGTGGCAAAAATTTAAATTTAAATTTAATAAATTTAATAATTTAAATTTTAAAAAATGCGTCTGGAAATAATCACTGACTGCATCTTTAATGAACATTACTGTAAATGTACTAGAATTAGAGATATTGTTAAAAAATCCTCTATTTATTGAATTACCATTATCCTCAATTAGTTGAGAGAATAGTCCCCGGACAAATCTATTATCAGAAAACACAGTTAATCACAGCCGTTATATTTTTGTATTTGGGGTTAGTTTTCAATTATATGCTACCCTGTATATTTGAATCCCTGACATTTTACAAGCATGTTTTAGTCGAGACCAATAAGCAAAGTTGTCAATACCTCCCATTGCTTTCAGGCAGAATACTGGATGAAGAATCAGACTGAAATGTTAGCTCAAATTGTGTGCACTTCTCACTCCATGTGTTCCCATTTGTCTGATTAGCTCCATAACCCTATGGATTTCCAATGAGAGCAGACATTACTTTGGTAACTGCTCCAGACAGATCGGCAGACATTCTACCCAAGCAAGACCCCCAGCAGGGAGACCACTGGAGGATTTAGGTGTGTGCACGATTGTGATATTGTTTCTGCTTCTTGGCCCATGGACACAGTGATTTCCCAAGTGAACGGCAATTAAGAAGAAGTCTCAAGTGAACGAAACCCCACAATGTGAAGCTCTAAACTGTGTCACATTCTTCGAGCCAGCGGCTGCACTCGGTGTCTCCGGAGTTTTAAATATCCCCTCATCATTACAACGCTTTCATCTTGTGTTGTGCGGATGACTGAAAGCGGAAATATCGTTTGAAAAGCATCAAAGACTCATTTAGTGAGTGTGCTTTTTTATTTAATCAGCTTATGTAGAAACTTTGTGTTTCATTGTCATTATAATCTCATCAATTGTATTTGTACATGGTTTTATTGTTTCATTCTGAAGTGAGTGAATTTCCAAAAGCATAGTTTTGCTCTCCTTGGTACATCTTTAACACACATTGGTAATTGCGGTGTACCGTAATTTATGGGAATATGTTGAAACCTATTCAGCTTTGTAAAATCCTAGGCAAAGAATGCAATGTAAGCCTTATCAAATGACACATATCTGTCTTTGCAATAAGATATACAGTTTACCTCACACAATCCAGCAAACAGCAGCAGGTGAAGGAGCTGTGTGAAAAGAAGTACAAAAAGGCACATGACCAGAATGCCCAAAAGCGTTCTCATCTTTACACTATTCAAGACTACTGCAACAGTCTTTCACAGTCTATGTAACCCCCAGCTACTTAGGCTATATCCACACGAAGACAAAACGCTTATAATTTCAGAAACTTTTTCTGTAAACACGGAGTTAGCTCAGTAAATCTGTGCGTCCATATGAATGTAGTCAATACGCCTGAAAACGCTGTGAAACTATGCCAGACCTGTTGGTGGCGCTGTGACGCAATGACGGGATCAAGCCCAAACTTCCGTGACGGGAACTGGGCATGTGCAGAATTTTGTAAACAGACAACATGGCGAGTGGGCGAGCTGGTACTACATTAGTATGGACGGACGATGAGGTTGAACTGTTGCTTCGGGTCACACTGGATTACAAAACCAACAAGCTAAATTGTTGTTGTCATTATTTTCTGAGTGCGGCGCATGCGTGCTTTAACAAGAGGCGGGGCGATGACGCAAGCGTCTCAGATACATTGCGGAGAGGCAGTAACCACGGAGCGGCATATACGGAGTTTTGAAATCTTTCCACTCTGGGACCTACTTTCAAAAATGTTCGTTTACACCCCCCCAAAACGCCGGCCTCGTATGGACGATACACTGGATTGATAAAGTATTTTTGCGTTTAGGCCTGAGCTTGACTTCGTGTGGACAGGGCTTTAGTTAAAGAGCATATTTCCCTGTAGTTCGAACAAGACAAAACTAAAGCAGGTAAAAGTAAAGCAGTCATTAAAAGGAGCAATATGTAAGAACTGCAAGTCAAGTCATCACTAAATGGCCCTAATATGTCAAAAGGCATTCATAAACCAGGCTCTTTTCAAATACTTCTATAACTGAAAACAGTAGTTCAGCCGAGATATTTGAATTTAAAATTGGATTTGCCCCTAAATGTTATTGATGTTTTCATTGTAATGTCCCACCCTCCACCGTTTTACCAATCAGAAAGTCCATGCCGTCTAGTCCGGCCTTTGTGAAAAAGTTATAGATTTGTTGTTGACAAAAGTCTTGTCTATTCAGCTAATATGGTCCCAGCTGGATTCGTCTGCATATCTGGCAACCTGAGTCAGGGAGAGTCGGAGAGGTTCCAGTACCACCAGATTAGTTTTCTATTCACTCTATTACACTGGTTGAACACACAATCTGATATCACCAAGTAATTAAGAGTCCAGGATCACCGTTACAAGTGGATTCTGGACTCATAATTCGAGCCTTTACCCTAGTCTCAACCCCTAACCATTGTGAACTTCAGCTCTAACCATAACCCTATCCTCCGTCACCTAACCAGGCCCTTCTCTAACCCTAACCCTAACTCTAACAAAAATACCCTATAACATTGATCCATAAAAAAACTCTTTGTTAACTTGGGTGTGCCTGAAAGTGATGTTCTACAGGTCAGGAAATGTCATGGCAAACAAGTGTCCACTGCTATACACCAATCTGGCATAGTCAATATTTCTAGCCGTGCAAAAAAAATAAAATAACTGTACGTACTACAAAAAGGACATTCGTAAAGAGGCAAATTGTGATAGGTGTTTCAAGCATTTTCAAAAGTGCAGCTCAAAGGAGAATGTCCCTGGTCAAATGTGTTTTATGTGGACCAAAATGTTAATACAGATTTTTTTTCCCACAAACACAAAATCGTACTTTGGATTTTTTTAGCTCTCTTCAATCATTTACCTCCCGTCTCTATTCTAGTTGTTTCACAGATTACAGCGTTTTATCTTTGGACCACTTTTCTGTTCCGCATTGAGTCCAAATTGCCTCTTTGCCTGGCAGTCTCGCGCTGAGAGGTTGGGGGGTTTGGGAATGGAGCAGCCGGTTTTCTGCCTCTGTTCAGACTGGGATGGACCACAGCCCAGAACCATGTTGTGTATGCAAAAATGAGGGTTCCAAGTTTGCGCGCTGCGCTTGTTCTGATCAAATGGGGTCATTATTATTCTGTCAAAATGTGTACAGACAACATAGGCCTTGTAGTATAACAATTATGAAAATGTACTACGTTAAAGGAGCTATACCCGTTTCTGCAAGGTTTGAATGTTTAGCACCGGCCCTCACTTTGCTCACAGGCTTCTCATTTCCCCTACGCTCTCCTCCCACAAAGCCATCTAGTTTTATTTGCGTTCTGATACGTATGAAAACATTAGCATTAGCGCAACTTCTTGTAAGCTGTACAACAATCACTGATGAAATGGTATTAAAGCAACGCATTGCAAACAAAATATATAACTGAAAGATTAAAGCTAGTTTTGCGTCCGGATGTGGCCCGAGCATAGATAGTCCGAGCATAGATAGTCCGAGCATAGATAGTCCGAGGCGGTCCCACAGGTCTTTCCCATAGACAAATCTCCCCCGAGGATACGATGTAAGCTAGCTATGTTCACCCGGGCTTGATTTCTTCTTTGATCATTTTTTCGCTTTAGTTTCCTCTTCTCCTCCACTCGCCGTTTGGGCTGTTTTGCTGTGTATGCAGTTACAGCCAGAGGAATTATAGCCAATTATGCTACTGTTTTTACCAGCGCTGTAGAGGTTAGAGGACGCAACCTGTTCGTTACAGCGCCGCTCTCCGTTCTGTGATTGGAAGAGAACGAGCGTCACGCTGAGTCTCTCCTCAGCACTTTTTACGGCCTAAATTCATACACAGCTGAATCAATGACCTCAAGTTTTCAATTAAATTACGGACTTTAATACAACTTGTATGTGGTAATACGCATTTTTATTAACTCATTAGAAAATAAATCGGGTATGGCTTCTTTAAGTTTGAAACTACATTGGAATAATTGCACAAATCCAAAACAAATATAAAAACACAACGCACCAAAAGTTTGAAACAGAAACAACAGAATGAAAATGAGCATACTTAAAATAAGATCTCTCAAAATACATCGTTCAGTCTGATAAAAGCTTGTGCGAAGAAACTGGAAGAAATGTTGATTACTTTTGGGAGCGTAATTGCATTTCGGTCTTGAAAATATAAAAGAAGATTATTTCATAAATAAAGCACATACTGTATATTTATCTGCAACAAAAGATGAATCAGTATGACAGTTGATGATTTTAAATGTGTTTTTGATGTATAAACGTTTCCCACTGAGCTATAATTGTAAGCTAGCGCAAGGTGGTTCATATGCCTTGTACACACCTCGTAAACAAGGACTATTTTTAAAAGCTACCTGCCAATCATAGTCATATCCAAAGTTTGAAAAAGTGTGGGGAGCGTTTTTTGTAGCGTTGTATAAATTAGACGCAGCGAGAAGCAGATGGAGACAGAGGCAGTCGAGCACATGCAGAGTTCCCCTTTGGGTGATCGGGAGTTTGCTGATGCTATTTTATGTTATGAAATAATAATGGCTTGGTGCACATTACACATTCACGATGAGCTCTTTATGCGTCCAGACACTTTCACAGAAACAAACTTAT
This sequence comes from Knipowitschia caucasica, assembly GCA_964034765.1. Classification (NCBI taxonomy): domain Eukaryota; kingdom Metazoa; phylum Chordata; class Actinopteri; order Gobiiformes; family Gobiidae; genus Knipowitschia; species Knipowitschia caucasica. The sequence goes on from OZ035840.1 coordinate 14,405,625, forward strand.
TCAGTTACAGCAACTACCCACAGAGCTATTTAGGAGCTACTTACTTTCTTTATCTTTGTTCTTAAAAATCACACAATCTTGTACTATAGTGTATTGTATATAGTTAGTTTTTTTTTTTTTTTTAAAGCAAATTGGTTTTAATTTCACAAATAATACATGTTACTCGTCTCAACAGAAGGACATTTGCTTAAATTTAATTATTGACCTTTATTTAACCAGGGAAGCCAAGATTCAAGATTCATTTTCTGGCCCCAGAGAGAGCTATAGTACATGTTTTAGTGGTATGGGAAACCGGAGCACTCAGAGGAAACCGAAGCAGACACAAGGAGAACGTGAAAACTTCATACAAAGAGCTGATTGGTTGAAAAGTGGTTGTCTCTTTTACCCTCACTGATTGAAAAAGTCTAAGAATGTAACAGAGACCAAAGCATGTGAATACTAAACTGTTTCGAGATCTCATAAGATGGAAAATGTTTGTGGTCTGAAAGTAAGGTACCCCAGCTTTAATATTCATTGCCACTTTTCTGGTTTTGTGTGCTCCTCATTGCAACTACTCTGGAACCTGTGATGCAACACAAAAATACCCCACAGCCAGACGATTAAAAGATCAAAGTGAAAATAATGTCAAACATCAAATTACATATGTTGCTATAGATACTGCATCATATTCATCATCTGTATAACATTTTTTCAAGAAATGCTTTTATTAAATTTTACTTCTCACAAAACTAGTCAAATTCCTTCGCTCACCTTATAACAACCGCTAATTGTGAATATAACTATTGTACATCCATTTGATAAAACATTGATTCCTTTGCCCTCTTTTCTCTCTTGACCGTAAAACAGAAGGTTTGACTCTGTGGCATTTAGCAATGTGTGAATTTGCAAATGCTTTCAGAGAGCGTGTTACTTCTGTGAGAGGAAATGAAGACAACGCCGCAGTGGTGAAGATGGTCCGCTGAGATTGCTGGTAATTGATATATGACTCGAGCCGTGTCAGTGCTGTGTGCCGCAGAGAGCTGAGGCCAAGCAATCTGTGCCATGGGTTGCAGGGGTTCGTTCTCCAATCTCAGTAAGCACTCCAATTTCCTTTTTCTTTTCCTTCATTCACCACCTTTTTTCCCTGTGAATGAAGTTTGCATTTCTCCTGATCACCTGCGCTCTTCCAGAAGCCTTTTTGACGGTAGATCTGTGACGCATTCTCAAGGTCTGAATGGAGATTGATGACTGGCTATAGAATTGAGGAAGTAATTGGCTCGACTTGCGGAGAGTGTACCTTACATTATTTTGGCTTTTGCTTCAGCTGCAGCGTCCTCACGTGTTCCCATTTGAAGTTCTGTATAAATATTTATTAACGTCCCACTGCATCAACAGCTCACATACTTTCATCTATCTTCATTTACTTTGGGAAACACAGGGAAGGCTATTAACAGTGATTAAGTTTGTCAGGCGAAGCATTAAATATTGTGAACCAATTACTTAATATATGGCGAGACAGATTAACCGAAACAGAAAAACAATTCTAACTGATTTTACAGTTATTTTTTCTTGTTGTACTATTTATGCAAGCCAGCACAGCGTTCATTGCAGTTTATTCAAACACATTAATCAAGACCTCTGGTTAAAACCCAGTCCGTAAGTTTTGTAACAGGGATATCAACATTGATTAATAGTCTCATGATCAGCTTTCTAAATGACAAAAGTGCAACAAAATAATGCAAATTGTATTCTTGCCTCGATTATTGGGAGAATTTCAAATTAACATGAACATAGCATTTACATTTTGCACCAATGAGAATTTGGATTTTGGGACAGGATGAGTAAAAAAACTGGATGAGACTTTAACTGGGCCGATCCTGTTTCATTTGAGGGAAATTCTTCAAAAACTGGTTTCAAAGAAAGTACAGGTGAATGGACTTATGTGATGAGTGTTTCACTTAATCACAACTGCAGTCATCTTGGAGGACTTTACAAAGTTGTCAATTTACCCTCAACAAATTTCTTCAAATGTTCTGGATCATCACTGATCCTTTGACCCCCCTGCATCTGCAGGAAACAACAAAAACAACAAAAATCTGTGAAATATCTTTGAAAAACCTCAGGGAGACCCATGTTGAGAAAAGAATCCCCTCCTAAGGATGTGTCGGCTGTAGAACTGAGGCTGTAGGACAAGGACTGAGGCTGTAGGTCCAGGACTCCAGGATATCCGGGCCAGGGGGACCAGTTCATAAAAAAGCATTTTCCCCCAAGGGAACCAGAGATGGTCCAGTTAAAGAGAACTTGATGTGAACGTATTAAGACAGAACCAAACCACTCTTACAGTACACAATATACTGTATATACTGAAATGAAAGTCTGAAATCTTTTCATCTAGTCTTGGGACTGACCCAGTTTCAATCTGTGAGTGCTGGAGGATGGATTGAAGTGGTTTTCCAATTCTTGCAAATGCAAAAACGCTTGCAAGAAGATAAAAGGCTTTATAGATGTTTACAGACATGGACATCCACTGACGAGGTGAGTTCAGTAAACACTGTTGGCTTTGCTGTGGTGACATAATCTAATGGATGTGTATTGCATGGTGCTAAATATAGTGTGCGCAGTTTATACCATTCCAAGATTTGGGTGTATGGTATTTGAGAAAAAGAATTTCAAACCCTCTCTATAAAGTAAAAAGTCAGTGCACAATCATGTGGGTGTAAATGTAATCTTGGGGTTTATGGTTTATTATCAGCTTTTACAGTAGCTGAAAGGTCTTGTCAGGATTTATACATTATGTTCTGCATTCGGTTATTGCAGCAAAATTAAACATGCTTGTCAGTTTGGGTTTCCCTCTCAGTCAATCACGACAAGCGAAGCCGGGCATTTTGCTCATTGATTGCACAACACACGCAGCCATACTTGACTTTTGGACGTATGTGTTTTTGAGGACATCTTCATCCGCTGTCACAGAGATTTAATCTAATTAACAAAGACTAGAAGGTGTATGACTTTTGCTACCATTTATATAATTTCAAAAAATTTGACTTCTGCCGTCCATCCGCTTTGAGTTTTCTTCAAAATGGCTGGGCTGAGGAACTCACCGCTGCTCCTCCACATTTAGTGAAGCAAGTCGAGGTGGATCGGGATTTTTTTAATCCTTCCTGGAATGTCCAACAGAGAGAAGACCAAGGGTTTATGTTTGGTTTGTAACAAACCTGAGAAAACCCTCAAAACGAGATGGCATTATTCCTTTTAAAGGTGATGCCAGTAACTTTTAAAAACAACCATAACCATGGATCAGTGTACAATTATATAGAGTCCGTTTTTTCAGCAATGTGCTGTATGCACAGAGAGGTGTGACGCAATTTCCTGTAAACTCATTATGTTTTTTTTACTTCTGGTGTGTGCTAGCACTATAGCCTGGAGTGAGCTGTTGTGAAATTGTTTAGTAATTAGATCGATACATTCAGCTCTGAGACTGATCCAAAAGTGTCGACGTGCTTTCTCTCTGAGGATTAGCTTTGACTGCGGCAACTAAGAGAGATAAGGTAACTTTACAAAAGCCCAATGAAAGAAATCTGCTGTGTCCCAAAAATTCCCAGCATCCTCAAAGTTTAATTCCTGTTTGATCCTTATTTTCAGAAACTCGTGTAAACATCTGGTGAACTCCATCTCAGCCACAGTCAAACTCAAACCGATCCTCACGCACCAGAAGTTGAGCGTGTTTATAAATAATAACATGCAGAGGTGGTGCGTGCAAGGAGCCTAAACTATATCTAGAAGAAAAGTAAAATACTGCATACTCTAGTTCAAGAAATGTGTTTGTTTGTGCACATCTGTATCTGTAATACTACCCTAATATTCCTGCAGTCATTGAGGGCTCCAATATTCAATGATGAAACTACTGTACTTAGCAGCATGAGGGGCGGGAAGAAAACCGACAATGACAAGTGAATGTGTAACAATGTGGATGAATAACAAATATACATTAATATTAGGGCTGTCAACAATTGAAAATCGAGATCGAGTTAATTACAGCTTAAAAAATCATTAATTGTAATTAAATGCATTTCTATGTTTTAAAATTATGCCATATTTTTCTGTAAATGGTTGTTTGAATGGAAAGATAAATGACAACATAGTGTACATAATGCACTGTATTTGTTTTTTTTATAACAACAATAAATCCACATAAAACGGCATTCACAGAATTAATATTCTGTCTCTCTGTTTAGACTCAGACCAAAACTATGTTTTGTTACAGATGAGGGACATTTCAAAAAAGTCTGAAATGCAGAATATCATTGAATCTGTTTGATTTGCTCACAACATTTTACTTTTGGGCACAACCAACATGAACTGGTGAAATAGAGAAATTAGATACCCCAGCCTTAATTTAGAGACTGCACTTGGGGAGAAGACACAGAAGACATGAAGGAGACTGAGGCTCCGCAGTCCAGCTTCAGAGATTTGCACGCACAGGTTACGCAAACACACGCACACAACAAGCAGAGAATAGTTCTGTGCACGTGACGTTACGGTGGAGCCGTTCGCTGTCAAAGTGACAGCCACTGGAGGTGGCCACCGCTGTCTAGAGCGGCCGCAACTGCCCGGGGTCAGAACGCTGCGGCCACGGAGGATGCGGACTCCCGTTCAGTACATACAGAAGATCCTGCTGTATGTACTGGTCCTACCTGCTCTGTCGCCCTCTCACACACGCACGTGTCCGCGGCATTCTGAGTATTATTATGGGATGCATGGGCAGGTCATTCCGTACATGCGTCAATACGTTAAAATAATTAACGTGAATTTACGCATTTATTTTGATAGCACTATATATTAGACATTTGAATCCGTTTTTTATGTTTTTGGATTATATAATATGATTTTAGATATGACTGCCTACATTGGCTGGTTTAGTTTTATGGTTTGAGACAATAGCATCCACGAGACTTTTGCAATAGTAACTGAACTGTTAGCTGACAGTGGACTTCATGGTAATTGCATCATGAAGATTGCAGCAGGGGAAATAATTAAAGCTTGTGTTGAATAGGTTTTACTCACTTCCTGACAGCCCATCTATATTCCACGTATGCCCCTGTTTTGCATGATTATTCCCGCTGTCGTGGCAGTAGTTTAATTTCAGTGGCTCGTTCAGAAGATGCACGTGTCTGTTGGCTTCAGTTGTTAGGTGAGGGGAGGAGGATAGTGAGCTAAAGCTCCAGGGAGTAGGATTTCTGTCTAAATGGTCCAGTGGAAATCATGTGAGTTATTATTGCGCATCTGAAAAACCTCTTGACATTAATTAAACCCTCTGCTGCAAGTTACTCCTGATCAGACCATAAATTAATCCATAAAAGTGATGCAAATAGGGCTCCTATTCTGCAGTTTTTAGCGTTTAGTGGATTGAGCTTCAGATCACTGGGAGATATGTGAACAATGAATGGACTGGAAGTGTTTTTATAATGCATGACCAGCTTCATGTCAGCGTCGATTGAATAGAGCATATTGTGTTTCTTAGGGTTATTTGCGATTTAACCAATGTGCTGCCCTTTTCACACTCGACTCTTGACCCAATCATAATGACGTAAAGTGACAGGACACAGCAGCACTGCAGGAAAACCATGACAGCTGTTGATTTTTAGGTTAATTTGATTCAACCACAAAGAACTTTTACTTAAACCATGTATTTACACTAGGGCTGTCAAACGATGATTTTTTTTTAGTTGATTAATCGCATAGTAATGATGAGTTAACTCACGATTGATCGCATTTTTAACATTCTATTTCAAATCCACTCCAATTGAAGTTAAATGAGATTTTCAAATGTAATGACACATTATTATTCATACCAAATGTACTTCAATCTGTTTGACTTGCTCACAACCTTCTACTTTGGGGTACAACTAACAAGAGCTGTTAATGAAAGGAAAAATGTAGGTACCCCAGCTTTAATTTTGCGAGTTTGGTTGCATTTCAGCGTGTCTCCTCCTCTCCTCCATCATCAGAGAACATCAGAGAATGGCCCTGTGCGTGTATATATATGCGTGTATTATATGACCACGTTACCGCTGTCACCATCACACACACACGTGTCCGCGGCATTCTGAGTAATATTATTATAAATGGGCGGGTCATTCGGACATGCGATTGACTGCCAGCTTATTTCAGAACAGGTACCCACAGAATATTGTGTACAATGACTGAAATCTGAAATCCACAACCAGATTCTGAAAGAATGGACTGTCTACTTTCATCAGCAAAAATAGTTTTGTTTCTAGCTTGTTTCGTTCCCCTGTAATCCCCAGTCGAGTAGAGGTAAGTTTTATTGAAATCACCAGAAAGCTAAAAAAAATGAGGCACTTGTGCATCTAGCAGTTTTCAAACCATTCATAGAGCAATGCTGCCATCTGCTGGATCGATAAAATATTGCCTCAAGCCTTACATATTTGATACAACAGACTGGGAACGTGAAAATAGCGGGAAACGCAATTGACGTGTTAACACGTCAATGGCAGTTAATGCGTAAATTGTTTTTTAACGCGTTAATGAAAACGGTAATTAACGTGAATTAACACGATAATTTTGACAGCCCTTATTTACACAATTACTTGTTAAATAATAATTCTATGACCATTTAGTCATTATAATTTAGTTATTCCTCCGTAAAAAGTTTGTCCACAGGCTACAAGTGAGCCTCATGGAGCTCTTCGCGAAAATTCACTGTGGTAGACCCGGCCGCTGCTACAAGCCTGCTCATCCTCTACTCATTACACCAGCAAAACGCCCACATCCAATCCACCAATAACCACCAGGACAGCAAGTTAAAAGCCGGAGACGCCCACTTCCCGGCCTTCTGAAGTCTGCAAACTTCTGAAGCCTGCAAGGTGCATGTCGCTAACGCACCTGTTCGCAAATGCATGCGTTGTTCTGGAGGGGTCGCTTCTGCTCACGTGTTGCTCGTGCGCGTGGCCCGGCTGTCCTCAGTCTGGCTGCTCGTGGTCTGCTCCTCCTCCGCGTCCCTGCACCTGCTGTGGTTCGCGTGTCTCCACTGCTCTCCTCCTCTGTGGGCTGATCCGCGGGGCCCCTCTGCAGGTTCTGTGCTGCTCGTTCCTCGTGGTCTGCTGCCGCGCGCAGACGGTCTGGCGGTGCCGTGCGTGTCCCTGCCTCCGATTGGCGGTGCCGCGTTGTCCTGTTGCTTTTCCCAAGTTCTCCTGGCATGTGAGTACAGTGAGTGTGCTGACCGCGGACGGATTAATCCCGGAGTCTGGGCTGCAGGCGGCTGGTTTTTGCCCTGCGCACTTGACTGCAGGCGTCAGTTTTCGCCCCGTGCTTGGTCTGCAGGCTCCGTTTTCACACGTGTTTGAGCTAACTGAGGGGCAATGCATATTAAATGGTATCAATCTCTATTGTCTGAGGGATATAAGTGGAGCAATGTGCATTAATTCAGATTCATGTTCTGCCACTTGCAGTAAAACCACGTTGGAAAAATGTGCAAAGACTACCCATCGTGCTCCAGACGGTACACACCAGAGCTCTTGCCACGTCGCCATCTTTACAGCATTAATCTCATTACTCGCAGATCACTTGTTAAATGATTGTATTGAATTCGTCTATCTGCGGGAGGAAGGAGGGGCCTGCATTTAAATAGCTAGGTCACTGGTATTAAATCAGGTAACTAAACTGCAGTTGTTGCATTTTGAAAGTGCAGCAAAAAGAAAAAGGGCCCAATGTGAATCTGCAATGGGTGTGAAGTGGTGTTGGAGCTAATGAACGCATGGAAAAGTGATCGTTCATGCGTCTCTGCCATAACCAAAGCAGAAGATGGCTCCAGGGGACATCTGTTATTCGCATGGGAATGTTTCGGATTCGGGTTGATTTATTTCCTCAGGCTGTTAAACAACCATGGGCATGGTTCTCTGACCGCCGCTGCTGCGGTCCCTGCTGCCGTTCCTACTGATGCCTGCTGCCGCTCCTGCTGCTGCCTGTTCCTGCTGCCGCTCCTGCTGCTGCCTGCTCCTGCTGCTGCCTGCTCCTGCTGCTCCTACTACTACACGTGCCGCTGCTGCTGTTCCTGCCGCTGCCGCTCCGCAGGCTCCCAGGCTGCACCTGTCTCTACGGCTCGGCTCTTTCAGACACGTATGTAACCTGGCGCACGCTGGCGTGACACGTCTGTTTGTTCGTATGAATCGCATTGTGGTGCTGCTGCTCCTGCTAATGCTGCTTCTGCTGTTTCATACTGCTACCGCTACTGCTGCTACTGCTGCCGCTGCTGCTTCATACTGCTACTGCTGCCGTGCTGCTGCCGCTTCACATACTTGACATCTCTCTTCACTTCGCATCTCTTTTACTGAAACACTAAACAGCTACGACAATATTCTACTGCTGTGGCTTTGATACAGGATTATTGCTGTTATTATCTACAGATGCTGCTGCTCCATCCTGCTACTGCTGCTCCATACTGCTACTGCTGCTATTGCTGCTGCTGCTGCTTCATACTGCTGCTACTGCTACTGCTGCTGCTTCATACTGCTACTGCTGCTACTACTGCTGCTGCTGCTTCATTTACTTTGACATCTCTCTTCACTTGCATCTCTTTTACTGAAACACTGAACAGCTACAACAACATTCTACTGCTGTGGCTTTGATACAGGATTATTACTGTTATTTTCTAAGGTTGCTGCTGCTACTGCTGCTGCCGCGGCTTGATACAGGACTATTGCTGTTATTATCTGAGGTTACTGCTGCTGCCACTGCTGCTACTGCTACTGCTGCAACCCACTCTCTCAGAAGCTTATCCTGCTTCTAATGGACGCAGCCCGGCTGAGTATGCCGCGCTGCGCTGGACTCGCACCTATGCTCCCAGGGTCGCTTCGGCGGTCATGCTTCATCTCTCTACTTAATCTTCTGATTCTATCAGATGCAGCTGGCCGAGTAGCTGCGCTGAGCCGTCAATTGGACTCCTAATCAAACGCATCCATACCTGTGTTCTTCACTCTTCTGATCGCAGGCTCCCCATCATGCTGCCCATCCCGCAGCGGCACTGAACTCCGGCTCATCTTCCAAGTACATGTCTGCCCTCCTCGCAGCATCTTCCTGCTCGCCTTCTGTGGCTTCTCTGCATAAGCGTTTCACTACTGCTCACTCAACCTTCATGCGGTCCGAGACACGGCTTTCCCGACCATCCTACTATCCTGATTATCTACTCTCCAACCCAAGATTCTAAGCGCAAGGGCGCCTGCAAACATCAATGGCCCTCTCCGATATGTCTCTGCCCCTACAGGTCTCCGCTTCTACACGGACGCTGCCCCTTCCGTGGGTTTTGGGGGTTCTTCCAGGACCATTGGTTTGCCTGGCCGTGGCCGCTACTTTCCACCGGAGCATCTCTTCTGCCCTACACGAAATATTCCCAGTGGTCGTGGCCTGCGCGCTGTGGAATCACACGTGGCAGAGAAAGAGGATCTCTGTCATGTGTGATAATCTCGATGTAGTGGAAGCATTACACAAAGGTCGCTCTTTTTCACCCAACATAATGTCCCCTGACCATTTCAACCTTCATCTCAAACATTCAAAAATCAAAAAAGCCTGCAATATAGTAACAGCTCGCTCGGACACATCTCTCTGCCCCTACAAATCCATGATGCGTTACACTCGCCTCCGCTGCAAAAAGGAGATTTTAACGGACCTCTATTTCTCACTCCAGACAATCTTCCCATGACAGCAACCTGGTTCAGAGCTCAACTAAGATCCCTACTGCTCCTCTGTAAATTGTCTCCCCAGCTCTACACAGCTCACTCCTTCAGGATAGGCGCCGCCACGCGCGCGGCCTCGCTGGGGCTCCCCCACACCTCTCTGCAACAGCTGGGGCGCTGGTCCTCTTCGGCCTTCTCCGCCTACATCAGGCCAGACGCGTCCGCCATCCTGGCTGCACAACGGCTACTGGCTTCCTCGTGAGCTCCCAGCAAAGCAATACAAAGCAAAGTAAGTGATCCAATAAGATTCTGGTGGCGGCACGCACTTTTCTCAAAGACTTTTTCTCTGTTGCAGCGTCCGGTTGATCGTGATGCGAGCGCTCACGTCCCGGCGCTCAAAGATAACTCTGCCGCGGCGTCTGGTTGATCGTGATGCGAGCGCTCACGTCCCGGCGCTTAAAGATAACTCTGCTGCAGCGTCTGGTTGATCGTGATGCGAGCGCTCACCTCCCAGGCAGCGTCCGGTTGATCGTGAGCGAGCGCTCACGTCCCAGGCAGCGTCCGGTTGATCGTGATGCGAGCGCTCACGTCCCGGCGCTTAAAGACAACTCTGCTACAGCGTCTGGTATCGATCGTGATGCGAGCGCTCACGTCCCAGGCAGCGTCCGGTCGATCGTGATGCGAGCGCTCACGTCCCGGCGCTTAAAGACAACTCTGCTACAGCGTCTGGTATCGATTGTGATGCGAGCGCTCACGTCCCAGGCAGCGTCCGGTTGATCGTGATGCAAGCGCTCACGTCCCGGCGCTCAAAGATAACTCTGCTGCAGCGTCCGATTGATCGTGATGCAAGCGCTCACGTCCCGGCGCGCAAAGATAACTCTGCCCGTTTTTGGGGATCATGCGCGCGAGCAAGCGCCGCGCTCAACAGCATCTCTCCCGGGCCTGGGGCACCAAACATGCTCAATCAATAAACTTCTAACTGCATTTTCCCTCTTGGGTCTTTCCAAAGTGAAATGGAGCTCTTCGCGAAAATTCACTGTGGTAGACCCGGCCGCTGCTACAAGCCTGCTCATCCTCTACTCATTACACCAGCAAAACGCCCACATCCAATCCACCAATAACCACCAGGACAGCAAGTTAAAAGCCGGAGACGCCCACTTCCCGGCCTTCTGAAGTTTGCAAAGCCTCCGCCGCCCCACCTCCTCCTTCTCTCTTCGGAGCGTGCTCGCCTGCTGCCTCTGCCGTCACCAGTGCTTAGGCCCCGGGGGGATCATGCGCGCGAGCAAGCGCCGCGCTCAACAGCATCTCTCCCGGGCCTGGGGCGCCAAACATGCTCAATCAATAAACTTCTAACTGCATTTTCCCTCTTGGGTCTTTCCAAAGTGAAATGTTGACAATGGTAAAGACAATGAGCATTCCCCAACTATTTGAGTTCAAACGACAAAATAGTATTCTCAAGTGTATTGGAAAAGGCTGCAATGCATTCAAAATGTAAGCTGATTTTGCAAATCATATATGTGTATAGAACAGTTAACATTTGATTGAGTTTAATAATAATCATCAATTCAGTTGTCCAAAAATCTATTAGCTACCAGTACCAAAAAATTATCAATTAATTGTTACAGCCCTACAAAATTATTTAAGAATAATAATATACTTTGTTTGAGACCAAATGAACAAAGTTACATATCCCTATACCCTTCGAGCCTTTTACTGCTCCTGCATATGCAGGCCCATTAAGTAGACATGTAGCACACTGTCAAAGCAGCTGGGCTGTTGTAAAAAGGACGTCAGAGTGGCGGTGTGGTAATGGATCATAGGATGTAAAGAATTTCTCCTCAGCTCTGTGTGGGAGGACTTTAGTACTGGGAAACATAACTCTTTTGACTTCACCGGTGGCCATAGTTTCTCCAGAGGTAGTCACAATTCCTCCATTTTGCAGACAAAGCGCTGTGCCAACAGGAGGAGAGAAAAAAATGACTGTTATGGTTCAAAGCTTTGTCTTATTCAAGATATTGTTTTGTTCCGGTGTCTTACACTGCTACTTATCAAACAACTCCTGCCAGTGTAGTTCTACTGCCCTATTTAAAACACTGTGGTGTTGTTTTGTACACTTGCAGTTTTCTGCAGCTCAGTCTTTTGTGTGCACATTGTTTGGCTTCGAAGCAGCTACACATTATGTCCATTTATACCCGGCCAGCCTTATGTTTGGAAATGCCGTGCTTTGGGTAGATAAACATCCTTTCCCTATTATCACAATTTGTTCTTTCCAAAAGCTATTATGTGCTTTTAGCTAATTATAGTGGAGTTTGAAATATAGGCACTTTCAAAACACAAGCAAAGGCTTTCTCACAAAATATCTTTTAACCAAATAGATTCACACTGATAATTCCATGGTAACAAATGCAACATATTTTCTTCTTCCTGTTGAATGAGAGGCTGAAAGGAATGCATCCAATTATCATTAAGTTGACTATAAAGTTATGTTGTACTTTTCTGATATTTATATTTATGCATTTTTGCAATCAGAAAATATATTTCCAGATAATCAGCTTCAATGAATAAAAATGCTGGATAAAAGCAATATAATTCCCGGTTGACATTGGCATGCCATTTCCTATACTGCAGAGAAGAACAGATGTGATTGGACTAATTAAAGACAGTGAATAATGACCAAAACATACTGTAAATGCCTCTTTCTACACTAAAAACATACAAATAGCCATAAGCCACCCAAACAGCAGCTCAATCACAGGGAGGTGGGGCATACAGAGTAATCGTTGCTTTTATGAGTCAGCATTTCAGTCTGCTCCCAACGCCAGCAGTTTGTGGCAATTAATCTTTGCTGGTTCTCACTTTGGCCCCATTGCTCTCCCCGCGCGCTCCTTATTCATGCCTGTATGACGGAGCGGCGCAGGGAACAAATGGACTCGGACCCCGAACACTTTGGGTGAATTATGTTTCCAGCTCATTCTTTTGTGTCACAAGTGCTCAGGAATAAATGGCTCACTTTTATTGAATCAGCCTCAACAGGTGCTGGCTCATATTAGTGATCATGAGGATTTGCATATATCGCTTTTAATGACATCCAAAGATGAGGTTCTAAACTACTGCTGAAGCCATAGTTGCCCTGAGGCAGGCTGACAAAAGCGAGGCCACTAATCTGTGCCAATGACCCCTTTGTCCACCACCAATAATGCATACAAGCCCATACAGGTGAAACTAAGAATCTCATTCCAAAGTCTATACTGCTGTAAATCAACTTTCTATTTGAAACTAATTTATAATATATTTATTTGTTATAATGTTGGTAATTGATTTACTGCTTGTAAAACACAAATGAAACATCTCAGAAAATTTGAATATTTTGAAATCAAGACTGTAAGGCACAGTCATCAAAATAATAACAAAAGCCTATGTCACTTTCACACAATGATCCTATATCACATATTGGTTTCACATTTTAAGTTTAATTATAGAAATAAATGAACTTTTGAAGCATATAATTGTCCAAATTTCACCTGCAGTTCCTTTAGGTTGTCAAGTGGCAGTTGTGATGAAATTATTTGATTGGCCTACATGACTCATATTGGAGCTCTTTAGAAAACTTGAGGCTGGATAACCCCCTGCTTCTCCTTCACCTCCAGGCCTACAAAAGCTTATGCCCCGCCATGCCAATCACTGAGGGTCTATCACTTTTCACTTTTTCTGGTCTATTTTTGGGCACCTGTGTCCAGCCCCGCAGGAAAGGTCCTTTATCTCATATCCAGCTCTGCAGCTCCGATGCCGGGGTCTAAATGCCAAAGCAAAGTTCACATTCAGTACCATTGCGAATAATTTTTTTATTTTGTGTGTAATTTGCTGGTCATGTTGATCGACTTTTCTCTGGTCTTAAAGAACATTGTCCTCATGACTGTAAGGACTTTCATGTTGTCAATTGATGTTTTAAAACTTAAGACAAAGTCAAAAATATGTTCTGAGTGTTATGAGTATGTTTTGATACAGCAGCAGAGTAAGCTAGAACTGCAGTGTACTCACTATTGGTGCCATTTGAAACATGTTAAGCATATCATTATCATAAGCACAACATTATAATGACGACAACTTACGATATAGAGATTCAGATTTGAGTTTGTGCCAAAAAGTCTTGACATTATTGTGGACACTAAAAACATCTCAAAAACGAAACCCCACCATATATGTTTTTGAGAACATGGTCATAGGAAAAAGTAAATTTTAGTCCAAAAAACTAATTTTACAGGACAAAATATCATACAGTTTTAACACAATTTATATTTGCTTCAGGATTTTTGAATTGAGGAGTAAATGCACTTGTGTCAGCCAAGATGAATGCTTTAGGTATACAAGTGAAACTATAAATTTAATAGTATGTGATTAAACTACTACATGACAAACTCATTACTGCCAAAGTGAAATATGTGTGTGTGTATGTGTATGTGTATGTGTGTGTGTGTCTGTGCGTGTGATTGTGTGCATGTATGTAAAATAGACTCTCATTCACATTGCTGCCATTGATTCCACGTGTCAGCCGAGGTGGTCTTTTGCTGGCCGTGTTCCTCTGGCTTTGGTTCAACAGAAAACCTTTCGTGGGACCATTTTATTCACAGCCTCGCTTGGCTTTCCTGACGCGGTGTTTAGAGAAAATAAATCGATATTTCACTGTGCTCCAAAGCAAACAGTTAAAGAATAATTGAATGAGTGCCTCTCCAACTGAGACAAATCACTCTCATCTATGAGTGATTGAACGGCCTGAGCTTTGCCCTTCGCTCTACACCTTACATTTCCACCTCTGCTGCTTTTTCTAATTTCTTTCCTCAAAACAAAATCGAAATTTAAATGAACCCCTAAGGCACGACAACAAAAGTATTTTTATCTGGGGATAAAGTGTAAGGCAGAACATTACACCACCTGTTCACCACCTGTGTTCTGTGGTCTTCTAGAGCAGCCATCCCCAACCTTTTTACTGCCAAGGACCGGCTTAATGTCAATATTTTCACAGACTAGACAGACAGTTGAAAGTTAAATTAATACAAGAAAGTTCTCATCTTTTGCATCTGATTGTTTGATTATATTTTATCTATTTGTATTATGTAGGTATTTTGCTGAAATTGTTTTATTTACCTTGAGTTTGAGATTTTCTGAGCAACGGAACCCCAGCTGATAGGTGGGTTCAATATTTTGATAAGAATGAATGATATAGTTTGTTTTATTGAGAGTTTTAGCTTTAAAAATTAACAGCCGTAGTCAGCCAATTTTAACCTCTTACTATCAATGTTCGCTTGCCTTGAAAACCCATTTCACGTACCCCCTGTAATACCCCTGAATTGCATTATGTTAGTTACCCCATTGCTCTTTTATGCATTGTCTTTGTATGGAAAAGTACATGATGATTACTTTTCCATGATGATACATGTTGATTACGGTAATGGAAATGCACCGAACATAACTTTAATCACGCCGCAGTGAGAGCACAATGTCCAGTATTATTATCGCTCTTACACTATTTCCACTTCTTTGCATATAAAGTACCATTAAAAAGTATACACTAAAAAGTTATGGTTATTCATGTTTTAATAAATGCAGCTAATAATACAAATAAGAACATTTCTAGATTATCACTGTGGTTTTGAGGCATTTTCTTAGTATCAGTGACCAGATTGTAATTTTAGAATTGTGACGACATTCATTTTGTTTGCTCCCAGGTATTTCAAGACAGTGATAGGCTGATTAACAAAAAATCTCGATTGTCCTTAATCAGTTCTAATCAGCAGTTTATCATTCAGTTTACTTTATGGAGCAGTTTGGAATTTGATGAAAATTGAAGTAGAAGTTTTATAAATTGTACTGTAGGTAGTTGTTTATTCAAGCTTGTGCTTCATTGCGCCGTATTCCCCACCGGCATCGACTCTGGCAGACCACTGATACAGAAATTACTGAGAAATGAAAACATGGTCCAACTATTGATAAATATGTCGAGGTTAAACAGTGAGCAGCAGAAAGCGCCGTAGTACGTTTCAAAGGGGCTTCATTGCCGTTGTGAATTTTCTTCATGTATGTTATGTGTTTCATAAAAAAGTGATTGCATGCTACTTTTGCAGAGTAAATCTTGTGCATTATTTTCAGCCAAATTCATGATGACTATTTACTTTGTCATTTTTTGTTTTAGAATGGTATAATCTCTTCAGTATAAAATGGAAGTATAGTAGTGCCATATCCCTGCTACCACCAGAGAGAGGTGTTTAATATATGTTGTTTATTTACAAATTTGAAACACACCGGCTGCAATCACGAGGTGGAAATGACTTAATTTAACTTTCTGAATTACCAAAACTAATTTATGAGCGGTACTTTTGTTTTAAAAGGCAGAAAACCGCTCTGAGTGTGATGTCATAGAAGTGCAATGACATCATACTATTACAGGACTGAGACAGAAGCTTACAGACAGAAGGGGCGGAGTTAAATGTTCGTACGAGAAGTTCCTGATATTAGCGTGAATGAATCCGGATGGTCCCCTGATCTGTTTGACGAGGCGACAATTTTGTAACACGCTTTAAAGCTACAAAAAGTTCACATTTCATAATATTTCTCCTTTATATGTTATGTTTGTGTGTTTGTGTCTCATTTCAACTTGTGAAGCGCCGTGTGAGCCAAACGCTGTGAGGGGCGCACTATCAATAAAGGTCACTTACTTATTTAAAACCAAGTAAGCTGTGTATTTATTTAGAACTGTTTGGAACGTGTGAGTAATTGCTTACC
The DNA here is from genome assembly GCA_964034765.1 of Knipowitschia caucasica. Lineage (NCBI taxonomy): Eukaryota > Metazoa > Chordata > Actinopteri > Gobiiformes > Gobiidae > Knipowitschia > Knipowitschia caucasica. The sequence continues at coordinate 14,422,073 of OZ035840.1, forward strand.
AAAGATATGATGGACAATAAAGTTATTTCATTCTAAAACCCATTTTGCTACATCAGAGTTATGCCTGAATCAGCCAAAATAAACTAAAATCTAATTCTCATTGATATGCACTGCGGCAGACGTCTTCAGTCAATAGTAATATCAATTCACCTTGGAGAGACCCATGAGGAAACGCATTAGACTTATTAGATTTAAGCATGTTTATTGATTGAGCATGTTTGGCGCCCTAGGCCCGGGCGGGATGCTGTTGAGCACGGCGCTTGCTCGCGTGCATGATCCCCCCGGGGCCTAGGCACTGGTGACGGCAGAGGCAGTAGGCAACACGCTTCATGCGAGAAGGAGGAGGTGGGGCGGCGGCGGCTTGCAGACTTCAGAAGATCGGGAAGTGGGCGTCTCCGGCTTTTAACTTGCTGTCCTGGTGGTTATTGGTTGACTGGGTGTGGGCGTTGCTGGTATTGATGAGTCGAGGAAGAGCAGCCTGTGGCCTGGCAGCAACAGCCGGGTCTACCACGGTGAACTTTCGCGAAAGCTCCATTTCACCTTGGAGAGACCCATGAGGAAACGCATTAGACTTATTAGATTTAAGCATGTTTATTGATTGAGCATGTTTGGCGCCCTAGGCCCGGGCGGGATGCTGTTGAGCACGGCGCTTGCTCGCGTGCATGATCCCCAAAAGCGGGCCTGCGATTGGGATAGCAGGACGTACTGCGCGGGCCTGAGAGCAAGAGCGAGCTGAGAACATGCGCACGCGCGCATGTTCAGCCAGCCGCTGTAGCAGAGGAATCTTTGAGCGAACTGAGAACATGCGCGCACGCGCATGTTCAGCCAGCCGCAGCAGAGGAATCTTTGAGCGAACTGAGAGCATGCGCGCACGCGCATGCTCAGCCAGCCGCAGCAGAGGAATCTTTGAGCGAACTGAGAACATGCGCGCACGCGCATGTTCAGCCAGCCGCAGCAGAGGAATCTTTGAGCGAACTGAGAGCATGCGCGCACGCGCATGCTCAGCCAGCCGCAGCAGAGGAATCTTTGAGCGAACTGAGAACATGCGCGCACGCGCATGTTCAGCCAGCCGCAGCAGAGGAATCTTTGAGCGAACTGAGAGCATGCGCGCACGCGCATGCTCAGCCAGCCGCAGCAGAGGAATCTTTGAGCGAACTGAGAACATGCGCGCACGCGCATGTTCAGCCAGCCGCAGCAGAGGAATCTTTGAGCGAACTGAGAGCATGCGCGCACGCGCATGCTCGGCCAGCCGCAGCAGAGGAATCTTTGAGCGAACTGAGAATATGAGCGCACGCTCATATTCAGCCAGACGCTGAAGCAAGGAATCTTTGAGCGTTTGAGGAAAGTGCGTGCCGCCACCAGAATCTTATTGCTTACTTGCTTTGCTGGGAGCTTACGATGAAGCCGGTAGACGTTGTGCTGCCATGATAGCGGTCGCATCTGGCCGGATGTAGGTGGAGAAGCCGAAGAGGACCAGCGCCCCAGCCGTTGCAGAGGAAGAGTGGGGGAGCCCCAGCGAGGTCGTGCGCGTGGCAGCGCCTATCCTGAAGGAGTGGGCTGTATAGAGCTGGGGAGACAAATTGCAGAGGAGCAGTAGGGATCTTAGCTGAGCTCTGAACCAGGTTGCTGTTATGGGAAGGTTGACTGGAGTGAGAATTAGAGGTCCGTTAAAATCTCCTTTTTGCCGCGGAGGCGAGTGTAACGCATCATGGACCTGTAGGGGCAGAGAGATGTGTCGAAGCGAGCTATTATTGTGTTGCAGGCGCCTCTGATCTTTGAATGTTTGAGATGAAGGTTGAATGGTCAGGGGACATTATGTTGGGTGAGAAGAGCGACCTTTGTTTAATGCTTCCACTACGTCGAGATGATCACGCATGACAGAGATCCTCTTTCTCTGCCACGTGTGATTCCGCAGCGCGCAGGCCACGACCACTGGGAATGTCTCGTGTAGGGCAGAGGAAATGCTCCGGGGAAAGTAGCGGGCCACGGCCGGCGAACCACTGGTCCTGGAAGAATCCCCCAAAAACCCACGGAAGGGGCAGCGTCCGTGTAGAAGCGGAGACCTGTAGGGGCAGAGAGACACACCGGAGAGGGCCATTGATGTTGCAGGCGCCTTTACGCTTAGAATCTTGGGTTGGAGAGTAGATAATTAGGCCAGTAGGATAGGACGGGAAGCCGTGTCTCGGACCGCATTGAAGGTTGAGTGAGCAGTGGTGAAACGCTTATGCAGAGAAGCCACAGAAGGCGAGCAGAAGATGCTGCGAGGAGGGCAGACATGTACTTGGAAGATGAGCCGGAGTTCAGCGCCGCTGCAGGATGGGCAGCATGATGGGGAGCCTGTGATCAGAAGAGTGAAGAACCAGGTATGGATGCCTTTGATTAGGAGTCCGATTGACGGCTCAGCGCAGCTACTTGGCCAGCTGCATCTGATAGAATCAGAAGATTCAGTAGAGAGATGAAGCACGACCGCCGAAGCGACCCTGGGAGCATAGGTGCGAGTCCGGCGCAGCGCGGCATACTCAGCCGGGCTGCATCCATTAGAAGCAGGATAAGCTTCTGAGAGAATGGGTTGCAGTAGCAGTAGCAGCAGCGGCAGCAGCAGTAGCCTCAGATAATAACAGCAAAAGTCCTGTATCAAGCCGCGGCAGCAGCAGTAGCAGCAGCAGCGTCCTTAGAAAATAACAGTAATAATTCTGTATCAAAGCCACAGCAGTAGAATGTTGTTGTAGCTGTTCAGGGTTTCAGTAAAAGAGATGCGAAGTGAAGAGAGATGGCAAAGTAAATGAAGCAGCAGCAGCAGTAGTAGCAGCAGTAGCCGTATGAAGCAGCAGCAGCAGTAGCAGTATGAAGCAGCAGCAGCTGCAGCATCCTCGATAATAGCAGCAATAATCCTGTATCAAAGCCAGAGCAGTAGAATATTGTTGTAGCCGTTTAGTGTTTCAGTAAAAAAGATGCGAAGTGAAGAGGGATGTCAAAGTACATGAAGCAGCAGCAGCAGCAGCGCAGCAGTAGCAGCAGCAGTAACGGTAGCAGTATGAAGCAGCAGAAGCAGCATTAGCAGTAGCAGCAGTAGCAGTATGAAGCAGCAGCGGTTGCAGCATCCGTAGATAATAACAGCCATAATCCTGTATCAAAGCCAGAGCAGTAGAATATTGTTGTAGCTGTTTAGTGTTTCAGTAAAAGAGATGCGAAGTGAAGAGAGATGTCAAGTACATGAAGCAGCAGCAGCACGGCAGCAGATGCAGTATGAAGCAGCAGCGGCAGCAGTAGCAGCAGTAACGGTAGCAGCATGAAGCAGCAGCAGCAGCAGCGGTTGCAGCATCCGTAGATAATAACAGCAATAATCCTGTATCAAGCCACCGCAGTAGAATAGAGTTGAAGCTGTTTAGTGTTTCAGTAAAAGAGATGCGCAGTGAAGAGAGGTGTCAAAGTAAAGAAGCAGCAGCAGCACGGCAGCAATGCAGTATGAAGCAGCAGCGGCAGCAATAGCAGCAGTAGCGGCAGCAGAAGCAGCAAGCAGCAGCAGCACAATGCAATTCATACGAACAACAGACGTGTCACGCCAGCGTGCGCCGCTTGTCTCCGTGAGCCAGGTTACGTACGTGTCTGAAGAGCCGAGCCGTAGAGATAGGTGCAGCCTGGGAGCCTGCGGAGCGGCAGCGGCAGGAACAGCAGCAGCGGCACATGTAGTAGTAGGAGCAGTAGGAGCAGCAGGAGCAGGCAGCAGGGACAGGCAGCAGCAGGAATAGGCAGCAGCGGGATCAGGCATCAGTAGGAACGGCAGCAGGGACCGCAGCAGCGACGGTCAGAGAACCATGCCCACGGTTGTTTAAGAGCCTGAGGAAATAAATCAACCCGAATCCGAAACATTCCCATGCGAGAAACAGATGTCCCCTGGAGCCAACTTGCTGCTTTGGTTATGGCAGATACGCATGAACGATCACTGATCCATGCGTTCATTAGCTCCAGCTCCACTTCAAACCCATTGCATATTCACATTGGGCCCCTTTTCTTTCTGCTGCACTTTCGAAATGCAACAACTGCAGTTTAGTTACCCAGTTTAATACTAGTGACCTAGCTATTTAAATGCATGGCCCCTCCTTCCTCCTGCAGATAGACGAATTTAAATACATCATTTAACAATAGTGACTTGCGAGTAATGAGATTGATGCTGTAAAGATGGCGCCGTGCAAGAGCTCTGTGTGTGCCGTCTGGAGCACGATGGGGTTGTCTTTGCACATTTTTTCCAACGTGGTTTTACTGCAAGTGGCAGAACATGAATCTGAATTAATGCACATTGCTCCTCTTATATCCCTCAGACATTGGAGATTGATGCCATTTAAGATGCATTGTCCCTCAGTTAGCTCAACACGTGTAAAACGGAGCCTGCAGACCAAGCACGGGCGAAGACTGACGCCTGCAGTCAAGTGCGTAGGGCAAAAAACCAGCCACCTGCAGCCTAGACTCCGGGATTAAACTGTCCGCGGTCGGCACTCTCACTGTACTCACATGCCAGGAGACTTGGGAAAGCAACGGGACAACGCGGCACCGCCAGTCGGAGGCAGGGACATGCACGGCAGCAGACCACGAGGAACGAGCAGCACAGAACCGCGGAGGGGCCCCGCGGAGCAGCCCGCAGAAAGAGCCCGCAGAGGAGGAGAGCAGTGGAGACACGCGAACCACAGCAGGTGCAGGGACGCGGAGGAGGAGCAGACCACGAGCAGCCAGACTGAGGACAGCCGGGCCACGCGCACGAGCAACACGTGAGCAGAAAGCGACCCCTCCAGAACAACGCATGCATTTGCGAACAGGTGCGTTAGCGACATGCACCTTGCAGGCTTCAGAAGCTTGCAGACTTCAGAAGATCGGGAAGTGGGCGTCTCCGGCTTTTAACTTGCTGTCCTGGTGGTTATTGGTTGACTGGGTGTGGGCGTTGCTGGTATTGATGAGTCGAGGAAGAGCAGCCTGTGGCCTGGCAGCAACAGCCGGGTCTACCACGGTGAACTTTCGCGAAAGCTCCATAAGGCTTCTGCTTCATGCTGTAGCTGTTTTTAAATAGTTCCAGTTGTCAGATGAAGCTCGATATTGCACTCGCGGTCACTCAATCCAGGAAGCACAATTCTAACACAAGTTATAGGCACCGTATGTAGTGGTCTAAAATAAGTTGTTACGAATATATAAACATTTTTGTGCATTTGGAGCTGTTGTTTGGGGTCACTTATAAAAGATGCAGGTTTAATTAAAATTGGGAATATCAAATACTGTCCCTTTAAACCCAAGTGATTCACAATGAGAATAGACATAGCCGCACTAAAACATTACAACTGTCACATAATCATAAAAAGTGTGCCATCTGAGTGCTCTTATTTCCTCCTTTTTTCTGCTGTAATTTGCGCAACAATGACAATGAAATTTCCCCATTGTGGGACGAATAAAAGACTATTTTATATGAGCTACAGTTAAATGAAAATAGACAAAATTTAGAGACTGATAATAATACAGCTTGAAATCACAAACGGCTGCACACAATGATTACAATTATTTTCTTTCTCTATTTCTCTATTTTTAATTCGGGATGTTTTCTTCCATCAGGTGAAGATTTTTTTTAGCGACCAGTTAACTAAAAACTCAATGATCTTGTCAATCAGTAGTACTCAGCGTACAACAAAGACGTCTTATTTAATGCATTATATCTTTGAAGCTCGTGGGTTTCACCGACATAAAAGGCATTAGAAGTGGGACAGATATATTCAAAGACATGTTAATCGCAAATTCTATAATTAGCAGTTTCTTTTTGATGTTTGACTTTCGCTGAGTGAATGGGGCATACATTATTACTGAGAGGAAAAAACTATTCGAATATGCTTTTGGGATTTAAATGTGGCACACAACTCTTCTGCATTAATGATACATGTCGTGAGAACAAATGTAGTTTCCACACACATCTCGCTTCATGTAATTTTCAAACTGGTCTGTGTTTTCATCATGAGCCGCTGTCCCAATAACGTCACCTCTGTGTGTGTGGGAGAGTGGGAGATCTTCACCAGCGAAGATCTAAACAGCCCCGATGTCTCCTCCCCAAGAGCGCTATTAATATACCGCCTACAGTTGCTCCAGATAATTGCCGTAATGTAATCTGGAATATATTTTATTTATGAGGAAAATTAATCTAACAAAGCAGGGTCAGATTACAGGAAAAAGGCCACTTTAGACAGACATCAAAATTACTCAAATGCCACCATGCTCGCCATCATTGCATTCCTCTGTGAAGGTAGTAAACAAAGGCATGTGGCTAAAGTCAGAACCATTTTTAAATCTATGGTTTAAAAACATGTCCAATTATGATTCAGTTCAAAAATATACAAAAAACGTAAGACATCTGTGGAAGAGAGAGTGATGGGATGGGTCTGTGGTCAGAGAGTGTTTGGACCTGTCTGTGTTCTGTTGAATGAGTGAGAGGAGTTGAATCCAATTACATATTCCAACTTTTCAAACCATTTCTGTGTCTTGTTTATAGTTTTATTCTGTATGATCTTTAAGTTTGAAATGCACAATTTTCTACCTCTGTGCAAAACTGTTTTCTGTCAGACTAAATTATAATCAGGAGAGAGGAAAATCAGTATCCAAACTAGAAAGTAGAAGATGAGGCTGTGTATGTGTGTTCTGTGAGGATGCATCCAAGAGACAAGTGGTCAAAGTTCATTCATAGCATTCAGTGGGGGTTTCAAGTTCATTTGCACTTTTACTTTTTTGTTTTCTTTCTGACCCCAAAAGCATGTCATGGTTTAGCAGTTGATTTCCCAGCACTGTCACGTTGTGAGTGGAAAAACACATACCTCAGTCATCACACTCTGAATGTCATTTTTAAATTATTCATTGTGTCATAAAGGTCTCATCAAGATACAGGGACTGCCCATTGTGTGTGTACTACCACAGCTTCTAACCATAATTCAATATTATATAAAACTTGCATGAGAATTGATTTTTTTTTTTTAAATTACCTTGACAGTATCTGCAATTTGATATTCTGGTATTGATCCATCTATTACTATTCAGTGCCTCTTTTCATTACTTGCTGGAGTTGGAGACACAATCTAATTCAAATTACAATTTTGAGTAATGAAATAGCAAATTGTTGGTCCTCCATGAACAACACAGTATTCGTTTTACCCCAAAATATCTCTTGGAACACAGCAGTATTTACATTTTGTGTTCATTTAGCAGTGTTATATTTCATCTCTCTCACATATTCTTCCAAACTTGGTGCACACTCCTGCCTGTTAAACCCCGGACATTTTGGCATTTTCTGTATTCAAATTCCAGTTCGCTTTGTCAAAGTCTGTGGTGTAAAAAATGATACTTTGCTGTGAGGTTTGGTTTTGCATTCACAAATTAAATTTCAGAGTTTCATCTAAAGTTTGCATGGCTTTATTCAAGAAGAGGATTACATGCAGAGGAAAGGGCATAAATTGTCCCACATTTGTGAATGAATACAAATTGCTGCTTGGTAAACAGATGTTTGCTGTGAGGCAAAGACTACAGTATGATGTCTTAATGTGAAACGCTTTTCATTAAAACGGTGCTTTTTGATAGTTTGTAACACTGCAGAATATAGCAGAAAATGTGAGGCTGGTTCAACATGATGTCCTATGTATTATGCATCTTTATTGTGTACCTTATTCATGATTTTTTTTACGTATCTGCACAGGGAGAGACCCGACCGTGTTTGGTGAAATGAAAAGGTGCACTTGATTTATACCCTAGGGAACTTTGTCCTCTGCGTGTGACCCATCCTGCAATATCATTAAGGGTAGGAAACCCAAAAAGCAATAAAAACCCCACGTCATTTGTGTTATTAGTGCCTTCCCTGACAAAAGAAATTAAATAGACTTTATTCTACTTTTTTAAATTAATGGCATCCAATTTTATTTATTGCATTATTAATATCCATTCCTTGTTTTATTTTTTTCAATTAACTGATCTGTTCAGGGCGACAGTGGCTCAGTTGATAGGGCATTGGTCTTTGGGCCGGAGGGTCTTGGGTTCAAGCCCACCATAAGAGCTACACGACTTCCACTGATGACTGCTGTCGTTGTGTCCTTGGGCAAGACACTCAACCCCACTTTGTCCGAAGCCCCTGCTGAAAGATCTCAGCTCCTGTGGACTCACCACCTGCAGGAGGATCAGTGAGGGGCTGGTGCTCTGTGAACTGGATATAGCTCTGACTGCCACCCCCACGGACCAGAAATGGATTAAGGGGGATTATTGAAAACACTCAATTAGTTGCGATAAATGGTTATCAAATATATAGACAGTATATTTTTGAATGCTGAATTGTTTCCTCAAATAAATTTGAATTTGAACTAGTGTATTCGATACAGCTCTAATCTGGCCTCTAATATTGTCTCAAGTGTGAATAAAAAAACAGAAAAAAAGACTGAAAAGTACATTTATTTTGTGTAAAGGCTTTTCTTTACACACCAACCCAGGCCCTGGGCAAATGTTGTGCTGCAGGCTGAGCAGACTCCACACTGACAAGCCGACGAGGAGCACCACATTGCTGCTGTCCCCTTCCTCTTCACCGCGGACATTCAGCCACCATTATTTATTCTTTTTCCCTGACAAAGCGGTGACCCATGGAGCAACTGCAGCACTCCTGACAACAGAAACTGGGCAAATATAAGCCAGACAGTCAAAAGGCTACCGCTCAGCAAAGTGAGTGGGGCGCCAGTACCAGACAAAGATGAGATAAACAGACACAATGGATGTATGGAGTGTATGCAAAGGTCATAAAGAAAATAATAGAAAGTTGCCTTGTGCAGCAGCTGAAGTTTTGCTGTTTGAATAATCCTCTTTTGGTGCTTGACTGATATTTCACCGTCCTCACAATCGCTTTTCTCCCGTAGCAAGGAGTTCAAAATCTGCTTTGCATAATCCTTATCATTTGATGCGGCAAGTTGTTCAGACTGGCGAACAGACATTTTTTCTATCAAATCTTTCAGAAATGGAAATTACTGATCACTTGTCTCAATGGTTGTCTTTAAACGCAAAGGAAAAGAATGTCGGATGCCCTTTCATTTGTTGCGTTTGAGGTTGTACGTGGGATTTTGAGCTTGCACACGTTGCATAGCACTGGTGACAATCCTTATGCAAAAGAGTTCCAACACAAAACAGCTTGAGCAATATGTGACGGAACTCAATGCGAGCGCACGGCCTATAAAGCCAGGCATCTGTCATTTGTCAAGTTTTACATCCATCTTCCAGATTTAATTGCTTTTCCTGCACCATTTTTTCCGCGCATGTGTTTTTATAGCCTTTGTAAACTCATTGTGTAGGAATATCTACAAACATAAGCTCGTTACTGTGAAGACTCTGTGAATCAACCCTGCATTTTCGACTTCTAGTTTGCACAATCACTTCATCAGCGTCTTTCTTCATGCTCAGGGCTCATCAGTGCGTTTTCATATCTCCACAAAGCTGGCGGCATTATACAAATCTCAACTTGCTTCTTTTTGACATGCATGCATATACAGTACAAGGAGGGCTGCAACTAACGAGAATGATGCTAATCGCCTTGAAGCTACAGTGATGCTTTCTTATGTCCCCAAACTCCCCTGAGCCCTGGATTATACTGCATGAACCCAAAGACAACGATTAGCTCGATTATCAAAGATGCGATTGCCTGTCAGTTCTCCGAATATAAACAGTATTCCAGCCTCAGTCCTTAGCGAACAGGAGACACGTCTGCAGATATTTTCTATGCAAATGAGCAGACCAAATCCCATTGCAAAGCCCCAAATCTCCATATTTTTGTACAAAAATAATGACCTCCGGGCCCAAACCCGTGCCATTCTGACTGCCACTCACCAGGCGAGACATTTACACAGGCTGAAAAAAAGTTTGATTTTCTTTTCCGTAGAGAAGACCAGTGAATATGTATGTTATATGTCCCTGTTCATAATGTGCTAGAGTCCATGCTTTGTCTTATCTTGTGAATTGAAGATATTTTAGGTTTAAAAAAAGGTGATTTTTATGTCTTCAACGGCCCACGCTATTTTTGTGTGAGTTTTCCCTTTTTAAACATATCTGTGGCTGTGTTTGCCTGTATCAATATGTAAACAAACCCAATATATTTAGCTTTTAAGAACTTTTTGTGCAGTATGAGCACGACTGTTGACTGTTTTGGCTGCAGGTGGGCAGAGGAAGTTAAAAAGTCGTATTTAGCTTCTGTGTAGGTCTGTGGGTGTCTGCAGGCTTCTCTTTTAGCTCGCTGCCTGTATCTCCTTCTTCCCGTCAGCTCCGCATCCTTATTCACTATTTCTCCTTGAGAAGAGTCTTTGTGGCGCTCCTTGTGTTGCAGTTTGATCCTTTGGGTGGCCTATGTGCGACTGCTCCACTCTGCTGAAAGTCAAGCGCACGTTGGTATGAATAATTAAAGCACTGGGGAAGGAAGAGGCATTCTCCTCCTTTTACAAGTCAACATCCCGACAGCACCGGCCTGCTTGTCTAAAGTTTTGCTCAAATTGTTTGTGAATGCTCTTTGTGATGTTGGCTTTCCTTTTATAGATTAATCATTTAGTACAAAGAATGCAAAATAAACATTTTGGGGACACTGCAGTTCCCAGGTCTTAAGACAAATGAACTGTGCAAACATTTTTTACTCTTCACCACCACAATGGATTTAAACAAGCAAAAAGGGCTTTCATTTCTCATTCAAATGAGGAAGACAGAATTCAATTAGTTTGTGTAAGTGGCTATATCACTATAATTATAAAAGTGAGGGCTGGTAAATTACATTTATGTTTCTGTGTTACAATAGAAAAACCTGGAACTGGATTTATTACTGAAACTGAATTAAAAGTTAACGTAAAAGAAATGGGATGGCTGGCCACACCATAGGGGTCAGAGTGCACTGCAGACATCACAGCATTTATGGACATAAATCAAAAGTGTACTGGGTTTTATTAATGATAATAATAACTAGAAACTTGCAATGGCTGAAGCCATTGCGATTGACTGCGGAACAGATCTAATGTGGAAATCTGCTAAAAAAAATCCTTGAAATCCTTTAAAAGGCCTTGAAACTGTTAAAATACTTGATAGATATTTGAAACTCCTGAAGTCCTTGAAATTGTTGAAACCTTTAAACTCCTGAAATCCTTGAAACTGTTGAAACATTGAAACTCCTGAAATCCTTGAAACCCCTATTAAGTTCCATTATACTGGTTTATATGTAAAAAAAAAACCCTATTAAGTTGCATTATACTGGTTTACATGGAAAAATCCCCATTAAGTTGCATTATACTGGTTTACATGAAAAAAACCCTATTAAGTTGCATTATACTGGTTTACATGAAAAAAACCCTATTAAGTTGCATTATACTGGTTTACATGGAAAAATCCCTATTAAGTTGCATAATACTGGTTTACATGGAAAAATCCCCATTAAGTTGCATTATACTGGTTTACATGAAAAAAACCCTATTAAGTTGCATTATACTGGTTTACATGGAAAAATCCCTATTAAGTTCCATTATACTGGTTTACATGTAAAAAAAACCCCTATTAAGTTGCATTATACTGGTTTACATGGAAAAATCCCCATTAAGTTGCATTATACTGGTTTACATGAAAAAAAAACCCTATTAAGTTGCATTATACTGGTTTACATGGAAAAATCCCTATTAAGTTGCATAATACTGGTTTACATGTAAAAAACCCTATTAAGTTGCATTATACTGGTTTACATGTAAAAACCCCTATTAAGTTGCATTATACTGGTTTACATGGAAAAATCCCTATTAAGTTGCATTATACTGGTTTACATGGAAAAATCCCTATTAAGTTGCATTATACTGGTTTACATGGAAAAATCCCTATTAAGTTGCATTATACTGGTTTACATGGAAAAATCCCTATTAAGTTGCATTATACTGGTTTACATGGAAAAATCCCTATTAAGTTGCATTATACTGGTTTACATGTAAAAACCCCTATTAAGTTGCATTATACTGGTTTACATGGAAAAATCCCCATTAAGTTGCATTATACTGGTTTACATGAAAAAAAACCCTATTAAGTTGCATTATACTGGTTTACATGAAAAAACCCTATTAAGTTGCATTATACTGGTTTACATGGAAAAATCCCTATTAAGTTGCATTATACTGGTTTACATGGAAAAATCCCTATTAGGTTGCATGATTACACTGAAGTCCTTGAAACTGCTGAAGTCCTTGAAACTGCTGAAGTCCTTGAAACTGCTGAAGTCCTTGAAACTGTTGAAGTCCTTGAAACTCTTGAAATCTTGAAACTGCTGAAATCCTTGAAACTGTTGAATCCTTGAAACTGTTGAATCATTGAAACTGTAGAAATGTCTGAAAGAGCTGAAGTCCTATTAAAATGCATGGGCCTATTAAAATGCATTGCAGAATTCTCAATGCAGATTTTTGTCCGATTGCGGAAAAACCGGAAATCGCTGAAGTCCCAAAAGTAATAGCAATAATCTCCCAAACATGTGGAACGTTTTGATGTATAACTTGTGGAAATTGTTGAAAATGTGAAAGCTGTGAAACGTGTCAAAAAAAATGACGGAATAAAGAAATACAAAACCAATGGTTGACTGCGGAAGGTTCCGCAGTCAATCAATAATAATACATCAAACTTGTATAGCGGTTTATTGGACACTCAAAGACGGTTCACATGGGGAATAAAATACAATAATAAACTAGAAACTTGCAATGGCTGAAGCCATTGCGATTGACTGCGGAACAGATCTAATGTGGAAATCTGCTAAAAAAAATCCTTGAAATCCTTTAAAAGGCCTTGAAACTGTTAAAATACTTGATAGATATTTGAAACTCCTGAAGTCCTTGAAATTGTTGAAACCTTTAAACTCCTGAAATCCTTGAAACTGTTGAAACATTGAAACTCCTGAAATCCTTGAAACTTTTTTTAAACCTGGAAACTGTTGAAAGTGTGGAAACTCCTGAAATCCTTGAACCTCCTGATATCCTTGAAACTGGTTAAATTCTTAAACAGTTGAAATCCTTGAAACTACTGAATGTATTGAAAGTGTCCTTGAAACTGAAAAATCCCCTCACCGCTGAAACAATTTGGTTCCTGTAACTAAGGAAACCTGGTCTGTGGTCATTATCTGGTGGTGGTCTGAGTCTTCGTTTGGGTCTTGGTCTGGTGGTATAATGCAACCTATTAGGTTGCATTATACTGGTTTACATGGAAAAATCCCTATTAGGTTGCATTATACTGGTTTACATGGAAAAATCCCTATTAGGTTGCATTATACTGGTTTACATGGAAAAATCCCTATTAAGTTGCATTATACTGGTTTACATGGAAAAATCTCTATTAAGTTGCATTATACTGGTTTACATGGAAAAATCCCTATTAGGTTGCATTATACTGGTTTACATGTACAAATCCCTATTAAGTTGCTTTATACTGGTTTACATGTAAAAACCCCTATTAGGTTACATTATAGTGGTTTACATGTAAAAATCCTTATTAAGTTGCATTATACTGGTTTACATGTAAAAACCCCTATTAAGTTCCATTATACTGGTTTACATGTAAAAACCCCTATTAAGTTCCATTATACTGGTTTACATGTAAAAACCCTATTAAGTTGCATTATACTGGTTTACATGGAAAAATCCCTATTAAGTTGCATAATACTGGTTTACATGGAAAAATCCCCATTAAGTTGCATTATACTGGTTTACATGAAAAAAACCCTATTAAGTTGCATTATACTGGTTTACAAGGAAAAATCCCTATTAAGTTGCATTATACTGGTTTACATGGAAAAATCCCTATTAAGTTGCATAATACTGGTTTACATGGAAAAATCCCCATTAAGTTGCATTATACTGGTTTACATGTAAAAAACCCTATTAAGTTGCATTATACTGGTTTACATGGAAAAATCCCTATTAAGTTGCATTGTACTGGTTTACATGGAAAAAACCCTATTAAGTTGCATTATACTGGTTTACATGGAAAAAACCCTATTAAGTTGCATTATACTGGTTTACATGGAAAAAACCCTATTAAGTTGCATTATACTGGTTTACATGTAAAAACCCCTATTAAGTTGCATTATACTGGTTTACATGGAAAAATCCCCATTAAGTTGCATTATACTGGTTTACATGAAAAAAAACCCTATTAAGTTGCATTATACTGGTTTACATGAAAAAACCCTATTAAGTTGCATTATACTGGTTTACATGGAAAAATCCCTATTAAGTTGCATAATACTGGTTTACATGGAAAAATCCCCATTAAGTTGCATTATACTGGTTTACATGTAAAAAACCCTATTAAGTTGCATTATACTGGTTTACATGGAAAAATCCCTATTAAGTTGCATTGTACTGGTTTACATGGAAAAAACCCTATTAAGTTGCATTATACTGGTTTACATGGAAAAAACCCTATTAAGTTGCATTATACTGGTTTACATGTAAAAACCCCTATTAAGTTGCATTATACTGGTTTACATGGAAAAATCCCCATTAAGTTGCATTATACTGGTTTACATGAAAAAAAACCCTATTAAGTTGCATTATACTGGTTTACATGAAAAAACCCTATTAAGTTGCATTATACTGGTTTACATGGAAAAATCCCTATTAGGTTGCATGATTACACTGAAGTCCTTGAAACTGCTGAAGTCCTTGAAACTGCTGAAGTCCTTGAAACTGCTGAAGTCCTTGAAACTGTTGAAGTCCTTGAAACTCTTGAAATCTTGAAACTGCTGAAATCCTTGAAACTGTTGAATCCTTGAAACTGTTGAATCATTGAAACTGTAGAAATGTCTGAAAGAGCTGAAGTCCTATTAAAATGCATGGGCCTATTAAAATGCATTGCAGAATTCTCAATGCAGATTTTTGTCCGATTGCGGAAAAACCGGAAATCGCTGAAGTCCCAAAAGTAATAGCAATAATCTCCCAAACATGTGGAACGTTTTGATGTATAACTTGTGGAAATTGTTGAAAATGTGAAAGCTGTGAAACGTGTCAAAAAAAATGACGGAATAAAGAAATACAAAACCAATGGTTGACTGCGGAAGGTTCCGCAGTCAATCAACTAGAAACTTGCAATGGCTGAAGCCATTGCGATTGACTGCGGAACAGATCTAATGTGGAAATCTGCTAAAAAAAATCCTTGAAATCCTTTAAAAAGCCTTGAAACTGTTAAAATACTTGATAGATATTTGAAACTCCTGAAGTCCTTGAAATTGTTGAAACCTTTAAACTCCTGAAATCCTTGAAACTGTTGAAACATTGAAACTCCTGAAATCCTTGAAACTTTTTTAAACCTGGAAACTGTTGAAAGTGTGGAAACTCCTGAAATCCTTGAACCTCCTGATATCCTTGAAACTGGTTAAATTCTTAAACAGCTGAAATCCTTGAAACTACTGAATGTATTGAAAGTGTCCTTGAAACTGAAAAATCCCCTCACCGCTGAAACAATTTGGTTCCTGTAACTAAGGAAACCTGGTCTGTGGTCATTATCTGGTGGTGGTCTGAGTCTTCGTTTGGGTCTTGGTCTGGTGGTATAATGCAACCTATTAGGTTGCATTATACATGAAAAAACCCTATTAAGTTGCATTATACTGGTTTACATGAAAAAAACCCTATTAAGTTGCATTATACTGGTTTACATGGAAAAATCCCTATTAAGTTGCATAATACTGGTTTACATGGAAAAATCCCCATTAAGTTGCATTATACTGGTTTACATGGAAAAATCCCTATTAAGTTGCATTATACTGGTTTACATGGAAAAATCCCTATTAAGTTGCATAATACTGGTTTACATGGAAAAATCCCCATTAAGTTGCATTATACTGGTTTACATGGAAAAATCCCCATTAAGTTGCATTATACTGGTTTACATGGAAAAAACCCTATTAAGTTGCATTATACTGGTTTACATGGAAAAAACCCTATTAAGTTGCATTATACTGGTTTACATGTAAAAACCCCTATTAAGTTGCATTATACTGGTTTACATGGAAAAATCCCCATTAAGTTGCATTATACTGGTTTACATGAAAAAAAACCCTATTAAGTTGCATTATACTGGTTTACATGAAAAAACCCTATTAAGTTGCATTATACTGGTTTACATGGAAAAATCCCTATTAAGTTGCATTATACTGGTTTACATGGAAAAATCCCTATTAGGTTGCATGATTACACTGAAGTCCTTGAAACTGCTGAAGTCCTTGAAACTGCTGAAGTCCTTGAAACTGCTGAAGTCCTTGAAACTGTTGAAGTCCTTGAAACTCTTGAAATCTTGAAACTGCTGAAATCCTTGAAACTGTTGAATCCTTGAAACTGTTGAATCATTGAAACTGTAGAAATGTCTGAAAGAGCTGAAGTCCTATTAAAATGCATGGGCCTATTAAAATGCATTGCAGAATTCTCAATGCAGATTTTTGTCCGATTGCGGAAAAACCGGAAATCGCTGAAGTCCCAAAAGTAATAGCAATAATCTCCCAAACATGTGGAACGTTTTGATGTATAACTTGTGGAAATTGTTGAAAATGTGAAAGCTGTGAAACGTGTCAAAAAAAATGACGGAATAAAGAAATACAAAACCAATGGTTGACTGCGGAAGGTTCCGCAGTCAATCAAAAAGGGGTTTATGGAAGTTTTGAAAAGATGGGTTTAGAGAACTGATTTAAAGTTTGGTAGTGAGTCAGCCAGTGAGTTTCTAATGGGCAGTGGGAGTGAGTTCCAGAGGGTTGGGGCGGCAATGGCAAAGACTCTGTCCCCCAAGGTCCGGCGGTTAGTGCAGGTGATAGGAGTGAGGAGGTTGGAATCGGCTGAGCGAAGGCGGCGGGTGGGTTGGTGCTGTTGTAGGAGCTCAGTAAGGTAGGGCGGGGCCAGGTTATGGAAGGACTTGTAGGTGAGGAGAAGGAGCTTGTAACGGATGCAGTATTGAACGGGGAGCCAGTGGAGCTGCTGTAGGACAGGGGTGATGTGTTCTCTGGACCAGGTGTGGGTGAGGAGGCGGGCTGCAGAGTTCTGGATGTAATGCAGTTTTTGGAGATGAGAGGTGGGAAGACCGTAGAGGAGGCCATTGCAGTAGTCGAGTCTGGAGGTGATGAATGCGTGGATGAGGATTTCGGCTGTTGACTGGGTAAACGAGGGGCGGAGGCGGGCAATGTTGCGGAGGTGGAAGAAGGAACTTTTGTGTGTTTGTTATGAGAGGGTGGAGTCCATTATGATACCGAGGTTGCATACAGAGGGTGAGAGGGTGACAATGTGACCGTCAATGAGGAGGGTAAAGTTCTGGACAGAGGGCAGGAGAGATTTGGGGCTGATGATGAGGAGTTCTGTTTTGTTACTGTTGAGTTTGAGAAGGTTATTGTCCATCCAGGTTTTAATGTAGGAGATGCAATCAATGATGGTGGAGAGGATGACCGGGGTGATGGATGTAGAGTTGAGTGTCGTCGGCATAACAGTGGAAATGGAGTCCATGGTGGTGGATGATCTGGCCGAGGGGAAGCATGTAGATGGTGAAGAGGAGAGAGCCGAGCACGGAACCTTGGGGGACACCGTGGGTGATGGGGGAAGTGTGGGAGTTACAAATGTTGACAGAGACGAAGTGGAAGCGATTGGAGAGGGG
Organism: Knipowitschia caucasica; assembly: GCA_964034765.1. Taxonomy (NCBI): domain Eukaryota; kingdom Metazoa; phylum Chordata; class Actinopteri; order Gobiiformes; family Gobiidae; genus Knipowitschia; species Knipowitschia caucasica. The sequence goes on from OZ035840.1 coordinate 14,439,737, forward strand.
AGAGGTGAACGAGAGGAGTGCTGTGCCAGAAATGCCAATGAGGATGGATTAGGAACCAGAGTCGGCGGCGAGGAAGAGGTCATTCAGAACTTTAAGAAGTGCTGTTTCCGTGCTGTGGTGTAAACGGAATGCAGATTAAAATGTTTCAAAGAGATGGGAGGAGTGGAGATGTTGGTGGAGTTGGGTGATGATGGCGCGTTCCAGGATTTTTGACAGTAACGGGAGATTGGAGATGGGTCGAAAGTGGTCCAGGTTGTCAAGGTTGAGGCCGGGTTTTTTCAGAAGGGGTGTGATGGAAGCTAGTTTTAGTGGGAAAGGGACAGAACCAGAGGTTAGGGCAGTGTTGATGATGCGGGTGATGAGAGGGATGAGAGTTGGTTGACCGGTTTTGAGGAGGAATGATGGGATTGGGTCAAAATTTGGGAAAATTTCATGGTTGAGAGAAGTTTGCTGGTGTCAGAGGGAGACAGGGGAGAGAAGGAGGGAAGGCTATGGACTGTGAGTGCAGTGGGTTCAAGTTCAGAGTAAGGAGAAGAGGAGGAAATGGATGCAAGTGAACAGTGTATGGTATGGATTTTGATATGGTAGAATGACAGGAAGTTATTGCATTTGTCTGTAGTGAAAGTGGAGTTTAAATTGTCCTTGGGTTTTGTCAGAGTAGATGAGTTGTGAATAGAAGTTGGACCGGGAAGTTTTGAGAGCAGAGTTGTATATGGTTGTGGCATGTTTGTATGCTTGGGCATGAACGATGAGACCAGTTTTTGTATGGAGCCGTTCGAGTTGTCTCTTTTGTTTTTTTGAGATTGTGGAGATCTGAGGAGTACCAAGGGGCGGAGGTGGAGAAGGAGACGGAGGCAGTTTTCATGGGGGCTATTTGGTTGAGGCAGGAGGAGAATGTGTGGTTTTTGAAATTGACTAGATCAGAGGCAGATGGATCTGAAGAAAGGAAGAGCTGGATAGGGCATGGGATATGGAGGAGGAGAGAGAGATGGGACTAATGGACTTCAGATTTCGGACAGCTGAGTTACAAAATCAGTAAAATCCAAGAGAAATGATGAGCAGGTTTTGGGAGGGCGAGAGATGACTGCAGTAATGAGTGATTGGGAACCGGAAAGTCTGAAAGCCAGGTGTTCGAATGAAGAAACAGACGGGATGGGGATGGGGCGGAGGGAGATGGGGCGGAGGGAGATGTCGCTGCGGTGGATGACTGCGATGCTACCTCCTCGCCGGTCTGGGCGATGTAGGAATATCCAGGTGGGTGGTTGGATTTAATATGGTGTATTCCATGGGTTTGTGCCAAGTTTCAGTGAGACAGAGTATGTCCAGTTTATTGTCAATGATGAATTCACAGAGGAGCAGGCTTTTTTTGCTGACTGACCATGTATTGAATAGTGCTGTTTTAAGAGACTTTTGTTGTGAAGTTTGTGTGGCGGAAATTGAGACAGAAACACTCTTTAAATACTCTAACGACTAACAACACACATGTGATAAACATTAGGGCAGGGCAGGCAATCACACAACAGGAAGTAGAACTACAGAAGAGAAAGGGGTTTTGCAAATTACAAAGTAAAACAGGAAATAAACCTAAACAATGACATCCTAAAACAATTAGGATCCTTTTGGGAGTCTGTCAAAGATTTTTTGCTATTGCTGTCTTTGCAATCTGTAATTGTGAACATTAATTCACCTTTTCAATAGAATCATGTTTTACCTTGCCATGACATCAATGGGCGACTAGTTAATTATTTGTAATAAATAACAACAGAAAGCTGCTTTGCTACATAGAAATCATTTGCAGACTCAAAACAGAAAATGCTCAGTGGGCTCTATCTTTTTCAGCTCCTATTTCCCTCTCTGTGCCCTTACCACTAGCATGACATTCGTTTTTAATGTCCTCTCACGGTTTCACCTTCCTCCAGCGAGATAGAGGAAAAGGCCATGGGAGAGGTCCAGTTGTGATATGAAAAGGTCTGATTATAGCACAGACTCCCTTCTCCTTAAGAAAATGTAATTGACCGGCGGTTATGTCCCTCACAGTCCCAGCAGTGGGCAATGTGACCTCCTCCACCTCTGCCTTATCTTGCTTGCTACAGAGTGTCCTGTCCAGGCTCTGTGTCCCCTTTTTATATTTGAAGTGAGAATCCAACGGACACATTTTGAAACATATGCTTCAGAGGCCCAAATCACCACCAATCCAAGTTTACCACGGCCGCAGAATCAAACATCTATTGACTTTGTAGTAATAACAATAAGTCATGGGATTTACAGTTAGAAAAAGTATTCATACCCTCTGGGGTTTCACACATTTTGTCACAACCACTAACATTAATCATGTGTTTGGTTTTTAACTGCGAGGGGCTTGGAAAGGTATTGAGACCTTTTTTTCTGAGTGCAACCAATCGTCTTTCCTGTTGACTGATGAGGGGTCAAATGCCACCTTAACATTTAACTGTGTTTATTCTGATCCGTGATTACAATTTATTGGTCATGGCCTCAGAGGTTGGATAGGAGAATATTGGTCTCTAAACAGAATCATGGAGTCCGAATACCGAAGGGATTTGTGAAGTTGGATGCATTGTTATGATATAAAGATTCCTCTTTGAACATCTCACAGAGCACAGTTTAATCCTTCATCTGGGAATTTAATGAGTATGGAACAACTGCAAACAGAATATCTGCCCTCAGTTCTGCCGAGTCTAATGTCTTTGTTGTTCTCTGTGTTATCCACCAATCACCACTCACCAGATTCTACTGGATATTGCGTGTTACATAATTGCTCAATGTTACAAGCATTGTGGACTGTGAAATTCCAATTCCACTGGACCTATACACATTCAAATATAATTACATTATAATTTACAATGATTATGTTTTCACGAGCACACCTATGACTCACAATTTTCATTGGTGGTCCATTTTGTATGCATGTTTCAACTGCAGTCATCACCTGTGGTCGTCCCATACAAATAAACTGAGACTCCATCAAAGAACAAATGCCCAATGTCTGTTTCAGGGCGTGATGATGGGACCCCTGGTCATTCATCTGCATCTATGGACTGTCTTTCACACCCTTACCCGCCTGGGAGCCGCTTCAGTCCTTGCATCATGTGGCCTCGGTCCTCGTTATACGGCCTGAGTCCTATATCGTTGTCGATGCAGGAGGTTCTAAGGACAGTGATGATCCAGGACATTTAAGGACATTTAAGAACATTTATGGGTATTTATAATCATTTATAGACATCTGCCTCTGATGCACCAATGGCTCATGTGTGTTTGTTGTCACTGCATTTCCTGTGTTTAAAAAATGTCATTCACTGTTCTGTGTTGGCAAATCAATAACTTTGTAAAGTCCTCTTAGATGACTGACAAAAATAAATTGAATTGAATGCAAAGAAACACCTGAGGTTTTGACAGAGGTTCAACAGTAGGGACAGGGTGTGACTGCTCCGCACAGTGCACATTGTCTTGGCTTGTCACTAAAAGTTGATGTAATACTCTCCAGTTGATTGTTTAATGTCAGGAGCTTCTTTCTCTTGTCACATTGAATCCAATCTCTATCTCTGCAGCCACTGCTACAGTGTGACACCCCTGCTCCTCTGAGACTGCAGCATTTTGGCTTCACCTGTTGTCACTGAATAAGTTGATGATGCCATCGAGTATATGTGGAGCACTGCAGGAGACGCAGCAGACTCTGGCTGTGCGGAGACTGGCCAGCTCTCTCCAAGATAACAAGAAAAAGACAATCACAATTTTCTAGTGGAGAAAACTTCAAACTGTACTGTTCCAAAAGGATTCCTTCAGGGGCAGTCCAACACATATTACTTCACACGGAGGAGTTAATACCTTGTGAGCTGCCATAAACTGATGGAGTATTACGCAAATGACTGTTAGTGCAGCATGGCACTGAGGTGGCACTGGCACAGTGCTCCTTCCTGTGCTGAATGTAACATTGATAGTAGATATATAAGACACCAGTATTGAGCAAGTGGTGAAAAGGTGGTACTGCACCCTAAAACTCCCCAGAAAGGGGATGGCGCTCTTGAGCAAGTGGTGAAAGGTGTTACTGCACGGTATTTTTCAAAGAGTTTTAATGAGTTAGATTCTGTTGACCCTGTGTGTGTGTGATAAAGTAAATGCTTCACAGTTGTCTAAAGTGATTTATGATCACGGTTTATTCTAAAACAGTTAGGAATAGCTAAGCTGCAGGGAGGACCTGTTAACGACACTTAGGTGTGTGTGTGTGATAGCCTTATCATGATGACGGTTGGGAGGTCGTACTAACAACAAATCAGAATGGGTGGGAGGTCTGTTTACACCGTCCTATCAGAAGTTTTTCAATGGTTCAAACGCATTACCGCTGTCTAAGAGAAGGTTATACAATATGCCTAATACAGGTAAGTTATTAATATAACATTTTGCAGTATTCATATTAAATGTTTTAATTTAGTTTATCTCTAGGAAAGGGTCGTTTATTGACACATTATAACACCGATGAAGATTTAACCCCAACAGCAAAAGTTACGAGAGGTCTACAGCAAACGGATGAAATAGGGTAAGATCTCATTTTTTTTCCTTAATGTCTTAATCAGATGTTTAATACTTTTATTTCATTTTATACAGCACAGGTAAATTAAACACCAAGTCAATGCCCCTGATGCATAAATTAAGACAAGTAAATCAACATAAAGCTCCGTAAGTCGGTACATATACTAACTTTATATAACAAGTTTTATGAGAGGTATATTTTTTTTTCTAGAGCAATTCTATCACGCCGCAACGGACACAAAATAACTAATCACGGGGATGATGATGATGATGATGATAAAAGGTGAGTTACATATTATAATTTTATAATGATAGAGGTTATAATTTTCTTCTCACTATTTTTAGCTCATCAGAGGGTGGCGAAGACACAGAGAATCACCCCTCAGTAAACCAGGATTTCAACATAATCGATTTTATAGCGACACTGGACATTGATGCTATTATACGCGATGAAGGTATACCAAACAACGATCAAGATGTATTAAACGCAGGATCACCATTCCCGGACCGTGAGGAATACTTTGAACCACTATCTGGACACACAGCAGCAGCTCCTGATGCAGCAAAAGGGCCTATAAAGAATGCTTTAACACCAAAGGTGAATACTTTACAAGAAAACACACATCTGTTAAACAACACTAGTGAAAAAACGTTTGTGAAAACAGAGCTCTCCAACATACGCGAGGAATTGAAGTCAAGCAAGGCACGTTGTGTTAGTGCAGACTGCAGAGATACATACAGACAGGTGTCTAGCAACTGTGAGCCAGCAAGTAAAATACACAGAGGCCCGTATACTTAACGAAATACATCAGTTAAAGAGACAAGTTCACCATCTTCAAACTGAGCACGTAAAAGTTACTAAACAAGTGTTGGTGTTGCAAAATCAGCGTACAAACGCTACTATACACAGAGCTAAACTACGGGCTAGAGGCCAACGAGCCCAACTACAGACACGCGCGCTTCAACGAGAGGTCCTACAATTGCAAACTCAATACACGAAAACCTCTATACACAACAGGGAATTAGAAACAAAAACCTTACGCGGGGAAATACAAATTCAAAATTTGACTACCGAAATCAAGCAGCTTAAAAACACGGGAAACGTAATAGCTGATAGAATTGAACAAGTGGATAACCAAGCGAGCACGTCTATAGCGGCTGCTATAGAGCAAATCAATGAAAACACTTCTCATTTGAAAGCCATCGAAAATGCTTACGATTGTGAAACACACTAAAAGGCCTAACGCTACAGCACCCTCACAACTTCCTAAAAAAATAAGAATTAATTATGGCCAGCGCTCTAACACTTATGCATGTGTGGAACGTTTAATTCGTACTAATTATCAAACAACGCGTAACACGTATCCGTGTATTGATCGACTAATTCGCACAAATCATCAAAGTGCATCCCATGCTGCAGAACGGTTAATAGCACCGACCCATGTCATAGCTGAAAGGCCTCCGCTAGCAGACATTACCTCAAATGCTGATAATGTTGTTAACCAGTCAATAAGTAAAGATACTATTCAACCCGCAATACAACACCCTTCAAACAACTGTGTGGGTATAAATAGTCAAACTATAGAAATGGATACACAAAATGACGAGTCACCTAGACACAGCTCTGTTTTAAATCGACACAACAATGTTACAACTGTTTCAAGAAATGGTATAGTTCACACAGAGGCAGACCTCCGGGGGGACAATGCTAATGAGGGTAACGATACCATACAAGTGGGGGGTGTTGTACAGATTACTGAACAAAGTGATATCCCCGTTAACGTACAATCAGGTGGGGAGGTCCATGTTAACATAATACCAGAGTTTAATACCACGGTAATGTCTGAGCACATTGATTTTCGAGGTTAGATCCTACAGATACCGTAAAGGCTTGTGAAAGAGTAAATGAAAAATTAACAGGGTTAATAACACACGCTGTAAACAAAACAGAGCAAGGATGTGTGATGAATGTTGCATTACGAGGGCCCTCGCTTAGTGACGATATTCAAGTTATTTTGAACTCTGACAATGACTACAATGTTGACCATTTTTTAGAGGAAGTGGAAAAAGTGTTACAAAGTAACGACAAGTCCATTATAGAAGATGAAATGACATTAATAGTGAGTATAGCACATTCACAAAGTGGTGGTGGTCAGCGGCTCAAACTTGGTGCTGTAGCCTACGACACAATATTGCTAAAGAAAGGTAAATTTCTTTATAACCCTCACAATACCGAAAATGCCATGTGTTTTGCCATGTGTATAGCTCATGCATTTCATGCGAACTATACCCATAGTAAATTACTCGATAAAGCCAAAGAGTGGCAAGCGCAGTTGGTCTGGATCAACAAACAAACGTGACACTGAATGATGTGTCAAAGTTTGAGAATCTGTTGAACATAAAAATTGTTGTTTTTCACAACAATCCACCGACTAAACGTCTTCAATCATTTGAAACACAGGATAGAATGCACGAATGCACAATAGCCTTATACCTTTATGAGAATCATTACTATCATATCAAAAATAAAACGGGGTTCTTTGGAAGTCCATATGTGTGCAAATACTGTCTCAAGCCATACGGTGCTAGTTTGCAGCATCTCTGTAAATACCTATGTAACATTTGTTACACGCAATGTGAAACCGTAGGGAAAAACAAAACAATTAAATGTCCTGAATGTAAACGCATCTGTAAATCTTCCCACTGCTTTAATCAGCATAAACTCCCTGAACCCGTCCACGATAGAATACCTTGCTTTTCTGTGACATATTGTGAAGAATGTAAACATCTGTATCACAACACAGCTAAAAAACACGTGTGTAAAATTCCAATATGCATCCACTGTGATGCTGAGCTCCCTGAAGGTGGTGAAAAGCAACATAGCTGTTACATCAAACCTTTAAAAGTGGTTCAAGAGACAACCAACTACATTTTTTATGATTTTGAGACAAGGTACGATGGTAACAAGCATGTCCCCGTGTTAGTCTGTACGCTTGATCAGGCTGGTGATAAATATAACTTTTCACACGATGGTTGTGTTAAACGAATGTTGAAATATTTTAGAACACCAAAGTTTCGTGATTACACATTCATAGCACACAATGCAGCGGCTTTCGACAACTATTTAATTCTAGAAGAGTTCGCGAGACAGGGGCTAACCCCTAGTCTCACTGTGAGAGGCACGCGTGTGCTCTGCATGTATGACAAGCGACTTAGACAAAGATGGCTGGACTCGATCAGTTTTCTGCCTATGCGTTTAGCACGTATACCTGAAGCATTAGGGTTTGATGACCTAGAAAAGGGTCATTTCCCTCATTTATTTAACACCAAAGAAAATGAGTGTTATATAGGCCCCTACCCTGAACCGGCCTTTTACGGCGTTGACAAAATGGATCAAGCACAGAAAGTTAAATTCAACGAGTGGTATAACGGTGTAAAACATACAGAATTCAATCTACAATTTGAAATGCAACGCTATTGTCTCAATGACGTAGCTGTTCTCAGACGTGGCTGTCTGCTCTATCGTGAAATGTTACTCTCTGGAACAGAGGTGGATCCGTACACGTTTGTAACTCTCCCAAGTTATTGTATGGGTGTTTACAAAACGGTATTCCTGGAGAAAAACACAATAGCTCTAACATATGACGGCTGTTATAACGGGGCCAACAAGTGTTTCTCTGACGGATCAATCAAATGGCTCGAATACCTCTGTAAAACCACAGGGTTAACAATTCAGCATGCTCTTAAAGGGGGGGAAAGCAAATTGGCCGCTATCACGTAGACGGCTATAACCCCTCTACAAACACATGTTACGAGTTCTTTGGGTGCTTTATTCACGGACATGACAAGTGTTACCCGCCGGGAGGGATGAATCACCTATCTAAAAAGACTTTTAGTGATCTCTACATTGCAACCATTGACAAAATAAAAAACCTGAAAGATCAATCCAATGTGGTAGTCATGTGGGAATGCGAATGGAACAAGTTAACTAAAACAGATGCTTCTGTGAAAGAATTTCTCAAAGATTACAAAAGTCCCGAGCGTTTAAATCCACGTGATGCTCTTTATGGTGGTCGTACAAATGCCATAAAGTTATATTACAAGGTGTCTGACGGTGTAAAAGTACTCTACTATGATTACACAAGTCTATATCCGTCTGTACAAGCCTGCAAAGAATACCCCATAGGTCACCCACAAATCATCATTGGTGATTTTGAACCACTAGAAGCATATTTCGGATTTGTAAAATGCGTAGTATTGCCGCCTAGAGGACTGTTACATCCTGTGTTACCCCATAAAATGCATGACAAACTGTTTTTCATCCTATGTAAAACATGCGCCACAGAATTGAATCAAATGACCGAGTGTGATCACACTAGCACAGAACGAGAATTCACAGGGACATGGCCTATTTCCGAAGTGTTAAAAGCTGTGGAAAAAGGTTACATTGTACAGAAAATTCACGAAGTGTGGCATTTTGCTGAAAAATCAGATCAACTGTTTAAAGGCTATGTCAAAAAGTTTTTGAAAAGCAAACAGGAAGCCAGTGGCTATCCTGATCATGTGAAAACACCCGAGGATGAGGAGAAATACATTGATGAATATCACGAACGTGAAGGTATTTTACTGGATCGTCATAACATCAAACCTAATAAGACGCGACGGAGCTGTAGCAAATTGTTACTGACTAATTTGTGGGGTAAATTCTGTCAACGTTCAAATCTTGGGCATACAGAGATGGTGACAGATCCTGCGCGTTTTATGCAACTCATGTTTTCTGATCATTTTGAAGTCACCCAATTCCACTTCATTTCCAATACATTGGCTATAGTACAATGGCGCTATGCTAATGGGGTTCAGTCGCATGCAAAAGATTGTAACATTTTCATCGGGGCCATGACAACATCCTACGGAAGGCTCATGTTATATGAACTTCTGGACAAGCTTCAAGACAGAGTGCTATATTGTGATACAGACTCTGTCATATTCACAGCTAAAAGTGGTGAGTGGATCCCACCCACAGGGGGGTTCCTAGGTGATTTGACCGATGAGCTCGGCAATGGAGACAGCATTACTGAATTTGTCTCAACAGGGCCTAAATCGTATGCGTACAAGACGGCCCTAGGGGACAAACAAGTCAAATGCAAAGGTGTGACTTTGAGGGGTGCAAATGTGGAGACCGTGACACACGACTCTCTAAAAGACTTGTTAGATAAATTCATGGCTAATCGAGAGACGGATGAACATCTGATAACAGTATCTGACACGATTACCAGAGATAAGACACGCTTTCACCTCAAAAACAGGTCACTTGTTAAAAAACTGCGTGTGACATACGACAAACGTCGCTTGCTCGATGACTACTCTACAAAACCCTATGGATTTTAAATCAGAGCTTTTTGATCGAGGCTCCAGCATCCTTTTAGCTCTGTTATTAGTGGGCCTTCAAATTGTGGCAAGACATATTTTGTTAAAGACATTATTGAAAATGCTGACGCTTTAATATCCCACAAAATTGAAAACATTGTCTACATATATTCATGTTGGCAACCGCTCTATGACGATATTCTAAAAATACGTAATGTCAACTTCATCAAAGACCTCCCAGAATCTTTAGCAGATGACACATTGTTACCCCGAGCAAAAACAATCTACTTATAATCGACGACTTGATGAACGATGCTTCAAACAATTTGGAAGTGCAAAATGTATTCACCAAATATGTCCATCATAGAAATCTGAGTTGTATTTATATGGTCCAAAATTTGTTTGTGCAGGGTAAAAGCAGTCGCACAATTAGTTTAAACACAAACTATCTAATACTTTTTAATAACCCCCGGGACAGATTCCAAATATCTCTACTAGGTAAACAAATGTTTCCTAACAAATCCAAATTTTTTTAGAGGCTTTTAATGACGCTACAAACAGACCCTACGGGTATCTTTTAATCGATTATAAAACTAAAACGCCTGATCACTTTAGACTCAGAACGAGTCTGCTTTCCGACAAAGTAGTTGTGTATATACCTAAAAAGGGGAAAAAGTAATTATGTCGGCACGTGTGGTACGAAATTTATCTTTGCTACAGTTGTTATATAAGGCTTCGCCCAAAATGAGGAAGGTTATTCTGACTAAAGCGAGTCCGGACCTTATTAACACCCTGTCAGAGCTAGCCATTAACGTGCTCAGTGGTAACATACCTCTGACTACGAAACAGTATAAGCAACTTGAGAAAAAAAAAAAAGTTATTAGAGTTATCAGTAACAAAAAGTTAAACGTTTTAAAGAAGAGAAAAGCCTTGAATCAGCAAGGTGGATTTCTACTACCGCTTTTGGGAGCTGCTGCTATACCGTTTATAACGAGCCTCATCACCAGTCGTTAACATGGAATATACGGAAAAAGTGTATTTGGTGCCGCAACAGCAGCTGGATAAACTAACGCAGCAGGGTCCTGAAAAATCCATCACGCACAGGGTGCAGACAGAGTTGGACAAAGAAATGCTCGATATTTTGAATAATATCACTATGAACCCCCATGAAAAAGCTAAACACTATGCGCACATTCTACAGCGTTTTCTTACACTGGTGAGAAAAGAGGAGAGTGAAAAATCTGTTTTAACATTAAACATGCCCATCTCAACTGAAGAACCAGTGGTTAACACAGACGTGATAGCAGCAGAGGTTATGAGACATATTCCACGAAATAGTCATAAAAACGCCAAGTTAATATTGGAGATGTTGTCAAAGACACCACGGGTGGTTACTTGGAATGGAGATGGTGAAGTTGTGATTAACGGTAGTGTTGTAAAGGGCTCTCATGTTTATGACCCTCCATTAAGAATGTCACAGCTAGTCATAATATACTAGAAATTTCAAGACCTATTGGATGGTCTTTGTTTTTAAAAACACTAGCCGAAATGAATATTCCCCAATCTGTCATTCCTAACACTATGGTTCGTAGAACTATTAATGAGTTTAAAAATATCCCTCCTTCTGATGTTTATGGGACGCCCTTAGTTAGTGCTAAACGTAAAAGATCACGTAAATTCATCACTCCTTTAGTCACCAAGAGTGGAGCAAGTTGGTTAAGTTTTTAAATCTTTATGATTGAAATGTTTTCACGTGTGTTTATCATTCTGTATGACAAAATGTATCACTTATTATGTGTTTATCATTCTGTATAACGTAATGTATCACTTATTATCATTCTGCATGGAAAATAAAAGATTATACTTAAATTCTCAATGATTTTTATTATGCACTACACATTGTACACAGTCGAAATCAGTTTCACTACATATGGCCACAGGTTGTATAGCATTAACAAAATGACATACCAAGGAATCGTTACAAGCCAAGTTGGAATCATACACACGGATAAACTCTTTATAACTTGAACCTTTTAACATGTGGCATAGAAAAAATACACAATGTTGTCCACATGTTACAGAAAGATGACTCTGTACCTGTTTTATGGAATGGTAAAAACCTTCACTATTCTCCCTCATAAATCTATTAATACTATTTGGAAAACTTTTATAAGCTGGTCCGTTGCCGAAGCTGTCAAAGAAGTATCCGCACCTATCTTTAGAAAAGTAGGCCGCTACCCAGTGTTCTCCAGGAAGGGTGGAGGGATGTGTGTTAATGATGGCACACGCTGGATAACGTTTTATGACACTGGGTAAACGGTCTGATGGGAAAACACCTAGGAAACCCGTGGCTTTTTTGACACACAGCTTCATGATGCTCGTTAACTCTATAGTATTCATTAGTACGGCATCTAATAATAGTCTAAAAGCACTTGCCTTCTGTTTGAAATCTCAATAATGGAATCAAAAACTGCATAGCAGATCAAATTAACGGTACGTGCTAGCGGTGTCCTAAACCTAGCTTCTAAACGTACGTTACCGGATTTAACTAGTGAGATATTACCACCATGGCCTTCATCGGCCTCTAAATTAAAACAGAACAGAGTGTAACCATCTGCAAAATCGTCTCGATCTATCGCAAGAGACCTGTCTTTTAAATGACGGCCCGTTGTCTGCACCAGCTGGTAATATTCACGTACATACTGCCCTCTATTAAACAATGGTTGAAAAGGCTTAGATGGGTAGGATTGACCGTCTACGTATAAACTCATAAATTCAGTATCAAAATGCTGGAAATTATAAGGATTTAGGGTATAGCTCCCCGTGTACGCCTCGTTGTCAATAAAACACACAATTAAGAATTTAGGTATTTTGCCTAAATAAAGATTGTCTTGGTTGCAAACTCTAGTACCACTAGGTATTGAAAACGTCTTTAAAGCAACACGATCAATAGCATATTTCGCATTGGTATGTTGTAAAGCCCTGCTGTGCCCGAGTCTAACCATAGGGGCTACAGCGACTTTCTTAACAAAAATAGATGCTGAAACTATTTTCACACGGTACTTGGGATCATTAGCCCCAGACATCAGTACAAATTCATCTTTAGACCGCATAAATTTCAATGACATGTCTACACCGTTTAAAATGAGTTTTTCTTGAAAAAATATATCCGAATGTATAGGACCGATCAATTCTACAATACGACCATTGTCTGTAAATGTACCTCTCTTATTTAAACCTAGGTTATTACCGACTATACTAGCCGCATTCATATGGCCGGTAGTGTCTTTACAAAACAAGGCTGTACCAAATTGAGTGTCTAATGTATCCTTACTGTAATTAACCAAACATTCTAGAATCCCTCTATAAGGATAAGTGTTAGATGACTGAGTAATTAATTTATCACCCAGCATTATATCCACTTGCGAAAACAGTGATGTAGTAGGATAATTTACAAAACCCACGTCGGCCCCCGCAGCCACGGTGGTACCATCAGCGTTTAAAAGTTTGGTGCGTAGAAATATATACGAGTCATTCAAGTCTATATAATCTTCACCGCTCCCTGTTATGTGGAATTCTATAGGCCCGGTGTCTGTTATGGCTGAAATTGGTGGGATTTCTATGAATGTACTCTTTTCAATAGAAGTTTGGGTGATTGGCAGAGTAAAAAGGTCCAATTCCGTCTTGACGCATTCCTTAGAGTCGCTGTGTAATAAGGCCATATTTTAAAATATGTCACGCGACAGCTCCGTCAGCTTTGACTGCTTCCTCGGTCTGGTGTTTCGCTTGTGTGATAATTTGCGCTTGCGAGTTGTTTTACGTGGGTGTGTCGCTAGCTTCGCACCAGGGGGGTGGCTTTGAGGTTTTTTAGTATATACAAGCATGCCTCTACCATCCTGTTCATCACCCATCACCTTTGAGACAGCTGCTTTAGAAACTCGGTTTGTTATGTCGTTTATGATATTACCCGCTGCTGTTTTCAAATGGGGTTTTAACACGTTGAGGCCTTTATGCAATAGAGGCATACCCCATCTGAATAATCCACGAAATATTCCACCTAATCCATTTCCATATTGGGTCTGCGCCCCCCTGAATCCCGGCAGGTCCCCTCCTGCCTGAGACAGGTAGTAAGCTATGTATTTAGACTCATCCGCTCTGTGTGGCATATAAACCATTTTTACGTCTAAAATGTAGTTTCAAAATTACTTTCCCGTATAAAAACGGAATATGCTTGTTTTGATCGTTTTTAAAAGATATTTCAATATCGTCTATGACTGATTTAGACACGGGGGTGTAATGAGGCTTATCATAGGTTACCGTTGGATATGATGCATTTTGATTTGTAATATTTATCACGCGTAGTATAGGGGCGTGGCTGTCACCCACCAGCTGATAGTCGACAATATCAGTGTATATAAAAAAATTATAACATCCTGCGTATATATCTGCTGGATACGGTGCTCCAAACGGGTTAATTTGGTCATCGGGTATGTAGACACTCGCCTGATTTTCAAAACCCAAGATAATAGCTAATAACCCGTAAAATGTCAACGTGTGTCCTGCTGCTTCATGTATAGTAATTTTGTTGTTAATGTTGTTGTATTGTAAGTGAATATTCCCCGTTATCGCGTTAGTTGATAAAGCATAATTAATTTCCTTCACTATTCTGTCCATGGATTCATAAAACCCTACTGTAATCTCTATAACGTCCGAGTTTCCTGTAGGTGTGATGACGATCATTTTTGCTGCTCTTTCATCGAAAGATTTCCAAATTCTAGGATATTGAACTTCAATTAAACCTACTTCATAAGGCTCTGTTAATAAGAGGGATCGTGCAAGTTTGTTTCTAAATTTCCATATTTTGTTATTTGGGTAAACCTCCATAGAAGCGTTGCTAGCGAGGGTAACATAAAATCCTTCATTATGATTCATTGGTTCTTCTTCCTATATGTCTATAACCTCCTTAGCATTTATCCACGAGTTAAACTCCTTAGGCCAACCGATCCAGCTAACAAAATGCTGTTTAGTTTTGCCCACACGCTTTGTTTTTAAAATATCTTGAATTTTAAAAACTCTGTTATGTTCGATAATGACACGTTGTAGTTCTGATTCATAAAAAGTCCCTTGCAATAACGCCTCTGACAGGTCCTTCAATCTATAGACAGGTGGTGTTCGGCCTATGCGCTCAGCTATTGTGAAATATTCATCCGTGAAACTCTGCTCATATCCTTTACGAAAAATCCCTTTCTTTTTAGATATTCGTACTGTGTCACCTAATCCATATTTAAAAAGTAGTTGCTTTGTCGGCTTCTTCTTGTATAATGCCTTAAAAACCTGTGCCTCATTATCTTTATTCACACTCACAGGTGTCATCTTGATACTTTGATGGTATGCATGATTATATCCATGGACTAGTTGATCCAACACGTCTATGTACCGTCGCGAATTTACCGATGTTAAATATCTCCACATTCGGGTCTTGAAAGTACGGTTGAATCGCTCAACCACGCTGGCCTTTGTTTCATTCGCCGTGGAAAAATGTTTAATTTGATAGGCACTCAACACATTCTGGAAATGCTTATTATAAAATTCTTTTCCATGATCTGTTTGTAGTTTTAGAGGGATCCGTCCTTCACTTAGAATTTGTTTAAACACTTCTGACACTTCTGGACCCTTTTTCGATTTGAGACACTTCACCCACGCATATTTTGAAAATACATCTATACAAGTTAGTAAATACCGAACATTATCATTTTCATTGACATATTCTGTCATATCTACTAAATCAGCCTGAAATTGATTGTCTATGCCATTTACTAGCACTCTGTTAGTTGGAAAATTTATCCTAGGTGATGTATGGAGTGTATAAACGTCTTGTTTAAGTAGATAATTTTGGACTTGAGGTCTCGTAATATTAACCCCTTCCAATTCGTTAACCACCTTGTACAACTTATTAAAACCACCTAGACCCCCTGGGTGCTTAGGGTCATTGTATATTTTACTAAGAGTACCTTCCATGTTGAAGAACTTTGAGACACTGAGTTATAAAAGATGTTTTATTAGCTTTAAAAATAAAAAAAATAAACAACACACACACATACAGTGTCTCATCATGCGTTATTCCCTTCCCACACAGACAATGCCTCATCAAGAAAACTTTTCTCGTCAGTTAGTGAATCCGTCATATCTTGTATTACAGCATTCAAATCGTCTTGCGTGAACACGTACAACAGCGCGTCGACCGCCCCCTTCAGACGTTGTCTAGGCAACACCACGCCTTGTGTTGCTAGGTAAGCTTCGACAGCTGGTATGAAACGTACATTCCACAATTCAGGAAGTCGTTTTTTACCGAGAGTATGGTAGAAATATTCGGGGTATCTCTCCAAACAGCTGTGCTGGATCTGACTCGGGTGGTCAACCTCGCAACCATAACACTCTGCCTTCCAACTCTTGATCATTTGAGCATCAATTAGGTATAAAAGGATCTTCCGCAAATTCAATATGAAATGCTCTGATTCATCTGTGAAACCCTCTGTGGGCTCTGGCTCCTTCTCCGCGGGGGATTCAGGCTCCTTCTCCGCGGGGGATTCTGGCTCCTTCTCAGCATTCTCTGGTGTGACTAAAAAAACATTCTGTTAGTAACAATATAGTGTTAAAATAATAATAATCACTTATACACACCATAAGCGACAGCATTGTCATCATTAAGGACCGGGGATTGTGGTAGGAGTGAGATTTCCAATTCATCAGTCGCATCTGTTTCACTTCCATCTTTTAAAGAACATAGAGGGGTATTAATTAAAAATATATACTGAATATCTTTAAATAACCGTACCTGTTGACTGTGTGTTTTCATCACCCTCTGGGGACGCCTCGATACTTGCTTCCTCCATTGGTTGTCCTCCTGTGGAATATAAACATTATTACGGTGTATAGAAAATACAATAAATACGTTAGTAATACTTACCATAATCTCTTGTTGTTGTTGTTGTATTCAGAGGGAACCGCATATTAGCTGTTTCAGTCTCAGCTTCCAGATATCGCAGTCGTTTTTTAACAGTTTCCAACTCCATGTAAAAGTAATCTTTTTGAACAGCTTTATCAATTTTGCTAAATATTCTAGATACTTCAGGCCAATCCTTGTACTGTACAGAAACAATATTCACCTGTTTTTTGGGTAAGACACCCGATGTAACACATTCAGCGTAATTATGTAATTTAATTTGCACAAGACCCTTGTTTTCTACGTCTGCAGGGTCATTCGTAACCACTAGCTCATAATCTCCTTTGTTATCCTCTCTCCAAGAATGTCTATACTCTACATTTTTAACCATAGCCGTATTTATAGCGTTGGAGTGTGTCCTGAAATGGAACCAACTCGCTATAGACATGGTTTCCTCCCCAAAAATAACATACCCAGCGGCGTACGTAAATGTATAAGACGCCTCACTTCTTCCTTGCCGTGTGACGGTGTACGGTTTACGCTTAAGACCTTTCGTTGTTAGGGAGCGTCTTTTCGATGACTTCTGGGCTGACATCTGAGATCTTTGCGGAGTTGTCATTATAGCTTTGTTGGAGAGGAAAAAAAAAAAAGCTATTCTTGTGTGTAATCACAGGCCTATATAGGGACGCTCCTTAAACAGAGCAACCTATCAAACCCTCCTCAGTCTAATAGGACGGTGTAAACAGACCTCCCACCCATTCTGATTTGTTGTTAGTACACCCTCCCAACCGTCATCATGATAACGCTATCACACAAACACACCTAAGTGTCGTTAACAGGTCCTCCCTGCAGCTTAGCTATTCCTAACTGTTTTAGAATAAACCGTGATCATAAATCACTTTAGACAACTGTGAAGCATTTACTTTATCACACACACACAGGGTCAACAGAATCTAACTCATTAAAACTCTTTGAAAAATACCGTGCAGTAACACCTTTCACCACTTGCTCAAGAGCGCCGTCCCCTTTCTGGGGAGTTTTAGGGTGCAGTACCACCTTTTCACCACTTGCTCAATACTGGTGTCTCTACTATCTACTATTGATAAAAGCACATTAATATGCATGGATAGAAGGAAAGCCCTCTGACTACCTCAGCAGCTCCTGCTGCTTGTTGTTTTGGGGAAATTAATTTAATAAGTGGATCAGTAAAGCGCTGTGATGGCCGCCCAGGCTCCAATTAGCATATTAATGTAGCATGGAGCCTGCAGTCTGCAATGTTTATAGACACAGGGCTGAGGTGACTACCTTTAATTACCTTGATTTTGTACGCTTCGACACAAACTGACTGAGGGAGACGTTTTCAGAAGGCACATGCAACACTGACATTAAATATTTCATAGATTTGTTCTAAATGACATGGTCAATGCGCTAAACAACTGGATAATACTGATATTACAATTACAACATCTAACTTGTGATGTGTTTTAATGTATTGTGATTTCATTCTGAGGTTATTACTATTCTCCGCACAGATCAATATGTAATTGTGTTTTTGAACCTGGAGCGTTGTAGCTTCAATCATCAACATATGGTGGGTGCAGTTTAACAACCCAAGGCCATGTACAGAGTTTTGAATATTACATAACAATAGGCAGCAAAACATAATGATACAGATCCAGGTCTCCAGTATTTGCAAACATGCACATGTTGTATGTACATAACATGCAGGTGGAGCTCAGCCAACAACTTTTTCATATTTTGTTTTGTGATTTTTCAAACAACACTTCCTAGTCCCCCTGTGTTTCAGTCTCATGTTATGACCTTGCTATTTCTGACAACCATTTTCTTTCTCTGTGAAGCATAGATCCAAGTAGATGTCTCCGTAAGAGGCTGTGCTTTGATCAGAATGTCTCGTCACAGTGACATACAGTCAGAGCAGAGCTGTGATCTGGCACAGTCTTCTTCAAACCGGAATCTCACTTTACCTGTCACAGGCTTTGTCTTTCATTCCGATGTTTCCACGCATCTCTTGCAAATTTTGCATTAATTGTACTGGAGATTTTGCTAATAATAAACATTTTACATAAACAGTAAAAAAATGGAAAATTGTCGATCTGCAGCATGGAGTTCTGCGAGCACTACCTTGTCTTTTACAAAGAGCCCCAAGCCCTGGTGATCCAAGATGGCGCCCTATTCAAATCAATGGCTTGTGCTCAGTAGCGCATGGGACATGCATGGGGGCCGAAACATTAGTGGAATTAGCCCATATTTGGGCATCGTCTGGTCCTCCCGGTTCTGCGCTGAGATGAGCTACCATGATGCTTTGCGCAAATACGCGTGTGTGGCTCTCATGCACATGCACAGAGAAGCTTGGTCGCGCGCTGACCAATCAGCGCTGCTGATCAGAGCAGTTTATACTGAATTATATGGGAACTTTTTCTGGGTAGCCCTTGTTAATTTAGTCTGCAGTACCACAGGCGCCCCCTGTGCCCATTGGTGGGACAGCTAAAAGCTAGTAATACCCTATCCTGTTATTATATAGAACCAGGAGGAACCCCAGCTCAGGTGATGTTCTCAGGAAGTGTCATGGCTGCATTCAGCTGCTGTGCATCCCAATGGACTGAAGTCCTCATCTCCATCATCAATGTGTAGATCTGCAGTGTTTGTAAGAAAGTTAGTTTTGCCGATTTCATATTAATAATCCTCTCAATGTAGCGCTACATGAGCATCATAACCAGGATTTTTTTTGATAACATTTTTGGTATGAATGAACACTGGCTTTTGTTGCTAATTTTCAGACCAGTGCCAAAAGCTGTTTTCACAGAAACAAAATTAACCCTTTTTAATTTATTTTGATTAAATGATAACAAATAAATAGAATAGAATACAATTATGAGTATTTGTGGAAGTGATGGCTGTGAAACAGACAGTTTCAGGTCTTTAAATTGGGTCTTAAACAATTCATTTTTCTCTTTGCCATTTGTTTAGAGCAACAAATGAGACTAAACATACTCCACAATGGGAATATTCAACCAGATTCTAGCCACAGAGATTTTTTCCCCTTTGTTTTCATTACAAGATTACAAGATGTTGTTAGCGATATCCCGCGGCGCCGAGCTTTGATGAACCTGATCCTGGTTTGTTTGTGTCGGACTTGGAGTCGACTCCGAGGCCAGCGGCACAGAGGGGGGCACGACAAGAGCACTAATAAAATCCTTCTTTAAGCCCCCAGATCACCACTTCGTCTACGCAGTAACCAGCCTCGTCCTCAGCTCGCCTCACTCCCATTACGCCTGCAGGAAAGCAGTCTTACCTGAAATATGCATCCTCAACTTTTACGTATGTGGTTGCAGAATTATTAATTTTGATCTTTCAACCAGGCATGTATATTCATCTCATTCTGAAATAAGTTCATAATGTTTGTTTGGTGTGTAGGTCATTTAAACATATATTTCCCAAAACACAATCAATCTATTCTAATGCTGCAGTTCTAATTATAGTATAGGATTCATATTCTAATACTAAGGCTATATCCACACGAAGACAAAACGCTTATAATTTCAGAAACTTTTTCTGTAAACACGGGGTTAGCTCAGTAAATGTGTGCGTCCATATGAATGTAGTCAATACGCCTGAAAACGCTGTGAAACTATGCCAGACCTGTTGGTGGCGCTGTGACGCAATGACGGGATCAAGCCCAAACTTCCGTGACGGGAACTGGGCATGCGCAGAATTTTGTAAACAGACAACATGGCGAGTGGGCGAGCTGGTACTACATTAGTATGGACGGACGATGAGGTTGAACTGTTGCCTCGGGTCACACTGGATTACAAAACCAACAAGCTACATTGTTGTTGTCATTATTTTCTGAGTGCGGCGCATGCGTGCTTTAACAAGAGGCGGGGCGATGACGCAAGCGTCTCAGATACATTGCGGAGAAGCAGTAACCACGGAGCGGCATATACGGAGTTTTGAAATCTTTCCACTCTGGGACCTACTTTCAAAAATGTTCGTTTACACCCCCCCAAAACGCCGGCCTCGTATGGACGATACACTGGATTGATAAAGTATTTTTGCGTTTAGGCCTGAGCTTGACTTCGTGTGGACAGGGCCTAATATTGCACTGGTTTATACTGAGCTTATTTTGGACTCACTTTTACACGGAATACACACACACACACACACACACACACACCTCAGATTCAGATTCAGATTCATTTATTGGCCATGTGCAGTATAAAAACTACATTGGAATACATTTGCAAAAAGAGGTACTCTGTGTGCACCGACAGAATAAAAGCACGATACAATGTAATATAAATACACATACACTGAATATAAAATAATAATAAAAACAGCTGACACTGTGGCACCGATCAACAAAACAATACAAGGGGTAAAAGCAGGAATTAAAGTGCTCTGCTTCTTTCCTAACAGCCTGTGGAAAGAAGCTGTTAGCATAGCGAGATGTCTTGCATCTCAGTGACCGATATCTTCTGCCAGAGGGAAGAAGCTGGAACATGGCTTTCCCAGGGTGGCCAGAAGAGTCACCGATGATTTTAAGAGCTTTGTTTAAAAGTCTGGATTTGTAAAGAACCTCCAGAACAGGAAGCTCACAGCCCACGGTCCTCTTTGCAGAGTGGAGCACCTTGTTTAAAGCTCTCTTTTCTTTATCTGTGATGTTTCCAAACCACACAGACACAGAACCAACAAGTAAACTCTCAATGGTGCAGCGATAAAAGTTAAGCAGAATCTTAGAGTTAGTGGTAAATTCTCTAAGTTTCCGCAAAAAGAAGAGCCGCTGACGAGCTTTCTTAACAACCCGGTCAGTGTTTTTAACCCATTTCAGGTCGTTAGACAGAGTTAGACCCAGAAACTTGCACTCCTCTACGATCTGCACCTGGGAGTTGTCAATAACAACAGGAGTGTGAGAACTGCTACGACTGAAGTCACACACTTCAAATCCACACACAGAAGCCGATGCAGTTAAAGAGGCCTCTGACATGGGGGCTCTGCAGTTCTTTAAAGACCTGTTGTTGCGGTAAGTAACAATAATTTATACAGTAACGGGGAAAAGGGCCACTCCGCTGAGTCCGCTCCAAACACGGTCCCCGGCTTAAGACTACGGCTACTTATGAATGTACGGAAAGAGTGTGATCATCGCACGGTAGTCACATCAAAGTTTCCAGTGTGTGCGAAGAATAAAGGAGAAGAGACTAGTAGAACAAAGTAGGGAAAGTGAAGTGCATTTTATGTTATATTGTCCTTTTCATGATACATTTAGATATTTATTGTTTCTTGAAAGATTATCTCACAATCCTGATCTGTTCTGGAGCAGGATGAAATGGTTATGTCAAAGTAAAGTGTTTAATTGTCTTCCATTTTGTGTAAAGCCTGGAAGAAACGGCAAACTCATATCTTGAGAGAATTTGTGTTTTTAAATGTTTATGTTTACGTGCCTGATGTTGGCCTGTGTCTTTGTATTTGTAATGGTGTCTTGGTCATCTTGGCTGGGCATCCTTCTATTCACGACACTATAATAAGAAAAAAACTATCTATCTCTCTATCTCTCATTGCTCAAATCAAAGCTTATCCTGAAGACGATCTCTTTAGATTGAAAATGAACATTCCACTTTTCAACGACATTTCGATCGTGCCGGATACCATATCCTCCTCGGTGTTTGAAGAGTGCTTGTAGAATGTCCGTAGAGTTCTTTTATCAGATGTTTTTTATCGCTGGACCAGTTTCTATTACTTAGCCCATGTAGACAAATGTAATAGTTTACATAATTACTATGTCATACGGCTTATATCTATTTTGTCTTGTATTACTTGTTTGCACCGTGAGCCACAGCAAATTCCTGGTTTGTGACCATCGGCTACTTTCAATGGCAAAACAAAAAAATCCATCCATCCATACATTTTCTTTCCCTTATTCCATTTCTGGGTCAGGGGGGGGCAGTCAGAGCCTCAACCAGTACACATAGCACCAGCCCCTCACTAATCTTCCTGCAGGTGGTGAGTCCACAGGAGCCTTGATCTTTCAGCAGGGGCTTCAGGCAAAGTGGGGTTAAGTGTCTTGCCCAAGGACACAACGACAGTAGTCATCAGTGGGGGTCGCGAAGTAGGTCTTGTGGTGGGCTCAAACCCATGACCTTCAGGCTCTAAAGGCCAATGCTCTACCAACTGAGCCACTGTAAAAAAATCTTACTCTGATTATTGCTTTTACACCATACAACTTTTGCTTTAGAAACATTGCTACTAACTACCATTCATACTAAAACTACCAAAGCTAATGGAATGTTTTTATTTTGAACAGGCGCTGTCTTCTACGCTGCTGTGTTTGTTTCTGCTTTTGCCACATCCAATCCATATGAACTGATGTGAACTTGAATAACCCCTCCTCTGTCTCCAGCTAACCTTGCATTGAGAGCAACATCTCTTGAGTCTCTTGGTTTATTGCCCAAGAGCTTGACTGTCCTCATCGCTGCTGCTGGATAGACATTATTATTGGTTTGAAGGGGAATGATAATGCCCCATGTCACAGCTAATCTTTATCACATAGTAAAGTATTCTCAAGGCTCAAAGGAGAGAGAGAAACGATGTTGTGGCAAAATACAATGAAAAGCATCCGCCAAAGAAGACGGTCTGAACTTTTGAGGTCAGCATTGTACAAGTGTGATCAGTGACGTAACCATTAAGCTAATTGTTGTGGGCCACGGGGCAGAGTGTCCTTTATCTCCCCTTGCCGTGAGCCAACCAGCTTAGTCTCATAGCAACAATGGAGAAATCTTACATGGCAACGTGTCCACACAAACTAGCCAATTTCAGCAAGACAGTAGGAGCTTGGACAACAACTTTGGAACAAAAAATTGCAAACTTTTCAAAACAAGATGTTATGTCATCTGAATTCCAGATATTGAACAAATAATATTTATTTTATTTATATTTGGTTTGCAGCCAAGTGTGAAGCAGCTGGGATGGGAATCAGCACCTCAAAATATGAGGCCATGGTGTCTCGGGGTCTTGTTCACGAGTGAGGGAAGGATGGAGCGTGAGATTGACAGGCGAATCGGTGCAGCGTGCGCAGTGATGCGGCCGCTGTATCGGACCGTCGTGGTGAAGAGGGAGAGCTCGAGCTGAGGCCAAAGGCAAAGCGCTCAATCTACCGGTCGTTATTCCCTGCCTCACCTATGGTCATGAGCTTTGGATAGTGACTGAAAAGTACGAGATTGCAGATACAAGCAGTCGAAATGGGCGGTCAAGTGGCTGGGTGCTCTCTTAGAGATAGGGTGAGGAGCTCAGTCACACGGGAGGAGCTCGGAGTAGAGCCGCTGCTTCTCCACGTCAAGAGGGGCCAGTTGAAGCGGCTCAGTTCTGGACGCCCCCCCAGAGAGGTGTTCCGGGCACGTCCCATCGGGAAGAGACCCCAGTGAAGACCCAGGACATGCTGGAGGGACTGTGTCTCTCAGCTGGCCTGGGAACGCCTCGGGGTCCCCCTGGATGAGCTGGACGAGGTGTGATCCAGAAGCAGCTGAACGAATTAAGCAGAATAAAAAGTTTTATTTGATTTAGCTTTATTTAAAACAAATCTAAATCATGAACTAATTGGTGAACAGTAGACAATGCTTTCTTTGAAGATCCCGGAATCCTTTTAAGCCTCTTTGACAGATTTTTTTTCATTTCTTCCCCCCTTTCTCCCAAACCAGTGATTTTGCACTTCTATTAAACATGGGAAGCGAATGCATGAAACACTATTGTAATTATAATTTGGATAATTATTCTTATGAAGAGCAGGACAATGATTCTGATGATTGATGTAAAATGTCTTCCTATGTGATGCTGCAAAAGATTATTTAATATAATGAACTTGAAAATACAGTTAAGTTGGGTTACTGCCTTTTGATTCGCTCAGCTTTGCAGTTCAGACGCTCTTGTTAATTATGAGGAGTTTACTTGAAGCATGTTTTTGTGGCTTTCATAATTTTATTTTGAAAAAGACTAGTCCATGGATGAATCATGCACTTTGGTGACCTAAATAAGGACTTTCAAGCACAATCATCTGTACTAGTTTATACAAGAGTTTTGATGAGAAAAGCAGATTCACATCAGACCACAAAAGCCTTCATTAGGCAGTGAAATTCTCTGCTTTTGTACATCATCTCTGTCTTTTCATGTGATGGAGCTGCTGGTCTGTTTGCTTGTCAAATTGCCTCAAAATGAACATTTATTTATATCAAAGTTATCCTTCTAATACATATCCATTTTTCAAACTTATTTAATCCATAACGGAAAGAACATTGACTTTATTCCTTCAGGGATTGCATCTGAATTACTACAACATAAGATGCTTCTGACCTCCATAAAAATGAAGAGAAAATTACTGAATTTGAAGTGTTACCATGGTATCTAGTCTGAAGAAGAAAAAAGTGAAAGATGATTTCCTCTGGCACTGCGGTGGTAGATATTGTTCATGTCCATTGAGAGCAGCAGCAGCAGCAGCAGCAACAGTAAACATCATGTGAGAGCTTTTGATTTACTTTAAAATGTCTTACTATGCATGAAATGAGAAATTCAGTATTTTGTCAAACTGAAAGAAGAGATATTTCAAATGGAACATACAACAAAAAACATCGACTGACACATTTGACAAAAAATTGAACTTGAAATCTTAATTTGGCTTCTTAAGAACAGCGCTTGAGGCGATCCCGCATTGCTGAAAGTGGGAATAAACAAAGGCAAAAAAATATGCCAACAAATGTCTTTTTCTCCGCATTAGACAGCGTATCATTCCCAAAACTGAGAATGATGGATTGGTTATTAGAGTATAGTGACTTTTTAATACAATAGTGTGACGAAACTATTTTTATCTGTGCAAGCTCATTATTTTCCCACTACCTTTTAGATTAAACGAGGAAGTCTCTGTCATTAAAGGTCCTACGGTAAACTGCCATTCTTATTTTAATTGCCTGCGTCGGGTTTGTGGTTATTTTGTTCTGTAACCACAAATAAAATACGATTTTGTTTGAATTCTTTGGTTATGACAGAAAGAACATATTAAATTGTGAAACATAACAGAGGTTTGTATACTAACCTGCTATAGCGGAACATGTATTAGGTTTTCCCAGTGTTAAAACATATAGCGCTATTTTGATATGTCTGAACTCTCTCCTTGTGTAAAATACAGATAATAGATCACATGAGGACAAAACCAAACTGGGGCGGGGCTATTTTGCACAAGGAGCTGCACTTGTTTCTTCCCTTCAATAAATGAATACTATTTTTGGAGAATTTTCTTTGCTGACAGACCCTTGCACTACTAGACAGACCCTTGCACCTAAAAACAATGGATCCTGAAGCACTGCGGACACAACCCTGAACCAAAGTTAAGGCACCATGCTGACCACTCATACAGCCACTGGATCACTACAAAATAAAAAAACGCAAAAATATAAACTTTTTTTGTGTGTGCATAGAATACTGCATGCCCCTTTAAACCAACTGAGACCATGTACAGTACATATACATTCTAGCATGCTTAGAATAGAAGTGTATTTAATTACTGTAAAATGTTCATAAATAGTGGATTTTTTTGTCTTCAGTGCAGAGTCAAATCTTGCCTTACCAAACTTGTGAAGAGAAAAAACTCGTGCTTTGACTGAATTACAACAGTTTTAATTGCCACATTGTTGAGACTGGAGATGTAGAGGCTGATTGCTGCTGCACTTCAGATTCCCGTATTCCACATGGACCTCGTCCCTGAGCTTTCTGCACGAGTGCATTGTGCTAAATGCCATCCGCAGCTGGGCCGGAGCTCACCGCGCTGCTCTTCACCACTGCACTTTTATTGATAGAAAGATCATCAAATCTGAAAAGGATCACCATGGTTACAGAATACAGACGGACCATAACAAAACTGGATTATAGCTGATGCTTTCAAGCCTTGGATAGTAAAGAACTCTAAACTTCACCTTTGCACCATTAATGTATCCATAAATGATGCCGCACACACCGCTTTAAAGTGAATAGTGTCTTTATAAAGTAATGTTTTGACTCGTTCTTCATGCACCATGAAGTATTTGAATAAGTTTAAGTTATGGATTAAAAGCCGCGCATCATTTCCTTTTGTTGTTTTCCCCTTCTGCACACGGCTCAATATGTTAAGATGATCAAAAGCTTTCCGAGGGCCACTTGAACCGCGCACTGATTTCATAATAAACCAATTTGCTGTATCCTTAATGGTTAAACTAATGAGCTTTAGCTATGAACTTTTGACACTCAAGGGGAAGGCTGTTGCATGCACAAAGACAACAGTGGAAAGAAAATACGGTTTGTGATAAGGTGGAGAAATAGTGGAAAAAATATGTCCAAATAACAGAAGGGGCAGATTACTTTCATTCATAGTAATCTTTCATTTGCTAATTTACAAATGGTGTTGTTTTTAACAGGCTGTTTGACGATGGCGGGTGACAGCCGGTCCTCACTCACCTGTTCCGTTTCTGTTCTCTTCTGGTTTTGATTAAAATGCAAGTTATGGAAAGAAAACAACGTTTGTTTTTCTCAGCTCGCCGCATCCTTATTAAGAGTGAGACTAATGAGGATGCACCGGTCTAGCTGTGCCATGTTTGATACCATATTTTATTAGGCATGCTTCTGATTCTTCAATGGCTTTCTTCACGGTTTTTGTGCTGTTATTTTATGTGGAGCAAAGATGAATTTCGACCGGTAGACAAGGAAGATCGGTCTCGATACTGATACAGACAAAACCAGTGAGGTGACTTGAGGTAATGCTGTTTCTCTTTCTCAGAAAACATATGGGTAAAATGGTGTTTGTCAAGTGTTATCTTGTAACTAGGGTTGGGAACCTCAAGGTACCTTACGATACGATGTGCGATACAAAGCTTTCGATAACGATTATCTCACGATATGACGATGCAACGATTATTGATATATTGGTCAAAAATATACCTACGATAATATTTTTTTATATGGCATAAAATAAGTGAGAAAATACACTTTATTTCAAGATAAATGGATAAAGTGTCATGTGTAACATTAAAGTGAACAAGTAAAAATGCCTTTTAACGTGCACATTTTAGTAAAAATATTACTTAATCTGTCTTACATCCAATAAAATCAATATGAACATTCTACAGAAATTGTAGAATGTGTAATGTAGCCATTTATTAAGTATCAATTCTTTTTTTTCATATAAAGCTTAAAAAAAATAAAAAATTTTTTTATAATTTATTATATTTTTTTTTATAAATCAATACTTGGCAAAAGCATATCAATAATCAATTGCATGAGAAAGTATCACGATACATCACCAGATCGATATATTGTGACACTCCTACTTGTAACTATAGAACGTTTGTGAGTACAAATTCAACGATGTATTTTTACTGAAATTGTGGAACACATTTTCAATTCAACAGATTATTGGGTGTTATTTATATAAATCATACATCAAAATGTATGTAATGGTAAGATATATATGTGTGTGTGTGTGTGTGTGTACGTGCGTGGTTCCAACTTCTCTAACAATTGCTAAATAACCCCTCTCCCCTTCTGCTTCGCTCGACCCCTTTTCAAACTGTATTGTGGTTTACATCTTTTGCTTCCTGTTTATAGATTTTTTTGTCTTTTGTATATGAGTGAAAAAAGACTAATACTACCTTCCCAAAAAATAATTCCAATTGTTCAGTGTAAGCGCACAAAGAACACAACGGTTAAATTTCTCCCTCTTCGTTTAGCACTGCTCAAGTCGCAAGAAAAGCACAATAAAAACACTTCACACATCTTTTAATAAGCCCATTTCAGAAGTACACATTCTCAGTAAAAAGTCTCCAAGGCAGTTTTTGTTTACCGTCAAAACCACAGCAGGGCTCCAACCAAAAAAGTCAAACAAAGAAATACCAAGATTATATGGTAAAGACTGATATTTATTTTCTCACCACAGATAAAAAGAAGAACCATGCGGACTCATCACAGAAAGTAAAGCAGAAACAGTCCATGTCTTTGCACTTTGACGTTGCTGTCACAGTTTGTGGATAATAACACGCCATCCAGTTTTATAAAAATCAGAGAATATGTCCCCATACACCTACCCCAAAGACGTCACCCTCTATTCATTGAGTCCCGCCCGAACACTGATCACATTTGAATAAGTAACGTGGCGCTTAGTCCCCGGCAGTCTTAATAACTTGGAACAGTGTGACGTTGTAGAGCACTTGATGTCCATTATTCCAAGTATAGAGCACTCTTTCTCTGGGATTATAGTCCATCATGGAAATATGTGAATACTGATTGTGAAAGGGGATATCCGTGTACTCGTAAGTGGACGTGTTGGTGTAATAGGCGAAGTAGATTTTTGCTCCAGCGAGATGGGAGTTGGTGACGTAAAGCGTGCCGCAAATCATAAAGGACTCACCCGCGCTTCTTTTGGGGAATCCGGTGTCCCAAGTCTGAAGCACGTCCAGACTCTGAGGCTCCAAGCGGCTGATGACGATGTTCCCCGCGTTCGGGATAGTGGTGTACACGGCCCATAGACCGTTCTCGTCCGCCATTAGATCGATGTCTGAAGATCCGCCCCATGAGTAGGGAAAAGTGTTGTTGTAGCCCGCGCCGCTAAGACTCCTCTGTATCAGCACACTGCGGGAGCGGAAGTGGTATTTGATGATGATGTTGCTCTGGTACTTGTTGTAGTACAAGGAGCCGTTGAAGACCACGTGACCCGTGCCAGACCAGGGGTGCGGCAATTGGTGCTGCACGAAATTCTGGGTCTTCATGAAATCGTTCATGGTGCGGTACTCCTGCACGCGGCGCCCTTTGAAGTAGCCGTCCATGAACCAGACCTGCGGAAACGGAACAAATACTTAAAGTCAGGGTAGAATCGATGTGTGAGGCTATAATTGATACATTTATTCATAGACCCTGCAAGAGGTCTGAGGTGGTTCATATCCGCTAACATGCCAGTGACGCACATACTTTTTCCAGCCCACAAAGTGCTTGTGTGTGCTTTACTTTTAGCTTAAACCACAGTGATGCCCAGGAAATCATCAAATCCCCACATCTGTAACTAAGCTGACCCTTTCACTACAGCAGGCCCCAACATCAATGGTGTATATTGTTTGATCTGGATCTATTCATAACTTTCTCTCATGATTTATTCAAGTTTTAATCCCAATGATAAACAAGATGCCGGTAATTCCACAGTTCAGTTTCAGTTCAATTCAAACAGTATGATCTTTTGAAACTGTGTGCTTTCGAGTGCATACATTCGTAAAAAATAAAAATGTAGCTGGAAGACGTTTGGTACATGAATATGCACAGATGATCACTTACACTCATAACAATTGTAAACCGCTTTGAGACTTTGATCTGCAGTGAAAAGGTGGTATATAAATAAAGATTACTACACAGAGGTGCGGTGTAGTTTCAACTGATAAACTCAGAAAGAAACACTCTAATGCTTAGGCGTACATAGGCACACACATACAGTAGGTTTTCTTGCTTCAGCCTACTCCTTTTGAGCTCCCACCCAGATGTAGCTTTGCAATAAAATCAGGAATCATATCAATTAAACTATATCCAATATACAGTGTGTCTTCAAAGTGTTGCCTTCATTACTCTAAAATCTAAACATATGTAATACTAACAAACAAAAGATTTTGAATGAACAACACACCTATTTTTGTTTTTCGCCAGAAGACTGAAGTAGACGGGGGGCTTAGCTAGGGTCAAGGCCCTAAAGCAAGACCCACAGCAAGACTTTACACCTACTGGCAGGAGTGTAAAAGTAACATCACATTAACAATGCATTGCGAATGTGCAGCCTTTCCGATCGACTACACCTGTCCATGTCTGACAATAGTGACAGCATTCTTTTATTATCACCGGTAGCAACAGCAGCCGCAGAAAGAGCATATTGTGTGTCTGCTAGCGTGTGTGCCATTGTGCCTCTCTGCATGTGCAGCACTATTGATCTCAGCTGAATGTGGGAGTGAAGACATTGCATGAGCTTTGCAGTCAACCACCGCCTGTGCACTCTGGCCTTTCCAGTCCACAGTTACAGAAAATCAATTCATTTAGCAGCTCTATCTTTTTCCTCAAGCCCTCTCAGCGGATTGCTCCTCTGACATGGCCCTCTCTTGCCCTGCGTTCCCCATATCATTCCCACAATGCATTGGCCTAGGCACAGTCCAGCTCTAACTGATTCAATTAAACCACACTTGGCAAGGATATTTATTTTGTGTTTAACATATCAAGCAGGGCAATACTGAAGACTAATCTGTATTGAATTATTGCGGCCCGAGTATTTTTGCCATTTATCCTTTTTGCTACGTTGGCAACTTAAGAAAGTTCAGTCTCGCAGGTGCTGGACCATTTAGCAACTAATACAATATGGAGATGCGCTACTGTATTAAAGGCGATTGTAAATATGCCAAATATGGAAACTAACTTTTCTATCGCCAACTTGTACAGTTGACAAACCTGCACACAATATTGCCCAAGTAATGTTCGGTTTAATCTTTTCCTTAATCAACTGAACATTCCTCTAAATAGTGAATGTTTTGTGACATCATACCATTCCAAAGCGCCTATGTTTTATTATTTATATAATCTATGTTTTAGTGCACACAGTCAACCTAATTATGAACAACTCACAAACAAAACACTAATATAGGTCAACAAACCCTAGTTTAATATTGTGTGGAGGGCATAGCTCCTGGTAACTATGGTAACTGTCAAAAGTCTCATTTATCCCATTCTTCTATAGTTGCTGGGCCAATCCACATGAATCAGTCATTTAGTTATTCCTTTTACGAGCTGTATGAGGAGAACAGTTTTGTTTCGATCCTCAGATGCTTGGAATCAGCTGTCTATGGCATCAAGAGAAACTAATGATAGATATAATTTTTACAAAAAAAATAAAACAACATTGCATGAATGAAGGTCTAAGGATGATGTGAAATGTTTATTATTAATATTAATGTTTTAATGTTTTATTATATCATCAAAGGTGTCTAGAAGCTGTGACAATATTCAAAAACATATGCATGATGTTGGCCAGTAGAAAGGACTTCCAGACATAGGAATATCCTTTTCTTTTCAACATTTATATCAAAAATTGTATTGTCACCATCCCTTGGTAACTGAAACATAATTGTAAAACAGTTTTTATACAGCAGCCACCTATTTGAGCAACAGAAGCACCTCTAATGTTATTGATATTTAATGACATAGTGCAGCGACTATTATGATAAGGTGACTTTTCTTGATGAAATAATTTAAAATAGATTGGTATTTTAAAACACGCCAAGCTATAATGGCATACCCTTGTATTGTTCACACTGCCCTCGCCGTTTTGGAATATGCTTTTACTCTCGTTGCCCTCAAGGTGATTTGTAAACTGTGTGCTGCCCTGGTGTTTGAAATATGGTGCAAAGGAAAGGAGATGATGAGGCATTAGGTGTTGTCTCCTCACTGCGCCTCAAATGAGTCCCCTGTGCTGAACTGTGGAGTGGGAATTCAGCCAGGGCCCATTTGGAGGATATTGAGACAGAGCTGTTTTCTTATGCTTCTTAGCTTCTTCAAGGCTGTAATGTCATCCCAAATATAATTACATATGGTTGATGGTGACAATATTGCTGATGCATCATGGGATAAATGCATGAATGTATTGCTGAAACAAGCCAGAAGTTCCCAAGACAATTAAGCGTAAAATATCAAGGCATTGTATCAAGTATAGAGTGTTATGACCTCTTCCGACATGTGTCATGTTTAATCTGGTTGGATTAAGATACAGGATTGAAAAAATAAAGTTTTATACAAATAATTTATCATCGGGAATACGGGAATGAGTAGCGGTAGAAAATATGCACAAAAATAATTTTTTCCCCTTTCTTTTCCTGATCCAACTGAACATCCTGCTAAATTGCGATAGTGCTCAACATAATTAATAAAGCAGCAGCATTTAAAGATCTTAAATTACTTGACTTGAATATGAAGCGTTTCCCTACAAGAAAAAAAACATGTTTATACATTTTAACACAATATGCTTCCCATTTCTCAAACCATTTCCTAACAGAGTTTCACTTTAATCTGACTTTTTCACACACAGCCAAGCCCTGGATTCATAATTTTTGTCTTTGTTTATTCCAAGTAAAGTCTCATTTCCGCTTCAGCTGAACTTAGGTCTCTATAAATTCTTCCTGTCTGTGAAAAGCCATATGTCATCTTTAATCAGGCGGAGCTTCCACTAAATCATGAGCCTGTGGACCATCTCTCAGCACACTTCTTGGTAATTACCTCAGTGATTTAGAAAACTTTATCCCAAACAGCTCTTCATTTGTGTGTTTGATAATAAAGTGATTAATCAGAGCGGACGGCGGCGACAGAGGGAGACGGGGATGAGCGAGCAAAACGGATGCCATCCATCACTGACTCAGCTCTGCATTCCCACCTCAAGTCTGTTTGTGCTGCGTGTTCTGTGTGCGGGAGGCTGCAGGCTGTCAGGAACATGACAGCCGTGCAATGAGGACGTTTCTCACCTGAGCAAGTGTTGGACTGCTCTCAAGAACTATTTGAGAGGTTTTTTTGCCAACAACATGTGAAAAGTAAAAGGTACCGAGTGTTCCATGGACACTGTAAAACTTACTCTATTGTCTGAGCTGGGGATCATGGTGTCTGTCATCCAGGAGCCAAACCGTGACCCTGACGCCCGCACAGTGATGG